>OX439139.1:132141107-132755951 GCA_949318255.1 Pollenia labialis
GATGCCTTTAAAAAGGTCACTTTTTCGTTTCGTTAAAAAGACGTACCTAAAGGCAGAAATATTAAGAGAAAAAATAGCCACAAGAACTTGTTGGTATTTTGTGCTTGTAAAAATATTTTGGTTTCTGTACCAATCGCGTCGGTGGGTTTTTTTTTTTTGAAAACACTTTTCTTAAGTCAGTAAAAATGTTAAAAAAAAAAAAATGAAAAGGTCTTGTTTTGCTACAATTTATGTGTAAATAACCTCTACACATAAAAGCAAATGTGACAGTTGGTAAAGTATTTGGTCAAGAAGATGTTTTATTGACGGATTAATGAAAAATGTACAATAAGAAAAGGCAACAGGACAAATTATTCAAACATCTGTACCTACATTTTAATTCTACCTAATGGTATCATAACTTTTTACAAAATATGCAAAAAATGCGCACCTGTGTTTGCCTGCAAAAATGTATAAAGTCATTATAACAGTTCAAATTTACGTCAAGTAAATTACCACAAAATGGTAAGGTTAACTCTTTGGGCTCTGTTATATAATTCTAGCATAAAAAAGTAAGCAATAAATTTCGTGCGAAACAATAAAGTTTCATTAATCCGTCAAAAACACATCTTCTTACCCAAATACTTTACCAACTGTCACATTTGCTTTTATGTGTAGAGGTTATTTACACATAAATTGTAGCAAAACAAGACCTTTTCATTTTTTTTTTTTAAATATTTTTACTTGCTTAAGAAAAGTGTTTTCAAAAAAAAAAAAACCCACCGACGCGATTGGTACAGAAACCAAAATATTTTTACAAGCACAAAATACCAACAAGTTCTTGTGGCTATTTTTTCTCTTTATATTTCTGCCTTTAGGTACGTCTTTTTAACGAAACGAAAAAGTGACCTTTTTAAAGGCATCAAAGAATTTTTATTTTTCACAAACAAGACACATATCGTTAGCTTAAATGCAAAACAATGAAGATATTATTGGAATATTAGAAATTGACTTGATTTGTTGATTACAATTCACGTTACAACATATTTTTATAAAATTTTAAACTTCTATCTAAAAAAATAACCAAGTTATTTACAAAATGAAAAATTAAGTGTTATCAAATACATATGTATATCATTGTTCTTAACAACATAATGTATAATCACACTCAAGAAAAAAATTAGCAGAGTTTTTAATTATTTTTATAAGAACACATTTTTTTTACAACATCAAAATTGGGTGATCTGTTTGATTACTGTTACTACGGTGCTAGTGAAATTTGTGATCAAATAATAATTAATAATAATAATTTTCAGTATAGCATAAGAAAAAATAAAAAAGTGCTGTAAAATTAAAAGAACCGAACCGTTAGTAATCTTGAAATTGTGTAGCCTACCCCATTGCACTCCCAAACGCTAAGAATTTCCAAGAATAAATGACAACATCTGCAGGTCCTTAGATTTTTGAGTTTATATATGTATGTACATATGTATTTCCTTTTTAATAAATTTAAATATAGTCGAACTTCCCTATAATAAATCTGTATGGGACCATAAAATATGAAGTTTATAATACAAAAGAAATATTTTTTATTAGTTTATTTAAAATTTTCGGGGTTTTTTGTGTTAGAATTGCATTCTTCCAAGTGGCCCTTCATCAATATCCTTAAAAAAGACAATTTTTATAAATTTTTAGAATAAACGCAATTTTTTTTTTAAATAAGTAGTGGAATATAGACTGTTTAGATATATTTTGTTAATTCTTCAGCTTTATTAAATTCTAATAATATCTTTCTTTGGAGAAGTACTACTTTGTCCAATATTTACGTTTACTAAATACCGGAGCTGCTATCAACAACTACTCTTAGTTGGACTACTCTTTCCATCTTTTTTATATTTTTCATAAATTACCTAATTAAAATTAACTTGTTGCATTAGCTTTGAAAGTATATGATGCAGAGTTATTTTGAAATAATTTGTGAACTGGAGACAAATAGGTATGAATGAATATGAGTCAAATATTTATTTGCAAAATTTGTTCATTGTAAAAAAAAATTCATTAAGATAATTCATTTTATGGAGATCAAAATACGTTTAGATAAGAATGAAAAAGATGTATTTTTAAAATCAATTCATAGCTAAATTTAATGAAGTACATATTTTAGTTTAAACCACTACTTATAAGTAATTAAAATCAATAAAAAAAATTATAAATAATAGGTATGTCATAATATCTATAACAATATAAGTTCTCCACATTGTTAAATGCATTACTGCCTGCGCTGCATCAGAAAAGCAAACTTATTTAACATGTCAACGCAATCCTTATGATGCTACATATTAATCGTGCGATTATCATATATTTATATATATGTATATATTCCATTTTCCGGTAATTAAACACAAATATTTAATAATTTAATATATTATATGTTTGTTTCACTTAATACTAATATACTTTCTTTTACGATATGTCTTTTTGTTTCCAAAAAATACAAATTAATATTAACACATTTTAAAAAATATTAAAAATAATATTTTTCTTCAAAAATATATCTGAAATATTTAAAATTGATTTTAAATCTCAAATAATTAACATTTTACAAAGTTTCTTGCTCTGCATGTAAACTTATGAAATGTTATGTTATTCTGCATTTAAGATGACGATATGTGCAGTTCTTTTAATTTTTTTCCAATAATTTATGCCTGCTAAAAAGCAGCACATACATTTTGGTTCACCATGGTGCTGCAGCCAACAAATAATTTTACAAAACAAAACACACACACATGCTTTCACGTTGCCCAGCGGGAAAAATTGCCAGCGCTTTCACTTTGCAGGCCTTAAAGAAGGTTTACAACTGTATTTTTAATAAACTTTTACTTATTCCACTCTGCATTATTTTAAAAGTTCTTTTAGAATAGTTTTTATTAAATATTTTAGAAATTGAGATTTTCTATTCTAAGATAAGGCCTGTCGAAATCGTTAAAGTAGATCCAATGACATACTGTGTAAATTAGAAATACAGTTGGAATGCGACTGAAAAACTTTATATCGCCAATAAGGCATTCTATAAGGCCTCTTTACTTCTTCATTTTCCCGCTGTTAATGGACGGGCAAATCGCGTTTTTTTTTTTCTTTATGAGGAATTTGAATGTGAATTTTTTTAAATTTTTCATATCTGACAAATTCACATATGAATTTTTTTGTTTGCTCATTTTTCATGAATGAGGAAATTAAAAATATTTTTTTTCCTCACCCTCATGAATGAGAAAAAGCATTACAATTTAAAATTTTTCACGCTCGCTCATGACTGAAAAATGAGCGAACGTTTCGGTACTCTGAAATATACGCTGCCAATGTGTATATCCATATTCATTCTTCTTTTTGAATGTACATGCAGATATAAATAAAATTTCTGTTAGCTATATGCAATACCCATATAAGTATGTGTATTACCGTAAGTATAACGTAAATATAAAGAGTGAGAGAGAAAGCAGAGATGGCAAATGCAATTTTAATAAAATTGGAACTATGCAAAATTTTTTTGTGTTGTTATTTAGAAAAAAATCATGATAATTTTAAAGCTTTTTAAGATTTGACTAAGGCGGTAAGGTTATTTTATTAGGACAACGAGGGGCAGTTGGCGGAAATTTCTTCTTCTCCGAAAATATCTAACAGATCTTTACGAAATGTAAAACATATGTAGATAGATCCATATTAATATGAACAGACAAGTCATATATATTTTTTTCAAAATTGGACCACGAGGGAAGCTCGAGGGTATTTTCCTTTACAACTTATTAAAAAGAAATATTTGAATATTAAATCTTTACAGAAAGGCGTCTAAGCAAGCGCTAAATGTATTACGTGGCGGTTACACTTTTTCTTATGAGCACAACATACAAATCAATACTTACATGCATACATAAAAAACAATATCTTTGTGTGACAGCGACAAGTGCAGAAGTGCAAAAAAATTGTTCAATTGGATAGTTTTGGAGTGACATAAATTGCCCCCTATCTCCCCTTGTATCCTATTTTTTGTTTAAATACAAAGCGTAAGTGTCTATATAAATATGAATCTATCTATGTTTAAAATTTCATTAAAATCTGTCAGATAGCTTCGGAGAGCAGAAATTCCCCTTTCCCCCTCGTGGTCCTATTTTTTTATAAAGATGTATAGCTTATGTGTAGTTTTACATAGGCACTGCTGATTTTACGGACAAATTTATTTTATGTATCATAAACAATATGTACATAGTCCCATACCTGCGTAGTGATCAACGCACATTTTTGTTAAATTTTTTTTTTCATTTTTACACAGAAGTGCCAAAATGGCAGATAACCAAAACACATTCATGGGTATTGAATAACATCTGCATAATATTCATGTATTTTTGTCTACTGAATGTGGTTGCGTGAAGATATTGCCGTGCATAAGTCTAAAGCTGGGATCACACGATTGCCGCAAATGCACCAATATGACACAATTTTTATTGTGCTTGATTGACGCACAATAATGAAATTGCACCAATCAAATATTCTGAAATCACACGATTGCCCTGTTTTAAACAAATTTAATTGCCGCTAGTTGGTACAAAGCGAAATGGTTACAAATATTGCCGCAGCACAGTCACACGATTGTTCTTACTTGTGTTAACTGCGAAAACAGCTGTTGTGGTAGCTTTTTTATTTGTTTGAGAGTTCTTGTTGGTTTGTTCATTGAAAAAAATTCAATTTGTATCATTTACTTAAACAAATTATTGTTCAATAGTGTTATTTAATTTTTTTAAGACATTCCAAAAAGTCTGTTCAATAATTTCGTAAATTTAGTTTCGAATAGAAAAATCTTTAATAAAAATATTCGTACAGAACAGCTAAATATGCTTGTGAACATACATATGTACATACTTAAAATAATTAATTAAAAAAATTTAAATGCAAAATAAATAAATACATACATATTTATTTTCATTATCTACTAAAAGAAACACAAAAAAGTAAATCTCTTAAAAAAGGCAAATATTGCCGCGTATTGAACTTTTCAATTTTCGAAAAAAAATCAATGTAAAAACGGCTAAAAGTTTAAAAGTCGTATTCTTAAAAACTTATTTATGATTAAATTACCGTTTTTAAACAAAAATTGCTAAAGTTGTACTCATAAACGAAAAAAGTCTATAAAATCTTTAATAAACCATTCATAAAATAAGAAAATTTATTGTTGGATTTGGCTTTCCTTAAACCAAAAATAAAATTTCATTTTGATAAGTGTTTGCATTTTATGACATTATTTTTGTGAAATATGTTGAAAATTATGAAAAAAATATTTTATTTATTAATATAGACATTAGGGAGATAACTTTTTAACAATTTTTTTAAAATATCAAAATTGGCATAGCGCAGTCCGATAGAGCATAAACAACTAAAAGGGAACGTATATTTATTTTTTCGCTAAGGTCAAAAAAGTTCACGAACCAATCGCGATGAAGTTTTTTTTAGTTTTCTTTTTGGTTAAGAAAAATCAATAATATGTTTATTTAAAACAAAAAATAGCTCAAGTATGAAATTTCATTAATATTTAGAGATGGTAAGAGATTTTTCTGCAATCCATAACGTATCTTTAACCTTTTTTAACGAATAAAAAACACCGTATAAAATTATGAATATTCAATATTGCATTAATAACCCCGCCTCAAAAAAATTTTAAATTATGTAAAATAATATTTTTGTTAGTTTAAGTCGTTCTTTAATTTAACAAAAAAAATAATAAAATGTTTAAATAATTTTTAATACACCTGTTTAGAAGAATAAAATTGGTGCGTGAACTTTTTGGAGAAAAATTACAAAAGATTATGATTTTCGTGGTTACTAGGACATGGTTGACCTCATGGTACTATGCCAAAAAATTGGTTATACCCCAAATGGACATGTTTATTACATTAAAGTAATTTTTTTTTATTTTAACCAATTTAAAGAAATATGGGTAATTATTATAAACATTTTTGTATGATTCAAAAGAATATGTTGGTAATATTTTTTATTTCTTGTATTGAAATGAAATTTAAAAATCTTTATAGTGTTACAAAAGTAAAGAAACAACATCTGCGGAAGTGCTCATAAAGTAATATTGGTTTTTTTAACTTCTTTATGGATTGCGAATCTACAGGAATTCTACTGAATTTTGTTTTGGTTGGAAAGCTTTATTAGTTTATTATTTTTATATATTTGTAAGAAAACTACAATTTATAGCATAAAAATTAAATAAGAGCTAAATACATATTACAATTTATTCAAAAGTGCGCATTTTTAGCTCATGGTTACTTACGTAGAAAGATACGCGGTTTCAGATATGGAAGATTAATGCCTGTATTCACAAAAATTTTTTTAATTTAATGAAGGTTTAAAGAACAAATTTACAATGAAAATTATCCTTAATAAACGTTTGTTAAATTTAATAATCGTTTGTGAATATGGGGGTAAGCTTCTATATGGACAAATATCTGAACTCTTAGTTTTTTGTGGTTAGTTTTCTTCAATATAGAACGGTTACCCATTATACATTTGTTGTTTTATTTAACATTTTGTAAATTTAATGCAAGTTTCGCAATGCTTTTTACAAATAAATTTATTAAATGCAGAACAACTGATTGTATATTTTGTATTGATTAATAGTTTTGGGCAATTTTGAACGATGTTTTATAAATGCGTAAATTTTTCAGTACAGACATTACGAAAAAGCCTTGAAATTAATTAGGTTATATGTATAAACTATTCAATAGAAAAATAATTGTAAATAAATTAAAAAAAAAAAAAAATTCATTGACTAGTTTTGAAAATAACAATCAATCAAATCTGTCCAAAGGCCAATTAGACTAATTTAGACCAATTTATTTAGGTAGCTGTAACGAATATTGGGACATTGTTATGGACTAAAGCCAAATTAGTTTTAAGGCGATGGAGACGGAAAATTTCGTAGGCAATTTAAAATGTTTCATCCAATTTCTTATTCTGATTGAAACTTTTTGTAAGCTAGACGCTTTTAAAAATAAAATTTTATGTACAAAGCGTAAAGAGGGTATTTACTTGAGTTGTTAGCCGGTTCAGAATAATTCGATTAATCGATTAAACAAAACCAAACTCTTGTTCGAACAATTTTAACATTGCGTTTTTTGAATAGCGAAGAAATCAATTATTTGAACATTTTTTTTATTAAAAAATAAGTAAAATAAAAGCTAAGAATTTGATTTTTTCTTATACGTTATTTGTGATTTTATAAAGGTTGGTACAACCAAAACGCACGATGTTGATTGAAATAAAACTAAAATGTCACAATATTTTTTAATATTATATTAAGATCTATGACAATTTTGTGTAAAACAAATTATCGGTCAAATGCTCGCCAGGTGGTCCATATCTTCAATGACAAAGACATAATTAAGTTTTAATATCGAATTATCTCATCCTTTAGCTCTTGAATTGTTCTTGGCTTATTGACGTACACTTATGCTTTACCAATTTACCATTGAATTTGTCGCGAAAAAGTGCGATTTTTTCGTTGGCTGTGTGGCAAGTGGCACCATTCTGTTGGAACCACATATCTTCCATGTCCATATTCTCAATTTCTGACTAAAAGAAGCCGTGTATGTTCGTAAATGAATCACTGCGCTGCATCAGTTTTTTTGAACGCGACCTGCTTTCTTTTTGTAGAAATTACGGGCATTAGTTGGACAAAAAACTTTTGCAAGCAAAATACGTGTTAAGTACTCAGAGTATTTCAAAAATGTATTTTATGTTCTTATTAAACAAATATTTGACAAGCAATTGTATCAGCTGTTTTCGTTTTTATCGAACGTTAAAAAATTTTCGAAAAAGGGGATTTTTCACTTTCTGGTAAAAAACTTAGAAATAAAATAATTTTTTTTTGTAAAATAATATTTTTTATTCGTTATTCTCAGCGATTAATCAAATATTTTTTAGATTTAATCGTTTGATCGAACGAAAAAAAACAATTATTTGAATTATTCGAACAAAGTTAAAAGGCGAATAATTGACAACTCTAGTATTTACTCAAATTTTTTATTTTTTCACCTTCTGGAAAAGGAAGAGACACATTTTATTCATATCTACCCGCTGTAAAAATATCGGGCTGTTTTGTTTTCTTTTTTTGTAATGAAATGGTTGCCTTAAAAAATCATTGTCATGTACCTTTAATATTAAATTAAAAATGTTTTTGCTTCCACTGAAAATTTTTAGACTTTGAGTTAATACCCTCTTTATGATCAAGTGCGATATGTATCTAATAGCAAAAAACAAGACATTGATTAATGTTTGTCTGACGTATTTATAATATTCTTTTAAACTCGTTTCCGTTTTTTTTTATTTCAGGTGATTGTTTATCCCACACGTAACAGTTTACAATTTGTTGGTGCTATATCGATATTGGTGGGCATTTGGCTGTTGGCGCTCTTCTTGGCATCTCCAATGTTCATCTATAAACGCCTTATACATGCCGATATACCATCAGTCCTACAAGAGTTGGGCATACATGGTGTATCGTTTTGTATTGAGGATTGGCCTGTGAATCATGGTCGTTTCTATTACTCTATTTTTTCGCTGTGTGTTCAATATTTAGTGCCAATACTAATTGTGTCAGCTGCCTATTTTGGCATCTACAATAAATTGAAGAATCGCATTACAGTGGTCACAGTGCAGACGACGTCAACGCAACGCAACGCCGAACGTGGCAGACGTATGAAGCGTACAAATTGTTTGCTGATTAGTATTGCGATTATATTTGGTGTGTCCTGGTTGCCTTTGAATTTCTTTAATTTGTATGCGGACATGAAACGAGCGGCTCTTACCAACAATATGCTGGTGACGTATGCTTTCTGTCACATGATTGGCATGAGTTCGGCTTGCTCGAATCCCCTGCTCTATGGATGGCTGAATGATAATTTCCGTAAAGAATTTCAAGAATTATTATGCCGTTGTAAAGAAAACACTAATATTGCTCTTAATGGTCATACAACAGGGGGTGCTCAATCGCGGCGGAAACGGAAACACAACGACATTTCCAAGGGTGATCTGAAGCTTTTAAGTAGTGTGGGGTTTGGAAACAACGGTGACGGTGGACGAATGGGTATATCCAATAACAACACTACAACCAATGGTTTGCGCAGTGCTATAACTGAGTCAGTGGCATTTACGGAGAATCCTTTGTCAACGGAAGTGACAACACTAGTGATGCGGTAAATTTTTTACGGGTACAATATCTAAGATAAAGTAACATTATTTTTCTTAACTAATTGAGTTTCACAAAGAATGTTTAATACACCAACACGCATCAACACTACTTTGGATTTAATTCAGGGTGTGTTTAAGAAACAAAGATCATAAATTTAAATAAATTTTAAACTAACTAAGCAAATAAAAAGTAATTTTTTATTAATTATTAAACTACATATTAAAACCATAATCTTAGCACACTCCATTAATACAAAGGTGATAGAAAAGTGAATAAATAAATGTGCTTGGGTTCTTATTAAACAACTTTTCATTGTTGGACGTTACAGATTACAGAATTGCTTAAGATAATGTTCAGTCTCTTCGTTTTTTGATAAAATAAAACGGTTATCCTTAAGGTACAGTCTGCCAAATTCATAAGTTATAATACAAGTTTAAGAAATTAAATTTTTATTTTTTTATTTATTTTAATTATTAAACATGGATAAATTGTTTTTGCCATCTCGAAACGGGATTTCCGGGAAAAACAAAGCTCTACTAGCAACCAATTTAGAGCTTACAGCTAAAAAAGGAGTGTGTATTTGTATACACAGAAAAAAATAAAATTGATTACAATTACAAAAATTTGTTATATTAATTAAAAAATTAATTAAATTTAAATCAGTAAATATATTAATAGTATCAATTAAACGTTTAGTTCACTTGGTTAAACGGTTAATTCAATTGATTAAATTTTTAATTAAAACTGGTTTTAGTTTTGATTAATGCCCATGAAAAATTTTTTGTCATAAATTTAATTCAAAAACCTGTATGTCATAAAAATTTTTCAAAAAACAAAAATAACAAAAAATATTTTTATTAGGTCACGATATAACGGGTCCGCCATCTAACGTTTTTTTTTCAACTAGTACTTATTTCGTGAATGGTAACACTTTGCTCATGTCTGATTTGACAGATAATTAGTTCTATCCTTCCGCTGAACGAATATGGTTGTGTAAACGCTTGAACAACGCTGGGAAATATGCGTTTTCGCTTAGCTAAGTGGGCCTGCGATCGACTTACAGAAGATGCCGATTTTGCCAAAAAAAAATCATCTTTTCAGATGAAGCTCATTTTGATCTTGGCGGATATGTAAACAAGCAAAATTGTTGCATTTGAGGCACAGAAAACCCGCACGCATACATGGAAAGCCGTTGCACCCAAAACGAGTCACTGTTTGGTGCGAATTTTGGTCCAGAGGCATAATTGGGCCATTTTTCTTCGAAAATGGACAAGGAGTGGCCGTTACAGTCAATGGCGATCGTTATCGGGCAATGTTAAACGAATTTTTGTTCACAAAAATTGAAGAGGAGGATATTGGCAACATTTGGTTTCAACAGGACGGCGCTACGTGCCACACAGCCGAAGCTACACTCGCAATTTTGCGCCCTGTTTTTTAAAATCGCATTATGAGCCGCAGAGCTGATGTCGTTTTTCCACCTCGAAGCTGGATTTGACACCGTTGGACTATTATTTGTCCAAAAAATGTTTTTATAAGTTTGTAAGATAAAACTAATTTTGGTGTAAAATTTCTATATGTTGTAGGAATTTGCTTGAGTCAAAATATTTTTTATTATTGTAAATATGGGGTTTTGAATTAGGTTTATAGATAGTAAATTTTTTCAGTTAATGTGAATTATTATACTTAAGTTATATTTTATATTTTGTTATTTTATTTTTTTGAAAATTCTTTATGACAAATAGGCTTTTGAATTTAATTTATTTATTTTTTAATTTCCTGACGATGCTAACCAAAGGCAAGCGAAATATTGAAATACATAAATATAATATTTTATTAATAAAAAGATCTTAAGCTTAAACAATTAAAAATAATTATAAAAATTAAGTTCAAAAAAGAATAAATAATAAATAACTGTTTAGAGTTGTTATCCCAAAAGTGATTAAACACATTTTCTTTTCTTTTGGTATTTCTGTAATCCACGGACTCCAACAAAATATAATTGTTCTATCAAAAGCCTTGCATATTTAAATTATTATTTTTTCATTATATTTTTTACATGATTTTTAGTTTTAAATTAAACATAACATGTTAACAAAATTCTAAAACGATTGTAAAATTAAACATAATAATTTAGATAAATATATAGAAGATACACTTTTAAATAAATAACATTATTTTAATTGGTTTTGTTGTTTAATTATTGTAAAAATTTCTGAAATTCAAATTTATTGTATTTTGCATGTTTTAACCAATAACTACATACATATACATACATATTTCATTCTGTCTCTAATCATGTATTTTTCTACTATCTTTTCATTAGTTTTCATTTAAATATTAACAACATTTTAACTTCAATGCCACTTAAAATGAAATTTTAAATATTTTTATATCTTAATGGCAGACACACACACACACAAACACAATTTCACAAAAAGATTCCACAAAATTGTTAATTTTATTCAGCAACATCCATTTAAGGTCATATCCACAGAGATTAAACACTTCAAACTGAAATTAATTAAACATTAACTGGTGAGTGAATACAATTGGATTTATATGAAAATGTTTTTCTAACAAGAATGTTATTTTTGGCTATGCCGAAACTTTGATACCCTCCACCACGAAATAGTATATAAGTATATGAAAATGGAACTTATAAATCTGACAATTTTGTCAGATGCCTAAGGCATATTCAAGACTATATATGGCTTTGAAAAATGGAGCATGCCACTACGTGATGTAAAAAGATTGTGTGAAACTGAAAATGCCTACGGATAATCCTAATCATTTGTGGCCAAGGATAGGGGCAAACACGATCCTAAAGAAAAGAGCAAATCAACAATCAAGAAAAATCGAATAAAACAACGCAAAGAAAACTTTCAAAGGAAGCCAGAAGAAGATACCGCCAGGAAGGCCATAGTGTGGAACCTGCAAGGAAATAGTAGGATAGGGAGACTAACTCATGCCTGGAAACGCCAAATAAGGAGAGAGTTAGCAGATGCACGTTTGAACTGGAATAAAGTTAAACACTGCTAAAATGTTCGGATATTGCTATGAGCTATTTGATCCTGGAGGAGTAAAAGGAAAAACTAATAAATTGTTTGTTTTTTGCAAATTTTTGGTTTTTTTATGGACTGCTGTGATACATGTTGCGCTCACCTGACTAAATAAGTGGGTCAAACTTTTTTTTACTGAAATATTAAGACTGTAAATACTGTGTAAACAGAATAGAAATAAATATTTTAAATAATTTAATTTAAATATTTTAGTTATGTAAATGTACAGTTGGATCAATAATTCTTTTTCTTCGATTGTGCTAATTTCAATCGAAAACTGCTTATGCCCTTATGACACTATATTTTTTACTCATTGAATTGATATAGAATTGATAGGAAGAAGCAGTATATGTTGGAAAGAGAAAACTATAAAAAATGTAAGCAAACATCTTTTTAGTTTTTCTTTTGTTAAGATTTTGTTTGATTTATTGAATGTTGTCAACTTTTAGTTTATGAGAAACATAAACCAAAAAGTGGTGAATTGCCTTTTAATATTTCAAGCTTGAAATGTCAATTTTAAGTTGAGCATTTTACATTTTTTTTGACAATACTTAATTTTTTATCGAAAACTTTTTTAAAATTTTTGACAGTTTGCTATTTATCTCAATACAGCTGAACTCTTTGAACTTGGTAAATTTTTCAATTACATTATATTTGTACTTTTCACAAAAACTTGAACAATGCATTAAAAATGTAGCCTCATAAGGCCTTAAAGAAAGAAAAACTAGAAACAATTTGACACAAGAATTATTTGGAAGTGATCGAATTTTAAGCAGACTGACAGACAGATGGACATGGTTAATTATACTAAGAATTACTTATATGACTTTAGATAATATACATTAGACACTATACTAAGATAAATATTTTTGTGTTACATATGGTATGAGAAACTGAGTAAACCCTCATTAACTACTCGTTGTGGTGGATGGTATCAACGTAAAATGGCTTTCTTTTATATATAAATTATTTAATTAAATGACAAAATATTTTTTTCAGCTTGTTAGAAAAGCAAATATTTAAAATGAATTAAGGACGAACAATTTAAATATAAAGAGAATTTGAAATTTTGCTAATGTTTGGTTTTTTTTTAATGCAAATGCTTTATTATAACAACATTAATGTTTATTCGAATTTAGTGAATCTTTAACTTAAATAAGGAGGTGTGGCGTGAATTTTTCGTGTTACGCGTTACTTGTAAGTAAATTCTCAAATTTTAAGAATTTTTAGGTACAAATTTTGCAATTGAATTGAATTTAAGCTTTGCTCTTTTAAACTCTTAAATTTAAAAATGTTTCCCTCAGATGAATAAATCAAAAAGCTTTCGTGTAGCTGCTAAAGAAGCTAGTTTGCTGAAAACCTTACTATGGAATCAACATTTTCAAACCCACAAACTCACATTTCCCACAACAACGCGCTAAGAGAATTTTTACAACCAAACATGGATAGCGCAGAATCCGCTTAAGGTATAAAAATAACGAAAACATAAGCCGTGGCTTAGTTATAAAACTTGGCCACAGTACAAGTTTGTCAACAACTTAAACATAAAGTCAATCGCTCCAAATCGACTGAAGAAAAACACGGACACAAAATAGAATATCGCTTGGCCGCACGTTGAGTAAAGTAAAGATGGATTGCGAAAAATATTACAATAATATAGCCAACGATATTGAAAAGCCTGCAAATACGTGCTGTATATAGTGCAGTAAAAGAACTGAACGGGAGTAGAACTAGTATTACTGCAACACTGAAAGATGAAGAAGGTAGTTATCTTACTACTATTGATCAGTAGCTCAATAGATGTCACAGTTTTTTCTCTTCTGAACCCCCTACCACACAAATTTCTTCACATTTTCTACAACTATCCCGCCATAACCCACTAAGAGATATATCTACAGCACCACCCACTAATTTTGTTGTTACGAATATTTTTCAAAAAGTGAAAAATAAAAAGTAAGAGTACATTTTTTAAATTTCGTGTAATTTTTCAGTGCATGTGGCAAATCTGTAATGTGGCAGCTGTCACATATGTTTATTCCGATTATTAAAAATGAAGCGCTTTACAAAAATTCAACGCATTCCAACTGTGGAAGAAAAACGGGCTTTTATTTTAAAATGTTTAAGTTCATTTCTCCAAAAAAATTTATTTTATATTTTATGGGGCTCAGAGCTGAACCGAACCAAGTCATAAAATATATCACATATATGTATTTGAAATCTGGTGCGAAAATCTCCGCAAAAATTAACTCAATCCAGTTCTGTAATGGGGTAAATCAAAAACAGTTTCGTTCGTAAGGAACCTGCAATAAACCCAAGTCAGTGGCTCCAGTAATTAATGGGAATTTACTTACTCAAACTCAATATATTTTCGAATTTTCTTTTTTGAATTGGTTCGCTTCAGCTCTGAGCCCTCCATATGTATAAAAATATATTTATGTTATTTTTATGTTTTCACTAAAAATAACTTAATAAATATGTGTGTTTTGAATATTTACTTGTTGTAAGGTTGCCCATTTTTATCTCAGAATTCCCCTGTTTGTGCCACGTCCTTTGAACTCCACTTTTTGTACCCCTTTTTGAAAATGTGGAACGGTAACGCTGATTAGAATGTAGCAACTTGTAAACCTAATGCTTTACATATGGTTGAAGGTTTTTAATTACAACTTCAAGTTTGTGGCATCACTATCCCACATACTTTATGATACAATTTTAAATAACTCTTGTTAACATAAGATTTTATTTGTATTTTTAAACTAACGATTATTTGATATTAACTGAAAGTGCAATCCGGAATTATACATGTACAGTTTTTATTTTGTTTTGTAAATAAAATAGTTCTATTAAAACCATGAAACAGCATACACCCATAAGTGTAAAACCTTTTTTCTTGTGTTTGTTGTAATAAAAAGTTATATTTTTTCATTTTGCATTAGGTTAGGTTAGGTTCAGAAGGGTTATGTGCCCAAGGGCACACTTCCACTCGGAGACCAGTACGGTCCATTGTGAATCCCTTCAACATGAAGAAGAATAGATAAAGAAGATAGAAAAAGAGAAAGGTTAAGAAAAGAAGTATGAGGTAGATAGAGTATAGAATATAGGAAAGTTAGTAGGTGATGTGAAGAACAAAATTCCCTCTCTACTGTCCCCTCAACAGAAACAACCGCACTATTTCCCTGACAAACCCCAGTAGATCAGCTGGACTACATCCAGCGATGCACCCCAGTTCGTCGTGAAAACTATTTCCTAGCCACTTCTGTCTGAGGCCCTGCACCCTGGGACAATGGCAAAGTACATGCTCGATCGTCTCCAGCTCCTCCGAATCCTCGCACAATCTGCAGAAGTCCGGTATGGCATTGTCCCATCTGCCTACAAAAGCCCTGACCGGACAATGACCCGTCAAGAACCCTATAAGCGTTCTAAGACTACTCCTATCCAATCCCAATAGAACCCTGGTTGCCCCCGCGTCCAATCCGGGCCATAATGCCCTAGACACCCTGCAATCCACTCTGTCCCCCCAGGATCGGTTAACGTCATCACGGATTTTGCATTAAAAAAAATCTGAACTGAATACCCTTGCTACATATGTCTATTTAACTAACAAAAAATTCTCTTCATTACATTATTTTTCATATTGTTTTGTTTATCCAAACAATAAAATATGAATTTTTGTTTAAGTTCAATTATTTAATTTAATTAAATTAAAATAAATTGCAAAAAACTATAAGAATTTAAATAAACGTATATTTAATCATTTCAGCAATCCGGAGTCGCTTAATGACCATGTTGGCTGTTTACAATTAACAGCTGGTTGTACAATCCAAAATAACAAAATAATTAATGAAAAGTAAATTATATTTTAACTGGAGCCTGATTAAAATATATATCACTTTTGCTCTTTACAATTTGCAATAAAATAATGGGCAATCACAATCTCTAGATAAAGAAATGTACACAAAATATATTCGTACACAGAAAGAAAACCAAAAGGGATAAATCAAGTTTTTTATGATTACTTTAATTTTTTATGATTTACATCGTTGTGAAAAACATCGATGTTTAAAAATATCGATTTTTCCACGATAACCATCGATGTTAAAAAAACATCTCTTCTTCCTTGCTACTAAAAATCTTAAGGACCATCTATAATATGCATAAGCTTCCGTCAAAAATTAACAAAAGCCTGTAAAATTTAAAAATTTAAATTTAAAAAAATTTAAAAACACAAAACCAAAATCAAAAACATTAGATTCCGTACGGAAAGTACGATAAAAATTAAAAATTGTTAAAATATTATAAAAAAATATCAACTGGACGATGTCGAAGTTTTTTTAGTTTTGACGCCGATGTATCGCCGATATATCGTCCATCAAACCATCGATATTAACATCGATATTTATGAACGATACATCGATATTTTCTAAACATCGATGTATCGTTTGCATCCCTAGTCGTTCTCAAAAATTCAAGTACGAATAACACTAAAACATACTCAAAACAATCCTAAATGAGATAACATTCGAAAATCAATCCTGAAATTTCTTGAAATAAGTATAAAATTCTAAAATGAAGTAAAAAAAATTAGACTTTTCGTTGGTAGTGCCACTCTGAGATTAAAAATACAGAATGAGGGTTTTAATCTCATAAAACTTATTCGTCTCATCTCCCAGCATTGCGTTGTTTATGCGTGTGTACTTGTGTGTTTTTCAATGTTTGTTGTCTGTAGTTGTAAAAACAACAAAAATAACAGAAGAAGAAGAAAAATTTATATTATTTTCATGTTTAACCCTACGGCTTACGCATGTTTTGAATTTCTATACACATTGAAAAAATGTCTGGCCAAACTCATGAGTACCACGAAGGGCTAACAAGTAAATTTTAACTCTTGCTTCTCACTTAGTTTATATTTTTGGTTAAATATGTACATACGATTTCTAAATAAATTACCATATCGGGCATGATGTTGGTGTTTTATCATTCTGTAAGGTGTAATACGGGTAGGTAAATCAATCGTAATTACATTTTCTTCCTGATTTCTTTTAAGGTTTTTTTTCAAGCACGATTTCGGGATCAAATCAACTTTATAAAACTTGAATCAGATTGGTTCAATCTCAGTTTTACTTTAATCAATCTCATTTTCGGATTATTTCAAGTACGAAATCAGGATTGAATATGGATAATTTTAGCATTTTTCGATTAAAAATCCGTACTTGAATCAATCTTTCTGTACTTGATTCAAGAAAATCCGTACTCACCGTACTATTTATAACGCTTCGGATTGATTTGAGTACGGATGGATTGATTTTTCTTTTAAGCGTATGAGACTCCTACATTTGCAGATACAACTTAATTATTATTTTGGTTAAAATTTTCTACTTTAGATCGTGAATACCCCTAGTATAAACGAGCAGAGATGTGTTTATAAAAACAGCAGGTAACTGAAGGATATATTTTTCATACAAACATTTTAATTTATACATCTTTTTATGTCAAAATATAGAGATAAACTGTTTTACAGCATTTTAACAATTTTGTGTGAATCTTTTTTAAATTAATTTTTTTTGTGAATAAACAAACTTGCGAACTTTACTCTAGAATGCACATCAAATACAGATTTAAACTTGCACAAAAGAAATAAATTGCTTCGGAAAATTTTACTTCATTTTAATTATTCACTTTTTTCTTTCTTTTTTGAGTCATTTCATGTACTCTTAATTTTATAAACGTGCTCATGTCTTCATGCTTGTAATTGTATGGAATAAAAGAAACTAATTTCATAACATTGTTCATTAAGCCTGAACCCACACCAACAAAAGACAAAACGTTTTTCTTATTTAAGTCAAAGACCCCAGCGGGAAAAACAACGAGTACGTTAGCCTTTCAGAAGGCCTTTGTACCCCTTCTTTTGGATACACAAGGCCTGATCGCTCCATTCCATACTCATACCTTTTTCACACACGTTTTCATTGCGGAGTAGGCCTTTCGCGCTCGCTTGTTAAGTCTGGGTTCACACTATGAAAGTTTTCTTTCAGAAAGTCTGAGTTTATTGGTGAGAGAGGAGAAAAGAAAAGCATGTTCTATTCCCCTCTCACCAATAAACTCAAACTTTCTGAAAGAAAACTTTCATATTGTGATCCCAGACTAAGCAATTACATAAAAATGGTAACGGGATCAAAAAATTTATTATTTTTCTTTTGCAAAAAAACAGTACAACAAATGTTATTTCTTCTCTACTCCCTTCTCACAGAAGCGAATGTGGAATGTGTACCTTATCATTTATACGAAAGGTCCGAAGCCTTCTATGAGGCATTCTTTAACAGTTAGATAAGAATATCAATTGAATCAAGAAAAATTTTAAGCAGGCCTTAAAAAATGTCTGAAGTAAGGAGGCCTTCTGAGTTTTTCCGCAGGGACACTTGAGTTTGATGCTAACTGCGGTTGTTTTGTTGGTGTGGTTTTAGCCTAAAATTACATTTAAATTGTTGTAAAAACTTTAAATTACAGACCAAATCTGAAAGGAAAACATATTGAAACAAAAAGCGAATTTTTATAGAAAAGTATAAAACTAAATTAATTATTCTTAAGCAAAATTGTACATTAAGTTAATAATTAGTTTTGTATGTTATATTAAATACGGCATTTTACAATTGTATTGAAAACTGATAAAACTGAGGTTTTAATAATGTTTGATTTACGAGAACAGATATTTTGTATTCAGATAGTAAATAAAATTTAAGCTATTCGTAGTTTTGATGAAAGTTTGTAGTTAATATGATGTTAAAATATTGTTGTTTATAAGCTCTTTCATAAATTTTTAATTGATGTAATTTTTTGCTACTGTATTACTGTAAAATTTTTGTATATATGTAATTAAAACTTAAACTATAAGTTTATTTTTAATTTCTCTAAGTATTAAGTATTTAACGAAATAGACATAAAAAATACCTTCCAAGAATTAAATTTGTTAAAAAAGTGTCGTTTATTTAATAAAAAAATTCAATTAAACTAATTAAAACATCAGAAGTTGTTAATGCAATTAAGGGGTTTTTAAATTGAATAAAAAATATGTCAGTTATTTTGTAATAATAAAAACTTTTAAGTTTTGTTGTTAAAAAAATAAATAAAAAAATAAATACACAAATAACAAATAGGGGGAATCTTAGAGAATGAAACATAGTCGCGTTTTGGATTCGTGGTTCATTTGAACTGTCATATAAACCGTACGTCTGGGTTTCCTAACTTGTATACCCTTTACAAAAGTGGTAGGGAGATGTGTATCAATGTTTTCATTCAGTTTGTAATTTATACAATTTTGATCTTTACACATCCCTTTCCCATATTTTACACATCAAATATATTCATGATTTGCCGCTTAGAGAAATGTGATGTAAAAAAGAAACACTATGGAGCATTAAGTTATAATGTATGTCTACAGACCGACTACAGTTGTTCTGTTTCATAACAAAGAACAGAACACTTAATAATATTCGTTACTTTCTTGAAAATAGTTACGAACGTTATTAAGGGGGTACACTTTCTCCTTATTTTGATCTCATCATTAAATATAGAGTATGCCCCAAGATGCTACGAGCTTAAGTTAGTTTAAGCGTTTTTTTGTGTAATTTTAAAAGTATTTATCGTATGCAGTTTTATTTTGGAATAATTTTTAGCTAGAGAAATGTTGTTACTCTCTCTCATCTATCTTTCTCCACCACAACTAGTTGCGATAACGTGGGGTTTACACATGCAAGTGCAAGTTCGAAAAACTCAATACACCTACCAGGTGCGGATTCAGGGGGGGGGGATATAACGAAATCCCCCCCCTAAATTATAAAAATATGTTTGGTTTATCTCGATAGTACAATAATTCCCAATAATAATATTTTTTATATGCACAAAATTTTAGGAAATCCCAGCAAGGTTTTTTTTTATTGAATCTAACGAAATTTTCAATAAGTATCCAAATCTTAATTCTAATAGTTATTTATTAGATATTTTCAACGAAACATCTAGTTTACTGTATTTAAATACTTATTAGTCTACATTCAATCCCAGCAGGTGTCATCTATATCCAAAGAATAAACGTTTCACTTGAAAATGCGTGCGGTTGAATTATTAATAAGTATATGCAATATTTATGTATATATGTGTTATATGAATCAAAATTCTATTCGATAATTTTTGACGAAAACACAGAATTTTTCGGGGAAAACCCAGATTTCCATATCTTAAAGATATTTCAACATACAACAAAAATTTGTTAGGAGAGCATTTATTGGCTTTGTTGTAAACGCATTTGACGTTGATATGTCAATTGATGCGAAGGCACTATCATCAATAGTTCTAAAAGCTTTGACAAATTTTAGTCTTGACCTAAAAAATTGTGTAGGAAATGGAACAGATGGGTGTCCTCTGATGTCAGCAAAAAATGCAGCTGTTATAAAATTCTGGACAAATGCAAAACAAAAGCCTTGCTATTCCCATAAATCAAACAACTCAATTTTAAAAAGCAACAAAGTGTCATTAATACAATAAGTTGTATCATTTGTTAAAGAAACGATAAATTTTTTTAAATATAATCATCCCAAGCGAAATGCAGTTTTAGCAAAGTATTTGTAACAAACATGGAAAATATCTGAAAATCCATCAGATAACGTTGTAGATGCTTTAATAAACTGTGATGAAGATATCTACCGAAATCTAAGAAAAATATTTCAAATTTTCGTTTCAATGCTCGTCGGCAGGGCAAGTTTTAAATGGCACGAAAAATGGCTGGCAAAATGGCACAAATAGCGAAAATAAACATGTTATTTAAGAAACATTTATTTTATTAAGTTTTTATTGTAAGTACAATAGTATGTTTCTTCAAATTGTCAAAAAAAAATATACTGGGGGGCAAAACGCAAGAATATGGAAGTTGTTTTTAACACACTTTTAATATAATTTTTGTTATAAAATTCTGTTTAATAAAGAAATATTTTTATAATATTTGTCATAAAATTTTTTTATCAGGGAAATCTTATTAAAAAACGACGTTTAAAATTCTTGCGTTTTGCGCCTTCGATTTCTAGAACACCCCTGATAATCTCTATAAATAAAAACACTCTTTCAACATCGCAAGATGTAACTGGAGCATATTTGAACACTAAAAGTTCAGATGGAGAAAGGTTGTCAATAAATTCATCCGTCTCACTTTCATTAAAACAAAATTGTGAGAAAATCGATTGAAACATTTTTTTAAAATTGAAATGCCAAGCCATTTAGATTTTTCAGGAGTATTGGATAATTAACCACACCCATTACGATCTAAAACGTTTTTTAAACTTTTCAACAAAATCTTTTTTACTGACATCTTGTATTATTTTCCATAGCTCTGTCAATTAAGCCAAAGCTTTCATTCATAGAAATCCCTTTCGTTTGTAACTTCAAGAGGCTTGAGCAGACTTTCAATACATTTACATCCGATTTTTGCATTATTCAGTTAGCAGTTCGAATAGATTCTGCCTCATATTCGCAAAGCTTATTTAAAAATTTTTTTCTAGGTTGCATAAAGGTATTCTTTGGAAAGCTGGACCAAAAATTGCTTTTAAAAAAATAATTGAAGAAATTGCAAAAATTGCATATGAAACAAAAAACTTGTCCTACTCGTCAGTAATGCTACGAGACAGAGGTCATTTCCTACCCGTCGTCTAATAAAAACATGGCTGAGATCAACAACGACAGAAGAAAGACTGTACCATCTAAATTTGCCTCACAAGGAAATCATAAATTGCTTATTTAAAAAAATTAATTTATATTGAACTGATCTTATATTTCATTTAACCTTATTGTTGAGTTTTTTGAAAATAATATACACAAATTAATTTTAATAAACTTTTAAAAACAAATTTTTTACTTTTTTGTATCAAAAAAAATTCCCCCCCCCCCCCCCTAAGACTCAAGCTGGATCCGCGCCTGATGTGAAGTTAACTGCCAATTTAACGATGTCGAAAGACATATTTCTTTTGCACAAATACATTTAAAACAAAAACAAAGTTTTTAACGTTAAGTTGAAATAATAAATTGCGTAATATTCGTCTGACAAAATTTTACATTTAACAAACTGCAAGTGGTAATAATGGCCCTTAATGTCAAAACGGTTTTACACTAGTCTTAAGTATGTTGCCGAAAATGCTGCCCTGATCTAATAATTGTTTGCAAAAATTAAAAAATAATAACAACTTATCATAACAGGGTTATATTGTTCTTAAAATTGTGCAATAGTGTAAAATAGCTTTGTGATATTAAATTTTAATCCAATTTTTTTTAATAATAAATTTAATAATTTCCTAAATATACGTTTTAAACTTTAAATTTGTTTAACTTTAAATTTAAAAATTCTATAAATCCACATAAAAACTTTATGCCCCATAAAAAGCATTACAACTTTCTCTTGCCAAATGTTTCCTCTAACAATTTACGACAAAAACTAAAGAAGCATTATAAAATATATTTTTAAAACATTTAAACGTTGGATATTTTTACGATTTGTTGTGCTTCAAATTTATTAAGAAATGATTTATTTTCTATTGATTTGATAATACAGCACCATCCATATTTCCGTTATTGTTGATGATACAGCAAAGTTGATATTTCCGTTTGGGTTTGCAAGGGAAATTGAAAATATTCTGGCTAAAAATAATATCTAAGAGAAAAAGAAACTTTAACCCAGTAAGCATTTTAGGCAGTAAATTATCATATATGACTACTTTTTCACTCTTCTGCAAGATCGCAATATTCATAATTAAAAACAAATTTTTCTAATTACAAAAAAACAATTTTAATTAATAAGATTTCTCAATGACGTGCTAAATTCCCAATTTTTATTTTTGATAAATACACTGACATTTATTGATGTGAAAAAGCTCGTTTCTATGCGCACATCACTGGTTGCTTAGGCCAGATCATCAGGAAACATTTTTCCTTAGATTTTAGAAAAGCTAAACATATAATTCAAATAAAACTGTAAAGCGATCAAGAATTGCACCACTCTTAAGTTTTAATCGTTACAATATCAAAGCTTAAATAAAACACCAAAAATAACTAGAGAATTTATCTCTTCTAACATTTCCCTACAATTGGTTGGCTTTTTTCCGACACGAATTGTAGTTGTAAGTGGGTAAAAACAAAAAACAAATTGCTTCATTTTATTGTTTTCGTTAGAAAGCGCCCGGGTTTGAAGATCCGCAGAGTTGATGTCGTTTGGCCACCTCGGAGCTGCGATTTGACACCGTTGGACTATTATTTGTGGGGTGCCGTCAAAGACAAGTGTTACGCCGACATGCCAGAGACAATTGACGCTTTAAAGGACAATATTTGTGAAGCCATTGGTGAAATACAGCTGCACACAATCGATAATGTGCTTACAAATTGGATCACAATTGGAGCACCAGCCGAGGCAGCCATTTGAATTTTTCCATTATTAACCGGAAGGATTGCACTTTCAAAAAAAAAAAAATTAAAGAAAATATTCAATAGTTTTTTTTATAGCATTTTCAAAAAAAAAAAAAAGTTATTTGGCGGACCCTGTACACCCTGCGCACTGATAGAAAAGGCGTCATAACGCGTATTTTGACATCAGTACTATGACAAGTGTCTTTGTTTTTGACCCCAAGACACTTTACATAATTGTGATATCAGCCTTAACATCACTTGGCCAAATGGTCATCAGGGTCAAAAATTTAAATTATGTCATCAATGAGGTGATACATTGGCATCATAGAAATGACGAATCAAAATCGGTTAAAAAAAATGTCATCATTTGCCATTTAATTGACAAACTGTCTTTGTTTGCAGAAGAACTCTCAAGTTTAAGACACCAGGAGCATGTCCGATATTGTTTTAGAATTAACTCTACTTTAAAAATTTGATGTATTTAACAAAATCATTTCATAAAATTGATTATGGGAAGTTTTGCTTCTTATTTTACTTTTTAATCATAAAAATAATGTTAAAAATACATCAAATTGATGTCACTGTATTCATAGCACTGATTAAGCATAAAATATGACAAAATTGATACCACTTTTTTCGGACGAATAACGCACATTTTGATTGTTAACAAGGCTGCAAGATACAGTTCTGGAAAAATCGTCAATTTCCAGAGAAAACATAAAATATTTCATGCCTCCCCTCATTGATGACCCATACATAACACTAGTCTCTAGGTATTTAATAAAATCATCACTTTTAGGACAGAAATCGGTAAATCGGCACGCTAAAGCAAAATTGATTTTAAAAAGGTGCAAGCCAAGATCCTTTCGCACAATTTGCATATCGGGTCTGAGTAATGCTCAATTCTATATATTATATTTTTTCGATCAGCTTCTGATGAGGTCATTCAATAATTTTGATGGATAAGAATACATTTTTGTTAAGTTAGATTCTTTCTTCTTTAAATTACTATTTAATTTTGGTGGAGTAGAAGGGTTTATAGTTTACCCTCATAACATTTTTAATAAAGTGTAAAGAAATTGAAACTTCTTGCAACAAACAAAATAAATACTTATTTTTCGAAATAAATATTTACTCTACTCATACTTTTTTTCAAAATAAAAAACCAGCTCAAGGATAAACATAGGAATACGTAGTGATAGCAGACACACTGTTATCCTAAAAAAAGAGCATGCATTTAACAAAGGTGTCTCAGGGGTTTCCTTTTGTATTTGGAGCAGAGTTGCCATTTTTTATACCTACGCGAAGTCAAAAGTAAATCATCATTTCCTTAAACCCTTATGACACTACATTTTTAATGCATTGTTCAAGTTTTGGTGAACAGTGCAAATATAAAGTAATAAAAAAATGTACCAAGTGCAAAGGGTTCAGCTGTATTAAGATAAATGGCAAACTGTCAAACATTTTACTAAAGTTATCGATAAAAAATTAAGTTATGTCAAAAAAAATGTAAAATTGTTCAAATTAAAATTGACATTTCAAGCTTGAAATATTAAAAGTGTTGCTGCATCAGCGGTTTATGGGCAAATTTAGCGATTAACCGCTTTTTGTTTTTAAATTTCCCATAAACTAAAAGTTAGCAACATTGAATACAACTAACAGAACAGGGATGGCTAAGTTTTTTCAATTGTACTTTTTTGTTGATACTTTTTAAACTAAGATTTATAATACCTTTTTGTGGTGTTTTTTAAGAACATAAATAAAATTAATTTCCACTAAAAAAATCTTTTAGTACAATTAGGGTAAAAAGAGTAAAATTTTTAAAGGTTGTTTGTACAATTTTAAAAATTCTCAACGCCATCCCTGAAACAAAACCATAACAAGAGAAAAAAAACTAAAAAATTCTGTTTACATTTTTTATAGTTTGCTTTTTCTATCAATTAATGAATAAAAAATGTAGTGTCATAAGGGCTTTACACAGAAATCCATACAAATTTTAAAGAAGGCTTTTTAATACAAAGCAAATTATTTTAAGAAAATTTTTCGTTTTTTAAAGATTTGTTAAGAAATTCAAAATGTTAATTACACTTATGAACAACCTAAATAATCCACCCTTGCCATATATTACTTCTGTATAATTTTTTAAGCGGACATCAAACTTATTTTAAGTTTTAACAATACGAATGCTTAATTTTTGTAGTTTGGAACTTAACAAACAAATGCTTTTGAAATGTTTAATATCTACGAAAACAAAGCTTTTATTGAAAATCAGTGATATTTTTGGGATTCTTAAATCAGAGACTTTAATATATTACAAAGAAATTGTTCATGTCTGTAAAAGTTGTTGTTTTATATAAGGTTTATAATATTCTGCCACAAACGTTCATGTTTCTTGGTTCTGACATTGTCTCCCAGTCAGATCAGTTATTCGAATATGCACGTTGCTTAGTTGGTTAGATCGCAAAGCTAAAAAAATCTACAAATCCAGCTCCAAGTTCAAACCACAACTATGAGCCAGTAAATATTTGTTTTTTAAATATTAGATTTGTGGCCGCATTTAAAAATCATTTGTTAATTCGTCAGATCATTATTGGTTTGGCACATATGCCAAAAAGTCGGAGTGGAGAAAAAGGACAAAGAAGGTTACCAAGAACATTTCTCTTAATATATACTATACAATTTTTTATTTTTTCTCCGCTGCTTCCGGCATATGTTTTGAAAAAAAAATGTAAAATTTTGTCAACTTTCATGAATGAAGATAGAAGTTAATAATAAAAAATATTATTTTGTGCCGCATACGCCACTTTTCTAAAACTTATTTTAAAAAGTAGCTTTTTGTGCTGCATACGTATACATATTGCAATGTATTAAGTAACTTGCTGAAATGAAAGTTTCTATATTAACAACATAATAAAATGTCAACATTGATGGTTTTATTTGGTTTTATTTTACAAAAACTTTTTTATTTTAATAAATTTTAGACATTTTTACTATGTATTTATTTACACGTGTTACTTATTTTATAAAACAGTTTTTTTCTTGTTGTCATTTTATTCTGCTTTTGCTCATGGTCCAATAAAATAATAAGGTCTATGCAGAAATACAACACGCACTTTGTTTGTGAACAACACGATGAAGATATCAAAAGCAATTTCATAAAAAAAATGAGCAGTCGTTTTCTTAGACCTATTAATTCGACGATGCTTTTGCTTAAACTACTTTTTTACGAAAATAAAGCAAAACGGTAGTGAAATTTATTTATTTATAGTGGCGTGTAGAGTAAACCAATACTTAAAAACATTAAAAATAGTTGATATGGAGCAAAATAAATGCTGAATATCACAGAAACCACAAACCATTTCTAGAAACAGGTTTTGGATTTAGAAGGGGATATTAAAAAAATATATACCTCATAGCTAACCCATATTTTTTAAATGGTGAGTAGAAAATAGTTCGGACGTGCGTTAGAGAATACAATAAAAAATTAACACATAAAGACTTTTCTGTAACAATTTAATTTCGAATCTCTGCTCAGCCAAATTAATTTTTTCTTAAAGCTATTTTTTTTTTTTGGCTTAGCTATATTTATTAACTGTTCACATGCAAGCAACTAACATATTCTATGCATTATTTTAATGTGCATATTTGTATTTTTATATTTTCCAAATCAAGGTTATAAGGTTTTCAGCCAAAAAAATAAGTAGTAAACAGTTTTTTGTTCTGTTTTTTGCTGGTTAACTAGTTTTTGGTGGGATGCTTTTTAAGTCAAGCTAACTGATAAATAAGTTGTGAGTAATTTTTACCACAAAAATTTCTATTTTATAACAATTTTCTAGTGTAAAAATGCTAATTTCAAAAAGTGCATACAGTTTAAAGATTTTCGCTACGGTACATTTTTTAATCTACTTCTGGCAACTCTGATATGGAACTCAATTTATAGCCCAAAAAAATACTTACCTGTATGTAATGTATACATAAATATCGCACACTGAGTCACAAACAGGCACAACTCAAAATTTATCTATAGCGACTATGAAACTTTCGCTTGCTTCTCTATCTTTTTCAACTTTTCTTCTTTAACATTTGTGAAACTCAATTTCAATAAAGAAATTGCAAACATGTTTTTGAAGCCATCTTTCTGCCTGGGGGTAACATTTTTGAATTTTAAATTCTGCCCGTTTATGATTTTGTGTGCGATATATAAATAAAGGTAAGCACTTTTGTTTTCCGTTTCAATTTTTTTTTAGTAAAACAATATTTAGGGTTAATATTTTTACTCAAAACCTTTCTAGAATGCTTGCCAGCGTTGTTAAACAATTGTGTATGTTTTGATGACATGAGTTACAAAAGACTATGCCAATACTTTACTATAGTCTATGCTCCCAATTTCTATTATATTTGGGGTAGTTTTATTTATATTACAAATGTTATTTTCCTTGTTTTTCTTAAATCTTAAACTTTAAGGCACTAGCGGGCATAATCTCAATTTCATACCTTGGTTGCTTAGGCAATGAAATTCTGCTTGCGCTACGTAGACACACTTTCACTACAAATGAAAAATTCACTTTTTTCATTCCATTTTATAGAATGGAAATACCGCAATATGAATAGTTTATCCCATCAACAATAAATTTCGGTTTATCAATAGTATGAAATGAGAATTTATCACATTTAAACGAAATCTTGTTAATTAATTTTTGAATCCCAAGAAAAACTTTGATAACTAATGTGTATGTGGCAGTGTAGATAAAACTGAACGGGCAAAATCAAATAAAGTAATTTGTTTTTATTTTTTTTTTTTTTTTACCCACTTACAACTACATTTAGAAAAGATAAACTGACTGTTTATTGTTGTTGTTTTTGTTTAAGCTTTGATATTGTTACAAGTAAAACTGAGGTTTATAATTCTTATTCGCCTTACAGTTTTTTTTGTATAATATCCTTAGTTTATCTAACATCTTTGGATGAAGTTTCTTGACGATCTGGCCTAAGCAACCAGTCAAATGCGCATAGGAATAGCTTATCCCATCAACAATAAATTTCAGTTTGTCAATAGTATGTAATGGGAATTTAGCACATTTAAACGAAACCTTGTTAATTAAGTTTTTGAATCTTAAGAAAAACTTTGATAAAAAATGAATGATATTAGTTAAAAAATGAATTAAATTGTCAACAGTAAACAAATTAATAGTCTCAATTAAATATGTTTTTATATTAACAATATTTTCTGCAGTAATGTCGTTGATATAAGTGAACGTTTACTTCACATGATTAAATTTTTAATTAAAACTGAATTAATTTTTGATAAATGGTTTGTTTAAAATAAAATTATTTAGGAAACTCTTTGATAGACTTTGTTCAATTTATCACACATGATAAAATTATTTGTCTATCCTCTCTGGGTTTCTACCTTAACCTACAAAATCATTAAATTTTTCACTCTTCTGTTGCTTTGTTGTTTTACATATTCAATATTAAATATCGTACGTAGTGGGTGATTGTTGCCCACCACTAGCTTAATGAAAAGACAAAGCACTAAAAAGTCCTCAGTCATTATTCGGTAACTTAAACTGCCAGTTTTTATACAAAAGCTTACATCCGTGATCTCCTGTTATTATTTCTTCCTATCAAAAACATGCGGTTACCGGTTGGTCATTAGTTATAAAGATTATTTTCTTTAAAAGATACGAAGAAAGGAAAGTCCAATGAAACCATAAGAATTACTTTTGTTTAAAGAGGCTAAACGTTTAGATAATAGCGTACATGTATTAAATTGCTTCTCTTAAAATCCTTTTGTATGCCAAGAAACATATAAATTTTGTTATAAAAACATCACGAAAGGATGTGAGATGTCTGCGTTAAATATTTTTTACTAATAAACGAAAGTGTAAATAAAACCGAAAGTTAAATGAAATAATATTTAAACGAGACAAAACAATTTTTTTAAATGCAGGAATTTGCTGGGCTAAAAGTAGCCTGTTTTGTGGAAGTAACAATTAAAATTAAACATTTTTGTCAAATTAAAAAAAAAATTTTTCCTTAACAAACTTTAAGAAAGATTAGCGAGGATTATCTACATTTTGAGTTTGTAGTTTTCAATTAAAAAAGCTTTGAAAAAGGATAAGGTAAGTAATTCGATGATAAGTGGGAGATTGGACAAAGGATTGTAAAAATAAGATTGGACTCAATAGCAAATCTTTGGTTTATTATGGACATTTTTCGTGATCATGTAAAAGCCTCCGCAATTATTGTACGGCCATGTTCTCGAAATCGAAATCAAGTGCAATTTATATTAAACAATATTTTTAGTTTTCAAGTTTTTAATTATTTAAAAAGGTACTTTTTTCTGGTGCTACCCTCCCTGCAAATATTTTTGGACCACCTGATCCATTTTGATTTAATGGACTACTCCATGGACTGGTCCGATGTAATGCAAGCATGGACCATGTCATTGTTAAAAAGTGTTTGTAGTGAGCAATTATTATTTAATTTAATTAATTCGAACAAATAACATTTCCTGTGATCAATAAAATAAATTTATAAATGCATTCAACTATTTTATTTCTGTGGCGAAAAGGAAAAAGTGCTTAATGGCAACTTAAGATCATCATGTTCGTAAGTATACATGGGCAAAATTTCAATTGTTTTGTAGGATTTTTGGGGAAGTTATAACACAGTTACCTTTTGGTTATCTTTTTCAATGCCCAATAACATTTGGAATAATTAAAACTTTCGATCTGTGACATTAGGTGTGTTGAGGAATACAAACTTAGAAAATAATAACCGCAGAGAACGGCGGTTGTATTAAATTCGGAGTAAATTTCCAAAAGCCACCTTTAAAGTTTTAAATTGTTCTCCTATAAGACTAAACAAATGGTCTTAAGCACTTATTGCAACAGAATTAATGCAAAGACAACAACATTAATTTAAAACCGAAACAGTTAAATTATTAAAAGAAGTCATTACCAAAATCTTTCGCTTTAATAAGGATTTTAGTTCAGAATAAGCATTTACAGTATCGCTTGAAAGCCTATTTCTAATTTTTATCAAGAGAAAATACGTTGCCTTTCTACGGATGTTTGCCTTTACACTCGAAATTATATAATCTCTAGACACTTTCAGTTTTCTTAGCGCTTCTTTCAAAATTTGTAATTCTTTTTAAAAAAAAAATTATTTTCTTCGAATCGAATAAGCGTTGTCTTTAATTATAATTCTAATACGAAAAATCTGTTACGCAGCTCATTTGCATATAAAAACATTTCATTTTTTAAGCAAGTGGAAACAACTTTTTTCTTTTTTACAAAATAAATCTGGCGCTGTACAATTTAACTTTTCTTCCTTCGAAATTTAAGAGCATTAAACACTGCCTTTCTTATCGGATATGAATTGGCAGCTCTTTAACATTTGGCAAAAATGTCTAAGGTCAGAAACTGAATTTTTTTGTTAAATTGAATTTATCTGGTGTATTTCATTGACTTTTTTCCTAAAAGCAGATGATAGCGATTAGACGCAGTTGTGCTTGACTTAAGTGATTTAAATCAAGCAAAAAAGAGAAAAAATTTCATTAAAAACTAAAGCCAATCAAAAACTCAAATGCGTCTTTTTGACTAAGACCCTTTTGCCCAAGGGCTAAGATCTATTTCATGAGACATACATACATATTTACAAATTTATCAGCAGTAAAGTTGTCATAATTAAATAAAAAAAAATCAAGGGAATTCCCGCACAAATTTCCCGGGATTTTTTCTAGAAAAATGTGCAGGATGCCGGTATTTTCGTCCCAGGAAATCCCGTATGAAAAACACTAACTGTTCTCTAAAATGGAAAAAAATAGCTAGTATCATAACACCTTTAACAAGATTTTAAGACAAACCCGCTAAAAATTATAAAAAAATATTCCATTTTTTTTAATGTTTAATACTCAAACCGAAACAAATTTTCTAACAATAAAGTGTACAAAGGAAATTTTTTTTGAATAAATCAACAAATAACACTGTGCTAGTTGAAAAAACCGCCAAGCTGGGCACAAGGCGCGTAAATCTAATTCGAGTACGCTGAATACAATACCAGATAACTTTTACTTTCTCTACTTGAAAAACTATATTTAAACTCCGAAACTAAAAAGTATACCTGATAAAATTAAAGATTAAAAGTTGTTCATAACTAGGGCAAGTTTAAAATGGCACGAAAAATTTCGAGAGAAGAGATCAGATGCATGGAAAGTGCTCTTTTATATGCACTGAGTCAGTTTTCACGTCCGAATTTTGCAACATTCAATAAGAATTTCGAGTAGATTCTGCCTCATATTCGCTAAGCTTATTCAAAAATTTCTTCTAAGTTGCAAAAAAGGTATTTTTTGGCAAGCTGGGCCAAAAATGGCGTTTCGAAATAATTGAAGAAATTGGAAAACCTGCATATGCCATTAAAAACTTGCCCTGTTAATAACTTTTAGTTGTTAAAGTAAATACAACACTATATAACATGTTTCAACACTTGGTTTCTTATTAGTTTGTTTTCTTATCAGTCGACCAGAATTCCAATCCAGTCAAAGGATTTTGATCGCCTATGGGTTCTTCAACTCTATACCGCAAATGGGTCTAGCTTGTCCGAGTAAATTTTTATACTTTTTTATTAACAGTATTCAAATAAATTTAATGTTAACTTTGTAAATAGCGAACAAACAAGGTTTTGCTTTTGTGCAATTTCGTTAGGCAGACTTTGTTTTTTTTTTTTAAATATCTAATTTAAATAAAAATATCTTTCAAATTCGTTTTAATTTCACTTTAGTGTATGTGATCTTTTAAACTTTCAGACAAACCAAAATCTTATATCAAATGGGAAATATTTTATGTTGCAAAAATAAAAACCCAGACAAAGAAAACAAGAAAGAGAAACGTTAGTTATGAACATTAATCGTAATCTATTTATTCTTCTTATGTTTCTAATGTTTTAAATCTATCAGATGCTAAATACATTTTTATTGTAAATGTATTTTAAATATATTTAACAAATTATTTCATTTGCAAAAAGATGAAAAAACAAAATGAAAAAAAGTTGTAAATAATTTTAATTTCACTTTTAGTCATAAAAATTCAAATCAAAAAAGATCGCGATTTTTGTTGCTTTTATTTATTTATTATTGACAACATCTTAAATATAAGTTAAAAGTTATATCCATAAATACGTGTTAAGTATTGTGACTTAACATGGATTGGAAACGGAATGATGGTTAAATAAATAAATGATGGAATAAATAAATCAATGGTTGTTTAGTCATCGTGAGGGAGATCGATTATTCGACTTTTTCAAAAACCGGGTTTTGAATATTCGAATAGCTGCTGTTTGAAAAACCACGGTTTTACATTTAAAGAATAACCGGTTAACCGGTTTTATTCGAATACATAAAAATACAAAACTCAAATAAATTTTTGTAATAAAAAGTTATTTTGAATAAAAACAAAACAATTCAAGACGGTAAAGAACCAACAAAATATATAGAAATGACTTAACAAATATTTGACGATTAAATCCAAAAAAAAGCGTGACCAGTTAATTGATCAAACTAAAGCTTTACTTTTAATAACTTCTATCTATTTACAAAAATTTATTCCTAAGATGATAATTGTATAACGTTATTGTAAACATTTTGCAAAAGCAAACAATTAATTAAAAAAACTAGTGGTTACGTGTAGGACGTAAAATATTAAATATGTGTGAACACAGTTTTAGAATTTTTGAAAAACTTGGGTTTTAAAAAATGAAAGGAATTGAATAAATTTATTATTTGAGATTTTCTCCCAAATTTATTTTATATGAGTCTTAATTTGTTGGTGGTAGACTTCAACCATATTTTTTGAAAGTTTCAAACAAAACCTCTTAGCCAGATTATATCGAGCCCTAACCGCGAAAATAGTGTAAGCGACATAAATTTCAGTTTTCGTTTTTTTTAATAAATGACTTTATTGGCAACACTTGCATCATCTCCTAAAATGTCATGGTCACATAAGGTACCGTTACGATTTTATAGCAAGAACAATTTTATTGTAAGCGACAAATTTCATACAAAATTTATATGAAATAAAATAAAAAAGCTCTCTCCTGTAAAATTTGATTTTTGGCGCTTACACTATTTTCGCGGTTAGGGCCCGATATATTTCAAGTTATTTTACTGTAGCGTAGCATTATAGAAACGTTAAGTAACATTAACATTCTTTTTGCATGAAATATCTGTCAATTCTTCGATCACAATTAAATACCTTCCATTGCACACTGGGAAATTCCGGCCAAAAATTATATTTTTTTTAATTTTAATATTATTTTGATGGCAGATATATCGAACACTTCAAAACATACAACTTATTTCTTATTTTGGATGTTGGATAACTATTTTACTGTTAATACTGGGGCAAAGTAGATAATATTTTTTAAAACAAATTTAAGGTTTTCAAAGTTGATTTTTGTACTTTGAAATAAAAGAAAGCTATGATTTTTCCTTTAAAGTATTTTTGGAAAATAAGCACGTTTTGTTTAAACCGTGTTACTAATTTATCATTCCATGTGATAATTGTGATTTTGTGCGCGTTATTTTGTTGGAAAAGTGAAGTGATTTTGAGTTACTTTAAAAATAAATAAAACCTAAAGTAAGCCAAATTTAAAGAGACCATAACAAGGAAGGTGGAGCTAGGGGAGGTTAAGTGATAATTATATCTAGTATGTACTGTTAAGTATCAAAAGTTATTACTTTAGATTTCAGCTGACACCACCTGCCACCCTAGTTACCAGATAATTTTCAGTGAAATCATATATTTTTATAAGTTAGCGTGACTGACAAACAACTTAAGCCAGCACTTGTAATTTTGTATGTAGTCTCCCCTACCAATGTGTAAATAAAAAAGTAGAGACTTTTGAAAATTCAGGGGGTTAGAAATGGGTAAAAACGGGTATAATCAGTAACATTATATCTCGTGATCTAACAGAGCAAGACGTAAAATTCAAAACATATCATTATTGCCATGTGTTTGGTACTTTTTGAAATTTGCACATTTTTTGTATAAAAAAGGGCGAAAATATAATTTAGGTCCTTTTTTGGTAAACAATTTATCTTCTTAAGAAATAAAGATAAAAATAAAATTTAAATTGTGTTATCTTCTCTTAAAAAGCTCTCATGTAAATTTTCGAACCTTTTGGAAATTCGAATATGTATATTAATATAATTGGTACTTTTTTCTGTTAAGCTAATTTTATATTGAATATATGCCCAATATTTGAATGCCAAAGTTCAGCTATTTACTGAAAGAAATACGATTTCTATGGTCTTTCCAAATGAAATTTTGTGTCAGTTGAAGGTTCCATCCCACAGCAGCTCAAGTCAGATCCACGTCTGAGTAATGTTAAGGTATACATATATACATATGTTTATGTACATAATCACATAAGTATCTACTTTTATTTACTCAGGTAGGCAAAAAGAGGGGGACAAGAGATGAGCGTTTATAGATTTTCCACAAACTATTAATATAATCGCAACAAATGATCATATTTTATTACACCGTCAAAGCCCTATTTTAGTTTTGTTCGATACTTTTGGATCGTCCATGATTATTTTGCCAACCCCTAATTGTACGTGTCCATAATTTTACCTAGGAATCAAGCATGCTTTTCTTAAGTTTGATACCAAATTTCAGCCATTTACGTAAAGAAATAAAGAAGTTATGGATTTTTGGCCGGAATTTCCCAGTGTGCAATTTTTAATTTTGTTTTAAGTACTTGGTGTTTTAATAAATAAAACTGATACATTTTCCCATATCGTTGATACCGCCGGCATGTTGTAGTTTTAAGCATGAAGATATGCTCCAACTACTTAAGAATTTTTCGTTCATTTTTGGCAGCATATTTTAGTAAAGCATTTTTATTAGAACTACTTGGAACCGAGTCAATATACACTTGGCGTATATTTATGTCAAGCTTGTGGACTAATTAAATATTAAATATACATATATAATATTTAGAATAACTGTCAAATTGCTAATTACTTTTTAAGCTAAATATTTTTTTATTGTAGTATTTTGAATTATTTTTGGTTTTTGTTACAAGAACACACGCTTTTATGAGCGATTTGTACTTACATTGCAAATATTGTTTTTCGAATTTTGTTACATTTTGTTTTGACATTCTTCATAAAAAGTTTATTGCTGCAATTTTTTAAAATCTTTGAAATTTCATTAGTTTCCAGATTATGAAATTCTTGTTTTGCAATTTCTGTATTGAATTGCAGAGTACATGAAGCTAAACTCAAGAATTGCTGTAACGAAAACTGTTAGTCTGGACGATGGCTTATGTGATGACAAGACCAAGTTTATCATTTCTTTATATAAAAAAAATTACTTGGTGGCTTTAACGATTTTAATGGGATCTTAAAAGAAATCTCTGACAATCGAAATAAAATGGCCAATTTTTTACTCATTACAAATATTAAGAGAATATTTTCAATATATTCTTTAAATGTTTGTCATAATTTTTTTAACTTTCAAAAAATCAGTTTCTATGTATATTTTGAGCCAAAAAGATCTGCAATAAGACGCTTTTGATAAGAATATTTATGCCTTTTTTGAATTTTATTTTATCATATTCCTTTGTTTTTTTTACCTTTTTCTGCCTTTTTTGTGGTTATTATAGTTTTTTTTTATTTTTTAAATACCGTCCTAAGAACTAATTTGTAAAAAAACAAAATAATTAATGTAAATATTTGCTTTAAAGAAACTGAAAAAACGTAGTACAGTACTTTTCGCTTAAAGTCAATTCCGCTTAAAGGCCAAAACGAATTTAAGCCAAAACTGTCATATTAAAATGCAGATTTTTTCGAATTACATACAAATTATTTGTTCTTAGGTCCATTTCGCTTGTAGTCCATTTTCGTTTTAATGCCACATTTTTTAAGCATGCACTAAGGGGAAAGTCGTGCTAAAATCAAGATTTTACGTTAAAAATCAAATCATTTCAATCTTAATAGTCAGTTAAATGCGAAAATTGTTAATTCAAGAACAAAATCTTAATTTTTGTAAATCGCATTTAAGATTGTAATCTTGAATAAATTCTCATTGTTAGATCGAATTCAAGATTTTGTTCTTATTAAAAATCTTAAATCAAGAATTAATTCTTAATGAAATTCTACTTTTAAGAATGTATTCTTGAAAATAGTCTTATTGATTTTTATCTGAACACAAATGTTGTAATAAAACACAGGTTTTAATTTATTTAAATATTAACATAAGTATATGTAATAAAAAAAAGGCAACCACAATGATAATGTAATACTTACAAGTACATAAATACTTTTGTATATTAACTTAGGTCTAACATATGACTTTCCATTATTAATTGGATATAAATGCAAAAATCCGAAATTTCAATTAAATCTATTCCATTAAGTAAATAACCAATTTCATAAAACTAAAAGTGCATTTACTTGGAATCTCTGGAACTCCATTCTTGGCTCCAGAGGAGGAATTGCTTATTCTATGACTTTAAATCTAGAGAACGACAAGTGCCAAAGTTTCCAAATTAGATACAAGCACCTTGGTTATCAAAACACAACATTCGGAAAAATGTGGGCTGAGTTAGAAAAGAAGGCGCGTCACAAGAAAAATTTATTTATATCTCAAGAACGCTAAGAGAAAAAAATGATCCAAAATTGTTGTAAAAAACCTATATCTGGGTAATCAATCCTATTTAAAAAAAATAGGCTGGATTAAAGGAGTGGGAGTTGCATCTCCCATGAATATAAAAAATAGATTTTTGTATGTTTGTAGAATCGTAGCAGTAAATGTTTCTGTGTCAATGTAAATCATCAGGCAAGACGGGATTAAAGATGACACCAAATACATTTCTTTACATCTGGAGAACGATGGCAGAAAATTTTTCCAAATTTGGTACACATAGATGGGTTGTCAATCAGGGTAGCTGTTTGAAAAATATTATCCGACCAAAATTGTTTGCAACCAAATTTTTGTAATATTCAAAAAAAAGTATATCGTCATAAAAATGCAAAAGGGGCTATCATAATTTAAAAAAAAAAATTTAGGAGCAATGAAAAAACTTTCAGCCGTATTCATAATGAAAATTTGGCATGAATTCAGCAAAAAGTTTATTTATAATACACTTACCCAATTCTGGCAAACGTTTTTCTAAACTCTTGTTAACGAGCTGCCAAACGTTTGCCAACTTGTGAAAAATTTAATTTTTTGTCTTTTTTATTTTATTCTAATTTTAAAAACTTTTTAAAAAAGTTATATGTGGAGGAAAAAACAAAAAAAAAAATTTACAAAAAAATTACAAAACCAGCGATGATAAATGCAAACGTGTCGCATTTTTGAGTAGTATAATGTGGTATCATTAAAATTTAGAGTTGATTTTTTAAAAGTTAGCAGATGGACAAAAGTTGGTTATGAATAAACTCTGTGCGTACAAGCTGCTAGGCTAAATCGGCATTTTAGTGAGCAGCTCGTTGTACGTAGTGTATACACTGTGGCTAAATTTTTGTTATGAATATGGCTGTTTAAATATTACTCCAGTCATGGAATAGTAAGGGTATTCACGTCACAAGTTGCACCTTTGCGAAAAAGCAAAAGTGAAAAAATATAACAACAACCACACATACAATTAGTTGTCCGTAAATAATGTGTTTGCACTTTTGCTTTTTTGCAAGGGTTCAACTTCAGACGTGAATATCCTTATTGTTTGTTTATAAAAAGTTTTTTATAAAAAGAAAAATTGAAACGGCATCTTACTTGGCAAGCTTGAATAAGGTGACACAACTATACTTTATAAAACTAACACCGTCAAAGTAACTTGGTATTACGGAAAACATTTTATTTCATTGTCACATCTATAGTTTCATCAGCATAATTTGTTGTTCTAAATTTTCTATAACAAGTATATGTTGTACATTTTCATAAACCGACCAAAATAAGACTTGGCCTACCATCCGACCAAACCCAAAATATCCGACCAACATTGGTCGGCAAAGACCAGTTCGGCAACCCTGTTGTCAATACACAATATCCGTAATTTCGGTATTTTTGGATAAGTGGGCGTGGCAGCTCTTAAACAAATACAAAATTGAATACTAGTAAAGAATGACCGAAAAATAGACAAAGGAAATAATAGATAAAAGGAAAACATTTGGCTCAGATATTTTCAATATATAAAATGTGTGAAATAATGGAAATAGCGAGAGCAGTCCATTATTTGATCTGGCCCGAATACAAGTGTACTCATGAATTTACGGTTTTTGTGAGTTGGTGTCCATACAAAATAAGAGAATTGCAAACGGTTGGTGGAAAATTTGAAGGAAGTTGTGATAATTTCACAATAAAAAAATATACATTTGGAGAGATTATTAATTTTTTTATTTTATTTTATTTTAACAAGAAATCATTAGCAATCATTCTAAAATCACATATTTTATTATTTTTGTCCCAAGCGAATGCCTTGTTATTATTTCTAAATTACCTTAAAAACGAAAAATTACAAAAAACCAATCTTAGGGTCTATTAAAGAACAAATTGAGGGCTACATGCTAGGTCTATTGTCAAAATTAACTAAATCAGTTTTTTACTTTTTATTAATTTTAAACTTGTTCGACGGTCACGTACGATAAAATGGAAATACCCATTATTATTATTCTTAGCTTTGTCATTAAAAACAGAAAATATTTAAGCTTTCCATATTTGCCAATTAGTTTCTATTTTCCGCATTTTCACATGGTATCATTTCTATGAATTTAAATTAAAATATATTTTAATTAAGGTTATTTTAAGCAAATGATAGCATAATATTTGTTTTAAAACTCTCGATTTCTTTGTTAATAACTATATAAAGTTTTTTCATTAAACTATATGTTTGTGTAGTCTGACCGCTTCCCACACATCATCATCATTATTATGAGCAGCCTAACATTTTTTTTCTAATCAGTGTTCATACGAGTACTTTTGCCAAGTGTCAATTACATTTAACAACTGCGTTATATAAAAAGAAAAAATCTCATGAAAACCTAAAATTTTTATTAATTTGTTTGCTGGTAGGTGGTCAAGCTAGTCATGCCATAAAATAAGATTATCTAATTGTTTTTTAATAAGATAAATAAAAAAGAACTTAACCCATTTTTCGCCGCACATAGTTCCCGTCGAACAATTTCAATAAAACTTTATTTTTTACCTAATATAATGCTAATTAAGAAAATTTGAAACTTTGATTGCGATTTTTTTTTTTAGTTTACCGGAAAATGAGTGGTGATTATAATCACCACCGGCGAAATATGTAAACAAATAAATTTTTTTAGAAACGATGATAAACCTTTTATTTATAAAAAATTTTATATATTTTTATCAGTGTGGTATATTTAAAAATATTTCGTATATAGGTGAACCTCACACATCTTGCACATAAATGGTGTATGGCCGTGGAATTGCTTACATCGACGTTTTTTGCCTTCCTTCTGTCCTACAATACCGTGTTGTAACAATTTGGAACGTTTTGAATTTGGTTGTTCTGATTCTGTCGCTGATGGACTTTATCCTCAGAAACAAGTAGAGCTCCAGCGATTTCAGACCGTCTAGTTGTGGTTTGGCGCGGGTTTTTCCAATATTAAAATATTAAAGGCCACCACCACTTCTTGCCTCTTACATTTATACGGTAGTTCGATATGGCATTGTCTGCCATATCAACGCCTCCCATATGCAAGTCATAATTTTTTATCAAATTAGGTTCTTTAACACTAACATACCCTGCAAATATTATTGGACCACCTGATCCATTTTGATTAAATGGACTACTCCATGGATGTATGTATGCAAACTAAATAATGAAAAAGTTGTGTGTCATTTTAAATGTGAGTATAAAATGTGTTCTAAAAAAAATTTGTATCACGTCTGAGGGTAAAACGTCTGGTATGAACCAAACTAGATTTTGTAATTTTAAAATAAAATGTTGTCACTTATACAGGGGTGTCATTGAAATCGAAAACGTAAAACGAAAGAATTTGGCAGTTCTTTTTATTAATTTTTTAATCTAATTTTTACAGTTTTTGTTGAAAAATTCTGTTTAACATTATTTGTATAATAATAATTGTCATACAATTTTGTTATTACAGAAATCTTATTAAAAAAACGACTCTTAAAATTCTTTCGTTTTACGTTTTCAATTTCCATGACAGTCTTATATTTGAATTTAATTCTTACATTAGTTTGACTGTTTGTTTCCTTGTGCAACGGGCGATTTATTTGTAGATGAAAAACAATTCATAATAACTAGTAACAAAAATTTATCATACGAATATTAGTTATCTGTTCAAAGGACATGCTATATTCGGCATTACCGAATCTAACATACTAACATAGCGATTCTTTTCTCTAGTTTTGATAAAACTTGACTTGGAAACAATTCTTTCACATATCGTAAGCTACCCATAATACAGATTATATAATTTCTCAGTCATTTTCCTTTAATAATTTTAATCTTCCATTATGCCATTAGAGTCCTGTTTTATTTTTTTTTTGAATGCTTAATTGTTTCGGTTAATTCTGTTGTTGTGTTACTATCGAGAGTTTCTTCTGTTACAAAGCTCAGCACCGAACACGCTGCCAAAAAGTTTATTTCCGAATTCCTTAATTTCTGTTTTTGTACTGTATTTTAAGAATGTATTTCTAGAAGAAAATATATTTTTTGAAAAAATATTTCTAAGCACAACTTTTTTGGTAACTTTTTTAGTTAACTTTGGTACAGTTAACATTGTAAATTTCTACATGGTTGCATTGTAGAATGCATTTAAAAAAGCGGGTTGCTTTGCAACTGACGTTTTGGAACTCACCCATAATTAAAAACACAAAAAAATATGGTTTAATACTACAAAAAATTCAAAATTTTGTTACATCGTTTAATCGACTGAAATTAACCGGTTTAACCGTTAACCGATTAACGATTAACCGAATTAATACCCTACTTAATACCCTCTCTACTTCAGCATTAGACGATGGAAGTGAGAGCAACTTTATAGTAATATTTAAAAATTTCTAAAAGTTTTTTGTTGCCGCCTACATCTCTAAATTGAAATACTTGCGATCAGAAAGAAACAGTGTTGTTTGTGATGATCCATTTTATATATTTATTATTTTAAAAGATGTCTCATCATCAACGCGGTTTATAGCGATTTTCAACATTTGTAAAAGTGTTGAGTTAAATGAAATACGTTTTAATTGTTAAAAATAATTATTTTGAATTATTGTTTTAAAAGAAAAACGGCAAAAAAAATGAATGGCTAAATAATTTGAAAAATGGCTAAACCCATTTTTAATGGTTAAACTACGTGGTAAATGGCGAAATCTAATCACTAAATGGCTAAATTGGTACCACTGCCCTTTACCCTAGATCAGGGATGATAAATGGAATTTTCAAAATTGTACTTAAATAGTTAACAAATTGTACTTTTTAGACCCTTATTGTACTAAAACCCAAATAAATTTTTTAATTGTTCTACTATTATAAGTGTATTTATACATATATATTGGCTCCTTTGGCTCCTATAAGGAGCATACATACATACATTTAAATTCACATTTGCCATACATTTGTGTATGAAATATTAATTTGGGAATTATTATTTTATTAAAGATGATGGTGGAACAGTGTAAAAAAATATGTTTAACAGAGAGAGTAACAAGTCCAACAAATATTGTTATAGAAAGTAAGTTGCTTTTGGATTTTTAATCTTGCTAAATCATTTATACCGCGAATGACTGAACTTCAAAAAATCAACCTGAGAAGTCTTCGTTTGAATACCACATAAGAGTATTCATACCCAACAAACACGAAGTGATTCCTTAGATATGAAATGAATTTATCGCTTGACATCAATCAAAATTCTCAAACGTTTTTCAAATGTTTGATTTAAACATTTAAATTCAAATTGATAATGATTTAAAAATAAACATATCACATCAAATGTATTATAAATTTGGTATCAAATGTTACATTCAAATCAAAACTAAACTTGGCAATACTAAAGCAAAAAATACATATGTGTAAACATTAAAAATGGCGATTAAAGATACAGTTTTACTTCGTAGCTAAATGTTTTACAAGTTAACGCTTTATTTCTTGTGAAAAATAAAAATTATTTGTGAGTATTTAAAATGATTAATAATACGAATTTTAAAAAATTAATAGGGATAGTGAAAAAATTACAATTTTGTTATATGATCATGGTGCTACAATCCATTAATCTATTAATCTATATTACTGTTGTAGTAAAAAAAAATGTACATTATCATTGCGATAAGTATTGAGTACTTTGTCGGTGTAAAACTTGTAAAAAGTGAACTTTTTTGTTTTAAGATATTTAAATAAAAATTAAATTGCGGTATTTTGAAAAATATAAATCGACAGAAAATCTTGGTAAGTTGAGATGCAATGCAATGCAATGCGCGACATCTTTATTTCTTTTATTTACTTCATGCGGTTGTAACTCTTCGACGCATCAACAAGGCAGCGAAACCATCTATATCTGGCGCCCAAAAGGATACGATTGGATATGGCTATTTCCAAAAAAACGTCAACCACAAAAAATGGAAAAAAAATTTTTCTTTTCAAGATTTATTTAGAGAATTGCTTATATTTTTTTAATATATGCGTATAAATTAATTGATTCGAAAAAAAAGATAAATGGTAAACGAAGTACTACAACTTTTAGCACATACTTGTGTATATTAGAAAATATGCATTTGGAACAACAATACTCTAATCTAAGGCATATTTATGATCTGAAAAACATTTTTTATTAAGTTTCTTATATAAAGGATTATAAATAGCAACAAAAAAATTTTTAAATCATGGTGGAAAAATTGTCCCGTTTACAATGTCCCGTTTACAATTTCTTTAACAATTTATTTAAAAAAAGGTAATTCATATTTAATTTTGGAATCGAAACCATTTTTAGGGCACATTAGTACGCAACATTTTAAAATTAATCCCAATAAAATATTGTGTCAGGTTTCGCAGAAATCACTGTTTAAACGGTTACCTTAAAACCCACTTCCGTTTTTTGTCCCGTTTATAATCACTGGTTTTTTGCAATTATCTCGGAAACCACAACAGTAAGCGAAAAATTTCATTTGCGGAAATAAAAGAGCTAAAAGAATCATTAATTTAAAAAATGAAAATCAGGTTGTTTTTTACAGTTTTGTCAATATAAACGTGTGCGAATGTCCCTTTTACAATCTTGGAAGTGCCCATATATAATAAATATAAACAATCATCTTAAAATTGCAAGAAGTTCAAATAAATTTTCTCAAACTAAAAATAATGTTTTCATTCATATGATACACTTTAATAATTTTTGCATTTGCGACAAAAGTATATTGAACTGTTAAGGCAGCATATTCTTCATTTGAGACAAATTATATTGAACTGTTGAGCAAACACCTTTTGCAGTTGCGACAACAGCATACTGAGCCGTTGGGGCAACAAGTATGACGTTTTAGGCAACACTTTTATTTTTGCCTTAACAATGAATTTACAGTTTGGGACAACAGACACAGACTTGTTGCTACAAATGAAAAATGTTGTTGGGAACAATCCGAATGTAAATTCTATTTGAATTAAAATCAAATTTTCTTGGCACTTCAGTCTTATTTTGTGTGTACATTTCATTGCTTTGTTTTTATTTATTTATGATGTGAAAAAATATGTTTCACAATCACCGACGAATGTGGTATAGATGACAAATATACCTTTGGCAATCCTACTGATATCTGGAAACAAAAGTTTATTTATTTTGTGTTTCAATTCTCCAAAACTTGAACAAAATACTTTAATGTTAAATGTTTAAAATTTTTAAATTGTCATTGGAGTATTTCAGGACTTTTGCAATGCTAATAGTATTGAAAAAACTATAATTGTACTAACTTTATAAATAGTTGCTCTTCTTTTGTTACCGTTTCATCTAAAAACTGTTATTTCGAGAGCACAATTGTACAGTGAATAGCTACAATAATGACAGTATGAATTAGGAATATAACCGATACCAATGTGTCCGCGATACATCAGGTTCACCGATATATCTCTATCGGCGATATTTTTCAATCCTTTTTTTTGCATAACTAAGAGAAATAACACATTAGAAAGCAGAGCATAAAATCAAAACAGAATAATTAAATTATTTCTTTTCTTAGCGATATGGTTTCTCATTAATAAATCTCGTATGTTTTTGTACGGTTTAAGATTTTCCTTCTTTTTTTCATTAATCTTTTTAAAGATTAAAAATAATTTTGCTAAAAATGTTTGGTTACTTCGAAGAGCCTACAAAATCTATAAGCAAAGCCACAGGAACATTGTTTGGTTCTATTCTGCTAGTTAACAGTCTTTGAACATCGTTAGAAAAAATATCTAATGATAAAACAGAGATGGACAATAGTGTATAGTTCCAAAAGATTGCGATATACACACCTGCCATTGTTCTGAATAAAAGACTTGAGGGCTAGACGGTGAAACGCAACTGCAACGAACCGCAACTTCCAGTCAATTGCGAGTTTCATTTAAGTTTATGCCAGTGTCTCCTTTGGCAGAGCTCACTGGACGCGACTTTTTTGCAGCCGGTTTAATACGAATTGGAAATAAGTATCGTTGAAACTAACATAAAAAACCTTTTATGTTAGTTTATATAAAAACATTTTAAATTTTTTTTAGGGTGGCTGTTCCACATTTTGATTCTTAGCTCTGATCCTACTAAAACGATTTTGCTGGATTTCAATCCCTAACTGCTTAGGATAACTACTAGCAATTTAACAGCAAGTCTCTTCATCTAAATCGTATTAGAATTACTCAAGGAGCCAGAAAATATATACTTTATGGGGTCTTAGATGTATAACAAAAAAGTTTCACACGGAATTACAAACTTAGTATACCTTCATTCACCACTACTAGTGGTGGTGGAGGGTATAAAAATAACGAAACTTAAAAATTCATTGCACTAACTTATTTAAAATTTCATACTGCAAGTGTATGGCCACTTTTGCAATAAGAAAATAAGTTCAGTAGGATTATGAACAGAACAAGCACAGGTCGGCATTTTCCATACGATTTGACAGAAAAACCCTGGTGCCCCGGAAAATAAAATTTATTTTGATCTATAAATATAAAAACAAACATTGAACATGCTTTAAAAAAAAAGATCACAAAGATAACAGATGATGAAAAAAGATGACACAAATTTTATAATTAACAGCCAGTTAAAATAGACGATTGTTATCTAAAAAAGAGTACGTATGAACAAGTAAGTTATCTATATTTATATAAAACGAACGCTTTGCATATTTTAAAATCATTAATGCCAAGAAAATGTGAAAATAAATAAAAATAAAACTTGCGAGTACGCAGAAAAAAGTTTTAATCCCCAAAGAGGTAACCATTTTTAAAGAGGTTGACCCATGGTGCAATTAAAGCTTCTGTACTTAGTAAAGGTGGTTTTACACGATATCGTCGGTCACAGGTTGACAACTCTTAACTCGCAAAAAAATCGAATCGGGGTTTTGATGCCAAAAGACTGTGTTTGTCCTTCTGCATGTTCAATACCTTTGCTTTCTTTACACCATCTTACAATAAATATCTTCTACTAATTTTGGTTTTTTTTATTTACTTCCAACACAGTTCAGTAACGGAGTAATAACGTTTTTTTTTGTCTCCTGAAAAGTACAAAAAACATGTTAAGAGTTGTCAACCTGTGACCGACGATATGTATTTAGTAGAATGCTTGTCAAATTTGCAAACATGTCGTGTAAACGAAAAACAAATTTCTTCTGTAAATGTCAGAATTAGCAGAAGGAACTTTCTCAATTATTTTTTTTCATTTACTTACACATATTCTTTAAAAAAAACCAAAATTTTTAAAGAACTAAAATACCATTAAAAGTAAATAAAAATATAAAATGTAAATAATTTGCTGTTATGAACGAATTCAGGTTATGCCATATGAAACCAAAAACGAACGTGTGAAAGCAAAAATTATAAACCTTCTGTATTTGCCCATTTTGACAGACATGTGCAATTACATATGGATTTTACATCTGAAAAACCTTCTGCAAAATACATTTCATATAAAACCATCTTCAATAAGATTTTAAACAACACATGTTGTTAGTTTTTTATGCATTTTTTAAAGCTTAAAGCACAACGCATTTATAAATAACAACACATTCATCAATAACAAATGCTACTATTTCAGCTTAAATTAAATTTAAAACAAACTGCAGAAATATTTCGCATGTTTCGTTAAATGTTATTCAAGTAAATATAGTTACACTTGTGTAAATGCGATTCCTGGAACACATACAAATCAAACGTAAAAATAATAAAACGATAAACTCTTTGTTTATAATTAAAAAATGCATACATGTGTATTGAAGAAATGACATCAGTACAAATCGATAAAAAACCAAGTTTTACAGGAATTTAATTACTTACCTTAAGTTTTGATTTAATTAATTTTTCCTGCCTATAAGTAAAAAGAATATTGATTAAGTAGCTGATAATATAATTAAAGAAACATTTTATTTAGAGGAAAACAAACAGAAATGTAATTGTATGTGCAAATTAGCAATAGATTTACTTTAAAATAATAACCAAAAGGATTCTGAGTCGATCGGTATACTAAACAGTGGGTTAAAAACCAACTATTTTATGTTACACAAGTCAGTACTAAGGCATAATACCCTCCCCACTATGATGGTGTGGTTATAAAAATAGGAATGTAACCGAAAAAATAAATATCTTAGCAGTAATGATATGATAATACTGTAAATCATAGATACATGCAAGTCACATACAATAGACGAATAATATGTATTGTCTAGATGAATCCTCTTTAGACAAGACTACATAATTGTTTAACAGAATTGGGGAATAAGTTTGTTTTTCGAGTTATTTCTTTTTATTAATATGTACAAGTGAACATGTATGAACAAGTAAAATATATATGAATTTAAATAACTAATAACGCACTTGTTCATAAAGATGGTTTTAACTCCAAAGTTTTACTTTTCCACTTTTTGGTAAAAACCGATGCATAATATTCATATCTTACCTCTGCAAAAGTATCCCGCTTTTTGGCAATGAAACGAAGGGTTGGTTAAAAAATAATTTGTCACTTGTCTTTAATATTAAATTAAAATTTGTTTTGTTTCTACTAAAACTTTTGAGAGTTTGAGTTAAAGCCCTCTGTATGATCAAGTCCAATATACATATACAGTATTTGTACCATATTTATTTGAATATGAATTTATTTGAATATGAATTTTGAACATATTGTACGAATTTACATACGCAAAAATTAAACTCGATTTTTTGCTTTTATAAACACACGAATACCCCTAATGTATAACGTGTAGATTCAACAAACTATTTTATTAGGCACACATTTCTGTTACAACCATTCTCTATCCTTGCCTTTTCTTAGATATCCTTAAAATCTTTGTTACAAACTATTCCTTAGTTAAAGGTGTTAAATGTTCATTTAATACTTTCATTTGTAAAAAAAAATTGGGGTTGTTTAAAGTTCATCGTTATAAATACCCTGATATTATTAAACACAGTATATATAACAGGTAGTGGAAGTGTTAACTTGTTTCCCAGAAGAAAGAAATTGCCCCACAAAAATTTTAACTTTCAACTAAAAGCTTTTTTGTCACTTTCGTTTTTTTATTATTATTTATTTTTGCTTTTTGGGTAATAATTTATCTTTCATGTCTGGGATGCCCTCCCTTTCTTTACGTATGAGAATTTTTTATCACAAATCCACGCATGAATGGTTTGTGAAAGTGTCAGCCAAAAAAAAAAAAAAAACAGAAATCTCATACGCAATTAAATATGGTAGACTAACTGTCACTATAATCCGACTTTAAGGTAGACAAACAAAACTAAACACTACCACTTTGTCGTTTTTATTTTTGTAATTGAATTTTGTTTTTATTTATACCCAGTTAAACTTTGTGAGAACTTGAAAAACATTTTACAGTCAAACACACGCAGAAAAAGAAAATATATTGGAGGTAACTATATTTCTAAGAGCAACATACTGGACTTACGAATCATATTATGGTCGAATATGACATTAACAATAATTTGCCGAAAAGTCAACCATAATTGGGTCAAACTCAACCACAATTTTCCCAAACTTTACCATAATTTTGTAGAAATTTACGATAATTTGGACAAAATAATCCATGTCTTGGTCAATATCAATCATAATATGGTCAAAATTAACCATATTATAGTTCAAATTAACCACAAATTGCCAAAAGTAGCCATGTTATGGGCAGAATTAACAATAATATGGTCAATGTTAAAACAGTGATATTATGGTTATTTATTTAAGCCATCTTTGTATTTTTCTTATTACATAAAGTTGTAGTCTTATTTCGTTTTTTACTCCTGTTTCATTTTTTTTGTTCGACTTTAATAAATAAGCGTTTCATTCTTTAATTCATTTTCCATCCCGCGACGACCTTCAACAGTACTATTTCTGTTTAACTGGTTTGCAGTATTCATTATTAAATTTTTAAATTATTATTATATACAATTTAAATCACTAATTAAAAAAAAGAATATGAGAATTATAAACAAACCAAGCAACTGATTATCAGGGTTTCGAACAACTGCTATAAGCAGTCGAAATTTGCTAAAAAATTTCATTTATTTTCAGCAACATGCTGAAAAAAAATGAACTGTATTTTATTTGCATCACACTCATACTTAAATCAGTTGAACTGTGTGCGCACAGTTACTGAAAAAACAGTAACAGAATTTACTTTTTTTTCAGCAGTCAAAAGAATCAGCAGCCGACTCACTCCATTTCATACACACACACTGCTGAACTTGCGACTGAAACACAGCAGTTGATGTGTTTACAGTTGACGTAAACATTTTTTTTTAGTTTTCAAAACAGCGTAGCTAGAAACTGGCAGTTCGACTGTATAGTCGCGTAACACAAATTGGCTGGTGACTATATTGAGTTCTGTATAGTTAAAAACACATTTGTTTTGTTTTTGAAAAGAAAAGAGAAATACAATTACATACATTTGTATGCATTAATAGAATGAAGAAACTTATTTGTAATGTTTGTAATGTCAATTATAATACTTTTTATTAAAAAATATTTATTTTTGCTTTATTAAGGTACATATTTAATGAAAAATTAAAAAAATGTTTTTAAGATAAAATGAAAATAAGATTTTGTATAGAAAAAATAGTAAATATAATAATTTTTTTCTGTTAGTTTTAAATATTATAAGTTTCTACTAAAATTATTTATAGGTAGTAATCTAAGTTTTTTTTTGTTTTGTTTATATGTACATACATACATATGTAGGTATTTTAATTATTACACATTTATATTGATTTATGCCTGTAGAACATTGTCCTTAAATTAGTTAATTAAAAAAAAAATTATTTAAGTATTATTTTCAAGATTTAAAAACTTTTTACAAAATATTATTATAAAAATTATATTTAAATAGGATTATTTCTCATATAACTAATAAAAAAGAAAAGACTTAAAGTTATGTTTTGATGTACTAAATTCCATAACAAAAGTATGCGACAATTTATTAAATAGAGCTCAAGCTCTAATAAAAGGACTATTAAATAAAAAATTAAAACGATGCAGTTGAATAAAAAACATTTTATGGACACGAAGATTCCTGCAGGGAACGTTAAAATCAACAATTTATGTGTAAATAACCAATTTACTTAAAAATAAATGTGACAGTAGGTAAAATTTTTGGGTAAGAAGATGTGTTTTATTGATGTCTTAATGAAACTTTACCATTTTATGGTAACTATTTAACGTAAATTTGTCCTGCCACAATGCCTTTATACATTTTTTGCAGGCAAACTCAGGTGCGCATTTGGTATTTTGTAAAAAGTTATGATATACCATTAGGTAGAATAAAAATGTATGCACAGATATTTGAATGAATTGTCCTGTTGCTTTTTCTTATTGTACATTTTTCTTAGTATTGTGGTTACATGATTATCATTGTGGCAGGCAATAACTGTAAAATATTTTGCACTGGCAATGCAAAATATATACATATATTCATATAGGTAGATAGTTTTTACTGAAAGCAGTTCATAATTGGTGATTGACGACGACGAAAATAAAACACAGTTTATTAAAAAACAGTGCGTGCACATTAGTGTGGCCGCAAGTTATATGGACAATTTTTTTTCGTTTTTTTCACTTGGCAAGCCCCTTAGATTGATTCCAAATTAGAAAAAAATAATATATAAAAAAATTTAGATCGTTTGCATAGTTATTGGGCGTGCCTTGAGCCCACAAAGTTTGCTAAAAATGCTATTTTTCTCACTATGTGTCGCTTTAATTATTGATAACTTCAGTAATATTTATTTTAGAGAAAAACCTTATTCACAAATATTCTAGGGCTATATCTTATGAACAATGTTGTTCTGTATTAGTTTTCTTTAACATTAATATTTAATCCAGAAAAAGCCAAATTAAAAAATAACACCGAAATTTTCACATATCTACGCATTCTTTGCCTTGTGATTACACTACGTGACAAATTTTCAAAAAAAGTCGTGACCAAATTAATCTAACAGCTAATCTCTATGTAAAACTTTCCCCTGAATCCGAAAATGAAGTCAGAATTGTCAAAAGTAGAACAGGTTTTGAGATATTTCAAAATAACCGTTATTTGTGTTTTTAAAAAAGATGATGTGACTAAAATGCAATTATCTTTACAAATTTTTAACGGACTATGTATTTCTTTCTTTTTACTGAGAGGTAATAAAATTACTAAAATAACAATGGATTGCTAGTGAAGATCAGTGATGTTATACACTTTTTTGAAAAGTTCTTACGCAGTCCAGAAAAACCCTATTTTTCTCTACAAAAATCCCTACAACTTTCAAATGATATATAGTAAAACAAATAAATCCATTTGTATTAATGGATATAAATTTTATTTAAAGTTGTTCCCAGAAAGCATTTGGATGATAATTTTTTTATAAAAATCACCTGAATAAGTCTTCGCAGATAATTTTTGTTGATTAAAAACTGATTTATCAGTTCAGCGATTGAAAAAGGATTCATATATAATTCATTGACGAAGAAATAAAAAGATTGGCGAAACTAGAAGCCCAAAAATTATTGTTAATTAATGAAAATAAATTAAATTACGAATGTTTTTTTCTTTTATTTCCACGATCCCTATAACTTTTGTTGTTTTGTTCAAAATAAAAAACATGACGATTAAAAATTTATTTAAAACATAATCAAAAACTTTATAATTAACGATTGAAAAATTAGATGATAAAAACTCACTAATAATTATCAAACTACCATTAAAGTGCTCAAAAAGAGATCAGAAAATTGTATCACAAGTTATTCTTTGAGGTGATTCATCGCTAGGGTACCATTTTCTCACACTCCCTTTACTATTTCGACTTTACTCCAAAACTTTTTGATTCCCATCTTTTACATATCGATGGCTTAATATAAAAAAGGCGTAAGTCAATTTCTTTCAAAAAAAGAGTTTTCGTTTACTCTGGTAGATAAATACCAAACGCAACTTGCTTAAGGTTTCGGGGGCTATAGTATAAAAAAATTGTTGCATCTTTTTATTATTTATTGCATTAACACTTTTTATTAATCAAAAATTATATGGATTTTAATTAGTTTTTTCCTTCCCTTGTAAACATAAAAAAATCGAGTTACGCCTTTTTTATATTTAGCCATCGATATGTATTATATATTTCTTGCTCTAGAAAATAAGGTTTAACAGATCTCCTTTCTTCTAAAAGAGCTTATCACAAAATTTGGTTAAAATCAAAGCTGAAATGACGGCAAGCGATGACTCAAAGAAATTTAACAATTTTTATTGCTGCCGTATTATCAAATTTATTAGTATGCTATCACAAATCGAAAAAAGCTACTAAACGTATAGTTTTCCAACATTATTGAAAAGTCCCTACATTTTAATGATTTAAAATAATCTGTCCTTTTTCCCTATGGCTATTTTTTTTTTGAAGAAAATCCCTACGAATGGGGATTTTTCCCTACATATAATATCACTGGTAAGATTGTTCAAGAAATGACAGAGTTACACGGGACAGGGGACAAATAAATAACTTGAAAAGAGCAAAATTGAACAAAATCATAAAATTTATGATGAAGTTTGAAGTTTTGTCCATGGTTGTTTAAGAAATTTTATAACCTCTCAATAAAAAGAAAGAAATACATAGTCCGTTTAAAATTTTTGAAGATAATTGCATTTCAGTCACATCATCTTTTTTAAAAACACAAATAACGGTTATTTTGAAATATCTCAAAACCTGTTCTACTTTTGACAATTCTGACTTCATTTTCGGATTCAGGGGAAAGTTTTACATAGAGATTAGCTGTTAGATTAATTTGGTCACGACTTTTTTTGAAAATTTGTCACGTAGTGTAATCACAAGGCAAAGAATGCGTAGATATGTGAAAATTTCGGTGTTATTTTTTAATTTGGCTTTTTCTGGATTAAATATTAATGTTAAAGAAAACTAATACAGAACAACATTGTTCATAAGATATAGCCCTAGAATATTTGTGAATAAGGTTTTTCTCTAAAATAAATATTACTGAAGTTATCAATAATTAAAGCGACACATAGTGAGAAAAATAGCATTTTTAGCAAACTTTGTGGGCTCAAGGCACGCCCAATAACTATGCAAACGATCTAAATTTTTTTATATATTATTTTTTTCTAATTTGGAATCAATCTAAGGGGCTTGCCAAGTGAAAAAACGAAAAAAAATTGTCCATATAACTTGCGGCCACACTAATGTGCACGCACTGTTTTTTAATAAACTGTGTTTTATTTTCGTCGTCGTCAATCACCAATTATGAACTGCTTTCAGTAAAAACTATCTACCTATATGAATATATGTATATATTTTGCATTGCCAGTGCAAAATATTTTACAGTTATTGCCTGCCACAATGATAATCATGTAACCACAATACTAAGAAAAATGTACAATAAGAAAAAGCAACAGGACAATTCATTCAAATATCTGTGCATACATTTTTATTCTACCTAATGGTATATCATAACTTTTTACAAAATACCAAATGCGCACCTGAGTTTGCCTGCAAAAAATGTATAAAGGCATTGTGGCAGGACAAATTTACGTTAAATAGTTACCATAAAATGGTAAAGTTTCATTAAGACATCAATAAAACACATCTTCTTACCCAAAAATTTTACCTACTGTCACATTTATTTTTAAGTAAATTGGTTATTTACACATAAATTGTTGATTTTAACGTTCCCTGCAGGAATCTTCGTGTCCATAAAATGTTTTTTATTCAACTGCATCGTTTTAATTTTTTATTTAATAGTCCTTTTATTAGAGCTTGAGCTCTATTTAATAAATTGTCGCATACTTTTGTTATGGAATTTAGTACATCAAAACATAACTTTAAGTCTTTTCTTTTTTATTAGTTATATGAGAAATAATCCTATTTAAATATAATTTTTATAATAATATTTTGTAAAAAGTTTTTAAATCTTGAAAATAATACTTAAATAATTTTTTTTTTAATTAACTAATTTAAGGACAATGTTCTACAGGCATAAATCAATATAAATGTGTAATAATTAAAATACCTACATATGTATGTATGTACATATAAACAAAACAAAAAAAAACTTAGATTACTACCTATAAATAATTTTAGTAGAAACTTATAATATTTAAAACTAACAGAAAACAATTATTATATTTACTATTTTTTCTATACAAAATCTTATTTTCATTTTATCTTAAAAACATTTTTTTAATTTTTCATTAAATATGTACCTTAATAAAGCAAAAATAAATATTTTTTAATAAAAAGTATTATAATTGACATTACAAACATTACAAATAAGTTTCTTCATTCTATTAATGCATACAAATGTATGTAATTGTATTTCTCTTTTCTTTTCAAAAACAAAACAAATGTGTTTTTAACTATACAGAACTCAATATAGTCACCAGCCAATTTGTGTTACGCGACTATACAGTCGAACTGCCAGTTTCTAGCTACGCTGTTTTGAAAACTAAAAAAAAATGTTTACGTCAACTGTAAACACATCAACTGCTGTGTTTCAATCGCAAGTTCAGCAGTGTGTGTGTATGAAATGGAGTGAGTCGGCTGCTGATTCTTTTGACTGCTGAAAAAAAAGTAAATTCTGTTACTGTTTTTTCAGTAACTGTGCGCATACAGTTCAACTGATTTAAGTATGAGTGTGGATGAAAATTGATGCGTCGAACTATTTTCAGTATAGTTGCCTGTCAAAAAAAAAAACTGGCGACTGAATTTTAAACACTGCTGATTATAAAGCATTCAACTACTGCAAACAAAAAAAAAAAAACCATAATTTTTTTACTTTCAAAAAAAATTGATTTAATTGAAAATGTTTTTTACATTTTAGTTCCCAGCCAGCAAAATTATCCGACGTCGTTCAGATATCTGAGAGAAACGTCGGCAAAAAAGTCGGAATCGTATACGAATTCTGTCAGATTTCTGACCCAAAAACGTATGAAATGGTTGAAATTTTGCTTTTTTGTCGGCATTTCTGATAGATATCTAACAGAAATCTAATGGAAAAGTCATGGGAAGTTCTGATGTGTTAGCCGAGATTTTTTTGCTTTCGAACTGATAGCTGAAAGAAATAATTTTATTGCAAAATATGTACATAATTATAAATTTTACACGTACGTACCTTTTTTTATGCTTTTTATCTTGAACAAATAAAATAAAATTAAAATTATTTCCAACAGAATGACAATTGTCATTATTTTAAAAAAATAATAAGTCTCGTTAGACAAATCTGAATGAATTCCGTCGGAATTCTATTGGACATATCTGTACATAAATTCCCCCCGATATATCCATGCGAAATCGATCAGAAATCGGAAAGACCGTAAGTATATTCAATGTCTGACAGAAATCTGAACGAAGTCTCTAAGAATGAAGTCAAAAATTTGCACGAAATGTCTGTTTCAGACAATGTCGAAGTATTTTGCTGGCTGGGTTGTATTTTATTTAAAATATTTTTAATCAAAACAGTCATATAATGTTAAATTCAACCATATTTGAAGTTTCAATGAAGGTAAACATTTGATTGTTACTTCTTTTTAACAAAAATATTATTAATCATAACAATAGTTATGTAAAAAACAACAATACTTTGTTTGTGGTCATTGCGGGGTCCATTATATGGGTTTTTAAGCAATACTTTAACAATGTGTTTTTTTGCGTGCAAGCATAAGGCTACCACACACGTATAATACGTTCCTCTCCTTATGGTGTTTGCTACTTTTTAGGTGATGATTTTACATTTTATCAACATAAGTTGACAAGCTTAGTAAAAGCTTTACAAAATACAAAATAGAATTTACAAATGTAGTAAAAGAATTTAGTGGCATCAGAAAAAATTTGCATTTTGAAAGATTAAATTAAAAATTCTGCACAAACTAAATTATAAAATATTCTCTAAATTACGGTTAAGAAGTGATTGTACATTCGAAAAAGATAAGCAAAAATAATTTTGCTATAATTTCCTGAAGATCGCACAAAATATTTTAAACTTTGTCAATTGCTACTTCTAAACATAATGATCTCAAAGTCATCTTAAGCCCTTTTTCCTTTTTTCCACTGATATAATAACATATCGCTCAGTTGCTTTTTTCGTTGCAAAAATCATAACACGTAATGAAGATACCGTAAAAATTTAAAAAGATATAGGTGGTAGACATTTTTATCTTTAAAACCAAGTATCACCTTTGTTGCCACGGTTGTAGCGTGCTCCAAAAATAGCAGTCAAATTTCAAAAATATTTTCTGTAAAAAATCATTCCATCCGTACACAAATCAATCCGAAGCGTTATTAATAATACGGTGAGTACGGATTATCCCTAATCAAATTCGAATATGAAATAATCCGAAAATGAGATTGATTTAAGTAAAACTAAGATTGAACCCTACTCAAAATGCGCAAGTATTATAAAGATGAATTCGTACTTGAAATTAAACAAAAGAGAATTTAGAAGCAGAATGTTATTATGACTGATTTACTTGCCTGTTTTACACCTTAAAGAATTTAAATTATAAAAAAACAGCATAATTCCCGATATAGTTTTAACTTTAAAAACTTAATATACATATGACGATGTCTATAGCAAAACGTTACAATTCCACTTTTTAAATTTCATGTTTTTTTACTAAATAATATTGTAAATACTAATTTACTTTGAATTCGGATCAAAACGCAACAATTTTACATACAAACATACATGTGACATAAGGAGTGCTTAAGCTGAATGTACTCGACATGTTTTTGTCATCTGACATGTCAAATTTTAAAGTCACATGTAATTTTGCATGTCTGTCAAAATTGCTGTTTTACATAAGGTTTTTAATATTCGGTCAAAAACGTACATGTAATTTGCTTCTGACATTGTCTCTGTTTTTTTCGCATAGTTATTGCAGAAACCAAAGTAGTTATCGCTTTCAAAAAAGCTTGCTGCCGCCGTAAAATAGTTTAGCCATTTTGACGTTTTCTTATTTTAATTAAAAGATACCAATTTAAGATTTTATAACTAACCGGTTTATATTTACATAAATGCTATTCAATGGTGAGATGATCATACATATCTCGGCATTGTAAAATATTAACTTCAGCCGGCTAATGATTCCGTCAATAGTGGACGCCGCTGCCGGTTTCTTCTCGGCATAGATTACTGATGTCAAATGGTTTGTCAGAAGAAAATAAGGCACGCTCTAATTGAAATTTTGTCAGATGACAGAGTGGGAAATTTGGCATGTCAGATGACAAAAACATGTCGTGTACGGTCGACTTTAGGAATAAAAACTTACACATCTATAACCGCAGAGAACTTATGATTATATTAAATTCGGAGAATATTTCCAAAAGCCACCTTTAAAGGTTTAAATTGTTCTCCTATAAAACTAAATAAATAGACTTAAGAGCTTTTTGCTACAGAATTAATGTAAAGCCAACAGCGTTTATATGCATTGCATATAAAATAATTTAGGCCCTAATTTTGTAAAACACAACGCACGCCAAAGAATTATGTTGAAATCAAAAACAACTTCATAAATATCTTGTAATTTTGTTGTTGCTTTGTACAGAAATTTGTTTACCGTTTTAAAATTTTCAGCGCCAAAAGCAAAGAGGCGTATGAAATCTTAAAAACCAATGTGAATTTCTGTTAGAGGCAACAACAAAATTACAAAATATTTATGAATTTGTTTTTGGTTTCAATGTAATTCTTTGTCGTTGCGTTGTGTTTTACAAAATTAGGGCCTTAGTATTTTGAGACAAATCTGGGTCTTTAAAAAAGTTATGTATTCTGTACATTTATTATTATTATTCTTTTGAAATTTGAGAGCATTAAACATTGCCTTACTTTTCGGATATGAATTGACATCTCTTTGACGTTTGGCAAAATTGTCTTAGATCAGAAACTGTAGTTTTTCGTTATGTTAAATTAAAAATATTTATTTGGTGTATTTTATAGAATGTATCCTAAGAGTAGATTTTAACGATTAGAAGCAGATGTGATAGACTAATGTGATTTAAACCAAACAAAAGAGAAAAAAAAGTTATGTTGAAACTATTTTTTAAAAAAGCATGTATGTCGCAAAACTTGTTCAAGTGTACCATATTGATCCTTATGAACTTGTCTATGATAAAATATATTGATTTTTCAAATTTTGATTTTGATTTTTTCGATATAGTTATTTATTTTTATTTTTTCGGGCAACAACAAAAGTTATTCTCCAAAGAAATGTACGTGTTATAAACAATTTAAAACATTTACCTGCTATTTTTGTTCAAAAAATCAAAATCAAAACATAACTGTTATTTTTGACCGAAAAAATAGAAATGAAAAAATTTTTGTTAAAAAAAAACCAAAATCAGAAAAGAACTGTAATTTTTGTTAAAAAAAAAATTAAAATCTAAAACGAACTGTTTTCATCTGAGTTTTTTAAAAAAAGGAATAACAGTTACGGTTCCTGATCAAAGCCAATTAAAAACTCAAAATGCGTTTTTTTGACTTTTGACCTTTTTGCCTAACGGCTAAGATCCATTTCATTACACAACTTATTTACAATGATACATATCAGCTATAAAGTTGCCATAATTAAATAAAATTCTCGAAATATGTGCGGGATCAGGGGATTTTTGCTACATTAGCAACAATTGTTTTTGTATACTGTGGTGTTGGGGATCATATGGTCGGGTTTGTACGACTATATTTTCTTACTGGTTTATTTATAATTTATTTATTTTCTCCAGGGGGTCAATTCTCGTCCTGTAAAACGGAGGAATGGAAAGTTTTTTCATATTTTCATAATACTTTTTTGATTCGCGTTCAAAGAAAAAATAAAAACAAATGAAGCACAGCCGCGAATAACGTTGTTAAAGCCTCTTTTTGCAAAATCGGGTTTTTTGCTATCGTGAACATTACTCTCTTACCCTAAGTCTATACGAGCAATTTGTTTGGCAAATTATTGCTGTAGCAACTATCAAATCCTATTGCCAACACTAGATATTAACGTGTGGACTGCATAAATATGTATTTGAACACATGTTCAGCAACAAATGTCATAATACATTGCTGAGCAATTATCTTTTAACACAAAAAGAAAAATTTTAAACTTTAAAATTTAAAATTTAAATACAAAATTTACAAATTAATAATAAAAAAATAATTAAAAATAAATTGGTTGCCAAAGAAAATTTAAGTATTTATTTACATACAAATTCATGTTTTGTTTTAAGACACACGTTTACTCCACTCGGAAATAATATTAAACATAGAACATTTCGTTGACGTCATTCTGCCGACGTTATTGCTTATGTTAACAAATACAAATTGCGCGTATAGACGTAGGGTATTACATTGTGTAAACATCATATCATCCAAAATTATGCACCTTAACCTCTTAAAAATACAATACAAAGAGTCAGCCTTTTAAAAACTTTTTTTTTGCTCTCCTGAAAAATAATTATTTTGTTACTTACAACGTTATTCGCGACTGTGCTTCAAATGTCAAAATATTTTCAGATGAAAAAAAAGGGACACAAAAAAATTTCTTATTTTGTGAAACAATGTTATTAATTGAACCACAGCCGCAAATAACGCTTAAGGTTACAAAATAATTATTTTTCACGAGAGCAAAAAAACGTTTTCAGCAAACAATATTATTTATTTCTTATTTTTTTTTAAATTATTAAAAATAATGGTAATAAAAACTTGTATGCAAAATATCATAAATTTATAATTTAAATTATATGCAAATTTACAGTTTATAACCTCTTTTTTAATGGAAAAACGTTTCATACCCACAATCGCAATGTCATTAAAAACGTATTTCCACTACGCAAGCAGCTTTTAAAACGTTATTCCACATTGCAAAAAAAAATTTTAAATTTCTAGAAGCACGAAAACTACATGAGAGCTGATATGTGAGCTGGCTTTTACACACTACTAAGAAGAAGCAGAGAAGAGATTGTTGGGGCTAGTATCGTTACCTAGCCTTTTATAAGTATTTTTCAAATTCGAAAAAATGAAACACGGTAGATTTCAAATTCAAATTGTAACAAATTTATTAGGCTGCTTGCCTGGTTGAAGTTTAAGATTGTACTTAAAAGCTAAATTACAAAAAAGTTTGTAGTAAGCCAAACAAACTCAAAGGAAAACTACAAACTCGAGAGCAGAGTATATACCTATATACATATATGTATTACAAAATAAAGGAAATTTAAGAGAATTGGCAAATTCCAAGGAGTGCTCTACACTCAGAGAAAAATTATTTAAATTTAATAAAATTAAAAATTAAATAAAATCAAAATCTAAACGAAATTCAATAAAGCAAATTTTGAATGAAAAAAATAATAAAAAACAAAGAAAATTGAAAATTAAAGAAAATTAGAAAAATAACTAAAAAAATTACTGAAGTCGCTTCAACGGAGATACCATTTAAGTGAATTTTTAATTTAAGTTAATAAAAACTCTTGAATAGCTTCGCTTTATGCCTTATAAGTAAGCAGGTTGTAAGTGAATAGTTAAAATTATAATATAAAAAAAAATTCACTAACAATGTTTTAAGTGCTTATGTTATTCCCTTACATGAAAGCATTTTAAAGCAAAATGCAATTTTCTATATTCTATTTTCCATAAAAAAGAACTAGTAACAAACTAGTTCTAAAGCACCTAATGTGGTCCAAGTGTACTAGAACCAATAGTACTAGTGACTTTCCAAGCAAACTTAATGATAATTTAAGCATTAAGATGGTATACAAAAGTTAACAGTTGAGAACTAGTGCTGCATAATTTTGTACTAGTTGGGTACTAGTATTGAACTGAAGTATTGAACTGATTTTAATAAAATGTATCTACCAAAATCTGTCAAAAATATATTTTGAATAATCTATCATTTATAAAAATTCAATGTTTAGTGACGGCTTAAAAGGGATCGAAAGAAATCAACATGCCTATTTATTATATATAGAGATGCTGAATAATACGTATGTATCGCATGTGTTGACATGTTCATTTTATATGTTTTTGCGTTAAGAATCACTGTACAAACTATGCACAGATTTAATTTTAATTTTTTCGACTTCATATGTCGTTGTCAAACATGTCACATGTCGCTATTTTGTATAGTGCAAAATATTCAGGCCTTTAGTATGTAATTAGAATTTTATCGAAAACAAATTATATGTTTTGCATACCCTCAAATGTAAATTACATTTCACCAACCCTGTTAAATTATGGTTAACAACCATGTAACAAAAGCAAATATTTATTCATAAACAAATTGTTAAAACTGTTTTTGGTCATCCACGTAAATGTATAATTTTAACAATTGCTTTTACTAGGTTATTGGAGCATTTAACAACAATTAGATAGCCATTAAGGTAAAATAAAACTAAATAAATAAAATTAATAGAAAAGCATTTTAAAGAATTGTATACTATAAAAAAACGTACTAAACTTTTAGCGCAATTTAATTTGTACTTAGCGAAATCAGAAAATATTTAAATTGTTATTAACCACAATGATTTTAGTTCATACCCATTTTATAGTATCTATTCACTCAGCCATTCATTTAATAAATTATTCGTTGACAAACAAGCAAACAAATAATCAAATACATCCATTAGTTTTTATAAATCAAACAATATTTCAGACAAAATGGATAATTTGGTATTGTTTTTTTTTTATTCTCTTTTTTGCAAGCGATTTTTATGAATTTGTTTTTGTTTTACACAAAATATTTGTATACAAAGTGAAAAAATATTAACAAGTTTTTTACTTGATTAAAATTATTTATTTGCGGTTTAGCTGAAAAAACCGCAAACGAATAAATACAAAGATACTCATCTGATACTCATCTGATAGTGTAAGCACTCAAATATCTTGGTAGCAAAGAGTGAGTGCGATATTGAAATAAAATAACAAAAACACAAAAAATGGGGGAAATCAATATGAAATAATGTATATTTATTCACTATTAACAATATTTGTTGATTTAAGCTTATTCACTGCCATATTTGTCGCTGTTACGAAAAATGTAATGTATATCGTATCGTTAGTACAAAAAAGTATGATTAAATATTTTATGTTTTTCATTACACACTCATGTATTTATTAAATTGATATTGATGGATGGTTAGATGGATGAATAAAAGATTGTGCTACATTTATAATAGTAAACTTTGCTGTTGTTGTTTTTTTTATAAGTATGTGAAAGTATTTACTCGACCATTAAAAAATAACGTTTGTTAGCGGCTTTGCTTGTAAAAATATATCTACAATATAGTTAAGTACATGACATATTTTATTTCATTTATTGCGTATCTTTATTATCTTTCTTTTTTTTTTTTTGATTTAAATAAGTTAGTTCTTGCTTATTATTGTGATCAACAACGGGGATTTTTTTTTTTTGTTAAAAAACCACTTGTCGATATTTTGACATTTTACTTTATAACCCAAACATTTACTTTCTTTTGGGAGAAAATTAAACAAATAAATTCAAAAATAATTGTTTTTTTTTTTTTTGGTTTAAGTGGAGGTTTGCTCTTTTGATTAGTATAGTTAAAGTTTTATCGGTTAATTAAAAATAAAAGAAATTTATACAAAATATAATTATTATAAAGAGGACTTTAATAAAACGATCAAAATGCTCAACAACCCAGTAAAAACTTCTCTAACTTTTTAAACTTAATAATCGTGCTTAATTCCAAATTTGTATTCTTGATAAAAACACTGAAATTGATTGTTGATAATTTAATAGATTTTTTACTTTTTATAATGGTTCACAAATTTTTAGCTTTTTGCCATAACCTTAAAAATGAGATGTTTCGTAAGATAAATCGGGGCTGCTAAACACGAAAATTGCATTCATTTATTTTTCTCAGAAACTAATGGGACTAAGTTTAAAGATATATGAAGTAATGCGTTTTTCCATAAGATAAGCAAATATTTTTTTGTGAATATCCTGCGGGAAATTTGTAACAATTGTTCCTACAGACTGGTCCAGGGATTTGTGAAAATAGAACATGTACAAAAAGAAAGAACTCATGACCAGTGAAAGGAGAACCAATCAATTTACTGGTATATGAAGAACAAAAAGGTAGAACAAGTAATGAAACATTTTTTTTGGGACTTTCTAAAATTTGGTTCTTAAATTTTTAGTTTCATTATCTCAATAATCTTTAAAATTGTGCCCTGACTTTTGTGTACAAGGTCGCATGGACGAACAACCGACTCAGAGAGTAATTCTGAGTCGATCGGTAGAGGTAGAACAGATATTTTCACATCAACATAAACGTTTGATACCCTCTGCATTTTTGTGGTGTAGGCATAAAAACAAAAATCCGATAGATATTTAAGTATCTCAAGTTTATTATGCGTTTGTGCTATTGCGGGACTGTTAAAATCTTTACTAAACACAATTAAAACTTTGCTCATATGCTGTTCTTTAACATTATTTTAATTTCAATTAAAGAATATTTAAAAATTTGTACAAGTTTTTAATTATTTAAAAACCAAATAGAATCTCTTTAAATAAAGTACAACATACATGTATATTGAATAATGCAATTATTGGCTCAGTTACACATTTAACCAGTTTAAAACTATGACACTTTTAATTTCTTTTCACAAAAGACTCCAATGTATACTTGCAGTCTTTAATCATTCATGTGAACAGATAGAAACCTATGGATGTACAAATGTATGAATATACTTAATACATACTGCACAAACAATTGTCGACTTCAAGTGATGGGATGTGTCGCAAGCATCACAATTAACCAAGGAAGTGAAAATTTCTATTAATTGTAAGAAAGTAAAAACAATGAGTGATTAATTAAAACTTTCCATTGTTCAATGCAAATTATAAAGGACATCCTTTATAATTCCCATACATATAAAAATTATGCTTAGTATTTATCTTTTAGAAGATAAAAAAAATTTCCAACAAATGATCAGTTTTATAAAATTACAGTTGCTATTGCCAAATTAGGATAAAGGCAACACATTCTACTGTTAAATACAATATTTCAACAATCTTTTTAATAAATGTACATGATTTTCAATAAATGAATTTGCAATTGTGTGAAAATAGATGAAATAGATCATCGATACATGGGTACATAGTTTCTTAAATAAAAAAAATACTTTGTAATATCTACTCGTATTGGCTTATTCATTGGTTGGTTTTTGCAAAAGCGACTTGTCAACCAACATTTTATTAACATCAAAAACTATAATGTCCTTGCAATTTGTACAAACAAGCCTAAATAACGATTTGTTACGGCGCTTTATCGGCTTTTTTGGTTCAAATAGTATGACAATGATAAATTTTGATATCTAAAAACAACTAAAAGTTAAGGGTATTACATAGTTCTTATATGTCAGAACAAGAAAGATATTTTAAACAAGTGAGAGTGCTGTATTCGGCTGTGCCGAATCTTTGATACCCTCCACCGACAATTCGAATATTTTAGGAGTTATAGCTTTGTTATATCTATTTATTATTAGTTATTCTTTATAAAAAAAGACGTCAGCATTTAAATTTAAATTGGTTGCGTTTAAGAACTATATTAAATTATTGACCGACCATCTGAAAGTAATATGCTATTTATAGCAATTTTAACTAGCTTGAGCGGAACTTAAATGATTTTCAGTAGGGGAATTTATATTCTGCAATTCTGCAGAGTGATATCTGGTATTAAAAAACATAAATTTCAATACATCGGTGAAATAAGTTTTAGCATTTACAGTGAATTTCAGAAGGCTGCTTAATATGGAATCTAATGTATGTAATTTATGGACCGTATATCACAAAATTGCATGAAATTTTTTCTGGTCATATTACCACAATAAATATATCTGCTACGGTTTTAGGCGTATTTAATTAATTTACCAGAGTGGGATTTATATGGGGCCTATACTAAATTATGGACCGATCATCACGTAATTTATTAGTGTGATATCTAGTCCTAAAAAACTGTGAAGTATTAAATTTTATTCTGATAGCAATATTTTTTACGGTTTTAGAAGTACTAAATTGTTTTCCGGGAGTAGGGTTTATATGGGGCTTAGGGTAAATTATTGACGGATTTTGACGAAATGTCATTTCTAGTCCTAAAAACTGTGACGTACCAAATTATGTAATTATAGCATTATTTATTACAGTTTTAGGGTTTATATGGGTCCTATAAATTATGGACGGATCTTTACGAAATTTTACAGCGTGATTTCCAGTCAAATAAAACGCCAAATCTTATATCATTCGGTGCATTGTTTCACCATTTGTGTTAGTTTTTGTAACAAAATTATCAATTTTTAAGGTGGTGGTTCCACATTTTGATTCATAGCTCTGATCCTACTGCAGCGATTTTGCTGGATTTCAATCTCAAACTGCTTAGGATAACTTAAAGCAATTTCACACCAAGCTTGTTTATTTCTTTTAAGTTTTTCGAAAGTGAGCGTTTTTCAACAGACGTACATGGCTAAATCGACTTAAAATTACTCAAGGAGTAATTAAGTTGACAAACTTAGCATACCCTCTCCACAACTATTTGGGGTGGAGGGTAAACAAATAGTTTTTATTGTTTATTTTTTTTTTTCAAAAACAACATTTATGACTTTTAGCTTAATATTAATTCAAGAGTGTTTTTAAGCCCGCGAGAATTCCCGCAAGCGGTAGCAGAATTCCCGCAAGTGGTAGCAGTGAGACTAACAGGGGTAAATTATGGCAGTCGTAATCGAATACTTTTTCGATTCGAAAGCAATTTTACTTCAGTCAATACTGAAAGAATCGTAATTATTTTTTCATTGTTGGGTAAACTCAAATAAATGCTGCACAACACTAAAAAAAATAATTTCTATCCGTTCAGTATGGACAGAAAGAAATAAAAATAAAATTGCTTCCGAGTCGAAAAATTATTCGATCACGCCTGCCATAATTTGCACTAATTTCGAATCGATTTACATTTCTCGATGCCTAAACCAGACCCAGCGATGCGACGGGACACAAAAAATGCAATCATAATAAAAACAAAAGGGAAGAATACAGAAGAACCATATGAAATAAAAAAAAAAAACACAAAAGATTGCGACTCCGACTAAAAAAATTTTCGGCATAAAAACTTTTTTTAAAATAAAAGATTTTAAGAGATTTTGCCTTAAAAGTCAGAAAATAAGAACCACTCTACTTTACATTTGAGTAGGTGAGTTTCAAAAATTAAGAAATTGAGATAACAATTGATTTTTACAAATCTTTTAGCACTTTATAAGAACAAATATATCGATTGTATCGAAGCATGTCCTTTTCTATGTTTTAATGTGTGCAGTTGGTAACAAAACTGGTTCGATCCACTCACCAGACATTTGCAAAACTTCCTCTTTGCATTTTCTGTAATTAAACTCGCTTTTTCACTGTTTTATCCTTTCTTTGTAAACTGCGCCAAGGTATTGTTGATGAAAAAGAGTCGAATTAGAGAATTTAAACATTCAAATTTGTAATCAAGTTCGCTTGGACGTCCTGGAATAAATGCATGCAATTGTTCCAGATATACTTGCCATCAATGTGGGTGTTAACCCGAAAAATTATTTGAGAATACTTTTTTATACAAAATTTGAGGAAAATTGGAGAGAAAATAAAGACTTGCAATTTTATATTTTTGTCTTGGACAATATTAATATTGATTATGGGACGAAAAATACTATGGCGAGTACACTGAAAAAAATCATTCAATTTATTTTCATCAGACCGCAAAAATATGTTGAAAAGCATAAATGCTTTTATTTTTGTATTAAAAATGTGCCTTTGTTCAAATATTTAATATGACTAATATATGATATCCTTAATAAAATTACGTTATATAAGGTAACATGCCTTCACTTATTTAATAGGACTTGGAGTTCTTTACCTCCCATGATCGTATTTGTACAGGTACATCCCTTGACACATAAATCCCAAAAATAAATCAAGGCTTACAACAATTTTTTACCTTACTTTTCTCTTCGAAATGTGTTATACCTACAAATTATTCAATTAACAACTGAAGGCGCATCTGCATGTTTAAATAAAAATTGTCTACAAATTTAGTGGTAAACAAAACTAAGTACACATCTAAGCAAGTTTGACTTGGTTTTGTTTTAAACTTTTCTATCTCGAAAACTACGTAAGATTCCAATAATTTAAAAAAACATATTTTCAAAAATTATGTGAATTGGCGTATTTCTCCTTCAGCTTCAGAAATATTGCTACTTTTTTTAGCGCTGTTTGCATAATTTTAATAAATTAATATAACTCTCAAAATATACTAAAGCTCAATGATTAATTTTTCTGGTGGGCTATAGTGTGTTGCAAGACTAGTTCGATCCCATATGGATTTTAGCAAAACTCGTTTCTTTCTTTCGAAACTTCGTAGCAGAACTCTTTATTTTTAAATAAAATCTATTTTTTTTTATATTTCAGTTGGTTTAAATTTTTCAACTGTTGATTAATAAGAATGGCATAACACTTTAGAATCAAAATAGTTCAACTAATTTGGTCCATTTAATAGGGCGCTATATGATTATTGCATTTTCTCAAAATTCGAATAAGGTGTAACGAACGAGTTATATGTAATTATGTAACTTTATAAAAGTTTATTTAACAGATTTATTTATTCTTAAATATAAATAAACAAACAGTAAGTACACATATCTTCAAATTTTTCCTTTATACTCTGTCCCGTATTCGCGCTCTCTAGTATACTAAATATTACAATAATTGTATTTTTCACATAAATTTGAATTTTTTTTTATACAATCTTTACATTTGTATATACATATCACTTATTGAACGTAAAGGAAAAATAAGCAAAATCCTTACATAAATAAAAAAAGGTTAATAAAAAAATAAAAGTTATTCGGGTAAAAACGAGCCACCAAAATTTATTCATATTTACGTTTGGAAACATATTTCTATCTTTATTATAAACGCTACCCAGTAAAAAATGTGCTCCAAAAGGAGCAGGTTTTATGTATGAATGCATACCTCAAATCGCTTCAAACCTGCTGATAAGATGCCTGATTTTTGCATGGAGTGTTCCCGGTTTGGAGGACTATTTACTGCTGACAATCAGCGCTTTTTTTAACATGCAAACAAAGCACTCCTAAAGCGCTTTTTTAAGGGATAACTATATTTCCATATTCATTAATGTTTTGCTTTTAATTGCTTAAATGCATTGTTTCAATAATTGTCGTAAGCCATTATACATTTTTATTTTTTTCGCTTTAAAACCTCATCGTTTTCAGGACTAAAATAGCAGCTTTTTCCTTTATTTTATTCTTTATCATTTACTGCTTTTTCTCTTAAGTGCTTCAAAAAACCCAAATTTTTTTTAACTGGGTAGTGTGAAATCTTGTTTTAGTATCTGTAAGTTGATAACTTTGAATTGCTCTGGTATTGGCTCGTCTGTACAAAAGATAAGGTATAGGAACGCCGAATTAATTTTGAATGTAGTCATTGCTAACGAGTATACAAAAGTCTCAGGTGGCACGAATCGATTTTGGAGTGTTTTATGAATAAATTCGTTGGAAGCATAGTATGGAGCCATAATCAAATTATTTTCGAAACATTCAGTGCATTTTGCAATATGATTCCTTATTATGTGTATAATGAAGTTATCGATCCTGCCTATCTTTGCTACACTAAAAAGCTTTTTATTCGAAACGTATTTTAAATAGTTACTTTAAGCATTTTCTCTCGAATACTCTTAGTTTTTCCATATTCAACGGCGATATATTGAACTTTATTTGCCATCCATATGTTTATGCAGAACTTATTTTAAAATAACTTTTACATTTGAATGAATGTTTTTGGAGAAAAATAGTTTTTTGTACACATAAAATGCATTTCATGCTTTAATTATTTGAAAGTTTACGTGTGTTTTAAAATAAAGAAACTTATCTAAGTGAATACCTAAATATTTAACCGTTTTTTATTGGAATAACTACATTGTCATTAGATTTAATATTAAAAGATTTCCAATTTTTTTTTTAAATTATTGTTATACTTTTACTGGGGGTCGAAATAGTATGGTCTCGCATTTACTACTATTAATGTTCATGTGGCAATCAGTAGCATAGTTATCTACAATGTTAACATTATTTTAAAGTTCTTGGTTTATCTTTTCAATTTAATCATCAGAATCAGAATCGTCAGAAAATCCAATGATATTATCTATTTGATTCAAGAGATCATGTATATTTAAGTTAAAAAAAAAATTGGGGGGTCAACCATGCTCTGTTGTAAACCATTACCTATGATGAAATTTTTCGAACATATTTTATTGTTATTAGAGACAAAAAATTATTTGTTGCTTAGCAAGTTATTTATAAGTTTAATGTAAAGGAAATTTGTATTTAATTAATTTATAGATTAAACCTGCAATCCAAATACTATCGAAATCTATCAGGCAGGCACCTGTGCAGAAAGATATTTGATGTGAGTAAATGTATTGCATAGAAAGTTGAATGCTTGTGTTTAAACCCAAATTGGTTATCATTTATAAGTTAAAGTTTTCTTATTACATTAATATTTATGCAAACGTCGAAAAGTTTGCTTATATTTGGCAGTAAACTTATTGCACATAGGATTTTTGGTTCGCTACTATCTTTATTTCGTTTGGGCAGGACTATTACTTTAGCTGTTTCCCAGGCGTGCAGAAAGTAAGAGTTGTTTAACAAATTGTGAAAAAGAGTGCAGTATTCAAGTACCAGAGACTCTGGAATATTTTTCAATATAATATTTGGTATATTGTCTATTCCCGATGATAGCTTACTTCTTAAATTGCTATAAATATATAATATTGTGTCATTTGTAATGAAATAATCTTCAGCAAGTGAATCATTTAATTGATTTGCCTTTTTGTAAACATTAAATGTTATTAAAGGGGGGCCTGTTGTTTCAAAATCAGCCCACTCTTCTTATTAAAACAATTTGTTATTTAATTTTTCTGAGTATTGTTGTAATCGGACTCTTTGAAAGCATGAACTCTTTCAAGGAAAACACCAATAACATTAAGTATTTGGTTTTCGTCTCTTAACATACAGTTTTTATTGTCTTTTTCTAACAAGTCAGGGTTAACTTCCGCATTTCTAATCAGAATTTCGTCATCTCTGGAAATTTTTATATTATTGATAGTAAGTTTTTTTTTTTTGTTATATTGAATTGTTTTTTAACCTCACTAAACATATCCAAGGATTTTTTTTGGACTTAAATTTTTAAGTTTCTCTTGAAAATGTTGGTTTACGTTTAAGTTATCTTTTATTAATTTTTTAATTATCTTTAGTTTGGTTTTTAAAAATTAAATTCTGTAGGTGTAATGATGATTTCGCGTCTATTCGATATTTTTTATAGAAGTTAAAAATTTACTTTTTTCATGTTGAAGTTTTTTATGATATTGCTGAAAAACATTTGAGTTAAGTTTGCTTTTTTGTGCTTGGGAACAGAATTTTCAATAGCACTGGAAATAATATCATTAAGTTTGAGAAGGTAGAAATCAATTTCCGAATTGGAAAGATTTCTGTAATTGGGAATGGCTTCCTCAATTTCATTAAGTTTGCTTATTATGGTGTCATCTTGCTATATTTAACCATTTAAAAGGTCCTGCATTAAAATAAGAGTTTAAAGTCAAAAAAGGAACAGTCGTATACAAACTGAGAATCTAGGTTAGAGTAGGAGTCGGAGTTAGAGTTGGTCAGAACTTTTTCTTGACGACTCCACAGCCCTTATTTTCTTAATCAACGTATGATACAACTGTTATCGAAATCGATTTTAAATTTCTCTTCTATTAAGCTGTTGTCGCTATTAAATCCGAAACAAATAATTTTTAGTTTTACTCCAATCATCTTGTTGACCTCTATGGAAAAAATTCTAATCAGAATGTTTCACCCTCGTATTCAAAAACGTTTAATTTATCAAAAGCTTATTAAGTAATAATTTCATAGAAAATTTGTTTTGTAAACCCTTATTTAATGCAAAATATTTTTATGAATACGGCAATAAGTGTTTTGGGGAAATATTATAAATAGATTTGTTTTTAAATTCGAATTCCTAAATTGCAGCATGCAAAGTTGGAAACCTAATTATGCTGTTAAACAAGTTTTAGGCTTATAAATATGTTAGTGCTAAATTCGTAGAATTTGTTGTCGTTTATTTTAATTAAGGTTTTGCTTCAAGTTATTTTCTTTATTTATGTAATTACTTTCCGACGCGTGTTTCAGTTGTAATAATTCAATTCTTTTTATTTAAAATACCTTGAATTTTGACAACTTAATACGTATCAGGTAATTTTCGCATTTTCCACACTCAGTTTAATCCATTAAAAAGATTTTAAGAAAACAAAAAAACCCACCAACACCTTAAGCATATTTATTTATCCCCATTACCATACAATAATATTCATTGAAGATAATTGATATAACATGCCGCATTACGTGGCATGAGACAGACACACGGTTAAACAATAGATTGCCAAGAAAATAATTTAACAAAAGATTTAAACAAAACTTAACACGGCTGAAGGTGACATATAATTGGAAAACTTAAGCAGTTTCATATCTGAAAAAAATGCTTAATTAAATTTAATCCAAATATGTTAAAATAAATTCATTTTTCCTTTCCACTACTGTTTAAATAATACAATTTATTCGATCGCAAAAAAAAATAAAAGCAGCGATGGAATGTATTCATATATGAAAACAGGCTTCAATGTCTTTATATGCAGTTAAACTTTATGTAAAAATTAAACTGTGGTAACACATTTCTATGTCAGACCTCCTGCTACAATATTGAAAATTAATATTAAGAGAAAAAGGCTAACATCATGAACAATGCGAAAAGATTGATTGATCCCATGTTTGCCAAAAAATTCAATAAAGCGCACACTACAAATTCATGTAAAAACAGTGTTGCCAGAAAATTAAAAAAAAAATTAGTTCTGTCCTACACGTCCCAAACGTTTTTCCCTACATAATACTTTAAGGCCCGTTTTCACAACTTACTGATAGCTAAAGGGATGAATAACAAGGGATTTATGGGAAAAGTCACTCGTTAGTTTTTACTCATTTGTCAACCATTTATGGACCAAATTATATGTGATGTAAATATAAAACAACCTAGTCCCCATTATATATGGGGTATTCGAAAGCTCCATTTTGTATTTTTTTTTTTTTTTTTTGTTTTAAATGGTTTTAACAATTGTGTTATTTTTAAACATTATTATTTTAGGAAGTTTTTTATAGACAAGAATTCATTTCAAAATCAATATTTTTTTTAATAAATATCAAGAATTTTGCAAATTTGAATCTGGCAAGCGTAGTTAAAGGGTACAACAAACGGGACGAAAAATATTTAGCAAAATTAATATTTAAGTCTTAAATATTAGCGGCCTTATTTATAAAAATAAAATCGTTTTTTACGGATTTTCTATACAAATTTCTTTATTAAACCCTTAATAAACATGTTTTATTTTTTATAAAAAAGGCGTTAGATTTTTAAGGCAACTTTAGAAATATTGAAATAGTTTTGTTATTTTTCTTTTAACTCAGTTTATTCAAACTACGTTTAAAGAAATATATTTTTATATGTTGTGTCATTTAATTTTGACTTTATCTTATAAAAATACAACAGGCTGTACACGACAGTGCTTAAGAGCTCTGTGAATTGACTAATTTGAACATTTATAAAAAAACATACCATTTTAGTAAAAAACAAAACAATCTTCTTGTAGGCAGCAATATGTGTACTTCTGGCAACAATGTGTAGAAATCAATTTTAAAAACCAGTTTCATGGTTAAGTTTTATTATAACCATTATAGATATATGTATAAACAAGGATTCCTTATGTTTGCGCATTTTTGTACTCCCGTATAAACATTTAATTTACTTCCATTGCATTTCCAAAGATTTTTTGTGAAGAATAATGTGAAACGAAACTTAAACTTCTTATTTTTTTCTTTTGTTCTAAAATCTTTGCCAGCGTATTCCAACTTTTTTGAAAGCGCAATTAATGCTCGTGTCGTCCAAGATTTTTAAATCGTTATATCAATATGAGAGACATTCGAGTGCAAGACTAGAGGAATTTGTTTAAAATTTTTATGAGTCCTTTTTCGAGAATATGCATTCAAAAATCGAATTGGTCATAACTTCTTCTTTATTCTGTGATACTTATCGTCAGCTCTTTATTGGTTTGATCTACCGACTTTTTTTTTGCATGAGTAAGGTAAGAGTTATATATATTTTGAATACCCCTTTCTGAAGCCAAGACCTTCTTCGCAAAATCTTTTATGGTTTCTGAGATATTAAACATTCATTTTGCTCTATATCAACTAGTTTTTGAAGCATTGTTTTGCTCTATACGCCACTATTTTGCAACACCAAGTTTTTCATACAAAAACGTACAAAATTAATTTAATTCTTACTTTGCTTCATTGCCGTAGGAAAAAGATAGTTTAAACAAAAACAAGATGCAATCAGTTATTCTACGCAAAACACCTGCTGATGTTTTGAAGAGGTGTGGAATTTTTTTCATGCAATTGTTGTTGAAGCATTTGGTTTTGACATCTTTATCATGTTCTATAGAAACAAAATGCCTGTTGCTTTTCTATTGTTGTATTTCTGCATATACCTATTAAATGGACAATAAGCAAAAGCAAACAACAACAAGAAGATACACTATTTGAAAATAGGGTTAAATAATAGTGAAAATTTAAAATATTTATAAAAAAATATAAAAATGGAAGTTCTTTTGCAAAATAAAAACAACTTAAAGAAAAAATTCACCAATGTTGGCCTTTTTTCAAGTTGCAATTATGTATTGAAACTTTCATCTTAACAAGTTACTCAATACAATACACAGCAATTAATATACATACGTATGCAGCATAAAAATCTACTTATAAAATTTTTTAGAAAATGGCGTTTGCGGCACAAAACTAGTCTTTATGTAAATCTTCTTTGTCGTTTTTCTCCACTCCGATTTTTTTGGCATATGCGCCAAACCATACGCTGACGTTGTAATGCTGGCCATTGAGGAATTAGTCAAAAAATCATGTCTTCGATTCAGACACTTCCTTGCACGATTGTCTCAAATCTGCTTGATTTAAATAGCTTTAGAAAACTTGTTCTAAAAGAACGATAGTTGTTATTTACACCGGTCCTTTTTCCAAAAAAAAAAAAAAAAAACAAAACATTAACTGGTAGTTAGCAGTGATGCAGAAAAACCTTTTATAAAATTAATCACAGCAAAGAATTTCTGACAGTTTCCTGGAGTCTTAAAAAATATTTTTCCCGGGAATTTCCGAAGAAACTTTTTTTAAGTAGAAACCCTAATATAAACTTTTCTTCTATAAGCAAACAACAGAATGTTGCAGTAAAAACAAAACTGTTTGTAAGTGAAACATACATGTATAATTGCAACAAGATTAACGAAAACGAATCCGCATCAACCGTGAAAAAAGAAAAAAATATTTCTGTGCAACCAACTAACCCACTGACTACCTACTACTCAATCCATTCATTCGTTGCAATCTAATTTAATTTACAGAATTAGAAATATAAAGCATTCATACTTCTCTTGTATGCCAATATTGTATCTCTTACATATGTCTTTGGCAGGGATGGAAAATATGGAATTACTATATTTTTTTAAAATTTAGTTTACCATTTAAAAATCTATTGGCTTTAAAATTGGAATTATCAGTAAATAGTTTTTGGACGCAAGCAACTTCAAACATTATTGCAAAATAAATAAAACATCATAAAATCACGACGTTTTTGATGAGTATGAGGTTTTTCAAGTCTTAGTTATTTTCCGTGAATTGCCTCTAGTTTCATTTGAGGAATTTTACATGCATAGGAGGCATGTTTCCCGACTCATATAAGCAGCAAAAGAGTCCCTGATGTTTTAACACTCAGAACGCAACAAGCGGGCTTCTGTCCAAACAAATCATGTATTTATCATGTTAACACACTCAGAATTATAGTGGAACAGTCGGTCGAATGGCGGTCTCCTCTTTATCTTTTATTCATTGACTTCAAAAAAGCATTCGAAAGGTGTCCCACAAAACATAATCCAACTCATCAAAAACATGTAAAGTGTCACCACTTTAACATTGTGTTGGATATTATCATAAGCCATGCTATGATATAAAAATTGGTCTTTATATATGAAATCCCGAAAAATCCCGATCCGTCCCGGGATCCCGTTTTTTTGAATACATAATCCCGAATCCCGGGATTCAAAAAACCTGGTCCCATTTGGCATCCCTAGATGCGGTACATGAATGGCATTAGTGTCTACTTGATTTGTTACCTTTATTTGAGAGGGATTAGGTTTCGGTCCTACCAAACGCTTGCCAGTAGTCTATACAGGGCATCCTCTATTATTGGCAGTGTGATTACCGCCACAATTGCTACTTTTTTTTATTTTGGGGTTGTTTAAGACTTATCGCAGAGACCTGTACCGTGTAATTCACCACATACAACGCAAACAGGGGCTAAGTAGCAGTATTCCTTAGTATGACCATATTCTTGGAAGTTTAAACATTTCCATTTCTTTTGTGCGGCTCCTCTATCGTGATTCTTCTGTACAGGATACATTACAAATTAAAGCCCTTCCCTTCTTGGTCAATGCCCTTAATCACTGCCTTTACACAAGACTTGTAGTATTCTTCAGTTGGTATTCATAAAAGTTTTAATTAAGTGCTTCAAATTTATTTATTGCTTTACGCTTTATTGCTTCATCTCTTTATAAACTCATTTGAGTTTTGCTCTCAAAGATATAGCGTGGGAACTTGGGATTTTTGGAACCGAAGCAGGTGGGGCTGCGACCCCGTTTAATTACTGTTATATACTTATCAATACTAACTTGTAAGAATCCATCTTAATGACAAATCAATATGAATTACCTGAAACAATCAAATCTTTTAAAGGGAACGAAAAGTTTTTGAAATAGAGCTAGGATAACGCCGAAGGATAATACTATAAAATAGCAGGAATGGATTTTATATAGGAAACCATTATTTAATGGTTGCGGTAAAAAGAGCTATGATAAAATTTATCGCCATCAGTTTTCCATCTCTGATCGTTTTAGTTTATAAACAGCGAGTTTATCAATATTCTTTTTGTTGCAGTCTTCCATAAAATGTAAATGCACTTCATCTCCAAAAAAGAAGGAAAGTAAAGTCGGTCATGCCCGACCATATGATACACTAAACCGGTGGAGTAATAGACAAATTTTCGAGCATTAACCCTGTTTGGGAGCCAATGGGCAATCATGGACCCACCAGAACAAAATTAATTTATTAGCTTAAGTTTTATATAAGAGTTATAGAGACAGCTTATCGTTTCAACAATTAATTTCAGTTTCTCAATAGTATGAAATGGGAATTTAGCACATGTAAAAGAAACCTTGTTAATTAATTTTTAAATCCCAAGGAAAACTTTGATAAGAGTTCTTTTTGTTGAATACTATATAGACTTTATATATGGGGGAACCTATGGTCAATTATGGAACTACGAGTACAATATTTTGCAATTACAGAGTAGCCAATATAAAAGTTAACGTCGACAAGTTTTATATCAATAGAATAGCATTTATTTGGAAGTTATGATATTTGAGGCTATTTTCGGGCGTGTAATTTCAATGTTAGATATGGGGAATATAAACCGATTCCGTCAAACTTTTCTAAAATTATTTAGATTGCCATAAAATATGTTTGGACCAAATATAATCTAAGAACCAACGATGGTACTTATAACAATTAAAGCTCAAATATCAAATTTGATTAAAATTTCTACAAAATTGCGACCTATACTTTGCGCACAAGGTTTACATGCACAGCCTCTAGGACTTTGTAAGATCGACTCAGGAAGTGATCCTGAGTCGATTGGTATACTAAAATCTGGGTCTATGGCCCAATATATTTTAGTGTTACACACACCAGCACCAACGCATAATACCCACTTTGCGCATACAACGGTTTTGGAAAAAATATTTACATTGTCGTACTTTTTACACGCGTCAAAGCCATTGTTGTCAGTTGAAAATTTAATGTTTTTTGTAATAAATGTAATTTAATTTTGAATATTTCACATTTTATCTGCTGATTTAAGTATATTGCAATTTACATATCATTTGAATACATTTAAATAAATTTTTGATTTACCGAAGAAAGCGATACAGATTTATAGTTATTTTTAATATGGCCACTATGGAAATAAGTAAATTATGTGTCATATCTGCCCTTCACCAAAAAAAAAGATACCTATCTTAGGAAAATGTTGCTGCTTTTCTAGCCACCTATTTTTTATTGTGACCTAAATGACTTAGCAACATGTTCATTGTTCATCGGTATGTTAACAAGCTTTATCGATCTTTTTTTTTTGTTCATGAAATGTTCAAGCTGGTACATAAGCAACTTCTGGGCAATTAAAAAGATTTTTTCTGACTAATAATAGTAAGGTAAAAATCACAGAGAGTTAAACTCTTATAAAAAATACATTTTGTTTCTAGTTAAAAAATTAAATAGAACATCTAATAAAGTGAAAGATTTTAACACGTTCGCCACACAGCACTTTTTTCGTTTTTTGTCCTATCGAAAACAAGAAAAAATCCCTGTAAATTTGTTTAGGGATAAACCTTTTTCCAATATATTTTGCTCTAATTTTCATGTGAACGAAGGTAAAAGCTAGTTTTAACTTTATCACTTACAAATATTAAAAACTAATTAAAAGACAAAAAAGTGTAAAGAACTTACAATCGTATCTTTCTTTTCTACCCTTGATGAAAAACAAATAACAGTTATTATATAATTTGCCACCAGCAACAGAATAAAAATTATAAAATATTCAATTTTATGTCGCTTCCTTCTCACTTTTAATTTTTTTTTTTTTAATTTCGCTTCTAAAACAAAACTAAAAATGTTTTTTCCTACTGAACAGCTACATATCGATCCCTTAGAGGGCAGCCGTTTTTCTACTTTGCTCTGCTTTCACTTGCAATATCAAAATAAAAATATACATGTGCTTGGATAAGATAAGATAAGACGAATTGGAATTCGCCTTCAATATTTTCCCAGATGACGTCTATTTGAATGTAGAACAAGATTGCATTAAAAACTAACACGCCGTCCAGACTTTCCATTGTTATGTTTGCTCAAGAACAAAACGGAGGCAGAATTAGCGACGTACAATTGTTTATGTTCTTCTATGCGGAGAAAACGTATGGCAAGAAAAACCCTATAAAAAGCAACAATAACAATCAATATGGCGTTTATTTATATGGCAATACTGCAGTGATGTTAGACATAGTTGTGCAAACAATTGTTTTAACAACGCTGTTTAAACAAGAACAAAACACCGACAACAGTAGTCTTCACTATCTAAATTCATGTGTGCACAAGAAATTGTTTGTTGTTTTAACATAGCGATGTCTAATATAGACGGCCTGTAAATTTCAAAAAAATTGGCAAATACGATAATTTCGCGCAAAGGGGTCGATATATTTTACAATAAATTTTCTTTTTATTTAAAGGGTGATAAAGTATTCCCAAAAGTTACTTTGATAGACGCAAAATGTAATAAAAATTATTTTATATTTGATTTTTTGACAATCTGACCAAAAATCATTGGATTTTGTGAGAGCAAAAATCTCAGGGCTTGTAGAATAGTGTAAAAAGTCCTTTAAGTCGATATAAGACCGAATTGATTTATAACAAGTAGAAGAGGTGTAACACTTTTATATTACTAAACAAATTAGAAAATATGTTTAAATAAATTTGATCACCTCCAAAATACTACTTTTAAAGAAAATTGTAGACATATCATGTTAAATTTAACCATAAATTGGTTTAATTAGTCCTCCATCAAGAAGCCACAACCATTTTATGGTTGCCTCCGAACATGTTAAGAGTTAATAACAACTAAAATATGCGTAACACTTATAATTATTTTTCAACCATAGCATGTTGCTCTTAGAAAAGAGGAAAATGCTATTGTTAATTTAAAATCAAATTATAAACATAATATGGTTGTGGGATCTTAAAGGAGGGCAAATTTAACCATAATATGGATGTCGGTGACGATAATATGGTTAAATTAAACATAATATGTTTAAAATGTTCTTTAAAAATAGTTTTGCTGAAGGTGAAAAAATTAAATCATGTTATTTCTCTCTGTGTATACAGACTTAGCCGGCACGAACGAAGGCCCCAATGAACTAAGACCCTAAAACGAAAATGAACTAAGGCCCGAAAAAGGGGGAATTAGTTCATAATGAAGTAAACCCCCAACGATGGTATGAATTAAGCCCCCAAAATGGGAATGAACTAAGCCCCCATTAATGGGGACTTAATTCATTATGAATCAAAACCCTAATGTTATTATGAAGTCCCCAAAGTAAGAATGAACAAAGTCCCCAATAAAAAAATTCAAAAATAAAGTGACTCTTGTTTTGTTTTAAATATTCAAAACAAACATTATAGTTATATAATACGAAAAAAAATATCAAAGTATTCAAATTTTATACATAAAAAAAAAAAATAACAAAAAACAAAAATTTTTCATTGTTTATATAATAATTAGATAAATTTGTATAAATACTTAATCAATAAGAAGTCAGTTATACCTGCATTGTGTCTTCCACAATTGTTCGGCAGTACGGGCAGATATAATTTTGCATGCCTTTGGAAATTGCATCAGCCTGTAATTTGAGGTTGCACTCGTCGCAAACTTTCATACGTTTGCAGGGAAGTAGAACAATGTTTTTTTAACGGTATAACGGTTAGCAATTTGGAAATATTGCAATTTATTACATTTTTCAGAAAATGAACTAATGTCCCAACTTTATTTGTGGCACCTTAGTTCTTTTTTACAAACTGGGGTTCTATTTCACTATGAATTAAGCCCCCAATTCAAAAAATGAAATAAAACCACAAAATAATGAACTATTTCCCCAAAAACCGTTGTTGTTGTTCCCTGTACAAATATTTTGGGCCTTAGTTCATTTTCGTTTTGGGGTCTTAGTTCATTGGGGCCTTCGTTCGTGCCGCCACAGACTTAAAGTAAAAAACAAATCTGTTAAAAATTAAAAAAAACTAACGATATTTCGAAATACTGGCACGGATAAGTACATAGATTCACTTTTACAATGAATGATCCAGCTTAATGACTTAAAACCTAAAAATGCGGTGCGTTTGCAACGAGAAGCCTATTTTGAGTAAAAAATTTATAAAAGTGATCACAACGCAACTCTTTAATATTTGAGTTTATAAATTTCACTGTAAACTAAAATAATTGTGCAAATTAAAAAAATTCCACTTTAACATTAACTTTATTTCTGCGTTTGTTATTTAATTTAATGTTTAGTTGCAGTACCATAAAACTCATTTTCATGCAAGCATATATAATTGTTTTTAATATCATAATAATATTACATAATTTATACATAAACTTTTTTGTCAAACCTTATTTAATATAATTCATTTTTACACAAACATGCAGAGTAAACAATGGCTAAATAATAAAATAGAAGAAAAATTAAATAAATTAAATTTAACAAAACAAAAAAAAATAACAACTTAACAACAATGTCACACATTGATAATGACTAAAAGCCAAGTTAAGAGCAAATGGCAGTGTCAAGCATAAACAACAATACGAGTTGTTACCAAGTGTGATAAAATGCAGTTAATAGTTAAATATTTCTAATCGAAAACTATCAAAAACCAGTTTTTAAGAGACGCTGCTTTGTTGAAGACTCTCTTAAGTTTGTTGTTTATTCTCTACAATCTTTTATTTGCTTAACGTAAGCCTTCTTTACGTGACGTTATCGTAATTTATCATTTTGCAAGCTGTAGCTGTGTATTGTTACCAACAATTCGGGCTTTCTCTAGGTTGGCGGCTTAAACAGTAAAGAAATGTATTTTACTTCAGACGGTTGTTGTAAGCGGAAGATTTTTTATTAAAAAAAACGAATATACAAAAGTGCGTGTTGTTTAAAACTTGTTTGAAATTTAAGACAAGCAAAAAAATCGCTTTGAAATATTAAAAAGATTTTTTGGCGAAATTTTTTATATTTTTCTTGTGTATTAATTTTTTTTTTTAATTATCATCCAACTCTCTCTCTTTCTCTCTCAATTACCAATATATTTGTGATTCTTATAATTGACTAGAGGAGATTGTTTGTGTGCTTCAGTGCTGAATGCAGCCAATCGATTTGTTAAAGAAATATCTAGTATGAATGTTGTTGTTGTTACATATGAAAGTATCTATTTATTTTGGGCTAAAGAAATACAAAAAGAAATATTGTTGTTGCTGTTTGTTACAATCTTAAACCAGAAGTTTTAACCGTGAAATTACTGTGACTATAAATATGTTTTTTTTATATTTACAGTACTTAAGCTACATTCAATGAACTTTAAATCGCTAAAGTATAACAAAACAAGTCACTAATATCTTATTTCGAAAAATATAAAAAAGTATTAAATCTTTAAATAAAATTTAAACTAAACCACAAACCAAAATAAAAGGAAAAGTTATTTAACGCATACAAATGATGAAAATTGCCAAAAAACAAGTGGTTTAGTTTCTTTTGTGCGAAACTTAAAGTGAAATTTGCTCCTTTCACTGTTCAACATCAGAAAGCCAGCAACAACATCAGCAGTAAACAAAAGTAAATCATGTCTTGTGGTCCTTACCAGTTTTAGAAAAAAAAAATTGGATTGTTTTTTGACCCCATCATCATCACTATCATCTCTCCTAACACGTTTCGATTTTTAAAGCCGTCTGTCCACGACCGTGTAGTATGCAAAAATTTCTTTTAGTGAAAAAAGAAACAGTTTAAAAGAAAAAAAAGTTGAGAAAACCCCAAAAGTTAAATAATAAAAACATCATAAAAGACGATTTTAAAATATTTCTTGTGCATTTCAGTTCGTTTTTTATACTGACTGCGCTTCTCACGTGGATTAAATTAAAAAATGTTTGTTCATTAACTATTAACGAGTTAAAGGTAAGTTTGTATTTTATTTTGTAAAATGAAAGTGAAATTCGTTTAAGTACTTGACAAGAATACATAAAAAGGTTTTTATTTATTTTATTATTATAATCAGCGAAATGTTAAACAAATATTTAAAAAAAAACTTTATTTGAAGATTTTTTGTGGGTGTCGTAACCACGCATGCCAAAATTGAAAATTTATTATTATATTTTTAAAGATTTTAATGCCCATTTTCTCAATGTACCGTCAAACTGCCTGTTACTTAATGTCAACATAAATTTATTAGACCGATAAACTGTCTGTTAACAATTTTGGGTTTCTCAATATACCGACTAAAAACATGGTTTTAAGCTGGCAACACCTCTCAAAATACATGTAAAAGATGGGAGTCAGCTGATTGAATTTATCTGTACGGCAAATAAAAGGAAAATAAATAATCGGCAGATGAGTGCTGGTTAGCTTTGCGACAGAATAGAAGCAAATGAGACATTGAGAAAACCAAATTTCTTTAATGTGCAGTTTTTCGTTGGGAAAAAAGTTAATCGTGTAATGAGAAAACGGCCATAAGTGTCTTAAGCTATGTCCACACCTATCAAATATTTGACGTCCTACACGTAACCACTTGTTTTATTAAAAAATTGCTTTCTTTTGCAAAACGTTTGCTAGACCAAACATATTTTAATAGTTTTTAATTACAATATACAATTACTTTATTACGAATAAAGTAAAACAAGTTAATACAAATTTTTAAAATTAAATCTTAAGTTTGATCAATTTAGTGGTCACGCATTTTTGGATTTTTTCGGCAAATATTTGTTAGGTCTGAACATATGAACATATGACGATTTAAGCCACACATTTCAAGATTTTTTAAATTAAAATTTTATAATAATGTTCATAAGTAAGTTTACAAAATTTGAGGCGTGCCATAAAAGTGAGTATTTACTTTTCATATTTACTAACCCAGCAAAAACTGGTGCTTCTTCAGAAGCAATAATGTAAGGGAGAATTCGGAGTGAAGCGCTTTCACTTCTATGAAAGATTACATGATATTTGTTTGGAATTCCTCGTGTAGAAGTTCTACTTAGAGATCTGAAGAACGCTTATTTCATGCTATTTCACTGACATGATTTTCGCGTTTAAAGTAAGTGAATAAAATGATGCATTAAAAAATTTGTTATTTTAGCGCTTAAAATCTTTTTTATAAATCTTAAATGTTTTTTTCAAATAAAAGGATTTTAGTTTTATAAAAATTATATATAATTTTTGTAAAATTAATTTAAAATTTTTATTTTTTTATTAAAAGAATACCTGATATCACTACTTCAATAAAGCAGTAGAAAATTTTATCTTAAAAAATCGAATAAACAGCGCTTCACTTCTAGTATTTAGCACCACATTTTACAATTGTAGGATTGTATGCCTTATCTTACAGCAGTAGCGTAAGGTAGTAAATTTAAGAAGCAAAAATGGAAGGGGTTGGGATGCAGTATACGTGTTTATTGCTTCCAAATCTTGAAAACATTTTGCCTGGAAGTTTTAGAAGCACTTTCTTGGCACGTGCAAAGTTGGACACTTGGGGAAGGCAAAAATTAAGACACTGTCAAGCCATTATCATGAGATCGGACTTATAATGAAAGCGCTATATATTTAAAGCAAAAAGGGCTGTATTTGGAACCGTAGCAAACATTTGTTTTTCTATTTGGAAACTTCATTGAATTATCTTTCATTCTAGGGTTGACTGGCACAACTTTTTCATGTAATCGTTGTCATAAGCAAATTGAATGCAATCAATTTATATTTGAAAATAGCTCCCACATCAGCACGACTCCTGAATATTGCCGCCACTGACCTTAATTTGGTTTAAGCATGGTTAAAAAAAATATTATGGTTTCTCTGTTTTAAGCATTGCTTTTTCCACAATTATTTAACAACAATATGTGTAAATTTAAAATATGTTTTAATTTAACCATACAATGCTGGAATAGAATATAGCTGCAGCTATATACTTCGACATTTTATGGTTACTTTTATCACATTATTATCAGCGGCATTCGTATTATGGTTAAATTCATCCATCTAAAATTCATAACCATATTATCATTGTCTCCAAACAAGTTACAGTTAATAATAACAATAACATGTTTGAAACTATAACATTTTAGAACATTGTTTGTTTACATATAAATTTAAAATAATAAGACCCCTAGTGAAATTTGATGCAGAAAATATTCGTAGAAAATTTTTAAAGGGCTAAAATTTTCCGTTTTAGTGTAGAAGTTAACAAAAATGACCCCTTAAAATGAGTATTAGAGGGTTAATATATTCTATGAAAATAATCGCCATACAACTCTACTGAAGACATCTGAGATAGACTTTTAGCTCAGAAGTACATAAAGTATATTTTTTTGGACTTACACCAAACGCCTTTTCAAGAAATTCAAAAATGTCAATGACCGAAATTTCGAAAATCCGTTTTACATACATTGCACGAATTTTTGGTCTTAAAAGAACCCTAGTAAAATTTGATGCAGAAGATATTCGTGGAACATTTAAACCATCTAAAGTGCCGTTTTAGTATACTTTTGTGGGCAAGTTAAAAAAGGACAAAAATGACCCCTTAAAATGAGTGTTAGAGGGTAAACATATTCTAAGAAATGAATCGCCATACGATTCTAATGAAGACATCTGAAATTATTTTTTAGCTAAGAAGTACATTTAGTATATTTTTTTGGATTTATACCAAAAGCCTTTTTAAAAAATTCAAATACTTTAGCCGCCCATATTTCCGGAGCTTGAGCTCACTTTTCAAAACCCTTTGGCAGATTGGCAGATTTGCTCTACTAGCGTTGCAAGTGTTGAGGCTGGCGGCGATGACTTGATTTTGTTACACTGTGTTATTGATTAAAATACATAAACGTACCTCGTATTATAAACCAGTAAAACAGAAAGACTGCTAATGAACGTTGCTACAGGCTGGAAGATGAATAAAAGGGGATTTCCTAAAAAAAGTGGAACTTAACAAGCAACAGGAATAAGAAACGAAATAAAATTATAACTTGGCACTTAATAAGCAAATTGGAAGAACGGCCAAAATAAATAATTATTGACTACAATTTTGTTAATTTTTACCATAATATGGTTACATTTATTCAAAATCTAGAATATAATGACCATATTATGGTTGATTTTGGACATAAAATGGTTAATTTTGACCGTTAATATTGTCCAAAATATTGTTAATTTTAAACAAATTTTTGTCAATTTTGACCATATTATAATTGATGTTGGGCAAACTATTATCAATTTTTACCATATTATGGTTAAATACGACCTGCCCATAGTACGTTGCTCTAAGAATACGGTTACTACAACCATATGTTTTGCTGCGTGTAGCTTTAAGTATTTAGATAAAAGTCAGTACAAGTAAGTAGTATATATGTATGTTAACCTAAACGTCATACAAAGTTTTTCCATAATTGGCCATAGTCCCATCTAGTTAGGGATGTAAACGATACATCGATGTTTAGTAAACATCGGTGTTTATGACCGAAACATTGATGCTTTAATGGTCGATACATCGTCGTCAAAACCAAAAACAAGGACATCGTCCATTTAATATTTTCATTTATTAAATTTTTTTTTTATATTTTACCATTTTTAATTTTTTCAATTAAGCCCCTAATTTTTTAAAACATAAAAATGTGTATACATGCATATGATGCAATGCATAACTATATGTAAAAAGGCAAGCCCCCTTTTATAAACTAAAATAATGTTAAATGTGCAAGTTTTAAGGCCCAACTATAGAACTCTTAAGTTGGCTTAATCAACTGAGCGAATACATGTAAATTATATACGTAAAACCATATGGTACTTAAAGAGCCGATGTTGAAACATCGATGAATTGTGCTTTTTACCGATGTTCTTAAACATCGATGTTTTTCATAAAGATGTTGCATCCCTACATGTAATGACTGTTTAGAATCATATAATTGGGTTTGTCTGCCTATACTTCCTTACTTGGTGCTCTATTATTTTGCATTTTTACGCTCTTAAATCAGGTAATAACTACAATTTTTACAACTACAATTCGAGTTGGAAAGAACCCAACCAATTGTAGGGGAATGTAAGAAAAGATAAACTCACTGTTTATTGTTGGTGTTTTGTTTTGGCTTTGATATTGTTACAAGTAAGACTTTGAGTGTTTATAATTCTTATTCGCTTTAGGGTTTTATTTGTATAATATTTTTGGCTTTTCTAAAATCTCTGGAAAAGGTTTCCTGATGAGCTGGCCTAAGCAACCAGTGAAATGCGCATAGAAGCTAGCTTTCCCTCAACAATAAATTTCAGTGTATTTATCAAATATAAAAAACTGGGAATTTAGCACGTCATACGGAAATCGTATTAATACTAAATTTTGTATTCCCGAAAATAACTTTGATAATATACAATTTTTCTTTTTTAGTAATAATCCAAAGCTCTAAAACATAATGTTATCTTGCTGCTTAACAAATCCTTATTCTTTAAAACGGAAGAAGATTTTTACATGTGTTACGCCAATTAATCTGGGCGTCTCTAATTCTACTATTTAAACCATATTTTTGGAATGTATGACATCGTCAACACCATAATATCGTACAACAAATAAAGCCATTTGTTGACAAACAGCGAAACTTTTTTAATAGTACCAATATTTAATATACATATTTCTCAATTTTGATGTCGTTACCAAAATGGTTTGGGGAAGCGATATTATCTGGGGTTGAATAACAAGGCGATATAACACACATAATTCTACTTTTTCGGTTTTAATTTTATCGTATTTTGAGATAAAATTAAATTCGAAGGGCTAAAATTAATTTATGAAAACTTTGTAATACAACAAACAATTGGCTGGCCAATAATTTTACCGGAGCTCTATACTAAAACAATTATCCAATTTGATCTGGCAACTTTGATTGCAATATGAAAAAGTTCATAATTCCATAAACTGCAGTATGTGAGAAAATTTTCTTTAATCAAATTATTGAAATTGCAGCATAACTGTGGCAAGAATGTTTAAAGCTTAATTTATATACATACGTACATACGTAGTTTTATAAATATTTTTTTTGTAACAAAAAAATTTTTTGAAAGTGAACTTTTACTTTCATTTTGATTAGCAAATCATTGCAGCAAATGAGCCATAAAAAAGTAAGTGATTTGTTATAATAAACACGTTCATTTTCTATGACATGTTTTCCTTAAAAAAAACTGGGGGCCAAAAACACGTCCTTCTATAACGATCAAAATTACACAGCAATTTAACAATAAAACTTGAATAAACCGGTTTAAAGCAGCCAATTTTTGATAGCCTTAACCAATTTTCTATATTTTTTTTGGTTATATTTGATTTTTTTTAAACGATACAATTGTAGTTAAAATAATTGATAACAATTGATTCTAACAGTGAGAATCAATTGTCATCTCGTATTTTTAATTTTGTAACGAACGAGTTTTGCAACTCACCTACTCTTATGTTAGCAATTAATTGGCTCTAGGAGTTAGTTAATTAAATAAACTAATTTATCGACTGAAGCATTTGATTATCAAAATATAACTTATATTTCAACATCACTTGACAAATCCCTACAGCTGAAACACTTTATCCACATTAAAGGATGAGAAAGCGGAAAGTCTAATTCTGCCAAAATTATAGTAACGGCTTTCTGGTAAGGTCATGTCCTCACACGAGAATAATCCGAAAAATACACGGGATAAATTATGTTTCTTATACTTACTTTAAGTACGATTCCTACTAAAAAATTCAAGTACGAATAACACTAAAACGCACCTAAAACAATCCTAAATGGGATTACTTTCGAAAATCATGCCCGGAATTTCTCGAAATAAGTACTAAATTCTTAAACCAAGTGGAAAAAAAGTAAGACTTTAAGACGTTGGTAGGTCCACTCTGAGAGTTAAATTACAAAGTGAGCGTTTTAATCTCATTTACGGCCATTTTCACCAAGTTCGCTTATAAATAACCATCGGTTATAGCTGTCAAAACATATTGGTAACCGGAACATTAATTGAAAGTTAGTTTTAACCGAACTTGGTGAAAATGGCCGTTAACTTATCAAAGTTAGTTGCAAACACTACAACAGCACCACACAAGTAGTTAAAAAACGATTTGCTTGTTGTATGCAGAAACAACAAAAATAAGGCGAATACACATTATTTTCATGTTTAAAAAGAAAAACTGAGAACTCCTGCCTCTCATTTAGTTTATATTTTCAGTTAAATATGTACATTAAGTTTTTAAAGCAATGATGCTGGTGTTTTATAAATGAATTTTTGTTAGGTGTAAAACGGGTAAGTAAATCAATATTAAAAAAATTCTCCATCTAATTTCACTTTTGGTTTTTCAAGTACGATTTTGGGATTAGAGTTGGACAAAATCGTTCCTTTTGTGGAATTGTTACGATCGATCCGAAAGGAAACCCGTACTTGAATCAATCTTTCTGTACTTGATTCAAGAAAATCCGTAATACCGCTTCGGATTAAGTTAAGTGTGTTACCTTTGTCATTCCGTGTCCTTGTTATATTTTTATCTAAGACCTAATAAAGTATTTATTCCGGCACCTTGAGTAATTCTAAGATGATTTAGCCATGGCTGTCTGCTTAAATCACGCTTAAGTTCGAACGATAATATGACAATAATTTATCAATAGCATTTTCTTCTTTTCCAAGAGCAACATGCTATGGTTGAGAACCAGCCAAGTTATTGTAAATGTTAAGCATATTTTAATTATTCTTAACCATAACATGTTTGGAGGCAACCATAATATGGCTGTGTCTTCTTAATGAAGCACTAATTTAAACATAATATGGTTGAAGGCGACAATAATATGCTTATATTAAATATACTACTTTTTAAAATTATCTTTAAAAATAGTTTTGTTGTAGGTGACCATATTTAAACATATTTTTTCTCTGGGTGTAGTCTCGATAGCAAACTTCTACTTTACAACTCAATCTTAAAGTCAATCTAATGCTATAATATTCAGTAACGGGGCACTGCATCGGCTTCTTATATTGAACAAAATTAAATCAAAGCTCAAAAATAAACTTCTTTGAATAATCACAGCCGCCACCTGTTATCTTAAAGCCACGATTATTCACGAAGATCTCAATGTGCCATTAGTTAAAACTATGATCACGAAGTATGCAGTTAAATATTAAAAAGGGCCTGACTGGCATCCAAATTAACTATGTAGCACGAAATAGTTTTTTATAATAGCGGCTAAAGGACTAGAGATACTGCAGGACTCATCCTATTAGAAAAGCGCTCAACTGCTATATACTATATATACAGAAACCGCTTAACATTTTAAAGCGAAAGAAAACTTGATAACTTTTGTTGGACTCTATAGTCTTTAACATATTCTAAGCAATACAACTAGACACATTTATATATATTTATATATATATATGTTCCCGAAGATCCTATAAGGAGCATAGGGCCCTTTTTTTTTGGTTAAATATGGTTGAGGTTTCATTAATAAGCGTTATTTAAGATGCGGTAGCTTATTAGGCTTCCGCATTCGATCCTGGTGCTGGGGCTGCCAGCAACCGCCAGGCAGGCAATTTGTAAAGGTTTTCAAAGGCAGAGATTATCCGCGTTCCTTCTACTTCCTGAGACGCCCTTAACGAACCATCAGGATACTTTACAGAAACTAAGTTTCAGAAGTTCTTCCTACTGACCTGAGACGTCTTTCAGCCGTTCAGGTTACTTAGCCGCCTTCTCACTCTAGCTAGCCTCTGAACGGGTGTTCTAAAGCCATTGCCCGGGGAATACCTGGTAAAAACCGGAGGTAGTGAGCTGCCTTGACTGTGACGCAAAGGAATCATCCTTGGCCACTCCCAAGTGAGTGGCAATCAAGAACTTTCAACCTTTTCTTGTCACAGTCCATTCCCCTAGACACATTTGGTTGTATTAGATTATACTTGATTGTCAATAGTTGAAAACATTAAAGAAAAATGCTCTGGGAAACAAGAAACCCTATTGCCAAAACTTATCACAAGATAAGCTTCGGTGTTAATTATAGAATATTAACTTCACAGCTAAATACTTTGCAAACTAAGAAGGCATACTTTAAAACTTTATTTTAAAAGAATTAATGTTATTATAAATAGAAGAGGATTTTTTTTTTTAATTTTATTAGGAGCAAGAAAAGTAAAATTTTATTTGTGTAAATAAATTGTTAAATATTTTATGACAAACTTAAACTTTTTTCATCTTGAGTTAAATAAACAATTTTAGGAATTTGTTTCAATAAAAATAAAAACTTTTATTTGCCATGTTGTTAATTATTGACATGCAAACACATAAAATATTCAACAAATGAAAGAGTAGAAGTATTAAGAGAAATTAAAAACAGCAAACAAAGAAAATAAAATCTGTAATAAAAATTACAGGGAAATTGTTAAAATTTATTTATCCGTTCTACTAGAGGAGAAATTAATTATGCAAAGGTTATGGATCAGTTACTTTAAATAAACTTATTTCACTTTTTATTCCAAGTTTTGAAAATAATTATTTTAAGGAAATTGTTTAATAGTATCTATGTGAGAACGTTTGCCGAAAATGACAAAATGTAACATAACTTATATATGTAGTACATCGGATAATTGTTTAGTTTGTGAAAAGATTTGTAAAAAATAAGCCTATCGGAAGAGCCCGATTCCCGTGATTAAAACTTTCGAATTTGTTTTGCATAAAATATTAAAACCATTAAATCCAAAAATAACAACAACACTGCAAGAAGAAATATTTTTTTATTTTAATTTTTAAAGTAGTTTATAAAAAGAAGGAAAATTCCTTTTTGTTACTTCATTAAAGTGAAATACATAAAATTTTCAAAGCAGAATAATGACGAAAACCACATCGGGCCGTTCTGCTGGTGTCTTTTAATTGTGAGTGCTTTTGTAAACAATGGGGAATATATTAAAAGTGAAGCATGTTGTAACAGGAAAATAATAATACTCTCTCTCTCTCTCTCTGATTCCGCGAGTAAAGCTATGTTCCCACCTATTAAATATTTTACGGCCCACACGTAACCATTAGTTTTATTAAAAAATTATTTGCCTGTGTAAAACGTTTGGGTAGGTCAAACATCTTCTAACAATTTCTAAATAACATTATACATTTATCTTCTTACAAATAAAGTTAAGTAAATTAATAGAAATATTTGTTAGGTCTGAACATACCTTTAGTCATATTCAATTCAATTCAATTTATTTCATATTTATGCCCGTAATTTCAACAAACAGATATCTGGTCGTGTTCGTACCTAACAGTTATCTTTACCTATCCGGTAAAAAATAGTTTGGTATTTTCAACGTTAATTTTGCCTACGTGTTTTTCCTTTAAGTTTTCTTTTAAAATATGGCAACATTTGTATTTTTATTAATATTTTTAATTAACTGTCAAAAATCGATGGTGTAAATTACACTACAGTTCAACCAGTAGGTAAGACAACCATGTTAAAATTATCAAAAATTCGTTACACCATAGATATCTATGCACAGCTAGAAATCTGTTTGTAGAAATTACGGGCATTACATCTCAATTTTATATAATTAGTTGTGAAGAGTTTAAGATTAGTATCTTTTTCTGCTTAATTGTAATATATTTCGATAATTAATATATACATACATACATATATATTGACAAAATTAAATTGGAGGTAAAAATTTAGCAAAAACCTATTTAACAACATACCTTTGGTATTTAGAATTATTCTAAAATAAATACAAAGTTTGTATGTATGTTCTTTTTAAGGCTTCTTTTCACAGTTATTTCACGCTCAAATTAAATTGATTCTCAATTAAATTCACGTTGTTATGTCTTGAAATAACTTTTATTCAACGTGATTCGTAGGAGCAATTCCACGCAAAAGTCTACCCTAAATGGAAAAAATTAATATCTGATTTTGGTATAGGTGGTGGCAACATTATGTTTCTTTTAAGTTTTTATAGTGGCAACAACTTTTTAAAATATTTTTATAGTTTTTTTTAAAAATTTAATATTTTTTTAAAAAATTTGATTAAAAAAATGTTTTTAAGTTTTTGAAACATTTATATTTCTTATTTCTAAAAAGAGTTTGTTTTAAATTTTTTTAGTTTCAATTTTGATTTCAAACTTATTATTAGTGTTTTAAAAATAGCATTTTAACGTTCTCAAACATTTTTCAAATAATTTTAGAGTTCCTATTTTATGCGCTGTGATTTCAATTCTAACATTTCATGTAAAAATACTGAATTTTATATTACACAAAGTGAGTGTTGTATCGGTCACGTATTTCGCTGTAGTGTCAGCAGACTGCCAGATTTGACGGTTTATCGTCATTTTGACGATTTTTTGTTCATATATTAGCACAGTGCCGATTTGCAGATTTTTTTCTAAAAAGTTACGATTTTTTCAGTCTCCAAAGTCTGAATAAAACCTTAAATTTTCTGACAATTTCGTTTTTTAGACTAAGTTATTTAACAGCCGTAACTTAGCAAGAGCGGAAGGCGGAATGTTTTTTTTCGCTTAGCTTTTACGCTGATATGATACACCAAAGCAAAATCGTCAACGTTGTGTCACGAAGAGTAGTAATAGCTTTCTTGTTTAAGAAAACCCACAAATTAATAAATGAAAATAGAGATAAAAACGCTAGATTGATCAAAAAAAGCTAAATTGCCATCATTAAATAACAATAGCGGCAAACTTCATTACTAACCGAGCTGTCAAAATCGGGTTTTCAAGTGCAAAGCGTTCGGGCCGCTCTATTCAAAAACTTTATTACAGCTTTTGTGTAGGTACGGCTGTAATATCGAGTCTTAGAAAATCTTTGATTATTTTGAGAGTACAAAAACAACAAAGTTACACTTTGTTTATCTTTCGTCAAACGATCCTCGAATGAACCTTTTAAGGCTCGCTGTATAAATCATATTTCCAACAATTATACGGCAAGTATTTCACAAGTTGTAAGAGAATAACAACATGAGTCTCATACGATTCTTGACATGAAAGTTTCGTCAGATTTTCTTTACCCATGTCTTAAACGATTCCCGATTGAAGAAGCGTGTTTTGCTGTGCTATGGAAGAATCATACTCGTGTTACAGTTTTTCCCGTTTGAGGAAACTTCTACGATAAAAAATGCGGTCATCGACTATCAAAGACGTTCTTCATGAGATGCCCAGTAGCTCTTACACTATTTAAAATTCTAGCTGGGTATGAAGTGATAATGTTTTTGTTTGAATGTTTTTTTTTTAATAAAAATCGAACAAAAATTGTTTAAAAAAAACTAAATTTTAATTTGTCAGATTTTGTTTGACGATTTTTCGAAACGATAAAGACAATTTTTTTATTTTTTCTCAGGAAACTGACGATTTTTTCACAAAAGAGTATTAGTCACAATTTATTTTACTAATAAATATTTTTTAAATAACTTACCGCTTTTATTTCAGCATTTTATAATAGTTTGATTCTTGAACTTTCGATAAAAACACAAATTAAAGTTATTATGAAAGTGCAGAGAAAGATTATTGAAGTTTAAAAACACTCTCGAAAACGACATCCTTTTGCATGTAGTGTCTGTCAGTCACGTTTACATTTTACCAAATAAATGATATTTCAAAATATCGTTGGTTGCCATTTTTTTCTCTATCGGATAATTGTTGAAATTGATACATAGCCATGTTTAAAAATATTACTAATCGTAATATAAGACAAAACAAAACGCAAATAGTGTCAAATGTAGAGTCAGTACATATGGAATCGCCCGTAGTATTATTTCAATATCAATGTCATTTTGCATAACCTTTACTGAAATGTCAAATTAACAGGAAAAAACAATCGTTTGCATGAAGTAACTACAAAGTAAAATAACTGCCGAAAAATTTACTCAACTTGGGAATTTAGCACATTAAAATTTTATCTTATTAATGAAATTTTTTCTCTCCAAAGAAAACCTTTGATAGCAAATATGCGAGGGGCAGAGCAAAAAAATGAACTGGCAACAATGAAATAACGTAATTTGTTTTTATTTATGTCTCCCCTTACAACTACAATAAGGGTTGACAAAAAATTATAGTCGGGACTGTAAGAAAAGTTAAACTCACTGTTTGTTGTTGGTGTTTTGTAAAAGCTTTAATATTATCACGGGTAATACTTTTTGTGTTAATAATTCTTATTAGCTTAACAGTTTTATTTGATTAATATCTTTAGCTTTTCTGAAGTCTTTGGATGTATTTACCCGATGATCTGGCCTAAGCAACCAGTGAAATGCGCATAGGAATGGCTTACCCCACCAACAATAAATTTCAGTTCATCAATAGTAAGAATTGAGAATTTAGCACATTTAAACTAAATCTTATTAATGAAATTTGTATGGTTGTGGGTTCTTGATGGAGGACTAATTCAACCATAATATGGTTATATTAACCTTAATTTGTTTAAATTTTCCTTAAAAATTATTTTGTTGGAGGTGACTATATTTAATCATGGGCTTCTCCGCGTGGAGAGAACTAAAAGTTTAAAGCTCTGCTGGCTAATTCTGCAAGTACTGCTTCATAAAGCTTCCAACTTCAGTGAATTACATTTGATTGTCTTCAAAAAGCCTGTTCATCTTTGGAAAAGTTTTATTGATAGTTTCAATAAAAGGTCTTATTAGATAAAGTCTGTTACGATTAAGATTATCATAAGCAGCTAATTCAGTTGTATCATTGAAATGAATTATTTTAAGAATATTTTCAAAAGGTTTTACGCTCATTTGGCTTTTTATGATAGTACACCAGCGATGATTTTTTTTAAAACCAATAGTTCCGAGAACTTGAAAGCTTTTAATAACTCATATAGAAAAGAATTCCGTTAAATTTACGAAAGTCCATTACGCTTAAGTTAGTTGGATCTCTAATTCAAATCGCAAAGATATTTATGATATTTATAAAAGAAATTATGAAATAAAAAATTAATCAATTTGAATGTGTTAATTTCATATTCATATGTATATTCAATTTTTTTTTTCATCTGATTCGCCAAATAATTTTTAATATTATCTAAGGGCGAGAGTTTCAAAAAAAAAAAATTGATTTTACTAATTAGTATTCGTAAGAAACCAACCTAAACAAATAACAACTCTCACTCTCTGTTGGCTTCAATCGCCATTTAAACGTTTCTGATCGTCTATTTGCGTTTGAAAAGAAAGTGCCGTAAACATGTGAAATTTATTGAATAAAAATACACCAGCAAAAACAAAAACATAAACTTGACAATTTAAAACAACAAAACGAGCAGATGGACTGTATTTCATAAAACAAAAAAATTACAAACAAAGAAATTATCAAAAAAAAAAAAATTCAACCGAATATATTTAATATATTTGCAGTTTCTAATTGGGTGGTACGGTACGATTTGTACGAAAATCTATAGCAGAGATGTTGTTGTATTCCAGTTTAAACTTTGCATACTTTTTCAAAGTGAATAGCTTCTTTCACTAATTTTTTAGTAGCTTTCTTTGCTACTATTTTCGTTGAATATTTGCTATTACATAACTACTATAACAATCATAACGAAATAAAAAATGTCTTCAAACGTCATGATTTTCAAAAGAGATTCTAAGAAATTAATATTTGTTTCATTAATTCTAGGGGCACAATTGAGTCGTACGTCGTGTAAACGTAGGACGTAACGCCGTACATTTTTTAAAAACACGTTTTATTTACCCACGATGACTTCGTAAACGTTTTTTGTTTAATTTTAAAAATAATATTGAAAGGCATCATCGGTGCATGTAAATCGCTACAGGGAGATGATCCAATGCTTTTTGTGGCGGACAATTTTTGATTTATACGTGAGGATTATGGGATTTCAATGGGATGGTGCCACTTGCTATACAGCGAAAGAAACAACGGACCTTTTGAAAGAAAGGTTCCTAAATCGCATTATTTCTCGCAAAGGAGGAGAGAATTGGCAGCAAGTTTGTGCGATTTGACACCTTTAAACTATTTTTTGCGGTGTTTTTTTAAATCGAGAGTGTACAGCAATAATCCCATAACAATTTAAGAGCTTAAAACAATATAATCAAGTAGATAACAACCATTGACAATAGTTAATTGAAAAACGTGATTATGAATTTTGGTAAAAGATTGGGAGCCTTCCATGCAAGTAGGGGGGTTGACTTTACCGACATAGTTTTTTATTTTTAACCGGAACCTATTTGTAATAAGCAGGTAAACCAAAAATATGCTCTAAAAAACGCGTTTTATGCGCATAAAATATGAAGTAAAAACTTAAAAATATGCCCTCAAAATTGTTATAAATATGCCACAAAAAATTCAAAAATTGCTTTTTTAAAAGCAAAACACTCAACAATTTAATAGCAGTTACTTGTAATAAAAACAATCTTAAAATAATAATCGGGAAATCCCAAACCAAAATATACGAATTTTCGAGATGTTATCCTATTTAGAAACAATGGACAGTCATCGGCTCACATAAATCTAAGCAGCAACATATTTATATGGTTAACAAGAACAAAGAACCAGCAAATACGGACGGATAGACATGGTTAAATTACTTAAAAAAGTGATTCTGAGTCGATCAGTATACTAAAAGATTTGTTCAGATGTGTATGTATTACACACATCGCTAAAAACCTATTGATTTTTCCTTAACTTTTGCTTATTCATATATAAAATTTTAAATAATAAAAAGTTTAAAATATCATTTTTCTTTAATGGCAACCTGCTTTTTCTTACAATTTTCAAATAACAATTAAAAGCAGATGGCGAAATTGAAGCAACATGTTGGGTAAACAGACAAATATTTAGAAAACAAAAGGCAAAATTCCGCAAGAACATATGTTTCTTTTATTTGCTGCGAAATCTCTTGTGTATCAAAATATGCCTCAAAAAGGCAAAATATGCGCTTAACACATAAATAAAGCTGCAAAAAGGCTATTTTAACTAAATTATACAAAAAACGCAGCAAAGGGTAAAGTATGCAAAAATATGCAATAACAAATTGATGCCAAAATTCATAAAAATCTCTAAATCGAAAAAATATATTGTTTCTTACATGTAAAACAAAAACAATATTTAATAATTTGTTTTTGTTTTAAATGTTATTTAAGCGAACGAAATCTTCATTTGTTATCGACGAACAGGCCCTTAATATATAAAAACATTAACAGAAACAAATAAAAATTGATTTTAATTAAAAAATTTGCGATATAAATTAAAAAAATAAACAGTGTTTTATACTTTTGATTAGATGTTTAATTCACTTGAACAAACGTTCAATTCACTTGATTAATGCTTTAATTGGTTAATAATCTTAGAGAATTTTTTCTGTATTGTTTGCCATTAAAATTCAGCTTTATTGACATTTTCATTTAACTACCGCCTAAAAGTATTTGCTTGTATGCGTCCACAAAGAAAAAATTAGGTCGTTTAAATTTTTCTTAAATAATTTTCATATACAATATTTTTTTTGGTATTCATTTATTTACCCAATACCCATACAAGTGTCTTTCGGAAATTGAGGATTTTTCCAAACACGGTAACATTGTAAGATCTATTATTGAAAACTTTGTTGTTAAGTCCACAAAAAAATGGTTAAAAAATTGGAAAAATAAAGTAAAAATTTAAAAGTCGAGTATTCTTTTAACTCTAAAATATTCATTTCCTTTATAAATTCCGTAAAAGGGTTTAACTAGTTAATTTCACGTATGGTACAAACTTTAAATTAGAACAAAAACAAGAAAGTGAAATCTTTATTTTTATTACTTTGAAGACTTCCCTTTTACATCTATAGGCTTCAAGTTAAACCAGTAAACTCGACTTCACAACTGCAATCGATACGTAAAGTTTTGTCCAAACCGAACTATCCATTTAGAACTTCAGATTAATTCCCCTTTATTTCATATATTCTATACAGTGCAACATCATCTTCAGATTATGCGTAATAAAACGAAAATAGATCAACAAGACATGCAGACAACTCTGCTTTATTTACAATCAGATACAGTTGCAAATCTGCGCTGCATTTATGCTAATGTGTAAGTTAACAATTTTGGTCCTGGACCCACATTGTAAGTGTTAACCTTGTGCGGAAAATACAGCTCGCCATTTTGCAAATAATTCAATGAAATCTGGCACATGCATTTAATGTGCTCATAAACGAATTTAATATGTTTGCTCCAAACATATTTCATTGCAATCTACATCTTTTTACAAAATTCTACAGGAATTGGTCCATATTAGACCAAAGCTCTAACAAAAATACCACTCCAAATAAAGCTTTTAATGACACAACTTTCTTTTAAATGTTGGTATTGATATAAAAACAACAACTTTAACTATGGCTACAATGTCATCGCAATATGTTGTGCTGGTAGGTCCAGAATTTACCCAGAGATTTATATAAGCCCTCTCCTTAAAATAACAAAAAATATGTTTGTGGATGTATTTATCTATGTAATAAAAAACAAATATGAATCTTATGCTCATAGCATAATTTTGTTCCGTTAAGTCCATGATTGCCCATGGGTCCACTCTCGAAAAATGTATCTCTAAATTTTGTGGTGTTGTGCATCAAATGGTTGTGGGTACGCCTTACTATTAATACTTTCTTACTTGTTTATTTATGGTTGACTTTAAGTTGCCAGGCTATTTTCGCAGACTAATGGCGTTTTCTTTTCTAAAAATAAAAGTGAACCATAAGTGTTACATGGGATCTGGCAACATGTTTAAATGCTAACCTGATTTTTAAGAAGCGTTGTATATTTTATGTTTACAAAAGAACACAAGTTTCGGCATAAAACAACAAAGTACAATTATCGTTAAATATTTGGAGCCTTTTATACCGCTAATTTCTAAGAGAGACGAACTAAAAAAATAATTTATTTTTGCTGATATAATAACAAAGCCAGCTGTGAATCTGGTGCTACACTCCTGCCCCTTTAATAAAAATGAGTGTTGAACATGGAGCATTTTTTTTTTACGGGGAACATCTTCAGAACAGAACACGTTGCACTTTTAAAACAGGACAGATTTTTCAGAAAAACACATAAAGAAATGTAAAAGACAGAATAAATGCAGAATATTACTCAGAAAAGAAAACGCCATTAAAAGACACATATTTAAAGCAAAGGGAACAATTTTAAGCCATATTAACGTCATCTTGACGTTTGTCAATAATTTGTTATTATTAAAAAGTTTGTTTTTTTTTCTTTGCTTACATTTCATTATCAAATTAATAAAGGGAATTTTTTGGAGAAGTTTCTCTTACATAATAGAAATAAATTTTCAAACTTTTTTCGTAAAAAATAAACAATGTAAAGATTGGAAAACTTAAACAAAGTATTATAATTAATTGAAGTTTAAAAGGAAAATTTATTGGAATTTAATTTTGACATTACTCCTACTTATAATCCAACGTCAGCGAAATGTGTTGATGATTAAATGATAATTTTGTAACGAAGGCGTAAATAAAAGTAAATGTGATTTCATCAATTAATTATTAATGACAGAATTGAAAAAAAATATTTAAAATTTAAATTAATTTAGATCTCACCGTATTGTTTGGATTACATTTTGCTTTTTGGTTATTAAATAATTTCTTAAAGAATTTATTTTAAAACTAATTGAAAAAGTATGCAATAATTTTCCTAAGGTCGGTCTTAGAATTATGTTGTGGCAATTCACCAAAATGATTTAACCGGTATCAAAAAATACCATGCAAACCCATAATCCGGATACATGTGTACCCAATATAGCATCCACTAGATTTATCGTTGCTCGATTAATTGATCGAATAATTAAAATGGCCAATTTCGAAAAACTCGAACAATGGCACTCGATATGGCAATTAATCGATTAAAATTAATTTCTTAAAAAGTTATACTTTATTCAATGTAAAAATATTATAATAAATACTTTTGAACATATTTAAGTTATTTTTATTATTTGAGTGTGTGTGTGTGTGTTACAAACTATGTAAATCACTATAAAAGTCAAATTCCGAATGTAAGAAATTTCGTACTGAAATAGCAATTTTTTCATAATAATTTTTATGATAATTATAACAAAAGTTCATTAGCATTTGTAAAATCTCGAAAAATGTAAATATGTAATCAAATAATTTAATAAAGATGAATTTTAAAAATGAATGAAAAAATATGTAAATGTTTAAACCGTGCACTGATTATGGGTTACCTGTTTTTTAAGCGTCTGTCAATTTCTTTATTACTTCGTATCTTCCGTCTAAAAAGCCTTAGTGCATTTGTTTAAAAATTAAGTGTCGTATTTTACCACAAAATAGAATTACGTTAAAGTTACAAGCTAACCAAACCTATACAGTGGATTTTTAAAAGGAAACTTAAAGAATATTACAAAAATATATGCTTTTAAGTTATTAGTAGGGTTTTTTCCCGAGATTTCCCGTCCGTTTCAATTATTTTCTTTCCCGTTTTCCCGGGATTTTTGTTGCGGGATCCCGGGAAATAAAAGTTCCTCATAGTTTCAGAAGAAAGCTATTTATACTTTGAAATTTAGTTTTATATTCTCTAAAAACTAGCATCTGTTGATGGGTTGTCATTAGATCAATAACAAGAAGTGAGTACGTTCGTAAATCAATGTCTACTGACGCAATAAATCTAACAAAAGCAGAATGTGCCGTGCAACAGTTGATAATAAATAAATTTAGTGAAGTAAAGAGTTAATAAAGAACATAAATTCAAAATAAGATGCAGGCAGTAAATTTAAATTGTTCATGGACAAGTCTTAAAAATAGGAGATATCCAAAAATATCGCTCGTTTATTGCAGCAAAGTCATATCTACAAAAAAAATCGAGCTTGGCAAAATGCAATTAAAGTTTTCAAAATGTACCGATTTAGAGATATATTTTGCTATAATTTCGATTCAATTTGAGATAAAATACCGATTTTTTGTTACGAGAAAGTATGAAGGAACACTTTGCTTAATTAACTTAAAATTAAAAAAATTTTTTTGAGATATGACGATATGTTTATAAGGTGATAAACATAAATTTGTTTCATTTTGTGACGGCTTATATAACCTGGAAGTACTGGGAAACCGAAATAAAAAACCATGGAAACAAAACACATTGTCCTAAAGAATACAGGTGGATCTTGTAAGATGAAGTCCGTTTGATGCTATTTTTTGCATCAACCTTGACATACATTTGACTGATATAGACGTTGTTTATAAAAAAGAAAAATTACTTCGGATTGTGAATTGGAAATATGCAACAACTTTAAACTTTTGCACTTTAAACTATTTGTCCAATCTCGGTAAAAAAGTGAACGAAATTTTTCGGAAACATGGTAATAAGTAAATAAAATAAGAAATATACTCTTTGCCGGCTTTCTAAACGCATTGAGTGTGTCTTAATGTTATTTCCTATGCTGTTAAAAAATGTTAATATATTTATTTAAAATATATATACATACTTATAAAACATATTGATTTATGAATTTACTTTTTGTTCTCATAACTTGAGTGCCAAAATTTTTGTTTGTTTTTATTATTGTTTTATGAATTAAATTTTTATCTTTATGTATCTTTTTATCTTGTATCTGGATCATAATGATACTCAATTTACATATAAAATCGTAAGGTAATAATAATTCAAGTTCCTCTTTCAACCTTTAATTAATTGTTGTAGTATTTAGGCATTTCTTTTACTTATGGTGTTTTCTTTTCTACAAAAAAATGTGCCTTTTTTTAAAAAAAATTCAATTTGGTGTATTTTTCTTAAAAATTGTGCTCCCGAAAAGGGTGGCATGTTTTAATCTAAAAAACTCATGCTTTTCGGGAGCAAAATTTTTAAGAAACAGACACCAAATTGCATTTAAAAAAAAGGCACATTTTTTTGTAGAAAAGAAAACACCATTACTCTGTAAACAAGTTCCCTTACGCTTTTTAAAAAAAAAAAGTTTTTTTCATTCATTTAAAACAAATTTACTTTGTATTATTTATATGGAGCGGGATCCCGGGATCCCGGGAAATTTATAAAAATGTCCCGTTTTCCCGGGAATCCAAAAACTCCGGGAAAAAAAACTCTAGTTATTGGCCATGATCTGGAAACCGAATATATTCTAGTGAAATTGGAATCAAACAAATTTTAAAAGCGAACCTGTTTTAAAAGTTTACAAAAAAAATCCTTTTATGTATATTGTACATACACACTTAAGGTTCTTATCTTTTGCAGAACTTCTCTTAAGATCAGGAAACACTGCAATGATTTAAAAAAAGTTTAACTGAGAATCTCCACCGATTTCGATATCACTCCATTTCCATGCGGGTTAATGTCTATTGCGATGCAAAGGGCAATGGTATAAAATCTAGCGATTGGTAATCCTTATCTGTTTGTGCGCTTGCGCTTGCCTTTCGCATATTTTTACTTTTTTCTTTTCGCAAATCATCACTATTTATTTTATTTTAATTTTCAAATTTAAAATTTTTTACATATTTGTCTGTATACATACTTATTAATATAATAAAAGTATCAATTCAAATAGAGATTATCTTTTTCCCGATTGGATAAAATTATTTCCAGTAACTCGAACAAGGGCTATGTTATTGCCTCCTGTGTAACACTTTTTAAGGGGCGTTGGTTTGAAAACACGTTAAGATTTTGCCATCGGGTCAGGTGTTTAGAGTACCCATCTTTCAAGTAAAATTAAACTTCAAACACTTCAAAATATTTACAAAAATGTGTACATACAAACAAAAAAATTTCACTTCTTTTGTAAAAACAAACTAACGATTTAATAATTAAAATAAATTAATTTTGAAAAATAAAAAAAAATACATTACTCACCTTCACACATGGTGCTCGAGATCTGTAGCTTAAAACAATTTAAAGCTGAAAAGAAACAAAAAAGATGAAAATAAGTTAAAAATCATTTAATGTATTAAACGTCAAGTAAATGTAAAATGAAATGCGTAAGTTATTTTAAAAAGAAAAGAAACAGAAAAACGGATCTGACGACCCTAGTTTAGTAATGTGTTGGTTCTATTTATATTATTTTTATGCTTTACTTGACACGTATTAAATTTAATTCTTTTAATGATTAATTGTATAAAAAATTTCATAAATTTAACAAAAGTGTACACTTACTTCGGGTGAATGGAAGTTTGCTATGCCAGTAAGTATTCTACGTAGGGCGAAATTTGTTTCGTAGCATTTATGGTTCAGTTATTTAAGGTACTTTAATAAAAGAAAACTGTCATTATAAAAATGTCAAACAAGAATGACAATTTCTGGGGATTTTTGTTGTCGTTTAAATGTTACTAATGTATCGCAAAGACACACGTATAAAAGCGTTGAAATATAATGGGGATACCTGGCCTGGTAACTATTTTCTCTTTTGTACTGAGTTGGGTTGGTTTTTTATTTTATTATTAATAGATTAACAATTATCCGCTTGCAAAGACTTTTCAAAAATCGTTATCAATTAAAGCATTCAGAAATTCTATGTTCGAAAATATTCTTTTTAGTATTGTGGCGAATTTTTGTCTCAATGGACATGCCAATAAGCGAAATTGGCAAAAGAAATGCACTTTTTCCTGTACTTTTTCTATTCCCAGAAATGTTATTTAGTAATTGATAATGTGTAACGCTATTAGAGATTTATGCTGTTATTGACAGTGAGCAGTCGTTCCTGATTAACATGGACCTCTTGCTCGCATTATTACACTTGCAAAAAAAATTATAACAAAAACAAAGTTTTAGGAATTTGTTTTAAACGTAATTGTTCGAAAGAAAGAAAAATTCTTTCGCACATCGGAGAAAGCCCATAAAACAATTTTTTACAATAATATTATTAAGACTTTTGTTTAATTCACAAAATATTCTCAACTTTTGCGGCGGTAGAAGATTTCGCAAGTTCGTTTGAATCAGACCTGCTGTGAAAAATAGTCTGTCAGATGCGACAGAACTCATTTACTATGCCCAGAAATAATAACGAATTTCTGCGTATGCTAAACACTGGGTAAACCAGAACCAATTAACAACAAGCTGATACAGTACTTTATTTAATCAATAATAATAAGAAAATACGACTATTTACACGAAGTTTTAATGTTTTAATAAAATCAATTAATTTTATTTAACATTCAAAACTAATTAAATATTTTATTAGTCTTTTTATATTAAAATTTATGATTTTTGGAAAATAGCACTGAGACTGAAATTCTTATGAATGAATTTCGTCAGGGATATGGTCACTGTGACCAAATCCTTCGATCTCAGGGAATCAAACCTAATAGAAAATGAAGACAACGAACAAGGCTACAATAATCTAAAAGCACTATATCCAAATTGTATTTCTGAAAATAAAGATTATAGCGCCAAATTACTTTTTCTCAAAATTTTTTTTACTGCTAAAACTTAAATTTTAGGGACCTACTGATATTTTACAATTGTTAGAATATAAAAAGAGTTAATAACTTTATACGTTATAATACTTTATACGATTTTTCCGTTAGTCAATGCTTAGATTTTTCAATTAATTAATTTTATCGTTAGCGACTTTGTATAATGTGGTAAAGCTGTGGCACTTTAACATTTTTGTGTTATTTTATGTTTTGTTTTTAATATTCTTGTTCTGCCTGGACATACTGAATTTAAAAAATAAAGGTAAATTATTTAAGGTTTCCTTTTTACTTTTTGTAAAGATTAGGAAATTTGTATACATATATTTTATTAAAAGTCATTGATTTTAATTCAACTCAGGCAAAACTTTAAAATAACGAGTATTCATTAAGTGGATTTTAGGATATAAACCAGACTAGTACTTCTTCGGCAATCGTAAAGTTGGTAGAAAATACCGCTTCTGAACATAAAGATTTTAACTCTAACGATGATTTAGAATAAAATTGCGTTCGAAGAAAAAGAAAGCAAAAGTAAGCCAATATATATTTCTTAAAAAAAAGTTTAACCAAATCCTTGTCTAAAAAAAAAATATGTGGAAACTTTAAACGGTTAAAGAAACTGATAGAAGCAAATTTCGCCAAGTGAATTGGCTGAATTCATGTGTTAAGAAAAAAGAAATATGACAGAAGGACGTGTGGTAATAGAAAAGCGTCTGTTGACTACATTATTCAAATACGAAAGCACTTAACTACTTCAACGAAAGTATTTACGACAGCGGAACCAGAAATGGGTACTGTTTTTATGGGGTGAGTACGAAGGTAAAAGAGGATATATTGAAACGTGTTATGTGCTTTTTAAATGCTTGTCCGTCGTGGATACCAGGAAGCAACAAAGTTTATGAAATTTATTTTGTGACAGTTGTTCGGACCAAAACTGCAATAGAGCGATATTGTCAGTGGCACCCTTCTTTTTGAGAACTTAGGTTTTCGTTCAGAACATAAGAGAAATATTTTTATTACCAGGACATACAATTATGCCCGTTGATTCAATACATGTAACAATTTATTCTTTTATTAAAGTAAGAACAATTTAGACACCCTCCCCATCTCACCACAGCTGTTTGGCAAGGCATTTGTTGTTTGTGACGGCATATATAAATTTGTATTTATTTATTAAAAAACAACATTTTTAATTAACTGAAATACAATTAAAAATAAATAAAAATATATTATGTAAATAATTTGCTATTATGAACGATTTTAGGTCATGCCAGATGAAACCAAAAACGAACGTGTGAAAGCAAAAATTATAAACCTTCTGTATTTGTCCATTTTGGCAGACATGTGCAATAACAAAAGGATTTTACATCTGACAAAGCAACTGCAAACACAGATCGTGTAAAAGCACCTTAAGCGTTTAAATTTTAACATATTTATACAATACTTTTTTAACAGATATAAATTTTTAAATTTTGATTTGCATTAATTATTGTGTATATGTATGTATGTATGTTTTACCATTGATATGTATCTACATTTGCATATATATTATTTTTATTAATGGCTAAAATTTTGAATTTAATCTTGTTTAAAGTTGAGAACTAATACTTTTCAATATGAATTAGTTTTTTGGTTAAAAAAGGCAAAATAAAAATATTAAAAAATTTATTATATTTCCATTAATGAGGGAAACCCCCGGAAAAAACGGTTATTCGTTCTGGTTATTAAATAAAAAAATACCCAAAACTGGTTTCTGAAAAGTGGGGTTTTCAACTATTCCATAGCCGGTTTTTGGAAAATGCCGTAAAGTTGAGAGCTCTAAAACCTCTCACCCAGATTCTTTATTGGTTGAATAAAATTGTCACAGACAATTTTCATTACGTTTTCCCATGAGTTCCTGTTATTGTTGTATGTTTTTCCTATCAATCTTATTGTCTATCTTTTCTTGTTTGTAAGAAGTACAAGACAAAGAGGAAGGAACTCTCTTTTATAAAACATGAAATAATATAAATGCCAATAATTTATCAATGTCATTTTCAAGACCCCTTAACTGAATGAAGAACAAACACTTTGCTGATGAAACTTTGTTTAGAAAAAAAAGACTACAGAATAATATTAATCAATACCGAAGAAACCGAGTAAACTTGGAAAGGAAGTAAATTGTAGCATATTGATACGAACTGGTTATTACAATTGTAACATATATGGACATTTCCACCGAAAAGCCTACTTTTTGTAACGTAATGCCAGCAAGCAAATAAGCTTTTATTTTAGGGCCGTGTTGTCAAATGTTTCCCATTTTTGTTACTAAATGTAGATACAGCCAGTTGCGCTTACACCAAAATATAAAAAATAAAATATTCATATACAATTTTTTGAAAAACAATTCTAATTCTAATCTGCGGAAATGCCCATAAACACTGGCATATTAATTTCGATAAAAAATTCAAATAAGAGAAAATGAAAATTTCTTAAAAGAATTTCTCTTGGCTTAAAAATTCTTAAAGAATTACATGTATCTACTATGCTTTTTAGGTAATTGCGTAAAATGTATGTTTTTTGATTAAAAAAACTGGCAAACAACCAGGGTTGCCGTTGAAATTTAAGGTATTTAAGAAAATAAGGGGCAGAAAAGGGATATTTTAAAGTGGAATAGGGTAAAGTTTATTAGTATGTATTTATTTAATACTTAAGACTAAAATAAAAGTAATAATACACATTTGAATTATAGATCAATTTTAAAACTACCCTGTAGATAACGAGACTAGTCCATACATGCATGTAAATAGTAGTCCGTAAAGGAGTAGGAGTACTCCAAAACTACCCCAAATATATGGGTAAAAGGTGGTCCATTTAACATTACGATGTCCTAGAAGGAGACCATATAACCCACCGAAGTAGTCCCTAAACTACTCCATGGAGTACTAAAGTGAGCTATGTACTTTCAAAAGTACTCCATGTCACTACTGAATAGAGTGCACTAAAGGACCTACTCCATGTCACTACTCCACGGATTAACTAATAGGGTTAGCTTTAAAACTACTCCATGCCGCTACGGAATGGAGTGGACAAAAGGGGTAGTTTGAAAACTACTTCATGCCATGAAATACTAAAAACAACTTTACGATTAAGCTTTTTTATTTTTGCTTATTAAAAATAAAATATGTAATAATAAAAACAATCCTTTTCTCACCCATATAAAACATTTATATATGTATACGGTGAAGGACTTTAGTTTGCATGTAGTGTTATTTTGAAGAAAATTTGTGTTCCATTTTTTTATAAATTATCCTTATAAAAAAACCTAAGTACTAAAAAAAAGCTGATAACTAAAATATAGTATCATATGTCATGCATTTTTTCACATATTTCACAAACTTTCCTCTTTCTCTTTAAATAAACAATCAGAATGTACTAATAAAGTGCAGCTGTTTGCAGTGATTTTCTTCGTGTGTGACGTTTGGCGTCATTTTTGTTGTTTATTTACATTTTTTATAAAGGCATTTTGACATTTGCCGTCTCAATTCTAGCAACAAAATGCCTGTTGTCACTTTGTTAATAAATTTTGATTCCAATATTAGTCATATTATCAAAAAAATAAAGTTACTTTTCAGAAACCTTTCATAATATTTATCACTTTTCAGAAATACTTATTTTGTAATTATTTTTCACTTGGAGGAGTTTGTTTTTAAATAGTGTCACTCACAATGACCCTGGACGTTATGATATGCTACCAATTTTTATATGTATGTTTAAAAAATTTAGTGTCACAACAGCAACGCTGGAAACAACGTACCCACCCACTTAAATAGTGGACGTGGTAAGCATAAGCTAAAATAATAAATAGGTATTTCTTAGTGACAAAATCATGAACATCCAAAATTTCATTCTATGCGTTGTCAAACCAAATAAAACAAATTGCCTTACATTTTGTCTAATCCAGGCATCAGAAATAAAGATCAAAAACTTAAAATTAAAGATTTTCATTTATAAAATTCAAAACTCATGCGTACATAAAATATAAAATATAGGAAACACAGAAAAGATAATTATTTTTAAAGTACAAAATGTATTTTGTACCAAGGTATATTTACACAAGGTAGACTCATTTGGGAGTGTAGACATGCTGCTCTATAAAAATAACCGAGTGGAACGGAATTGTCAAAATTGTCTTCATATAAATTTAACGCACACATGTACAAATTTTGGCTCATATACACGGAATTTGACATTGGTGTTCCAACTTAGGTAAACAGCTGACAAACATATGGGCCAACGAGTTCACCTTGTGTAAATATACCTTGTTTTGTACATGAAAAGAAACAAAAAAATAAAAATTCAAAATTTAAAAGTACACAAAAACTTTTTTTTTATTTTTTTAAATATTTATCATTGATGTTCAAAAAATGTTTTCAACTGTACAAAAAATAAATGATAAAAATTATTTATTTTGATTTGTTCTTCAAAGTTCAAAATAATGAAGTTATTAAAAAAATGTTTCTGAGAAATATATATTTTTTTTGTTTGTTTTTAGAAACTAACATTAAAAACTCAATTTTGAAGTTAAATTTGTGAAAAACAGCAATTGTAAGTATTTTTATAACTTTATGTACTTTATATAGCATATATGCATAAATGCATTCGTTTACAAACTTCATAAAATAATATTAATTTGTATACATACATATGTTTTTCAGTCTCATATCCTTACAATTTACAATAAATTAAAAATGAATGGCGAGATAAGCGACAATAACTTAGGCGAAGACAGAGCAAGCAAATGCGTGTCAACAACAGGAAGTAATGTAGAACGTTACCGTTAATTGGAAATGAATTCACTAAAGCCCGTTTTCACAACTTACCGATAGCTGAAGGAAGGATTTTATCGGCCGTATGAAAAGTATTCCATTCTTACAACTTTACTTTAACCAACCAGTACCCATGTTCTGTAACTTTAGTGAGAACTTCTCGCATCGAAAAAATGTGAAACAAAATATTCCATCGTTTCCCGAAAAGTGAGAAAAAACTGTGCCTGTAACTCATGTCGAAAACTATCAAAAGAGATTACGTCGTTAAATTATAACTGTCATAACATTGCACCCGAAGCCGCTGTGACATTGCAGACGTTGAGAACGTCAGTAACACATATCGTTGACGGCGACAAATTTACTCAAATTGAACATTTTTCAATGCCGGCGGCGAAAATCAACCGTCGGCTATACCAAATAAACACTTTTTCTGTAAATTGGCGAGTAATTTCCTTACGTGACAGCTAGTTCTCGCCAAAAAAGTTACAGAAACAGTTTAGTAAGAAAAACAGCTGTTTGTTTCAGTTGATGGCATTTTTGTTTCATTTCACACATACTTCATGTAAATCGAAAAGTTTCGACGCGAGATTTACAGAACATGGGCACAGGTAGGATGAACCTTAATTTACTTTATCGCTCACTTTAGGTTAAAGTAAAGTTTAAACAATGGAACACTATTTATAAGGCCGGTTAAAGTCTTCTTTTAGCAATCGGTAAGTTGTGAAAACGAGTCTTTAAACACGAGATCCTTTATTATCAAAACTAGCTGCTGTTGCATTAGCTGTACCCGCAACACAGGTATCTGTAGAAAGAGCCTTCAGTGCTTTGCCAATAATTATGACCAGAAATAGAAGGAATTTAAGTTCTGACCATGCAGAAAATTTATTGTTGCTCAAACTTAACATCAAACTAAATGATAAAATTACTATTTAATTCTAGGATAATCTTTACAATTTTAAAACCACTTATTACTAATTAGCCTTATACATTTTTACTATAAGTTTGTACGTATGAGTTTTAAAATTGTCAAATAAAAAAATTAAATTTTAAGTTTCCGGATCTTTTTTTTCTTTTCATGTACAAAATTGTACTGAAAAAATAAATATCTTTATTTTTAGGAGGTCTTTATTATTTTGAACTTTAAAAAACAATATCAAACAAAATATTTTTATCATTTTTTGTTGTTTGTACAGTTTAAAATATTTTTCGAACACCAGTGATAAATATTTTTTGAAAAATATAAAAAAACGTTTCCGGTCCTTGGTCTACTCTAAGATTCCTCCGTACTGTTTTAGAAATATTTGTTTTAATTGAGATTTCAAGAATATAATGTTTCTATTCTAGCTCCTACGCTTCTATTTAAATGCATATTTGTATGAATAGAATTTTTTTGTAAGCTGTTTGTAAAAATAAATCAATTTATTTTAGTGCAAACGAACTAGCTTATACTTTATCAAATGTTGTGTACTTGTAGGAGAGTCCGAAAAAATCTGCAACTAATGATTAAAAACTTCACTAAGCCTTAAATTGGCTGATGCGACTAAAGCACAGAGCCATGAAACAACGAAAACAAGATTGCGCATTTAAATTTTAAAAATATTTTTTTATATATTATGCTAAATGTTTGTTTTTTTCTGATAGATAAACAATCAGCTGTCGAAAACAATAATAAACATGTAATATTGATATATTCGGCTATACCGAATCTTATACACCCACCCTTCACCATGGTGCGATAATAACATAAAATTATATAAATGCCGTTCTTAAGATATAAAAAAAACACTTTCTGCTACGCCCACTTGTCTAATCCGGCCCACCGTTTGCCGAATGTTGTGTATTGAAAACAAAGATACTTGAACCTGATTTGGAAATTTCTCCAGATTTACAAAAATCTATAATGCATTTGTATATGAAGTGAAACTTGTCCAATCCCGCCCTTATTTTATCGGATGATGTGAATTGGTAACCAAGAAATAAATAATTATTTACTAAATCACTAGAAAATATGGCTTGAACCATGAACATTTTGCACCATTCTTGTCCAAGCCAAAAATTTCTCATTATAAACAAAAAAGTTATGACTCAATGCGAACTAAAATTGACTTCAATACGGCTAAAATATATTCACTTTAATTCTTACTTATATAAAGTTTACGTTGCTTATGGCCAATTTTATCAATTCTATCTTAATACCAATTCATATTTAACTATAGTTTTTCATTTAAAACATTAATTGAAATTTTAATAAATTGGTGAAAAACGTATTGCATTAATTAGTTTAAGAAAACTTAATATAAAAAAAATAAAAAACTTTTTATTGGTTTGCTTAACATGTCGATTCAAATAAAAACAAATTAATTTGAACCAAGTTTTCTTGAGCATTTTCTGAATAATTTAAAGAAACTCCTAGCATTTGTTTCTTGTGGGAAAAAAATTCGATTCTATTTATTTATTTATTTAATAAATGCAGCTTAAACTCAGAATTATCTTTCATATTTTTATTAAAAACAAGCAACTTTTGAAGTTCTTGTTTTAAGAAATTTTCGATTATAAGAAAATGTTTTTTTATTTTAGAAAATTTTATTAAATACGAACAAAATAAGTTAAAAGCAAGAAATTATTTTTGGATTTTCTTGTTTTAAGAAACGAAATTGATTACTTTAGAAAATAAACTTCTTTACGTGTACCTAATTTGGAAACTTTGGCTTCTATCCTTCTCCAAATATACATTCAGAATTTACTAATAAAGTGACCTCACAAGCGCAGCTGTTTGAAGTGATTTTCTTCGAGTTTGTTGTTGTTTTTTCTATTGTTTCATTGTTGTAGTACTGAGGCCACTTTGTTAATACATTTTGTATACATTAAACTAAAATAAAAAACTAAAACAACAAAATTATCAAAGTTATTTTCGGGAATACAAAATTTATTATTAATACGATTTCCGTATGACGTGCTAAATTCCCAGTTTTTCATATTTGATAAATACACTTGGGTTAAATTATAGCCAGCCGTGGGTTTTTGCTCATATCTCAGTCGTTTGTGGAATTTAAATAGCAAACTACTAAGGCCTATATTTGACATATGCGAATATATCCACCAAGTCCCTATTATATCTGGGGTCTTCAGTAAACCCATTTCAACGGACAGACGGACAACGCTCCTCATAAGGACCCAGAATTTATACTTTACCTTAATACTGCAAAATGGGGTGTAAATGTGAAGAAATGTAGGTTGTTCTACAACTTACAAAATAATTATTCAAGTCTACAATTTTTTTGCAAAAACGTAAAAATTTCGTAAAATATTTTAGAGAAGAAATTTCTTCGATTTAACTTTTTCCTTTTCGTTATTTATATAACAGAGTTGTGGTTAAATTGATTACTTAAAATCCTATTTCTTCGACCTTTTTATTAAATATTATTCTTTTATAAATTTTTTTTATATTAAAGGTCACTTTTAAAAAAATAAATTAACATATTTTTATTTTCGATATTTCGATTTCCGTTGGAAATCTTCTTCAGGAAATTTATATAAATGAAAATTTTTTTGGCATTCAAATATTGTGCATATATTTAGTATAAAAAAAATAGCCTAATAGAAAAAGTACCAACGATGTGTTTTAAAGTATCTCGCAATCACTTCACTCATCCAATAAAATAACGCGCACAAAATCACAATTATCACATGGAATAATTAATTAGTAACACCGTTTAATCATAACGTGCTTATTTACAAAGAAAACTTTTAAGGAAAAATCATAGCTTACTTCTATTTCAAAGTACAAAAATCAACTTTGAAAACCTTAAATTTGTAAGAAAAAAAATATTTACTTTGCTCCAGTATCAACAGTAAAATAGTTCTCCAAGAGCCAATAAAGGAAACAAAATTTATGTTTTGAAGTGTTCGCTATATCTGTCATCAAAATTTTATTAAAATTAAAAAAAAAAAATAATTTTTGGACGGAATTGACCAGGGAGCACTGTAACAAAACAATCTAGTTTAACATGCAAGTGATGCATTAAAATGACGAATTTCTAAAATATTCATATTTGGTTACATTATGTGTTACTAATACAATTTTTACCATAAAAATAAGCAACAAAAACTAAATAATTTTATACTATTTGCCTGCAAAAGGAAAATTTCACTTAATTTTTTCATATATGTTGCAAATAAATCTGCTATACATTAATTTCAGCTATTGAGTGTGTACGTGTAGTTACATATTTGGACGAATGAATGGTAGATGGTTAAGTAAATAAATGGTTGAATGGTTGAATAAACAATTTAAAGAAAAAGCCACAAAAACTAGTATCTATCACTTTCAAAACATTTAAATCGAAGATGACACAGCATGAATATGCAATAAAAAGCATTTGTTGCATTATTTATTTCATTTTAAAATATACGCAAACTTATATTAATGCTTATATATGTATGTACATTCATATGTTTAGAGTTTTCACAGATTAAATACAGTATTAGCGACAAAATATCATTTTGTAACCGATTTGGTAACCGATTACGGATGTTAAATTGCTTCCAAGGCTTAAGTTTGCCAGGGACTAAGAACTTAGGGTATACCTTTTTCTGTAGCAAGGAAATAATAATAATTAAAAAAAATCTGGATTAAAGTAAAATGTTTTCTATAAATTTTTAGAAATGTCGGCGTTTAAACCAGAAAAACAATCGCTAAAGTCATAAATATTGGAAATTGTCAGATAAACTGTTAAAAATACATAAATGCAGCGTTCTATAAGTTTTAAAATACAGCAATACAAAAACTACACACATATACAAAAAAAAAGTTTAAAATCAGAATCAAAATGAGCAAGTAAGAAAGTATAGTCGGTCAAGCCCGACCATATGATACCCTACACCACAGTATTTAAAAATAAATCATGCTTATGTGTCCATATAAATATGAATTTATCTCTGTTTATTAACTTCATTAAAATTGGTTTGACAGTTTGTGAGAGGCAGATATTGCCCCCTACCTCCCCTTGTGGTCCTATTTTTGAAAAACTGTGTAGCTCCATATCGTCCATATAGATATGGATCAATCTATGGTTTTAATTTCATTATATTGGTTTGAGATGCAGAAATTGACCCTATCTCCCCTCGTGGTCCTACTTTTTAAAAAATGCATACTTTTTGTGTCCATATAGATATGGTTCTATTCTATGTTTTTAATTTCATTAAAATCGGTTTGATAGTTTCGGAGAGGAAGAAATTTCCCTCTCTCTTCTCACGTGGTCCTGCGATTCGGCCCATTTTCAATAGGCTTGGTCCTTGTGCCAATAACAACCTATGTCCCAAATTTCATAAAATTATCTCAAAAATTGCGACCTGTACTTTGCACACAAAGTTACATGGACTGCCAGCAAGACGGACAGACATCGTTAGTTCGACTCAGAAAGTGATTCTAAGTCGATCGGTATACTTTAAGGTGGGTCTAGGACCAATATTTTAAGGTGTTACATACGTCATCACAAATGCATAATACCCTCTCCACTTTTGTGGTGTAGGTATAATAAAAAGAAACTATAAAAATGGTGATAGCAAATTGGGTTGAATCATGGTAGAATAAGTACCAGCCATATTCATTTGGGAGACTTGTCATTATTAACATAAATATGTAATGTCAAAATAATGGCTTTGATTTTTGACACTTGTTTTAATTATCTTCTTTATTTTCTTTGTTTGACGTTATGTGGGTTTTAAAATTGAGAATTAAAATTGACAAATTATTTTTGTTTTTAATATCAATAAAATTTTTATGACTGTTAACTACTTATAGCGAACACTTAAAAACATACAACTCATTTCTTATTATGGCTCTAGGATAACTATTTTACTGTTAATACTGGAGGAAAGTAGATAATTTTTTTCTTACAAATTTAAGGTTTTCAAAGTTGATTTTTGCACTTTGAAATAGAAGTAAGCTATGATCATCGCCCAGCGTAAGCAACTTAAGCCGGACACTTGAAATTTTGTAGGTGGCCTCCCCTACCAATGTGTAAATAAAAAATTGTTGACTTTTGAAAATTCAAGGGGTTAGAAATGGGTAAAAACGGGTAAAATTATTAACATTATATTTCGTGATCTAACAGAGGTGACGTAAAATTGATAAAATATCATTATTGTGTTTGGTACTTTTTTGAAATATGCACATTTTTTGTATAAAAATGGGCAAAAATATAATTTCAGTGCTTTTTTGGTAAACAATTTATCTTTTTAAGTAATAAAAACAAAAATAAAATTTAAATTATATTCTCTTCTCTTAAAAAGTTCTCATATAAATGTTGGTACCTTTTGTAAATTCGAATATATAAATTATATTATAAACGGAAAAATATATACCATTTCTATAGTCTTTCCAAAAAAAAATTTACAAAACGGTATGTTTCAGTTGAAGGTCCGAAACAATCCCCCCTTACCCATCCCAAAGGAGCTCAAGTCGGATCAAGTCTGAGTTATGTTAAGATATACACACATAATTTTATGAATATAATCACATACGTTTTCGTATTATATTATAACAATATATGATCATATCTTTTTTTTATTTGCTCAGGTTGGCAAAAAGAGGGCGACAGGAGATGAGCATTTATAGATATTCTACAAACTATTAATATAATCGCTATAAATGATCATATTTTATTACACCTCCAAAGCCATTTTTTAGTTTTTTTCGATACCTTTGGGTCGTCCATGATTATTTGGCCAACCCCTGTATTTACCTAGGAATCAAACATGCTATTTTCAATTTTGATACCAAATTTCAGCCATTTACGTAAAGAAATAAAGAAGTTATGGATTTTTGGCCGGAATTTCCCAGTGTGCATGGGTTGAATTTCGGTATATTTAGGACTCATTTGTGCAAAGCTACAAATTTGTCAGACTAGAAGCTGCAATTTGAATGCGAGAAAATGTCTTTCAGAGAGTACACACATACTCACACATACATAAATATCTAGAAAGCGAAATTAAATGGGATTTAAAATCGAGCAAATTTTGATAATCATTCATTCTTGACTAACCTGAGATTCGAACCCAGGCGGCTGGTTACCATATGACATGTTTCGATCGCAGCCGCCTGGGTTCGAATCTCAGGTCAGTCAGGAATGAATGATTATCAATAACAATTTTAATTAATTTTCATGTTGTAAAATTCCTTACTCCATAAAAATAATTTAATGAAAATTAAATTTGATGAACTTGAGCCGAATTAAAATATTTAAAATTTGGATTAAAAACCATAAATAATTCAACAAAATAACCACAATTCTAATTATTAAAAATATTAATTTTATTAAATTTTTTTTGTTAAAGTAAAATTAATATTTTTATAAAAAAGAGAACTCAAACTCAAACAAATTAATATAAATTTCAATAATAAAGATCAAAAAAGAAAGAAATTATATTAATAAAAATAATTTTGTAATTTTATTTTAGTGTTTATTAAATTCTTTAATTTAATTAAAAAAAATTTTACGTTTTATGTTGGCAATAATTGTCAACGAAAATTGACAAACAATTATTGCAACATAAATTGCCGGCAATAAATATGTACAAAATATTGCTGTCTACATTAAAGATAACATAATTTTGACATATACTGAAATATATGTCGTAATAATTATCTCTGTGGTATAGACGGGCAGTAATGAAAGTTCATAAGAATATTTTCTTATTATTTTATATTCTTCATTTTTTGAGTACCAATTAGCTTTTCAAGAAAAACTCTTAAAATTGTTGTTGGTGTACCCCCTTAAAAAGTAACTTTGCCATTTTTTATGAAGATCCTCAAAGAGTGTTAATCTCCCGTGAGCTAAGCCGCGTCAAAAAAGGGTCCAAAAATGTTATTTTTCATGAATGAAATGTGCGGTAATTGTTTTTGCCCAATGACCAAATATAATAGATATTTAGGAATTCTTTGATTCTGCATCAAAACATTTTAAAAATCTAACCACAGACTCGAGTTATCGAGATGTCTGACCGAGTCATAACTATCAAAATCGGAAATATCGCTAATTTTTTTAATATTTTTTCACAACTAATAATTAAAAAATTCCAAATATCTGCTACGAAAGAATTTCTGTGCCGTTATGAATGAAACACATTTATATTTATATTTTTAATAGTTGCAATTTTTACAATTGATTATGCTATTAAAGGCTGTTACACACTATCCCACAAAGTCTTACGTATTTTTCAAAAATGCTTCCCTGATCTAATTATTCTTTGAACATTTTCAAAAACAATAACAACTTATCATGACAGGGTTGCATTTTCGTAAATTACGAAAGACTTTGTGGGATAGTGTAAAACAGCCTTAAATAAACTTTTTTTACAAAATCAAAATATAAATATGAATTTTTATTTAAATTTTTACGCCCCTCATCTACTAGGTCGTGGGTTCGACTCTCAGCTCGGTTGGCTTGAACATTTTTTTCATTGTAAATTAAAATAACTTGTTGTTTTAACTATGATAATATTTTTTTTCTACAATAACACATTTCCTTTTTAAATAATTAAAAAAATTGAAAACACGCCACTCTTCATACAATGTGTATGTATTATTTTTAAGGCAGACGGTATCTACTATCAATCATTTACTGATTACTGCATTTTTTTACACAAATCAGTCAAATTTACTGAATACTGATTTTTTTTTTTAGTAATCAGTACTTTTTACTGAATACTGATTTTTTTCAGTAATCAGTACTTTTTACTGAATACTGATTTTTGTTTTCAGTAATCAGTACTTTTTACTGAATACTGATTTTTTTTTTAATAATCAGTAAAAAAAAATACTGAAAAAGTACTGGTACTGCAAAATGCCCATCTATGATGAATATGACCTTTTAATTTTTTAAATGATAAATTCAAAAACTATTGTGTATTTGTAAATTGTATTTGCACAATTTTGAAATAATTTTATTTATGTTGTCATATGGATGTGCCACATCAAAATAAAAACTTAAAACGGTTAAACATTGGTGCGTATTAACTTTGTTTTTATCTCCCATACAAGTACTACTCCCGAAAATAGCTTTTAATGGCATAACATTTGTTGTTGACATACAATTTGGCGACAGTAACTTTGACGATACAGTAAAGGCCGAATACAAATTTAAAACAGTGTTTCTACATTAAACAACTTTTAAAACACATATCGAATGATGTATTATATTTATTAATCATTAAAATAAACAATTACATTTAAAAAGAACAAAAAAAAAAATTTTTTTGCACATAAATACAACCGTACTCGACGAAAATTTACTAAAATTTAAATTTTAACGGCGGCGTCGAAAATACAACCGTCGGCTATACCAAATAATGTGAAGTGTGACTTTAATGTTTTTTGTTTGCAAACGAGCTTTGAAAAAATTTTTATATATTATAAAAATGTTAAAAGCAAAATAATTAAACAATGAAAAAATGTGCCAAGAACAAAATATTATTATTCTTTGCATTTAGAATTTTTAATTGTTTTTTAAAGTTAAACTTTTTTCTCTCCCCATTTTTATTCATCAGTTTATTTGACAGTTCAAAGCCGGAACATTTCTCACCAAAATGTAGCAGGCACACTTTTTCTGTAAATTGGCGAGTAATTTCCTTACGTGACAGCCAAGTACTCGCCAAAAAAAGTAATAGACACAGTTAAGTGAGAAAAACAGCTGTTTGTTTCAATATATCGACCCCTTTGCACGAAATTATCGTATGTTACAAAAAACTAATTTTACAGGACTGTAATTTTTCTACTTTTCTCTGCTTTCGCTAGCAATATCAAAATGAAAATATGCATTAAATTTTTGGAGCAACGAAGTGGAATTCGCCTACAATATTTTTTCAGGTGCCGTCTCTTTGAATGTAGAACAAGATTGCATAAAAAACTCAATTTCAAACAAATTGGCATAAACGATAATTTCGCGCAAAGGGGTCGATATGGCATTTTTGTTTCATTTCACACATTTCAATCGAAAAGTTTCTCGACGCGAGAGTTACAGATCATGTGGGCGCAGATTATTAAGTTGAATTAATCCGAATTATAGAGTACACAATTTATTGAAAAACATTTATATGAATCTTAACCTCATATAATAGTTTTGTTTTGACGGATCCTTTATTGCCCAAATAAGGTTCATTCTCAAAATATTTTGCTCTAAAAACTGTGGTGTATGGTATCATACAGTCGGACGTGAACGACCATACTTTTTTATTTTTTATTTCGTTTTTTTCTCTTGTTTTTATTTTGAAGTAAAATTTAATTTAAGTTTTTTATATTTACGTTTTATTCTATCTTTATTTCCTTGGTTTTTTAAACCTTTTTTATACCAATAAACAAAAAAATAAACATTCTAAATACACAGTTAGGAAATGTCATTGTCCGAACATAAAACTAAAGAAGATACAATAATTCCGTTTTATTAGAGTGTTGATGAATGAAAGAACTCATAATAGAACTTGTAGGTATGAATATTCTACAAATTATACATAAATGGTAAAGTCATGGCAGTCATTCTTGGTTGTAATCTTTTGTTATGATAATAATGATTTAAATAATCTTTTTTACTTATTTCCAGTGTTGGATTTTTGTTATAAAAATAGCCGGTATCCATCAGAACAACGGTTCCCAAATGGGGGGTCCATAACTGCATTCTAATGAATGCGAGGAGTAGAATATAAAAATTTGTTAACTTTTTTAAATAAATTTAAAATGAGTTTTACAGAAATATTGAAGAATTTGTTAATTTGTCTTTTAAAATGAATAAAAAAAATATTTTAATGTAGGTATAGGTAGGCACATAAATATGTGTGTATATCTCTACTGTATACAATTGTTTTTCCCTAAGACAAATTTCTTAACGGGTTTGTTTAGCACAAAGTAGTGGGAAACCCTGCATTAGATAATACAGCCCTACGGTTAAATGTTGCGTAGATTTTGTATCTTTAAGTATTTTTTAATTTTTTGTTTTTGTACAACTTTGAACTTGACTCTGTCTCATGTTGGCCTTTAATAATAAAATTTTTAGTTTTTATTTTTCTTTTAGCATTATGTTCTCTTTGTTTTTTTGCTGCATTTCTTTTAAATGTGTTTGTTAAATGTCAATTCAGAATGCTGACTTTGATATTTAAAATTGTAGACAAATATTATAATAGAATTACGGTAGAGATTGAGATTTGTTATAATGAAAAAAATTTGTTTTTAGATGTAACTGTAAAATGTAATTTGTTAGTTATTTAGTAATAAAACCAATATTTAAAATATTTGTTGGTAAAAATTCTCTAAAACTTTAATTTCACAGCGGAATATTCAAATTTAATTAGGCAATTTACAAAGTGTTCTATTGTGTCGTATTATTTTATGAATATCACCTTTATAAACTTATAATAAATACCTACAGTTTGCTTAAAAACTGTATTACATATTATGAAAAACTTTTTTATTTATCGATTTGTATTGATGTCATTTCTTCAATACACATGTATGCATTTTTAAATTATAAACAAAGAGTTTATCATAGAATTGTTTTATTATTTTTACGTTTGATTCTTCTGTGTTCCAGGAATCGGATACACATAACTGTAACTATATATTTTAAGAATTTGGCTACAAAAATACTTGAATAATATTCAACGAAGCATGCGAAAAATTTTTGCAGTTTGTTTAAAATATTTTATTTAAGCTGAAATTGTAACATTTGTTATTAATAAATACGTTGTGTAAATTCGTTGAAAAATTGAGCAAAAAAAGTTTACAAAATTGCATTTTAAACTAACGAAATGTGCAGCTTTAAATCTTATTTATTCAGAACATTGACCCATGAAAAAGACAAGTACTTTTAATGTACAAATACCTTTTACTACCACAAATTCGTTAATTTTGTATATAATAACAACATTCGGTCTACTGAAGTTCGGATTCTGCTTACTTATGTCTGAGGATGTACATAAGTTCGGTTTATTTTGTTTAAAAAATTAATTACCTGCAATTATCTACATACTTACGTCCGACAATTTTCCAAAAGCTTTTTAAATCGTTTACACTTTTATTGCACTTTCTTGAAAACATTTTATATTTAACACTATTTAAAATTTTATTTAATTATTACACATTTTCTATTACTAAAAATTACAGAAAAAAATTAAATCTGATTATGTTATTTTCAAAATATGTAGGTACTTTCACCTTATGCATAGGTACTGTACTTTTCGTAGTTTATAATCACTTACAAATTTTGTGCAAAGATTTAACTTTTAATTAAGAAAACCCCTTTGCCATTTCTGAGAAATTTAAACCGCAACTAAAAAAATGATTTTGTCTGTCTTTAACTAATTCGCCTTAAATATACGTACACATTAACATACATACATACATACATACACACATAAGTATGTATGTACATACATATGTATGTACATATAAAACTTAAACGTGAACAAAATTATCCAATTAATATGTATGTAAGTGTAAACCGAAACCACCTTTGTTATAAACGACCCATTTCACTTATTAATATTTCTAGAACTCTATTAGGACCAACTCCATTCAAAACTTCGTTTATTATTCATAGTGTTTTCTTTTGGTTTTATACCTAATACAATTATAATTTAGTCTTTAATTTATTTATAAAACTTCGCAATTTTCGCAGGTACAATAAATTCTTTAAAAAAGAAGTGATCTAAAACACGACGCAATTAAAACTGCGTAAAATCAAAAAGAAAAGAAGAAAATCAATAAATGAACAAACAAATAATCAATTCTAATTGTTGTTGTCATTGCAATTCCTTTTTTAAGCGCAACCCTTCGCTAGAGATAATCAAGGCGAATTGACTTTCAGGTGGCGTTGAAAACACAGCTGTGCTACTTTTTTTTCTTAATTAGAGAGAGGAACGTCAAAAGTTACTTGTGTTTTTGACATATCGGCCAACGAAAGCAACAAAAAAATACATTGTTGTGTTTTTGGTGTTGTTGCTTGTTGTAGTATCGACACCACCGTTTACATGAATTCGCCTTGGAGATAATGGTATATGTTTATAGAGAGAGAGAGGAGAAAAAGAGATTACAGCTTTCTTTATGTTATTGTTTTTGCAAGCAATAAAATTCGTACACTCACACAATACAGTAATATAAAGTTTTTAGTGAAATATCATAACTTTGTTTGTTTACTTTTTGACAACACTTTCTTTAATTGTTTTTTTTTATAGAATTCCCAAAGTTTTAAGTATTGTTGCTTTACCAATGATGTTAAGAATATGATTAATTTTTCGAAAACAATTTAAGTAGGTATGTATATATGTACATACATACATACTTATGTAGGTATGTATGTATATTACATATTTGATACAAGTTTTTCCTATGTAAATTTAATTTAAAAAATTGGAAAAGGGAAAAAACTCCCGGGGAATTTATATTCATAATTGGGCAGACTATTTTTCCGGCGACACGAAATATGGCCCAATCAAGAAAATCAAATAACTCCCAATTAAATTAAATATGTATGTATGTACATATGTATGTATGTATGTATGTATGTATGTATGTAAATATCAGGTGGAAAAAATTAAATAACGCCAAAATTTTATTAACTAAACCCCAATTAAAGAAATAAATTATTGGGCTATAATTTACAAACATTATCTGCGCCCGGCCGAAGAATCTTAGCAGAGAAGCTTTAGTTAGGGATTGCAATTTTCTTCTCTATGGTATAACAACAGCCGCATCGCTAACTAAAGCTTCTCTGCTTAGCCTGCTTTTGGCCCGGGTTTTTTTGTTTTTATTTCATAATGATTTCTAAACAATCAACAAAACCTGAAAAAAAATTTAATTTTGCCCAATTTTCATATTTCCAACCATACCTTAATAAGAGCGGAAGGCGGAACGTTTTCTTTCGCTTAGCTCTTACGCTAAAATACCATACATAAATATATAAAAGCGTGAACGTTGAGTCACGAACAGTGGTGTTAACTTTCTTGTTGAATAAAACCCACATAATAGAAATAAGAAATGGAGATAGAACCGCTAGATTCAACTAAATTGCCATTATTATCAACAAAAGCATGCAAATGCATAGCCTAAGAACGTTGTCGACCAATTATCCATTCGAATCATTAAATTTGCGTTAAAATGGCATCGATTTGATTTTGAATATTGTTGCATATTTTGGCGAAAATTCATATTTTTGCATATTTAGGGTTTAAATGCATATTTTGACATTTTTGAGGTATTTTTTTTAATTTCCATTTATAAAAAAGTTCTTAAAACAATTTTTAAATGCACAAAAAAAAACATTCCAAAAAAAAGTTTTCAAGATTTTGGCAAAATACGAAGTACTTTACATGGTTAACGCTTCCAATGGGATCAAAATATGTTATCCAAAACTTTTACAAGCTACTTGCTTGGCACATGTGTTTACCGCTTTGCAGACAATTTAGAAGCCATTTCGATAATATTTCAATTTTTAATGAAATGTATTCCTTGATTCCCCTTTCACCGCAGCCAGTAATATCAAAATGCGGACCTGGCTAGATGCTTCAGAATTCTATTAACAAACTTCGAGTAATTTAAGAATGTTAGAAGAGCTGGTTGATGTCGATGATTGTGCAATTAAAAAAGAAATATTAAATGTTAAAAAAATTGTAATATGACTTATGCCCGTAATTTCAACAAATAGAGATATAAGTAGCTGTGTATAGATAGGTATCCATGATTTTCAAAATTTTAAAACGTATTTCTTACCTACGGGTAAAAGTGTAATGTATTTTACAATAGTTAATTCAGGTAGCTAAAATTAACGTTTAAATTACCAAAATAGTGGTACCGGATAGTTAAAGATTTCTGTAATGTAGGAACTCGACTAGATATCTGTTTGTAGAAATTACGGGCATTAGAATACACATTCGAATAATATGAAAATTTATATAATAAATGTTACTCACCATGAGAATTAAATTCCCAGATTCTATTTATTAAAAATTGAAATTAGTTATTTAAGTTTTTATAGATATTTAAATAGCAACTTCTGAATTTTTTATATTTTTGTTTTTAGTAAAATTAAAAAACGATTAGTGGATTTTTTCTTATTATTTTAAGCGCATATTTTCGATTTTTAATGCATGAAAATCTCATTCCTAACAATCACTATAAACGCTCTGTCAAAATCGGATTTTCCAATTGCAAAGCGTTGCCGTCGCGTTAGTTCGGTATGCTACATACAAAATGTATGGGCATGAGAACTTTTGACAGCTAGAAAACTCTTTCCGTTCTTATTAATTATTATAATATTTTATATCATTTTCTTAATTGGGAGGTCATATTTCGTGCCGCCTATTTTTCTAAATTTGACTCTAAAAGCAATTCTATTATACCAAAAAAATGTTTACTATTTGACAATGGGGTTGGGAATATGCTTATTAATTTTGCACAAGTGTATCGAAATCTGTTTCTCCTTTAGAAGACCTTTAAGATTTAAAATCCTTGAATATTTTTTTTCAATAATGCACATTAAGATCTTTGTGAATCTTCGAGTTTTAAACATACCACAAAGCGGATGTAATATTTCCAAGGATTTTATTTAGGCGCTTATATTGAAGGCCGAGTCAATGCCCACGAGGACAGCTGAACCCAGGTCAAAATACGTGTTTTAAGATCTCCCACACTGCGATTTTAATTTTAATCACAGCAAATACGTGGTTGATGAAAGATCCTTTTCAATAACCAGTCCAGAGCCTATTTTCAGTTTATTAAAAATTGTATAATAAAAACCGATAAAAAGAATTTTTTTTAAAATAACTTGTCAAAAACGTCATACTTTATGGTCTCATAAGATAAATATCCAATACATAATTAACCATGTAGGGCATCATTTTCTATGGCATCCTTAAGGGTTGCGTTTTGGGCAATGTCATCGTGAGGTTTTTAAAGAATGTGTCCAGCTGCATTTTCACCTTTGTATTTCAAGATCGCTTAGTGTTTGCGATTAATTTAAGGGAAAAATACTGATTTGAGAAAAATTGTAGGTTAGGACTTTGATTTATTCCGCATCTTAAAATATATTAAACATTTAAAATAAAACGATAACATTTAAAATAAACGATAAGAGTTAATGCATCTAAAGACGCAAACCTTTTTGCTTTAAAGTTATATTTATACAATAATGTTTTTTCCTGGCTGACAAGACAAGTGCTATTTTGTACCACAATGATAACTACGTACTAAATTTCAAGCAAATCAAAGATGCCGTTTAGAAAATATTATCCTTTTTTACTACAGATTTTGTTTTAGCTTCACTGTGCATTGTTTTCAATTGTATAAGAAAAATTAAATTAAATTTTTAACCCTCAATAAAATTTACTGAAGCAGTATAATATTTCAAATGAAAAGTACTCATAACATTTATTTAAGGAAATATTTTTGTCAAAACCATTGAAATAAATTATAAATGATGAAGATTTATTTAATCACTTCACTTAAAACTTTTATAGTCTCTGCTTAAATAAAACTGATATAAATTTAAAAATATCAATTAGAGTCCTACAGTATGAAAATTGTTCTACTTTAGATCATTTAAAGGAAAACATTCAACAATATGAAAAAAGGAAAATAACACACTGCTACAAAAAAACACTTTTTGTCAGAACTTGAAAACCGACCTAGTGGGGGTTGTAGGCATAGGTGAGGACATACAAAAACCGTTTTCAAACATTTTGAAACACCCTCAAAATTTTGAGTTATTTTCAAAAAACTGTTTTAGGGTAGGTCGTAGCACTTTAGTACCTCTAACTCACAAATTTTTTGATCGATTTTAAAAATTTAAACTGAAAAGGCAAAGAATTAAGCTTTTATGAAATGTATTCATAGAAAATATATTCCAAAAAATTAGGTGAGTTTTTCTCAAAATTATCTAATTTTTTTTCCTAATTTTTCAAATTCAACAAGAGTTATTTTAATTTTTTTCTATGAAAACCTATCTTTATTTGCACTGCATTTTAAAGATAATTTTATGTAGAAAAAACCGAAATATCATTTGTTAAAATCGGCTTATTAAGTTACTAAAGTTTTAAATCTCGCACAAGATCACAAAAATATGCATTTGTCACAAAATGTGGCTCAGCCGATTTTGGTAAATATTCCATATCACATTCCTCGTTTTCAAATTCATCATCACTTTGTTTATGTAAAGTTTCATTACATTTAATTGCACTTAATACTGGCTTAGTAACAGTTAACACATTAGCATACTTAATGCTATCACGATTTTTATATTGATAACCAGTGATGTTTGTTTGGCAAAAATAACAGTCTTGTGGTTTATGGAATATTTTATGATGCTAAATCATTGGGAAAGATAATTTTAATGGCTGGCTTATAAACTTTTCAGACTTAGTTTTCCTAATCATACTGGAACAGCTTGTACAAATACTTTCGGTTTCATAACATTTGCTAGAACTGTATGAGCAGTTAAAAACTGTATTGAAGGCATTTACCAAGGCTTTATTTTTCTTCAGATCAAAGCGATGTTTTTTGTCAGCGAATACACCGCAAACATAACAAAAATAATTACGCTTATCATACACTGCAGAAAAAAATTACACACAATTTAAAATTTGTTAAAGGATTACAAAAATTACAAACTTACTTATTTTAATAAAATTAAATATTAATATCACTTCACTTGTCACACATTTTAAACTAGTTACACTTTTTTTACTCTTATCTAAAAACAATATCCTTCACCAAAAGGTAGTATTTAAACTTTGCCATTGTGTTGGTAATAAATTCGATTAGTTTATGTATATATCCAAATATATAAAACTAAAAATTGAATATAAAAACATTCTAAGCTTTTTTAATGTTTCAAAAAAATAGGGCATAATAAACCCTATTCATCTGTATTATCTTTCAGCTCTTTTTTTTTAATAAAGACAGATTAACAATAACTTATTAAAATGTGGTTTACAGAACACGAGCGCCTTACTCGTCCGTTCAACTTACATTTAAAACAAAAACAAAATTTTGAATTCGTGTTCTGTAATCCACACATAAGTTAATACCAAAAACGTAACTGTAAAATTACAACAAACAAATTATTAAGTTGACAAATTTGCCTGTATAGTTAACTGTTTTTTTTATTCATTTGTTTTGCGCGGGGGGAGAAAATACTAAAAATAGATGTTAATGAAAAGTTGAATAACTTAAACAATTTTTATCCGATTTGAAAAATTAAAACCATGTTTTGTTACGAACTAAATTTTCTTCATACGTTAATATAAATTTTTATAAGCTTTCATATTAAAATAAGCAATGAAAAGCACCCAAAGTCAAAAAAGTTTATAATTTTCGTTTGTTTTTGTAGATATTCTTAACAAAAACAATTGTTATAACTTACAAATGTATAAAAAATGCACGTCATCTTAAAGCGTAATTAGTTTTCTTTCCAAACCAGTTAAACAAATTAAAATCGGACAAGAACTGACTGAGTTACAGGTCGATAAGTTGACGAACATCACTGAAAACGGTTTTTTTAAAATAACTTCTGAATTTGAGGGTGTTTCTGAATTTTTTTGACACAATTTTTTATGTACTCAACAAGACCAATAACCCACGCTAGGTCGTTTTCCAAGTTTGTTTACACTGTAGCACCGTGTAATCTACAAAGTTTAATGTTAAGGCTGCTTATTTCTAACATTCTGAGCAGACTTGTTTTCAAGTGTTGAAATTAAATAAACTATTAGTTAATGTTCGAAATTTTTAAACTAGAATATAACGCCTCCTTCTGTTAGACTACTTAAAATAACTCAGTGCAATTAAAATTGCTCACAAATGATTTTAGTTATTTGTAGAGCAAATATGTGCATACATATCGCCACCTTAAATGCCAACGGACGTAATTGCAAAAAAAATTCGCAATCGTGTTCGATTAAATATGGATCATATCTCAGCCATTTGGGCAGCGATCAGGCTAAATTTCAATGTCAAAGAATTCCGTTCTATATGTGAGATAAATATATAACTATTAAGACCCTATTGTATCTTGGGTCTTAGGAAAAACTCTTTCATGACGAACAAGAATATACAAACATGGATATGTATATATTAAGCCCAATATTGTAGAAATTACCAACGGAATGAAAAACTTATACATGTATTCCCTCTCCAGCTGTGGTAGAGTGTATAAAAACCGAAAAACAAAGGAAAAGAAAGACCTTAAACCTCCGAATAAAAAATTGAGCTTCAAACAAACCAGGTTTGTAAGGGAGAAATGTAAGAGTTTCGCTTACCATTTCGCTTACAGTAGGCATGAATTTTATATGGTGTGTTTCCACTTTGAAGCAATATATTTTTGCCACAAAAAGTGACAGTTCTGAACTTCACGGCCGTGTGAAAAAGTCCCTACGGACCTTTTAGGTAAATCATGTTTTTTTCATATAAAAAATTTTTTTTGATTTTTTTTTTGTTTATAACTAAATTCTACATACAAAAATAATTTTTTCAATTTTTCAAGGCACAATATTCTAATTGTATACTGCTAGCAATAAACCAGTTCTTAGAATTTTTTGTTATTAGTATTTTTGTTCTTAGAATTTTTTCTTAGAATTTTTTGTTTTTATCATCATCCCTAATGTCTTTGAGTTTAGGTCTTTGTGTTCAGAACAAGTAAATTATGTGTTGTAGTGGCCGAAGTAGGAGTAATTTCAGTTTGAAAAGGCAAAAAGGCCCTAGGGACCTTCTCACTCATCGGAGGGTTAACAAATATAAAAACTTGTGAGTGTAGCTATCAGCTTTAAACACTGAATATCTTTTACAGTTATTTTTTTGTATTCTCCCTTACAACCCTCCTTCGTAGTAAGGGAATGCCGCACAGTGAGACAACGCCGGCATTAAATACAAGGAGTCATTGTAGAGCTCTGAAATTTTGCACAGGTTAATTTTGAGACAATTCCAGTTTAAAAAAAAAATTTAAAAAAACCGCCCACTTTTACGCCCACCTCCCATACAATCGCAATTTGTAAAATGCCGTATTGTCCGTAATACTTTAAGTATAACTTTAAATTTTGGTATACTTGAATGTTATATTGTTACATATATTATCGGAAAAAAATTTTGAACTTTGGCCCACTTTTACCCCCACCACCCACACAACCACAACATAAAAAGTGCCATATTTTCTAAAATATTTTATGTACAACCTTCAAATTTGATATTACTGTAATGTATATCATTTAAAATATTTCATACAAAAATATTTTTTTTTCATTCTATCAATAATTTTTTAACATCATCATGGTATTCTAATTTTTACAATTTCATTCTCATTCTAAATGTATTAATATAAGGATCTGATGATATTTGCAAATAGCGCATTACATCTTCATTCGTAGAAATACGTGAATTTTTACGAGAATGGAATAGCCTACAGTTTCTATACTCCTTATTCATTGCTTCTTGCGCTTCTTCGGATAACATTCCTGTAGCAAAAAAAAAGTTAATTTTAAATAAAATTTAAAAAAATACTTTCAAACAAAAAAATTGCAAACAAACCTATTAACAATACAGCCTCAGATACCATTTTGCTGCCGTGAATGAGAACTTTATGGACAGTGATAGGCATGTAATACCAGCCATAAAGATCAACATACAATTTTGCAGTGTCCATGCAATACGTATGGAATTTACCAACATCTATATTTTTACTAGTATTTATAGTATTTAATATAATTTGTTATCGGTGAATGAAGTCTACATTTACACCAGTTATATCAGCGGTTATTTCTGGATTTTCAAAAAATCTTCTAGAGACATTACCATCATTGGTTGTTCCCATGCCTTGTTTCACCACATCGACTTTTAAACCCAGAACTAATTTGAAATTTTTTTTTATTTCTGTTTTAACCGCTTCTTTCTGTTCTTTTGTGTCTTTATTTGTCCTCAATAATATTAAAAACAACAACAATTTAATCAAAGTTATTTTCGGGAATACAAAATTTATTATTAATACTATTTCCGTATGACGTGCTAAATTCCCAGTTTTTCATATTTGATAAATACACTGAAATTTATTGTTGAGGGAAAGCTTGTTGGTGTTTTGTTTTGGCTTTGATATTGTTACAAGTAAGACTTTTAGTGTTTATAATTCTTATTCGCTTTAGGGTTTTATTTGTATAATATTTTTGGCCTTTCTAAAATCTTTGGAAAAGGTTTCCTGATGAGCTGGCCTAAGCAACCAGTGAAATGCGCATAGAAGCTAGCTTTCCCTCAACAATAAATTTCAGTGTATTTATCAAATATGAAAACTGGGAATTTAGCACGTCATACGGAAATAGTATTAATTTAATATTATTTTACAGTTATTACGTATAGCGACTGAATGTGCGCGTTGCGTATTTTTTGTAGTTTTTTGTATTTTTAAAGTTCTTTTGCAAACTTTTGCTATATGTTCTAAACTTCAAATGAAAGCTGAGACTTCAATCTTTCATTTGATATAAGTCTGCACCTAGGGAGACGGGCTGCTCTATATTTCCTAGTCCATTGAAAATGCAAAATGTTCAATTTTTACACCACAATTCTGTTGTTAAGAAATTTTTTTTTGTATTTTTTTTTTAAATTTATTTTTTCATCTACTCAATCACAACAACTGAATTAATTAAAAATATTAAAAAAAAAATTATGTATATTTTTATTCTTTTGAATATTACTTATTGAACTAACATATTTCAAGCGCGTTGGCATCCCTCAATTTTGACTTGCTCTAGACCAAAAAATAATGAAGTTATGAGGCTGAAATTTCATGGAATTGTTACTCATATATCTGTTAATATACTGTGAAAATTTCATCCAAATTGGACGACACGCCAAAAACCATATTTTGCCGCGGTTACTAAAGGGCTGTCTCACTGTGTGCCGTGTCACTTGAATATAATTTTTTCTTTTATAAAACGTGTTAACAGTTCCATTACTTACTTTTCTGCATCTCTGTATGTCTTATTGCGTAGCGCTTAATTGAGCGCTTATGTTATTTAAATTTACTATTAGTGCTTCGCAAAATAAAAAACATTTTTTATTGGGCTTACACCAAAAAAAAAACACATCTCTTATCAAAAACCTCATTGCACGTTTTCTTGTCTTACGGCATCTAAAGAAGAGCGACATACTAATATTTTCAAAATGCATCAAAATGTATCTACAATATACATTAAAGACCTGCACGAGTGTATCAGTAAGTATTGTTGAAACAGATACACCAGATATTTATCTGTTACTACTGATATAAATGAGAGAATGAGTGTAACTGATATTGTATGGTTTTGCTTTTGTCCACTCACCATATCTTAAAAACAAAAACTGTTGCTTATGGTTTTGTATTGAGTATGACATAACATTTTTTTCTTGCTTACAAATATCTGTTGTCACCATAAGTATTTCTACAATATCTGTGGTGTTATGTTGTATTTTAAAATATTGTTGGCGAGTTTATGAAAATAAGAAAGTTTATAAAAACTTGTATACGATCTCAACCAGGGGTGCCAGATCGTTTTGGTAAGAAATCGGCATATTTTCAAAAACAAATCAGAAATTAAATTAAATAAAAAAATCGGCAAATTACTATTACGATTTTTAACACAATAAAACATTAACAAAAATAAAAAAGCAAAACAATTAACCATTACCTAATGCTTTAAAAAAATTAATAAAAATAAACTTTTAAGAAATAAATTTTAGATAATTAAAAAATCGCAAGGACCGTAAATAAGAGTTATCCATAAAATGTAAGCTTAAAAACGGAGTCAACCAATAGGTTTGTTCTAAAGTTCTCTTTAAGAACCTATGGTGATCTAGAAAAAAAAATCTCAACTCCACAGTTAAAAATCATTTTTCAACGAAAAAATAAAAGTTTGGATAAACTCTTAAAAACAGAGTTTTTTCCGCAATCATAACATATTCGCCCTAAAATAGAACTCACACCATCAACAAATACAACTCTTTTAAGGATTTTAATTTTTACGTCTAAAATACTCATTATGTTTTCCTCCATTTTCGAAATAACGGTATATCTCGAAAACCAGAGCCAATCTTAAAAACGGCGAGCACCACTGGATTCCACGTATCCGAATTAGGTTAAAACGCCAGGTGCCCAGCTTGTCTGTTTTTCCAACTAGCGTAGTGTAATATATATAAAACAAACCAAAAATTACCGTGTTGTAAGTATTTCTCAAAAAATAGGCACTTTGATAATTTAGAGGAAAATGTCGCCAAAAATCGTGAAATATGGCCTGATAACAACGATTCTCGCTTGTGTTGCTTTTGTTGCTCGGCAATTTGTACTGCCACAGCACAACACACAGTGTATGTGTGTGTGTAACATGTGTGGTTTTTTATTGGCTTTTTGTTATGTATACCCTCCGCCACAACTAGCTGGGTATACTTAGTTTGTCATTTCGTGTGAAACATTTTTATTATTCGAGCCTTTACCGCGAAAATAATGTAAGCACCAAAATAAATTTTATAGGTGAGAGTTTTTTTTATTCTAATTCATATAAATTTTGTATTAAATTTGTTGCTCACGATAAAATCAGGGACCAAACATAATGGTTATTGTATTTTATTTGAGTTTACTGGAAAATTCCTTTTATTTTCATTTGGTTATTTTTAACCATTATCGTTACATATATTTTAAACTAGTTATCGTAACCAATTAAAGTAAAAAACATTTTTTTGTTTTGTTACACATAAATAACCATTACTTCAACCACAATTTTTTTTGTTACAAACAACTATTAAACCAAATAATTAATTTTTTGGTTACAAATAACCATTTTAAAAAATAATTAATTTATTTGGTTTCAAATAACCATTAAAACAAGCGATTTTTTTTAACAACGACACAGGTTAAAAATTTTCTTCAGATATTTTTTTCTGTGCATATGTAACCTGCGGAAAATTTGTGTCAATTGGTCCAAGCGACTGGTCCTGGGATTTGTGAAAATAGAACAAGTACAAAAAGAAAGGACTCATGACCAGTGAAAGAAGATCCAATCCCTTAACTGGTTTATAAAGAACAAAAAGGTAGAAAAAGTAATGAATTTCAGAACAGTCTTCAGCGGTGATGTGACACATTTTTTGGTAATTTTTAAAATTTGGCTCTTAAATTTAATTCTTAGACTAGTTTTATTGAAATAATACTACATAGTATTTCCCCTCCAATGACAACCCCATGTAAAAGTGATAGGTCTTATTCATATAAAGTGTTAGAACTGGAACCGGTCCCTACCACCAAAGACCTATCAAGGGACTACTTCAGTGTCAGTTCGCTTCCCTCTAGGGTATTTATATGTATGATTATTTCCGTGCATTTATTATTTCGATGACTAAGAAGAAGGAGTGAACGTGTCAACTGTTGTGCGTGACTTGAGAGGCAATTCTAAACCGCTAGAATCACCGTCTTTACTTAAAAACAGTTTTTTTGCTTTTGCCGGAAAAATTATTGCCCAAGGGTCCCAAATAGTAACCGACTATACTTTCTTACTTATGTATAATTTATATTTGTAACCAAAAAATAAATTACTTGTTTTAATGGTTATTTGTAACCAAATTAATTTATTATTTGTTAAAATGGTTATTTGTAACCAAAAAATTAATTATTTGGTTTAATAGTTGTTTGTAACCAAAAAAATTTTTTAGTTGAATTAATGGTTATTTATGAAGCTATAACCAAAAAAAAAATTTTTACTTTAATTGGTTACGATAACCAGAATAAAATATATATATTAAATGATAATTGTAATTTTTAACCTTTAGGTACCTATAATTCATCAATATTAATGGTTATATTTATATGATTTTTTGTCGTTTCCTTTATAGGGTCCCTGGATAAAATAGTTTTTGCCATAAAATCGTTAAAGTCATTTATTTAGAAAAAAACAAAAATCTAAAATGATGCCGCTTACGTTATTTTCGCGGTTAGGGCTCAAATTCAACTATTAGTCAAACAATTTTTTTCAAAGTAAAAATATTTCAAAACGTTAATATGAATTGCTATTTTTTTTTAAATTTCGGTGCGTTTTTTAATTTTTCTAACCCAACAATTATACTTACTGTAACATTTGCCTTTATGTATGTAGGTTATTTCCACATAAAATGTAGCATACTTCTTTTTTAATATTTTCAAATGTTTAAATATTTAAGAAAATGCTTTAAACGAAAAAAATAGTTTTGGTTGGTAAAAACCCAAGTTTTTTTTACAAAAACAAATTACATGTGTTCAGTAATTTTTTTTTACAATAATTTTTGTCTACATGTCTTTTTAACAAAATAACAAAATAGGCATCAAAGAATTTAAGAAAAAAAATATTACCGCTACTAAAATCTTAAAAAATGTTTGCTTTAAAAAAAGCAGCATACACAAGTTTACAAGAACAAATCATGTACGCAGCAGACACAAAGGCTAATCGTGCTGCTCATCAAGAAAGATTGCAAGCGCTTCCACTTGTATTTTCGTCGTAGGTATAATACGTAACTTGTAGTGTTGTTGTTGCTTGGCAATTTGTACGACCATAGTACAAGCAGGCTGTGGATTTTGTTTTTGTAAAATTTTTTGTTTGGCTTTTTTTTCGCTCGTAATACATTCACGCTCTTTTTCGTTGAAAAATAATTGAAAATAACGGCATCGTACAATAAGTTACTTATTGTATTCCATCAGTATCCACTAGTATCTGCTTTTGCAAAGCAGATATTAACAGATATGATACTCTCTTTCGCTTTTGTATCAACTAACATCCACTCTTTTACAATTCATATCAATATCAACTTATATCAGAAACACAAGAGCACTCATCCATACATATCCACTTTAGAAAACACACAGAAACAGATATAAACAGATGTATCTGTGCAGGTCTTTAATATACATAATCGCATTTACAAGATAGAAAGTGAAATTGCATTGTAATAAAATTATAAACCAAAAACACTTAAAAATTAACAAACTGCATTACATTTGGATTTTTTGTTAAGTATTGTGTGGTTGAAAAATAAACAAACTGAAAAATAAGAAAAAATAGCATTTAAGCAGTTTAAGTGAAAAGAAGAAAAAAAGTTATTAATACTCGTACAAAATTTCATGTTTAACGTACTACACACGAGCGCCATCATTCATGCGCTTTAAAGCAAAAAATTTTGTTTAAAGAAATTTCTATTTACAATAAATATTAACAATTTCACTTTAAGTGCATACATGCTGCTCATTTACTTCAATAGTGTTATAATTCCAAAAAAAGAAAAAAATACTATTCAACATTTTTATTTTTCGAATGTATTCTGTGAGGTAAATTTAAATTTTAGAAAGCTTTAATGTAATAGTCCTATTCCTTCAATATTTCACATATTTTTACTAAAATTCTATTTTGCAGTAGAGCTTTTGATCAAAACCTGTAATCGTTTTGATATATCATACATCGTTTATTCTGAAAAGCCAACGATCTTAATCTAACGTAACGAATCATTTTTATTATAATCAGTAAATTTCCAAAGATTCCAAAGAAATTTTATGTACACAATTGGGGGATTCACAAGGTGTCATAAACTCATATATCTTAAAATGACAACATGAAAAAATACGACTGTTGTGAACAACCCTTCATAAATTAGTGTGCTATTTTGAATTTAAATCAGCTGATTTAAGCAAATATAAAAAATAAATGTTTTCCTAAAATCAAAATATTTTTTAATTCTATTCCATGAATTAATAAATTAAATTAGATCTTTCGTGACTTATTTTCCATTTTTCAGACGCAAACTACAAATACATTTTATTTTGTTTGTTTACCAAACATCAGAGTCCTAGGCCGATCTAATTTAACGCCGCAAGTGTTTTGTTGCAAAAATTGCTAGCCGCAGGTTAAATTCGGATATTAACCGGATAAAACTATACCATCAACGGCAACGGCTACAAAAACTAATGCGGTTCGGCTCAGCCGTTCAGCCCAGGTCTCTTCTGATTAATTACGACAGTACAATGAACATAGGAAGCAAAGTTTTATTAAATGAAGACACTTTTTGCTTACAAAGCAACAACAATATTTTTAAACCATTGTAAAATGTTAGAAAATTATGACAATACAACGTGATAGCACACCTTGTGAATACCACAAATATCAATAAAGATATTGCGCACATTTCTGCAAACTAAGTTAAAAACCGTGCTTTTTCAGTTATTACACTATTAAAGTTAATGAGCGATATAAAGATAAGTAAGGTATATATATCGTTGGTCGCATATAGAAGGCCCTAATTCACATAATTGCAACTTTAGAGGACAAAAAATTAAATGTAAAATTTCTTGTAGTTATTTTTGATACTATTGCATTCATTTTTTGTGACTTGGTCTATTTATGGGAAATTTATTGAATTCACTAAAAATCTAAATTTCCAAAAGAAATCTAGTTAGGGCCTTTCTACCTAAGACCAACGATGTTTACTAAGACGACCATAGCACGATTAAAACTTTAAGTTAAAAAATAATGAAATTTTTTATTTTTTAACGTTTAAATTTTAATGGCATTCATCATTATGATGTGAAAATGTTAAGTTAATGTACACGTTTTTCAAATGCATGAACGTGTGTTAGTTAAGATCTAATGAAAAAATTTTGTAATACTCTTATTACGTCAATTTTTCTGTTTGATATCAACATCTATTAAAATTTACTAAGTACAACCACTTTCTCTTTCATCACTTGATTTATCATTGACAAAATACTTAAATATATTTCTCTTTTTTTATTTGCATAACAATTTTACTTTTTATAATTTTCTGACTGCAAACTGCTCAATAAATATTTAATTGCTTTATTTAATTAATATTACACATTAGTAATAATCCTAACACATTTGTTTGTTAATTAGCACGTATTACGTTAACTAAATGATTAATCAAGATTGGCAACCCATGGTAGCAATTACACAAGGGAACAACGTTTTTGTTGATTTAAAACTGGGGTATAATCACCGCTTTCGATACTACTTATCGTATCGAATAAGCTATCGAATGTTTTTGAATACGATAGACACTGACGTATCGAATGAAAACTCGAGAAATGTAATGTCGAGTTACTCGATATCGGATGCTATTATTTCGAATTCAATAAATTTCATTCGATATCGAGAGTCATGATACCAAAATAAATAATTTCGATCAATTTTGCTCGAAATCGTGTGCGGTGATTAGACCCCTGAACGCAGCGTTTAAAAAACTGCAGTCAAAGTAGAAAAACTGCCATTTCTTCCACTTCTTTATTTGAGTTGGCAAAAAACTCAACTAAACTGTAAACGGTCGGTGTCGAACCAACTAAAAAAGCGAAAAGTTGCACACAAATTTAAACAATATTATGTTTATGCCCTGCTTACATTGGTTTAAAATTGCCCCAGCAGTTTTAGACATAACAGTTAAGTTTTAGAAAAAAACAAATAAAATTTTTGTTCTTTAAAAATCCATAATAAATAAAAATACGACAAAAATCACAGTTTTTATCGAATAACATTAAGTTAAACATATTTCGAATAAAATTAGGTTTATTTTATTGTAATCGGTGTACAACTTTTGATTTTGATCACAATTGACTGGGAAAACTGAATTGATAAAAATTGCGATTTCCATACAAAGAATAACACATTAAGTGTGTGTTTGCCGCTGTTCTATTTATGGATGGTTTTTGCTTCATTCAAACGCGTTTGTTGGAGCTTTCGTAAGAAACTACACCACGTCTGTATTTAGCGAATTCATTTATTGAACTCAAATTAATATTAAAAGTATAAAGTAAAAAGGAATAACAAGGAATAAGAAATACATGAAATGTCATATGCAACCAAGGGCATAAAAAACAATAAAAAAAAATTTAGTTTAGAATTTCATGTAAGTACATACTTATGTAAGAAATTAATAAAAAATAATTCCAATACATTTTCATATACATACATACATATAATAATTTGCATGCCTTAACATGTTTTGCTTTTGAGGGGTTTTCGTAAGCACATCAGCCTCAATACATTCTGATGGAATGTATTCGACTTCTATAGATCTTTCGCTATGTTGTTCTCGCACGTAGTGGAACCTGATGTCAATGTGCTTGCTTCTTTTGTGAACGGTCGGGTTTTTAACCATGAATTGTTATTGACGCTGGACATAATTTGATTTTCTCTGATAAATGTGCTCATATCAAGAACAAAAATAATGAAAAAATATTGTTGGCATATAAAGAGAACGGAATATTTGTTGCAAAGCTATTAAACATAAAAGTAAAAGAGTGTTTTAACAGTGTTTTAGGGGAAAATAAATAGAAATTCTGGCATTCTCGTTTTGGACATCTAAACAAAAATTATTTAAATAAATTATCGAGCGAAAACATGGTGAATGGTTTAAAATTGAAAATACCTGATTGTTTTGAATGTATAACGTGTGCTATGGGTAAAATAAGCTGCAAGCCATTTCATAGCTATTCAGAAATGTACACTTATGTACATTCTGAAGGTCAAGGATTATCAAAGTTTGATTGGTAGTCTCATGTACCTAGCAGTGATCTCCAGGCCCGACATTGCACATGTGGTTTCTAAGCTATCACAGGTTAATTCGCGTCCACGCGAAGAGCATTCCACTGCAGCGAAATATCTATTAAGATATCGGAATAAATATCCGAAGTGTATGATATCATATTTTAATTTTAATGAAAATTTTGTATGCTTTACAGATGCAGATTGGGGTTGTGATTCTTGTGACCGAATTGCGCTTTTTATGATCGATGTCTTATTTTGTTCATAGGTTATGTGACTTTACGTGAAATCAATAAGACTTTAACCTTTTCCCGTTTTGGATTTGTCATGATTTTTAAATATACAAAATTTGTAATATTTTTTACGTAAACATAACTTGACTGTTTTTCAAAGTTATAACTACATCTTTAATAAGCTTGAAAAATTTTAAATCGCTTAACGAAGAGCTAGTTATGATTTTTGAGCTTTAAATTTTGAAAAAATGTCAAAAATAAGATTGTTACCAGTAACTTAAAAATGCGAGATGATGGAGGAAAACAGGGATTTGAAAATCAGCGGCCTCAAATTGGTAAAAATTGCATAAATATTCCAATCAACGCAAAAAAAAAACAAATCAATTTTGTTCCCTGGTGTTATCAACGGGATTTTTCTGTCAAACATTGTACCAATTGTGTTGTTTTTGTTTTTTTTTAATTCCTTAATTTTATTTTATTTTGGAGAGATCATAAGGCTTCAACGAGATATTTGCAACGTAATCTATTGTTCGCAGTTACTTTCGTTTTATCCAGCGAATTATTGATTCGTCTACTTCCTTGTGTTTTTTATTCATGGGATATTCTGGTTACACTATCTATTAGTGTGGCAAGTTTTTCATTTGCCATACTCCAGAGGTTTTCGTTGATTAAAGTGTTATAGTATGCCACATATGTATGTATATTAAGAAGGCTTTTATTTAAGGTAGAAGTACATACCACGCGTTAGTGCGCGCGCCCTCTGTAGACTTCTGTCAAAAAAAAGTTAAACTAGTGTAGTTTAATAGAACAAGTTACATGCAATTCATTTTGACGCGTAAGCGCCAGAAAGTTGGTTAACTTTGATCTTTTTAACGCGTTGTGTATTTTTGACAAGTAATCAGCTGACAGTAAAAAGAAAAATTTAACAAATTTGCGAATCGTGAGAGAAAAACTTATTGAAGAGGTTGAAAAACATACAATATTTATATAAAAAGAATAAATTCAATAAAATAAAAAATCTTAATATACTATCGAATCCGTTTTTAATGCAAAAATAAGTAAACAAATAAAAAAAAGCTGACAGGAACGGCTTTTGTAACTTTTTAAACGCACGACAAACGTCGACGAATTAACGCGTATTATGTACTTCTACCTTTATTACTACTTGCAACTGTTGTCGAACTGGGTCGAATTAACACATGCCATGAAAACGCGGATTTTTCAGTCTGCCAAGTGTTATTTTTGCTTTGAGATCTTCCTTAATAGCACTGCCGGTAGTAAAATTACTCAACATACTCTACTAGGTGGCTATCGATGGTGAAATGATCGTTGCTGCTGCTATGAATAGGCATGGCATACGTCTTTGCTATACTAATCTCTTAGCCAACTCTTCTGGCTAACTTCACAAGATCGTTTGCTTTCTTTTGCATATCTGACAGACTATGGCTGCGTTTTAAAGATCTCAGTTAAACTAGGTTAAGTTAATCTGAATACAGATTTGTGCAGTCATTACCAATTTTGTATACAAAATGTTGACGGAACAGCTTAGTTTTGCATTAAACATTGGTCTTTAATGAAATACATAAAAAAAAGCACATTTCGCCGGGAAAATCTGAGTTTCACACTACGTTAAACTAAGTTTAACTTAATTCACATCTCAAAAACCCGGCCTATGTGATATGAGGAAGATATCGATGCAAAATTTATATTTTTTTTCAGAAATTGTTTTCGAATGGAAAAAGTATTCGATCACAACTGACAGAATTAGCCCTTGCATTAAATTTTAAGCGGTATCGGTATTAATAAAGGTATCGGTTGCCAATCTAGCGATTAATGCAAATTAATTCAAATGATTAATTTGTTTGCAAATGTTAACGTGCATACAAATATAATGGAATGCAATTAAATAAATAGTTTATTATACTGTAATGACGCTTGCGTAATTTTAATGTATGTGACGTGTTGAATAAATGCAATTAAAATGCAAAAGATTCTTGAACAGCATAAACATAAAAGCTTTGGCTTGAAGTCTATTCAAATAATCAAATCTATTTTAGTGTTTAACTTTTATGGGGTTTTTATTAAAAATGTCAGACTGAACTCATTTTTATATCATCCACCACTTGTGAAGAATTGGGTAAAATAATATTTGTCAATTACACCAATTTGAGCGGATGTAATAGCTCTTCATGTGCTTTAAGCGGATTTTCGTTGCCCTATGATGATTTTCGATGAAATGGTTATCGACTTTGCTTTAAAAGAAGTTTTAACACATGATGTCCAAAATATTTTATTAGGCTTGAAACTATTTTAATGTTGTTATGAATCAGTTTTACCTTTTATATCCTTCATCTTTAATAGCACAGCATTTCGAAAATGGTTCATACGAACACGCACAGAAAAATAATAAAAATTCATTTCAATTTAAAAATGGGGGATATTAATTAAATTTACATCACTAAACTAATTAATAGTATCCATTGAACGTTTAATTCACTTGATTAAATTTTTAATTAAAACTGATTTTATTTTTGATTAATGCTTTAATTGCTGAACAATTTTGGAGAATTTTTTTTGTGCGGTCGACGAGGATAGACCAATAGTGCTTCTTTCAACAAAAGGAAAAAGATTTGAAAAAATAATTCACTCACAGTTAAATGCATTTTTCAAACGGGTATCCTTTTTACATTTGATATCAGTTTTGGAATGTGAAAGGAAAAAAAGGTCTTGTTGATGTGATTAATAGAATATGCACAAGGCTGGAAAATGGATTTATTGATTTGAGAGGCTTAGTTCTGGTGAATCACAAAATTTTGTTGGAAAAATTAGCTTAATATTTTTGGCTATAAACTTAAACTTATTAAAAGTTTCTTTAGAGAAAGATCGCAGTCTGTTAAAATTGATGGAGATAAAAGTGAAATAATTCCGTAAATCTGAGGGCCATTATTACAACTTGCCAATAGTTAAAAGTCGGATTTTGTCGGACCGATAAATAGCTTTGCATTATAAAACCTTCATTTATTATGTTTTCATCTATTAAATATTATTATTATTGAAAATAACAGCAATAAAAAATGGAAGTTGCAATAATGCAAAGCTATTTATCGGTCCAACAAAATCCGACTTTTAACTATTGGCAAGTTGTAATAATGGCCCTTAGAGTACCACACGGAAGCTATTTAGATTCCTTGCTGTTTCTTTTTTTTTTTAATATAAATAATATTGGAATAATATCAAAACTCAAATAGAAATACACTCGACCCTTTTATTTCATTAATCCGATTGATTTTTAATCCAAGCAAAACGGAGTAAACATTTTTTGCATTTTTCTCGAGCCTTAAACAGCATTTTTTCCAATTTTGTTAATGGTAAAATTATAAAAGAAAAACAAGAATGGTAATACTTGGGGGTATGTGGAAAAGCAATCTGTCATAAGACGAACATATTTAATATTTTAAAGCAATTATGGCTGGTGCTGTGGTTATATATTTTATGTGCAAATACACACGCCTATGTCGTGCATTAGGGTGCGCCTAATGTTTCATACTTGCGAAATTGTACCGTAACTCCATCTAGAAATTTTCTTTCCATCAAAAAATTATGTTTTGCAAGAAATTGGGCTGATCACATATCGGGAAGAGGTGGGTTTTCCGTCCTTAAGTGTGAAGGTGCATTTACAAGGGGAACAAACGATTTTTTTTCGGTTCTTGTAAAAGTTTTGCTTTTAAATAATTACTTTTGTAATTAAATGCAAAAGTAGAGAAATGTGTACGAAATCATCCTTCTAATGAGATGTAATTGACAAAATTTGGTTAAAAAATTTTAAAGATATTGAAATTTCACTGGCAATTAACGTGTCTCAGGCCACTTGAACAAGAAATGTAGGAATTAAATTACCATATTTTGAGCAATATTTAAATAAGAGCTAAGTTTTACTTAAAGTATACCCGTATTAATATGTGTTTTTGTCTTCGTAGGATACCGTTACGATACCGTACACGATATAACAGTCCAATTCACAATCTCGTAGTTTCGTCGTATTCGTTGTCTAATCGCTTAATTATACAATATTGCATATTTATTGATAGTAATTTCATAAAAAAGTGTTGTCTCATTATACGATTGTTTTTTTTTGTGTTTTTAAAAATGTTGTATTTATGTCAGGCCTGGAAATGTTAGAGTTTTTGCTGAATTTTTAAAAAACTATTTCAAATGTTATAACTACCACCACAAGTTTATTTTTATGAATGATTAATTTATGTTTTATTCATTTAACTTTATTTTTTAAAATATTTTAATTAAAATTGCTTAACAATAGAGATGCGATTACCATGCAAATGCAGGCTTTTTGGCGAAAGTCTAAGAACGATGTCGACCTACACTATGCCACAAATAAAATGAACCTCAAAAATTAGATATTTTCTAAGATAAATTGGGGCTGCTGATAACGAATATAGGATTCATTTATTTTTCTCAAGAAGCGTTTTGGAGGTATACGCGAAAATCGTATTTTTTGCAGTTGTTTAAGGTATTTCGAAAAATCTCGAGAACTGAATTAATAAAAATGAATAATTTAACATTTTGCATAGATATCTCTTTTCTCTTTCAGAAATTGTCCAAACTGTGTCGACCTGATAAAGATTTACTGAGTTACGGGACTTTAAGCTTGAAATAAAAATGATTTTTTATGTTTTTTCAAAATTCACCGTTTTAATTCGCTCCAGTAAGGCAATAAAAAAAATAATTAAATGAATGCCACATTCATGATCAGCAGCCCCGATTTATCTTAGAAAACATCTTATTTTTGAAGTTATGGCAAAATGATAAAACATTTGTAAACCGTGTTATCTATCCGAATCATTAAATTTGCGTTAAAATGTCATCGATATGTTTTTGCATATTGTTGCATATTTTGGTGAAAATGCATATTTTGACATTTTTTAGGGATTTTTTTTTTAATTTCCATATTATTAAACAGTTATTAAATAAATTTTGGCGCTTTGCTTTAAATAATAAATTTGCAAGATTTTGATAAAATATGCAGCACCTTAAATGGTTAAGGCTTCCAATGGGATCAAAATATGTTATCCAAAACTGATACAAGCATGTTGCTTGGCACATGGGTTTACCGCGTTGCAGAGAATTTAGAAGCCAATTCGGTAACATTTAAATTTTTGATTAATGGTGTTTTCTTTTCTACAAAAAAATGTGCCTTTTCTTTAAAAAAATGCAATTTGGTAATTTCTGTTTCTTAAAAATTTTGCTCCCAAAAAGCATGAGTTTTTTTTAGAATAAAACAAGCCACCCTTTTCGGGAGCAAAATTTTTAAGAAAAAGACACCAAATTGAATTTTTTTTAAAAAAAGGCACATTTTTTGTAGAAAAGAAAACACCATAAATATATTCCTCAATTCCCCTTTCACCACAGCCAGTAATAACAAAATGCGGGCCTGGCTAGATGCATCAGAATTCTATTAACAAACTTCGAGTAATTTAAATATGTATAAAATAAAATAAATTTTAAATATTATTCTCTAATAAGTTATTTAAGCTTAAGCTCACTTTTTTGTAAAATTAATTAAAATATTTTAATTTTCAATATTTCGATTTCCGTTGGAAATCTTCTTCAGGAAATTTTTATAATAAAATAAAATTTCAAAATTTGACAATAAATGGAACAATACATTTTAAAATTTCAATTAACAAAATTATCATAATAAATTTAAAATTCCATTCTACAAAATTTAAACAAAAAGACAAACAAACAAACAAACAAAAAAGAAATAACAAAATTTTAAATGGATTCAAAGCCTAAAACCTATTTTTGTGCCTATTTCCGTTAATAGTTATTTTTATTTGTTAAGGAAAAATACAATTTTAAATATATTCAAAGCCTAAAACCTATTTTAATGTCCCTTTCCGTCAATAGTTATTTGTATTTAATAAATATTCACCAACTGAGCTCAGCCATCTGAAAATAATTTTACAAACAATCAAGGGCAAATACCTATTTATACATAATCACAGTGAGATCTGAACATTCATTTTTTCAAAATGAATTGACATTCATACATACAAGAGAAAGTTTTACTTTTAATAAAACAGTTCTTATTTATTGAAACAAACAAAAATTTAAAAAAAAAATGTTATTTGTTTAATAATAATGTAATTTATATAATAAATTCCGATATTCTATTTGCTAAAAATTTAAATAAGTTATTCAAGTTTTTTAAAAAACTATTTGAATACTGAAATTTTTAAATTTTTGTTTTTAGTAAAATTAAAAAACGCCTTTTTATGGAAATTTTTTAAGTTTTTAGTGCATATTGTTTTATTTTTTTAGTGCATTTTTGGTGCATATTTTCGATTTTTCAGTGCATGAAAATCTCATTCCTACTTATCAATTAATATTTATTAACACTTTATCTCAAATTAAAACTCCCATAGCTTGATTGATTTCATGGTATCTACCAATGTGCATGTCAAATTTTATTAAAGAAAGAGAAAAAATAAATAAAAGCCAAGAGCGAAGTAAAAAATTATAGCAAAAATTAAATAAGTTGCTTTCAAGTCTTTTTTTTATTTTCCATAAAATTTTATTATTCAATAAAAAGAAATTTGTAAATCTTCTTCAATTGTGAATTGAAAACGTACATGGAATTGATATTTTCCATTTTTGACATTTAGCAATACGTCAAAGCAACGATGCAAAAAATGTATCTATTCACAAGTGCATAAAAAAGTCGTATTTACTTATACTTGTGTTTGATAATAAACACTAAATATCGCTCCTTACTGTTCGGTTCGTTATATTTGTGGAAAATACAAACCCAAATAGTGCTTGAGTAGAAAATAATTAAAAAAAAAAGTTTGCCATCTTTCGAACACAAAATTAATAATGCTCTTATCAAACTCAAAAAAAAAGATGAGAACATTTAATTTCGTTCGATTTTTTTTAACCACAAACTTCATTGTGTTCGTTTCGGCTCATTAGTGCTCGTTCGCTTCAGTTGTGCCAAAGATTTTTTACAAAAACAAAATACACGTACGAAAAAAACAAAAAGCCAGCAAAATAATTTTACACAAACAAAACATATACACAAGCCATACACAAGCTGTTCGTGCTGCGGTCGTTGCTAATATTTTTTCTTTGTTCATTTGTAAAAAAAGAAACATTATACAACTTTAAAATATAATGTTTTTCTACAGTATCATTACAATTGTTCTGTTTTTTGACGAAGAACAGAACACTTTATAATGTTCGGCTGTTTCTTGAAAATAGTTACAAACGGTATTAATGGTTGTGTTCGGCTACACAAACACTGAAAGCATAGATATCGTTTCTGGACGTGTGAACCGAACTCTAAATAATGCTCTGTTTATTTTCGAACACTGATTTAAACGATAACCTATACGATAAAGCTTGTGAATTGAGAAAATATAAAAATTATAAATAGAATTGCAAACGATTATCAATTTTCAAGAAGATCTTTTGTCTTAAAAATATTTTAGGGACGTTCACAAATTTTTTTATTAATGTTAACATTTAAAAGAAAGTTAAAACTATTTAAGGATGGGAGCTTTAGGCAAATGTAAACTGATTCGAAAAGAATTTAATTTGCAGTATAATATTTTTAACTAGATATTTTACGCACACAAAGAGTCTAATTTGGCAAGAAGTCACACATACTTCCTCCTTATTACAATTATAATTAAAATGTGTTTAACAAATTTAATCAAATTATCTACAAGATCGTAACTTGTACATTGCGCACAAGGTTAACATGAACAAACATCCAGCCAGACGGGCGGATAGATATCGTTAGATCACTTTAAAAGGCGATTCTGATTGGTCCAGATTTCTTTGTATTACACATATCGCCAGTAACGTACATACATACATAATTGATTTTTTCTTAATTGTTGCTTATACATTTGGGTGGGGCGATTAGTAAAGAAGGAAAAAAAATCTTAATGGGCGCTTCGCGTTTCTGATTCTTGGGATTGTACTGAGCAAAAAAGTCCACTAGACCATACGTCTACGGTGAAAATCGAGCCTCTAGATTTTGACTTGCAGTTTTTTCAAAAACTTTTGTCACGTTTTTTTTGTTGATATTTTGGCCTATAACAGCCAAACCATTGAGACTTTCTATCCAATACTAAGACAAAATTGTAACCAAGACAATAGTTAAGAACTCTCTAGTACATCGCAAAAGCATTGGAACGCTCCTTCAGGGAGTTTTGGCCTTGTGAAATTTTTCGTGAGAATATTGATAAATTACCATTTTCAGTTGTTCATACCGCAAAATCATAAAAATGTTCTATTTCTTATTTTTTCCAACTTTTTTTATCCAAAAATATAATGAAAATGAAATAAAATGAAAATACCGTTTTTTTTATTTACCATCTAAATCTCTAAACTTGTTTAATCCAATTTTATTTAGTCTTGAATTGCTACTCTACAAACTTACAAACAAATTCTAATTTATGAAAACTTTTCGCCCATGCATTTAGAGCATAAAATTACTAATAGAAATTAAAAATATTAAACATAAAATTTACAAAAATGAGAAGGAAAAAGAACTCAAAAAATTGTTTACATGTACTATTCATAAATAGTAATTTACATAGTTGTAGAAGAGGAATAGATAAAACCAAAGACAAATGGTAAAATAGTTGGTTGGTATTTAGTAAAACTGTGAATAGCACCCGCGAAATAAAAGAAATACAAGTTATAACAGAATTTAATATTTATTTTAAGTAAACAAGTAGTAAAATTTCATTTAAAAATGCCATATTAATTAAAATATAATTACATACCATTATTTTATTAATATACATACTACATACATTAGGGTGGGTCACTGATGTATGAGAAAAATTAAAAGTTCTCGAATCATATTATAATAGCAATATTTTTTTGTCTTACGTTAAAAAAAATAAAAATTGCAAAAAAAAAAGTTAAAAAAGTCTCATCTTGAGCCCGCGCAGGAGCTCCTAAGAATTAAGTACATTGGAAAAAGTCCATTTTTTAAATTTGAATATTTTATTTACTATCAATTATTATTAATTAAAACTAAAAACATTTTGAATTAAACTTAAAGAAAAAAAAGTTAGAGTGTCATATTCGGCTCTGCCGAATCTTATTTAATGTCGTCAATGTGCCGAATAATCTCATCTTTAAGCTCATAAAATGTTCTTGGCTTATTGACGACAACTTTGCCTTTTTAAAATCCCCAAAGAAAAAAGCCATCGTTTCGTTGGAACCACATATTATCTAGGTCTATAGCCGCAATTTCTGGCGACAAGACGTCCGTTATCATCTCATAGTAGCGAACACCATTTACGGTAACTGCTTGGTCGACCTCATTTTCATAAACCGCACCAAACAGTCACTTTTTGTGGATGCATCGGCCTTTCAACAGTTTTTAAAAGACCAGCAGCCGTATTCTGTAATTCGCTTAGCTAAAGCTAAATCTTGATCGATAAAATGCCTTAGAAAATACAAAATTGAAAAATCTTAGCGATGAAATTAAAAGCTAAAATTGCTGCGAATTACATTTTTATGGCAATGCCAAATTTAGCAATGCACGTTACAGTATTGCATTCGTAGCCAAAAATCGTTAAATCAACTTTTTAGATTTTTAGCGATAGAGTTTAAGCTTTAGCGAATTACAGAATACCGCCACAGGTTTACTGAAATTTGCGAACAATTCTGCTGATTGTAGACACTTTTGGTCGATTATGCTGACCAAAAAAATTCACGAAATGCATTTTGGTTTGAACGCCCGTTTTTGTAAAAGGCTTCAACAATCTTAATGCGCTGCTCAATTGTGTACCTCTCCATCTTTGAATTTGTCAAACACTGAAACAAAGAAATGCCAAATTAAGATGGGCAAACAAACTTGACATCGTGCATTATGGTTGGACCACCCCTTATATAAGACAATTTTCATTTATTACAAAAGATAAACATTTTAACAAATAGAATCTGGGAATTTATTTCTCATGTTGAGTAAAATTTTTATTAAACAAATTTTCGTATTATTTGAATGTGTATTCTAAAGCTGTGTTCAGACTATGTGTATTTGTCATGTGGATTGTCACTTTTTCACATGTTAAATATGTACATATCGTCTGAACCCCTTCAAACACTATCATGTGTTATTTCTCTGTGTACAGTACACATGACAATTTTGATTTAGAACGTGTTCTATTTTCAAGTGACAAAGCACCTGACATCAGCTGTTTTTTATTAACAAAATTGTTTGTGGCGGCAAAAATTAATTGAAATTGTAATACATAAATATTAAAATAGTAAATAAATAATAAAACAGATAAAAAAATACACAAATTAATTATTAAAAATTTTTTTTTTATTTTTGATAGGTTATGTCAAATGTACGTTACATACCATTATGTGAACATGTAAATTACAAACCTTATGTAAAACTCAAATTTTGACATACACATGAAAACACATGTGGGTAGAAAAGTGACATTCCATATGACAAATACACATAATGTGAACACAGCTTAAGTCAAATTACAATCCTCAAAAGTTTTTATACTTTAATAGTCTTATTGGTTCAATATTTTCCAGGAATATTTTGTATGCACTATCAGACTTTTTTGTTTGGATATTTCTGTTACGAAGCTTACTTTAGCTATCCTTTGGCTAGCAATGAAGTAAATTGTAAAGAAAATTTATACAACTATTAGATACCAGCAGAATGTGAAGTATAAAAGCTTTTGAGGATTGTAATTTGACTTAGAATACACATTTGATGCCAATTTTTTTTAAATTGAAGTAAATTGCTTTTAAATAATTAAAATTTTAAGATTTAGGGTGTGTGTTAAACGGTAGCAAAGTGCTATGGTGAATTAAAATTGTCAAAAATTTCTATGCTAATGTCAAAATTTATACTAGCCCTGGGAGCTAGTGAAATTTTATTCACCTCAACAGTGTCAAAAATTTACTGCTTTCAGTACTTTCCCTGTAGTAAATTAATTAGTCAGTTGCAGAAAACACTAACTATAAGTTAACTATTTTTCAAATAACTACAAATTGGTTTAATTCACATGCAGATATCAACCAAACATATTGCATAGAGGCACACGTAAAACACAAATAAAAGCAAAATAAGAAAAACAAGCATGCCATGAAGTCAAATGATAAAAATATATACAAATTTATTAAAATTATTAAAAATTATAACGATTTAAATCTGTTTATGTACTAGAAATTATGAAGCGTATTTATTTCAGCACTATTTATTATACATTATCATTTAAAGCAATTTGATGCAAAATGTTCTTAAATATTAATTTCTATATAAAAATATGCATATTTAAATTATTTTTAATAAACCGACTATACTATTAATTAACTACAAATATGTTGAAAAATAAGTAGTTAGTAGTCATGCAATGATGGCCAATTGACTACTGCCTATGACATGCCTATGTTGAAATAATGAGTCGTCGACAAGGACAAAAGTCACTTAATCAACTAGATGTGGTTATAAAAAAACAGTTTGAAAATACTTAAAAATGTGTTTGACTTCCTACATTTTAAAAGAAAATAGTAATAAAATTTATTCAGTAAATTGCAATATTATTTATTAAACTAATTTTTATTGTTTTTATTTGGCAATAAAGATAAATATTCTAGTCTGAAGATGAATTGGAACTGCAATTTTTTTTATCTATGTATATCAAAATCTATAGGCAGTTCCACTATATTTAAGCTTATTGTGCCAATATTTACACATATTTCTTTAGAATTTCAATTGCTTGTTCAACGAAAATTCCCTTAAGAAAGATGTTCCCACCAGAGAATGACATCAAGTACCGATAAGAAAAATATACAGAGGTATTTACCCACGTTTTTCGTTATTGTGTATACACATATTTATAACACAAATAATAAGAACAGCTATGGTTGTGCGTTGCAAAAAGTATGGTTATTACTTATACTTATGCACGGCAATATCTTCACGCAACCACATTGAGTAGACAAAAATACATGAATATTATGCAGATGTTATTCAATACAAATTAATGTGTTTTGGTTATCTGCCATGCACATAAAATATCCATGTGTATAAAAATACCTTCAGTATTTTTGGCACTTCTGTGTAAAAATTAAAAAAAAAATTTTAACAAAAATGTGCTTTTATCACTTGGCAGGGACTATGTACATATTATTTATGATACATAAAATAAAGTTGTCCGTAAAACCAGCAGTACCTATGTAAAACTACACATAAGCTATACATTTTTATAAAAAATAGGACCACGAGGGGTGGGAAGGGGCAATTTTTGCTCTCCGAAGCTATCTGACAGATTTTAATGAAATTTTAAAAATGGATAGATTCATATTTATATAGACGCTTAAGCTATGTATTTTTTAAAAAATAGGATAACGAGGGGAGATAGGGGGCGATTTATGTTTATATATGCTATGTGCTTGTGACAGAGAGAAGTGGCTCTAAGACATTTTTATTTGTGCATGTAATAAACCTTTACACATCCGAACAATTTTTTTGCACTTGTCGCTGTCACACACAAAGCATAGGTAGACGACACGAGATGGAAGATATTGTTTTTATGTATGCAAGTAAGTATTGATTTGTATGTTGTGCTAATAAGAAAGAGTGTAACCCCAACAAACACGAAGTCAAACCTTTGATATGAAAAGACTTTATCATTTGACATCAAACGCAATTCTCAAACGTTTTTCAATTGTTTGATTTAACATTTTAATTCAAATTGATAATGATTTGAAAATAAACATTTGATATCAAATGTTTTTTCAATTTGATGTCAAATGTTAAAATCAAATCAAAAATAAACTTGGCAATACTAAAGCGAAAAATAAATGTAAGCATTAAAAATGGCGATTAAAGTTACATTTTTTTTCTAGTGGTTACATGTGTTTTACTATTAAAGATAAATTTTAATATAAAGTGAACAGTTTATTTCTTGTGAAAAATAAAATTTATTTGTGAGAAATTACAATGATTAAAAATACGAAAAAAAAGAAAAATAATAAAAAGGAAAAGTGCAGAAAGGTTGTTGAAAATTTTAAGGGTCGTTGTTTATTTTGAACAAGACACAAATTATTTAGGAAATTGTTGTAATATCTTTTTATTATGAGAATATTGGGATGGTTCAATTACACAGAGCAACATGAAAAAAAATTACCATATACGGACAATAAATAACCATAAAGGACCAAAAAAAAGATCAGTGTCTCCCAGTTTTGCCGAAAGTCATGCACTTTTTTTATGGGCCCTTAAAGATTTAGGGCCTCGGTGTCATTTTTGCAAAAAAGTGATCATTTTCTCAGGCTCATATCTTGCAAACCGTTCGGAATTTTGATTAACTCTCTAAGACAAAGTTTTAGCTATTGCCATAAGGAACATATAAAATAAAAAAAACTTCATCAAGATTAAAATCGTAAAAAACTTAAAAAAATTCGATTTTTTTTTACCTTTTTATCCCTGTTCAGGTCCATAGGTAGTAGAGGTCTGCTTTGAATAACTCACTTGTTTGCCTTTACTCAAAGTGCACAACATTTATTCAATAATAAAACATTCAAAAAGATAAGAATAGAGTAAACCATATACAAAAATAAGAATGAATGAATTGAATAAAAAACTTGTTTACTGTAAATGAATATGAGAGCAATTCATAAATAACAAAACATTGGAATGGCCCGTTAGAGAGAGCAAGTTTACAAAAAATAATCAAATAATTTTTGAATTATTGAATGTGCATACATGTATAATATAAACCGTTTCATATCAAGTAATTTTTTTGATATATTCATTTCAAAATTTGGACCACTTGGAAAACACACTTTTTTCTTAATTATTCTCAACAATATTTTTCTTGTTATGCCTAAGTCAATCAGGTGCATACAATCAAGCGTGAGTTGCGTTACCATTGAAACCCCTAAGGACTCCAAAGGAGTTTTTTTGTTCAAGTACCTAGGAGAGTGATGATTTTTATATTTTCTACAGTAAAAATCCTTATCACTTATTAATGTTCCAGGAACTGTATCATAAGTGAGTGTTCCATCAATCTTTTTCGCAACTTGAATGCATTTCGAGCAACCATGTCGCGAAGTATGACCAGGAACACCACTAATGTATGCCTTTGCTGGAGCATCACATATAATATTTTTTAGTTCTATTGTAATAGATTTATTTGCTATTTCGAAGCCATTAGTTTTATAACACAACAGCTCGAAAACAAAATCGTTTAGAAATTCTTCACAATATATCGGTTTGCTTTTACCTAAATATATTCCGACAGGAAATATTGGTTTGGTATCAATGTTATTAACTCTAATAAGAATAGGCCACAATTGTGTCCGTGAACTTCGAAATAGAGGTAGTCCATCTATATTAAGATCGATTTTTAAATTATTTGGAATCGTAGAAACTTCACTAATCTTTTTTAAAGAATCACTTAAACCTAAATGTAAATATGAGCCCCCACTTATGACCTTTATTGTTCCTTTCTTGATAGCAGTGTTTGCATAAAAATTCTTTACATTTATATTTTCTTCCTTAAGGATTGTAAGCAAATGTGCTGCACATCTTCTGCTCGGTCTATGTTTTATATACCACGAGTTAAGTTTATTACTAAGACTATTATTTTCTCTTCTTTTACAAATAGTTGGAGTATTCAGTTCCTTTAAACTATCATCTTTGCTTTCATTGACCTCGAAATCATCGCTATTATTGTTTTCCTGAATGCTATTAAAAGCTTCTAAAAAACCACGAAATTCTTTTTTTTCACTGTTTTCCACTATTTCTATATCTTCTAAATTATTTTCCTGACCAATTTGATTAAATTCTGCTAGAAAATTTTCAGTCTCTGATTTCAAAATTCTTCTTAAATTTCTTTTGCTCATTATATTTACCTTTAACTTTTAAACTTTACACTTTGAAATTTGCAATGCGACTAAAGTTTTGTTTATTTAACAAAATAAACAGTAAAAAAGCAAGCGATGATCGTTCAATGTTGTTGTTGTTTTATTAACGGGATCTATTAAGCATACACATTTTTTATCTTGTCGTTGAAAAAAAAAGTCTTCTGCATTACTTTGAGCTATAGAATTAGCTAGCGAAACGTGGTCACCTATTTCAACTTGTTAACTCTATATAGTGGTGTCTAGAGAAAGATATGGGAATGATCAGAATGCCACATCAGTAGTCCCTAGTACGAATTGAGCCAAAGTGCTAACTATTTCGCCCGTCATTGGTGGCGATTGCTATTTTTTATACCACTGGGCATTTATTTGAATACCTTGCCATAATATGTGTGTTAGCTTGTGGCTTCTTTTATTTATAAGAGTTAAGCTTACACATACATACATAATGTGTAGGTACACATATTTCACATTCAAATTATATTTGAATAATTTACTCATTTGACTTGAGTTGACTGAATAGAATGAGTTTTTGTTGTTTTGTCTCTGGTTATTTCTTCATTTGTTTCGATATCATTGGGTGATCGACACATTGTAGTTAAAAAACAAATGAGTGTGTTGAAATTGCTTTTTATTTATTCTTGCAGACCTCTAATAGGTAGCAAACCGTTCAAAATTCAGGAAAACAATCAACCACAAAAATTTACCTAAGGTCTCAACATACAATTCACACGATCACGCACCGACCGCAACATCGCAGGCATAGCAGTAAACACAGAACAAGCATTCAAGGGACGCAGCCCACAATATAAACATTTTACACTTTTGCGGCTACCTAAACGGTGTTAGGAATCATTCTTAGGAAGTTTATGTATATGCTTTAGAAAGTTGTTTATTGAGATTTCGATTTGAACGACTAAACTGACCGAAAAAATCACGAAGTTCACGATATGCATTTTGATTTGAAATTGAGAAATGTCAAATGAAATGCAGAAAAAAACCTTACCGTTTAGGTGTGGTTCAGATTCCACATCGGCTCATAAAATTAATGAAAAAAAATAATTACAAGACTTTGTAATGAACCCAAAAATCATTTAGAAAAAATTTGGCATAATGTTATAATGTTTGGACCATAATTGCCCATAGGTCCAAAATACGGTATGGTACGGTATGGTTTAGCTCGCCCGACTATATTTGTTTTTGTTTTTTTGTTTTTCATTTGTTTTTATTTTCTTAAATTCATCCTTAAAATTTTTCTGATTAGAACTTTTAAAAATAAAATATTCAAGATAAATTTATTTGAAGGCGAAGTACCAAACATACGACTTTAATTTTCTAATTTTGCTTAAAAACAAAAGACAAAATAATCTATAAAGAAAATCTATGAATTAAGTTTTCATTTCGTTAAATTTGCATGATGCCTGCCAACACACAAAAAAAACTTGTGGTAATTGTTCTGACAAATGAACTTTGTGTCAGTGTACCAGATGCAAAAACTCCCATGGACGAATACGGAAACGGACAACGAACAAATACAACAAGAAGAAGAGAAAAATATAATAAACACATAAAAAACTTTTTTTCTAAGTTTATTTACATTTTATTTGCATTTTAATGTAAAAAGTTTGTGGAATTTTTATGTTTTAATATTTCTAACACTTGTGTAGAAACTGCTTATGTTTTGTCAAATGATAATAATGCTAATTATAAAAGTAATAGAAAAAAGCAAACACTCGATTTTAAACAGAAAACAATTAATTTTATACGAAAACAAAAAACACTTAACCAATCGTACGTTGTGTAAATCTGTCCAAAATATTCCCATCAGTGTATCTTTTCATATATTTAGGTACGTTAAAATGTATCTCGCAAAAAGAGTATAACTAGCACTTTAGTTTACATCATAATATGGCAGTTAATTACCTTTCTACGAATATCCGAGTTTTCAGTAGGTCGGATGATTTTTCCACGAGTCATATTTCGACGAGTGAGCAATCTAAAGTGATGACGTTAAATACAAATTTGCTTCATAAGTAACCACGGGTTACTTACCAACGATTCTTTCAATTGAAAAAGCTAAATACGACACTCAAATGAAACCCCCTTTATCAACACATAAGCAGAACAATGTTATTATTTTTACCAGATAACGGCCACTGTTACAAATGCGTAACTTAATTATTAAATTACTCAATAACGTACAAATTTTATTACAATATTTATTTTGTAATCTGTTGTCCGTCCCACAGCTCCAAGTTAATTTTATCCTTTTTGTGGCCGTTTAATGTAGTTTTGTGGTTTAAAAAAGTTAGAAATTATTAACTATAACGACACGAAAAAAATGAAATCGTAAACTTTATATTTTAAACATAATTTATATCTGTGGCATTTTGAAAAAACATCTTCAGCAAAAAAACAAAATATCAAAAAATATTTTTGTTTACGTTTTTAAAATTTGGTATTCTTAACGAAACTTTTAATTTGGTTTATTTTATGATTTGATAAAAATGATTTTAGCACCAAGTTTTTTTTTCAACTTCTTCGCTAACTTATCTCGACTTAAGATGTTTTGAAAAAATGCCACAGATATAAGTTAAATTTAAATGTACCACTTCGGTGAATTAAGTTTTATTTAAGTATTTAGTGAAGAAGAGAATTTTGTATTTAAAACGATTTTAAACATAAATGTGTTTATTATTAATCCTGAAAATTGGCAATTCGATTCTAAATCAGTGTTCGAAAATAAATACTAAATTAATGCACCTTAGTGTTATGTTTGGTAGATATGTGGAAGTTCAAACGCTAATACTGTTTGCGTAGAAAATCATTAAAAAAATAACGTTTTCCTGTTTGACATCTTTCGAACACACAAATAATACTGTTCTTATCCCACTCAACAAAAGATGAGAACATTTAATTTCGTTCGGTTTTTTTAAACCCACAAACTTCATTGTGTTCGGTTCGATTTATTAATCGTCACTTTTGGCTGGTAAAAAAGCAAACATTTTGAACAAAAACAATATACACATAAAAAAAAGGAAAAAGCCAACAAAATAATTTTACACAAACAAAATATATACACAAGCTGTTCGTGCTGCGGTCGTTGCTAAAATGTCTTGTTAGTTGATTTCTTTAAAAAATGTGAAAAAAGAAAAATTTTAGAACATTAAAAAATGTAATATTTGTCTAAAGTATCACTAGAATTGTTCTGTTTTTTAACGAAGTACAGAACATTATATAATGTTCGGCTCTTTCTTGAAAATATTTACGAATTAAGGGTTGTGTTCGTCTACACAATCACTTAAAAAAATAGATACCGTTCTTGGGTGTGTGAGCCGAACGTTTAATAATGTTCAGTTTATTGTCGAACACTGTTCTAAATCCTAAGGCAGAGTTTTTTCGTTTAACTACAGCTGAACAAAAGCACTCCATTAGATATGATGGGGCTAATTTCTTTGTGGTGGAAACAAACAACATGAGAAGACGTCGCAAAGTGTTTTGTCCCCACATAACGAAGATACAAAAATAAAAGGATTCGCCAGATATTTTTTAAATTTTGTACACTTTTATAAAAAAAACTAACACTCAATTTACATGATGCATTTTATGACGTCCAATTTGAGACGTCATTTTTTGTTTGAAAGCAAGCTGTGTAGAGAATAAAGAGGAAGAGAAAACAGAAATCATGTCTATTTTTCTACCCCTCTTTCTTCTCTACGCCGCTTTCTCCCAAACAAAAAAATAAAAGTCATCATGTAAATTGATTGTAAGTTAAAAAAACATGATTTTTGGGGAAATCTGTCTAACGATACGCCTAAATCCCATGTGTCATGAAATGTAAAATGTAATTTAAGCTTCAATAAAGCTCACAAAATTACAAAAAATAGTCATGCTGACATACATACAACTAGCAACGTGTGTGTTAAATTTCATTCAAATCCAAACAAGGACTAAATGTCCTGCCATATATCCTTTATCTTAAAAACGCTAAAACACCTACAAAAATTGTCCAAACAAAATATTTGTATGTAATTTAGGTACATTTATATTATTAATGTGAAAAATTCAGACACATCATTTATTGAAAAATTTGTTAAAAACGCTTAAAATGCTCTTGTAAAAATAACAAGTAAGAAAGTATAGTCGGTCAAGCCCGAACATATGATAACCTACAGCACCTTATTTAAAAACAAGTTTTCTAGAATGTACTCTTTTTGGGACACATGGGCAATCATGGACCCGCTTGAACAAAATTATGTAATAAGGTTAATGGTGTTTTCTTTTCTGGCAATAATGGACCATGTTTGCTACCATTCGTGCGGGTTTTTGTTCTATTATATTCTTTCTAAACGTGTTGCAACAATAAATTGCAAATTTGTTCCATTTCTTACCCCCAGTTTTAATTGAGTGTAAGATAATACCCATTTTTGCATTTGCGTTAAGAACTTTTTTTTAGTAACTTATTCTTGTGTTTGCGTACAATTTGTGTTGTTTTGTGATTTTTGGTTACAACTAATGTGATGGATATAAAAACTTTTTGTTTTTTATTTTATTTAAAAGTTATTTTTTTTGCGCAAAATTTTTAACAGCAGCTGACTTTAATTATTGAAAATCAGTGTGGTTTACGCTTATTGGAATTCAAAGAAAATTTAATGTTTAAAATTGACACAACAGCGTTGAATATCGCTTATTAGAACAAACTTTGCATTCAATATTCAAAACGCTTATTACACATTAGTGTTGATTGTAAATCGTAGCTATTATTTTGTTCCATTGTAATTTCGAAAAATGTTGCACATTTATAATGCATTATTATTTTTTACAAAAGAAAACATCATAAGATGCATGTAAAAGTTCTGTTTGCCGAATATTATTTAGATATCTTTATCTATTTGAGATTATAGGATGGCGGTTTTTATGGAACCTACACTCAAAAAATTATGTAGTTAAATTCAAACAAAAATTCATTTGAAACAACTTCAAATTCATTTAAAAACCGGATCTTTTACATTTCATTTAAAACAAATGATTTTTACATTAATTTTAAATTTTTTTATTTATTAAACAGCATATTCCGTAAAATTGAATAGTTTTTACTTTTAAAAAATATAATTTAACCAAAAAAATTCAAACTACATTACAAAATAAATAAGGAAAAACATTATTTTTGGTAGTTTGTTTTTTGAATAACAAACACAAATGTTGAAAAATAATATTATTCGTAAAATAACTATATTTTTATTAAATTTTAACAGTACGGAAAACGAATTTAATAACCCTCAATCAGTTACTGTAATAATTTTATAAGTGTATGGTTAATTTTGGAGCAGGTCATAGTAGCTATCGTACAGTAATTGTCGCCAATTTTTATGTAAATACTAGTATTTATAAGTAAGTTACGGCATTAAATGCTATTTGCAGGTTTCCAATAAAATTTGGGAAGATGATTTTGAATTGCAATAAAATTATCTTGGACCAAATTTAATCTTGATATCAATACCATAAAACAGTTTATCGGTACAAAGACCCTATTTCGGAAAAAAGCTTATGTAAGAGCTATGGAAAATATCATTTTCCAATTTCAATATTATTGTTCCTTGTGCTAATCATAATCTATGTGTCAAATTCTATCAAGTTATCTCCAAAATGGTGACCTGTACGCGCAAGGTTAAATGGACAGCCAGCAGCCGGCCTGCCGGGGTATACGAAGCATAGATGGGGGTAGTGCACTCTTTTTCAGTTTCAACTTACACTTAGCGATTGACAAGAGTGCAAACTAATTTTTTGCAGTTTTATTTAGTGATAGTGCACTGCTGACATAAATCAATATTTAGTGCACTACCCTCAACTAAAATACGAAGTAAGTAAGTATAGCCGGTCAGGCCCGATCATATAATACCCTACACCACAGTATATAAGAGCATATTTAAACGTGTCTATTTGGATTTATTTCTGATTATATTCCTAATTTATTTTCTTTTTAGCCGTTTTAAGATACACATAGAAATTTGAGCAAAAATCATGAAAAAAGCAAGTTTTTAATACAATTTTTTTTCAGTTTGTGGTAAAATTTTTTTGAATTTTTTTCTTAGTTTCTAGAAAACGGATCGAACATATTTTCAAAAAAAAAACAGAAAATAATTGAGTTTCCTTATCCAAAAAAGGAATTTTTCACAATTATTTCCTTGAAACAATAAAAGACAGGGTTCCAAATATTCACTCATGGTTATGAAGAAACATTTAAATCACTGTTGTGTATGCATTACTCGTGTTTAAAAATATCAAAAAAAAATCGACTTATTCGTTCCGTTCTTGTATAAAAGTATTTGTATTCATTTTTTTCTACAAAACACATAAGATAATAAAAGAATTGTTTTTCGTACATGTGTACATGAGAGATTTGTTTTTTAGCTTCGTTTATTCATCTTACATTCACACCAGAGTTCCAAATATTTACTCACTTTTCACTCATGGTCAGGAATAAAAAATATTATTCACTGCTGTGTGCTATTTTATTCGTGTTTAAAAACACAAAAAAGCTTTTGCTATTATCGTTCTTGTATTTCCATTCTTTTTGTTTTACAAAACATAAAGTAATAAGAGAGATTTTTTTCTTATATTTGTACAAGAGATAATTGTTTATTTTTAAGCTTCGTTTAGTCATCTTGCAGTCATACACAGAGTTCCAAATATTCATTCACTATTCTTAGATGAATATGGAAAAAAATAATTTGACCGTTCTTGTGCGTTGGTTTATTCGTGTTTAAAAAGACCATAAATCTTTTGCTTCATCCTTCATGTGCAGCGTTGCCGCTTTGATAACCAAGTGATGAATAAATAATCAACTATAGAATGCACATTCCTAAAAAGTTTTATTAAACAATTTTTTACGACTTTAAAAGTATAGTTACTCTAATTACATCACTCATTAACATATTATTTATATATTGAATGACTTAAAATATTACAGCCAGTATATCGGTTTCCAACGTCAACGTTCACATAGAAAATTACATTTCAAACCAAAATTTGAGGCAGTTAATTTAAAATTCTAAAAATTTTTTTTGTTTTAAATGTAATTTTCTATGCGAACGTTACCGTTCGAATTGATGGGTAAATAAAGTTAAGTTTTTTTTAACATTAATTTTTTTTAGAAAGCATTTTATAAAATAAATTAAAATTTCGATTATAATGTAAGGCCTGTCAAAACTATTTTATAAGACCTGTCAAAACCTGTCACAATCCTCCTTGTAGTTTTGTGAGTATGTGTAGGAAAACTTCTCAAATTTAATAGAGAAATACTCAACATCAAAAAATTAATATTTACTTTGCATTATTAGCAACAACAGTAGTTATGCTGAGGTAAAGCTTAATTTTTAATTAATTGTTCTAGAATCCGTCAAAATAGATGCCTCCAATGAGACGGCGTTTGAATTAGACATGAACTTGGTTTGAACTTCATACTATGAAGCTGGGAGGCCTTATGCCTGCTAAAAGCCTTTCAGAACGCCTCTGGGTAGTCCATTAACTATGTATGTAGTATGTTAGAATAATGGCAAATAATTATTTTTTTTAAACAAACTGTCAATACCAGTGTAATTAAACCAATTATAGTAGAATTCAAGATGAATTAACTGCAGGTGGTGTCGAAACGACATCTGATTTGGACAGTTCGAGCTTATTTGTTTAGATTTGTTAACTAACAATGGAATGCACAAAACCCTATGTTGTTTCTGTTGTTTTTGGGTTGTTGTAGTTCCGACACCACCTGCAGTTGAATTCGCCTTGAATAGAATTTATTAAACAAATTGTAAAATTACTTTTCGAAATAAGAAAACTTTATGGCATTTGTTGTACTTTTGTTGTTGTTTTTAAAATGTACTTTGAAATTTATTTTTAAAGGGCCTCATACGAAACGTAAATATAATTAAGTAGCTTTTATAAGTAATATAGAGTAATTATAGCTCTAATTTAATTTAAAAAACACACAGGTATAAACTTATTTCCGTTTTTATTTCTTTCAGATGCAGATAAAAAAATATATTTAAAAAAAAAAATCCAAAAGTTTTAAAACTTCACGAATCAAAAATCAATGAAATCTTCAAAAAATTTAAATAATGAGAAAAACTTTTTAATTGCAAAAAGTTCCACTGAACATAAAATGAACAACATAATAAAAAAGAAAACATCAACAATACCCACCAGAGCGAACATGACACAAATAAAAAATTTTAAAAATAAAAATATTTACATAAATTATACAACACATTTTCCGAACAAAACAAGGTGGAGAAAGGCAGGCTATTCACTATGTAAAAATAATTTTAATAAATTCACTCCTGCCACAATTAAAACAACAACGCACGCCATCCGCACTAGAAGCTCCCACATCAGTCGTGTGAGCAAACAGAAATCCTTTGGTTTAACCAATCAACATTTGTGGCTGTTGCTGTGGTCGTTGGTGACCTTAATTCACCATGTAGAATTATTAGAAATGACAACCACTACAAACCCATATAAGACCAAAGTTAACAAATCATCATCATCACCAACCATGCGATACAGTCAACTTTTATCCACAAATGGAAAGATGAGCATGTATGACAATAAAAAAAGTATGGATGATAACGATGATACATTTCGTCCATTTGTACCCAAAGATCCAGAAATGATATCGCGTAATGTGTTTACGCCATCTGGTCAGTTCCGTGTATTTCAACCCATTGACACAGATTTAAGAGCTGTCATGTCCTTGCAAAGTAAAAGTCAACATTTTGAAAAAAATAAAATGTCAGAGTCATTTAATGCAGCACAACAAACCTCCCAAGCACATGAAATACATCACATGACTAGAAATCATAAAATATCCAAGTCCAATAGTAGTGCACAAGAATCTATCGTCCATCAAAAAAATTCTAGTAATTTATCATTAACAAAACATCAAACAGAACATCATAATACGGTCAGAAGAACACATCAGATTAAACATAAGCACGAGCATGAACATCCTCTTCATTACAAACAATCCAGGAATACGGATGACAAAGTTGTTCAACGAAATGAAGCTGCCAAACAGGATGATTTGTCATCAGACTTGAAAAGTCTTGAAGATTTACTGGTCGATTATGTTAACAACTTTTTTGAAAAAGGTCAATATGAGCCAACGCCTGGTCTTGTGGTTGAACTGCAAAACACTCACAGCCAACTCCCGTCAAACGAGCTGACCAACAAAACTCGTAAAGTCAGGCAAACTGCGGCCACAGATGCCAAGGTTGAAATTGATTTACCACGAACTTTGGCAACAGGACGTTTGTTATTTTTAACGGGTTTGTTTAAGTGTTCTTTTTTTAATTTATATTTGTTGGCTTTTTTACATGATGATTTAATTTTATTGTTGCTTTATTTACAGGTCTAAAAAAGGTTTTATGGCCAGTATTTATGGGTTTACAGGTGTTAAAATCATTACTCATCGCAATGTTTATACCGGCGATTATCGGTTCGTTTACGAAACTGTTGGGAAAAGGTAAGTACTAAAGTACTACTGCCCACAGGGCTATTTAAGTGGGAAAAATTAAATGAATTCGACAGGTTCTAATGGAGCCGTCCAAATGAGGCAGAATTGATGAACAAAAATTTTTTAAAAAAGTATGATCTGTAAATAAAATTGATAAGTAGTTTTTAGTAATAAATGCAGTTCGTTCGCGTATTTTTGTAATATTATTACAGCTTTACTGTCCAATACATTTCTTATCGATCCAAGAAAACATATTTACAAATCCTAAAAAGTTAGGACCCGTTCGTATATTTCTGCATTAATTCTTCTTCCTTTCGACTTCATAAAGAATTTGTCTTGTTTATTGTAAATATAATTTTAGATATTGGTTTTATTAGAGTTTGGGTACACCCGAAGGTCTATAGCCTACATTAAACTTATAAGGCTCGAGAACTAACCAGAACTTTTCCAGCAGGGAAGATAGTGACGCATAATTCTCAACGTTTATACTCTTCAGTTCCACAAAGGTTTACAGAACAAATTTTGACTTAACAACCGTTTGTTCAATTTATTACTCGTTTATGAGTTATGGGGGTAAATCTATTTTGCAGTTGAATTCTACTCGTGCAAAAATATTTTTTTATAGAAAAATACTTAAATATATTTTTATATGTACTCTTATTCGAAAAGTAGGGCGAATTCATACAAGTGACATTAGAGGTTATTGAATTGTTTTTGATACCAATGCCCGTAATTTCAACAAAATGATATCTAGCAGTGTATAGGTATCTATGATTTTCATAAATTTAAAACGTATTTCTTACCTATGGGTTAAAGTGAAATGCATTTTACACTACCGATTTTCATAAGTTAATTGAAATCGGTAAAAAAAAAACGTTGAAATTACCAAAATAGTGGTACCGGATTGGTAAAGATACTGTTAGATCGAACACGACTGGTTGTAGAAATTACGGGCATAAGCAATTAATCAAATTTTTTACAAATCTAAATAAATATGTTGCCGTATGGAAAAACTAGTTAACTCAACTTTGTGCGATTTTTTTGCGATTTATAGTTTCTCATTTAGAAGTTATTTGAAAAAGAAAAAAACAGAAAAATACCTATTTTTATGTTAAAACTAGATAACTCCATGCATTTTTCAACTTTTTATTGTTTATATTTTTGTGTTTATACTGAATGTCAGGCTTTGTTTACATTTTGTGAAACAATTATTTTAAATTTAAAATGCAATACAAATCTAATTATGTACATACATACATACATACTTGAAAAAAAACTTATTTAAATTTTATAAAACAAAAAAAGTGAACATAAAATATAAACACAAGGATTTAAAAAGGCCTTAGGAATTAGTGGAGCCACAAAAAATTAGCATATTTTAAGTATATTTTATAAATAAAATAAACCTTATTCAACAACTAATTTGGGATTCACTCTAACTTTTTACAAAAACAAAATACCTAGCATTTTTTGTAAAAAAGGTATAGCTAACATAACATTATCTCTAGATGCGGTCACCTGTATGAATTCGCCATGGGTACAACAACGCAACCATAGAAAAAACAACAGGGGTCTAATCACTGCATACGATATCGAGCAAAATTGATCGAAATTGTTTATTTTGGTATCATGACTCTCGATATCGAATGAAATTTATTGAATTCGATATAATAGCATTCGATATCGAGTAACTCGAAATTACATTGCTCGAGTTTTCATTCGATACGTCAGTGTCTATCGTATGCAAACAAATTCGATAGTTTATTCGATGTCAAAATGCCTTATTAAAACATGTAAATAAACAAAAAATGGCACCAAACGTCACAACACGAAGAAAATCACTGCAAACAACTGCGCGTGTGAGGTCACTTTATTAGTACATTATGGGTACAACTGTATTCGTTTCAGTGATGTCAACTTAGCCCCTTTTAAGAACCTATAATTAGAAAAAAATGATTAGCCCTAAACTAAGAATTTGCGGCCCTCTTTTATTATTATTTAGCACTTTAAGACCGTTTTTAATTTTGGTGCGGTATAGCAAAAAATTTTTTTTTTGGCAATATCAAATTCTGAAAACCGTTTTAAAAACTTAAGAACATTCGAATGAAAAAATATTGAAATTTAATTTAAAAGATTTAATTCATATTAAGTTTACTGCCTGTTTTTAAGAGTAAATCAAATATATTCCTTTGGGATTATATTGAAAACAAAAACAAATTTAAATTTTTTAATGTTTTTAAGTCTAAATACCCAAACGAACATTTTATGCTTAACAATTGTTCATTCATAAAAAACATACAAAAAGTCACAATATGAAATGAAGGCAAGGATGACTAAGAAATGGTTGTAAGGATGTAACAGTAAATGTATTCAATTGAATGTAAAATGATCTCAAACTCTATAACATTTTTTTATATACTGCATTTTTTTTACTTTCTAAAATATATTTAAGTCTTTTTTTTGCGTTTAAAAAAAAATAACATGATAATGTACTTAAACCACAGTTTATTTTTAACTTAAGCCTTTAGCCAGTTTTCTAAATTCGTCACGCGTTAAGTGTCCCAAGAGTTGGCATCAGTGTTTTATCAAAAGGGGATAACAAATTATGCAAGATTTTTACAGAGGGTAAATATGACCACTTTATGTCCTTCTCTTGCAAGTAGTGAAAATTTGTAAATATTGAGTTGGCCCGGCCCCCCTTAAAGGCACCCCACACCGGAAAATAAAGCCAAACTAGAGGCGAACAAATCACATCTTCTATACTAATAATCTGATCCACAATAAATTTATGAGTGAATTATATGCCGGGCTATAAGCTTCGTAAAAAAGTTGGGCACTAGTTTTAATACAGTGGGCGCTATAAATTTTGTTATGGTTAAATGTTAAGGGCCGATGTTGATTTTGAATAAAACACAAATTCTTTAGGAAATTATTTTCACTTCTTTTTATTGTGATAATATAAGTATGGTTCAGTTATGCATGGAACAAAACATCGGTCAATTGGTTGCCGCGACCTCGGCGGCACCTTTTATAAGACCATTAAGACTATATGTTTCGAACCAGGTAACTAAGTGATATGTTTAAATACACTTTATGTTTAAATACACTGATTTCTTCACTTTGATGCTGCGCTTATTTTTATTTCAATAATTTTTTTAATTTTGCGCCATTTTTATGAAAAGAGTTCTCGAAAAGTTTATTATTTTCAGTCAAATAACCCTCCAGATATTTTCTTTGGAATCATGACTTTTAGTATAACAAGAACTGGGGAAAGTGTTTTTAAGCTCAAACATGCAAAGAAAAATATTTAAAAAAACAGAGAAATATGCTTAAAAATGTGTAGAAAAAAAAGTGTGTGCTTTGTTATAAAGTCCTGATTTTAGGAAGTTTTTAATTAGTATTCTGCATTTTTTAAAACAATTTGGAAACAATTTTTTTTTAATAAAATTCGTATTTTTAAAATATTTATTACCACAATATTTTTAAAGATTTTTGTTGATGATTAAAAAAACTTTTTTTAACGTACAGAGAGAATCAAGTTTTTTATAGAATGCTTAGGCATTTTAAAAATTTCTGGCAAAATTGATGGGAACAAACTTTGGAAGTAGCGTTTCAATTTTATCGAACGCCAGCCCATTAGTCGCAATAGGTATAAAAGAAGAAAAGAGTCTGATTGCTAAATTATAATTTATGCAAAAAATAAATGTTTCCTAAATTCTTGCAAAATATTTAAACACTAAGCTTTTAGAGAAAAGCTTGAAAAACAGGTCCTGCAAATGAAATATATAAAAGGTGTAAGTAGTTAAATGTTTATTCTTTTTCCTCAGGCATTTCAAATGGATCTGCATCATTATTTATACGACCCATGGAACCGCCTCAAGAATTGGATTTCCGCGACAACAGCCTTAGCTTTGATGCAGATAACAAATTTCTGATGACCGATGAGGGCATAAGAGATAATAGCCCGTATGTCTACAATCAACCGGGTTTGTGTTTTTTTTTTAATTACAAGAAAACTATAACATTAAGTAAGAAAATCAATAAAATAATTTTTTTTCTTTTTTCTAGATGCGTCACAAATGCACAATGAGTACGTGTTTGATCCTTCGTCCCCCAATAACCAATTAACCTACAACCGATTGGGCATGAATGAGCGGCAACATCAGCTTATGCACGACTCTTATATGAATGCTTTGCAGAGTATAGGCTCAGCTTCATTTAAGAACTCTGGTTCTTTGTCAAGTGGTTCCTCGGGTCTGTTGGCCCCTATGGCAAAGAAACCACCACCTGCAGCTAATATCAATACATTCCAACAATTTCAAAATGTACCGGATTCCTCATTATTGCTCTCCAATTACGATCCATTTTATAGCCCTCTTTTGTCACGCTTAGACTCGGTATTTGCCCAACTGAAAATTAACTCAGATAAGGAAATGTGTCGGGAAAAGTTAATTTGTTTGATGTATGCAAATCCGGCAAAATACGCACCATATAGTAATTTGGTTTCGGCGCAATTGAGTCGGTAAGTGGGGTTTTTTATTTATAAACTTTTTAACATTTAAAAAAGTGAATTACTTATCGCTATTGTAAATTGTATTTTCCAAGTATTTTTAAGAAAACAGACTAGAAAAATTTCTAAGGGCCATTATTACAACTTACAAATAGTTATTTTTAGGATGCTATCTGACAGATAAATAGTTTTTGGTTATTACAAGTTAACATTAACCTAAAAAGTGACTGATAAGCTAACATCAGGTTTGTCCTCATGGTAACTTTAAAAGTGAACTTTAAGAACTTGAAGATGCCATATTTTCTGCTGAAGATACTCTTTCAAAATTCATTATTTAACACAAAAACAAAACAATCTACCATAAAACAAAAACAAAGCACAAAATATTTACATCTGCTTTCAATTAAAGAAACAAGCAAAACTAAGGCGTTGCCACCATGCATTTTAAACGAACAAAAGTAGTCGGTATATACTGCAATGTTGCCACAGTATATAAATTACATTTTTTATTTTATCGGACAGTTGTAATAATGGAAAAAACTTATTAGTCACTTTATCGTTCAATATAGCTATTGTTCACGTTTACTATCAGCAACTTTATCATTAGGTTGTAATAATGGCCATAAATGATTTATATAGTATACGGTGGGTGCACTCGCGAATACGTAGAAGCATGAATTAATTTTTTTTATATTCTTAAAGACAAAGGTTAGTCCTATTGGATAGTCGTTTAAGCACGGTACTCTGTTCAGTATTTCGTGCGAAATGTTTTCAAACTCAATATAAAAAAAATTTCTGTGAAATACAAACGAACAAATGTTGATAGAGTTGTACTCTGTTTATATTACGAAAAACATGCGAAATGTTTCTAACATCATTTTTATTTTCCGTGCGAAACAAGTGCAGCTCATATTATTTCGCACGGAATTTTAAGCAACAGCTAATCATTTTTGTAATATTTTATTTTGTATTTGTGAGGTGGGGTTTATAACAAGCGTTTCAAAAAGAAAAATGCAGAAAAGTGCAAAAATTAATAATAAAATTAAATTTTATTGTTTTTTACTATAGAAAATTATTAAAATAAAATTGTTTTACTTTTTTAATGACAATTATCAAAACACATGGTTTTTGTCATAGATGGGGGTAGTGCATTAGTTTAAAATGATTGCAATAATTTTGTTAATGTTGAGTGATGAATTAAAAATTAGCAATCTCACTACACATAAGTGATTGCAATGAAAGCAATCATCACTTAATTGCAGTTTTTTTTTTCTTCACTTATTTGGCTGAAAATTTTGCACACAATTTAAAATACAAAACTTGTGTTTTAATGATTAAATCCAAGAACCATTCCGTTATTGACAGAGCTTCATTTAGTTTAATTTCCTTTGCTTATGCATATCATCGGAAAAATCAAAAACCATGCACGTACAAAATTATATTTATTTAAATTTTAGTGATATTTTAGTACTAGGCTTTAGACACAAATTTTCAACAAGATTGTTCAAAAAGTTTCTGTCAAAGTTTGACATTTTGGCCATACAGGTGTTCTTTTTCATCCATGTAACTTATTACCTATTGGTGTTAGCAAAATTTGTGCCAAGTAGCTTAGAAAGCTATTTGATTAATCTTTTGAAAACAATTTTTTTTTTGTTTTTTTAAAAAAATTTAAAAATTTTTTTTTTAATTTTTAAACTTTTTTTTATACTTTTTTCAAAGGGAATGTTTTTTTTTTTTTGCTCAAAAAAAGCTTATGTGTTTTCCTTTAAGGGAGTTTTGGTCGCTTTTTGGACCGCGAGTGGCTTTTGTATAAAAAAAATTATTTCTGAAGCCAATCGTACACAGAATGTAAAAAGCCACATGCGCATGAGATTCTGAAATAATTTTGACGACACTACAAAGCCACAATAGCTTAAAAATAAAACTACTGAAGAGAAACTAGACAACTTAACCTTTCCGACGTTATGTTACATACCCAACTATCATTTTATACCATCGTTACTGTAACTCCCCATATGGGTATCGAAATAAAAATTAAGACATTGTAGCAAGATGAGAAAAGTGGCGTTGTTTAGACTCCTTTAACCATAATTTTCAATTATTTTTTCAAAAAGAGATAATTTTTTTTATTAACATTAAATTTAAATGATTTTGTTATTCGTGCTTAATTCCCGATTTTTATTCTTGATAAAAACACTGAAATTTATTGTTGATGGGATAAGCTATTCCTATGCGCATTTCACTGGTTGCTTATCATTAGGAAACTTCATCCAAAAAGATTTTAGAAAAACTAAAAACATTAAATCAAATAAAACCGTTAAGCGTATAAGAATTATACGCAACAGTTCTACTTGTAACAATATCAAAGTTTAAACAAAAACATCAGCAATAAACAGTGAGTTTATCTCTTCTTACATTCCCCACTACAATTGATTGGAATTCTTCCAACAAGAATTGTAGTTGTAAGTAGGTAAAAAAAAAACAAAATAAAAACAAAAACAACTTGCTTTATTGTTTTCGCAGTCGGGTAGTAATTAATCGGTTAACCGATTAACGGTTTACCGAATGAATACCCTACTATGGACTGTCGCTTGACATTTTATAGGGCGCTTTTAAGTCGACGTCGAGTAGTATTGACTCTTTTTAGTCAGTTAAAATAAATGTTAAAGGAATTTTAGTTAGCAACTAAACATAAATATTAAAATACGTTTAAAATAAAAAAATGGACACATAATAATTGTTAAAACTTAATGTTTACATTAGTTCACCTACAATTTAACAAACACCTGTGTATTAACCAATGTTCGAAAACAACCTGAACATTATTTAACGTACGGTACGGTACACACACATTTTTATTAAAGTAACAAACATTAAGTAGTGTTCTGTGTTTCGTTATACAACAGTACAATTGTAGTGGTCCTGTGACATACTAATGTACTTAAATGTTTTGTAGTGTTTTTTCACATTAATAAAGGAGAACCATGACACGAATAGCCTGTGTGTATTTGTATTGTGTACATGTTTTGTTTTTGCATATTTTTTGTTTTTAAAAAAAATTTTTTTTTGAACCAGTTACTTTAACGGAGCACCTAAATGTGCTTTGCCGATCATAACGAAGCTTTTGGGTTTCCGAGAAATAGATCGCACTGAAATGTTGTCGTCTTTATGTTAAGTTGGCTTAGTACAGTAAATATTTTAATTGTCTACGAAGAACACAAACGGATAAACTTTATTGTTAAGGTATTTACTACACAAACACTATTACTGTTTGTGTTTTCCATATGAATACTGTAACGAACTCTAAAATACCCCAACAAACACGGAGGTTTGACTTCAAATTGAAAGTGAAATCAAACCTTTTCTCAAATTATGTCTTAAAAATCATTTGAAAATCATAGCATTCTCAACAAAAATTTCAAATTTTCAACTTTTATTGAAACGTTATTCTCATAAATAATAAAAATATTTTTTTTAACAATAATCCGTATTGTGGTTATTTTTGTTGAACTGTTTTATGGTTTATAATCCAAATTTTGATATTTTAATTAGGGTAGGGTTCATCAAATTTAATTTCATTAAATTATTTTTATGAAGAAAGGAATTTTAGAACATGAAATTAATAAAAATTTATTGACAATTTTTCATTCTTGCCTGACCCTGGGCTCGACCTCAGGCGTTTTTACGGACAGGTTACCATTACATGTTTCAATCACAACCACTCGATCTCTTCAGAGGGGTTTGCCGTTTAACACTCGCAGCCATCGACGACTGTTCAAACATCAATCTTTAAATCAAATAGTATTTAACACTTGGTAGATCGAAATTTGCTTTTTTGAATGATTATCTATTTAAATTGATTTTTTTTTTAATTTTTTAACTGATTTTTTCTTACGTCTGTTTTTTGCCCTTTTCGTCAAGATTAAAACATGTAAGGGTAACCCGTCCGTTCAGTCAGGAATGAAAAAAGTTCAATAAATATTAATTCTTTTCATGTTGTAAAATTCCTTTCTGCATAAAAATAATTTAATAAAATTGAATTCGATGAACTTTAGCCTAATTAAAATATCAAAAATTTTTTTTTTATTTAAATTTATTATTTATTTAAACCATAGCTTAAAGGTTAAATAGTGTTCTTTCCGTCCTCTAATTCTTGGAAAGACAAAATGCTTGGCCCTTTTTGGTTGGAGGATTGCACCGCGATCGTACTTACAAACTTATATTTTCTTCATTTTATTTTTATTCGCATTCTTACACTTTGTAATTAATTTTTTACTCACAAATAATTTATATTTTTTTGCAAGAAATCAAAGTTTTTCAAAGGCGAATTAACTTTTCTTTAATTGTGTAACACATTTAACTTTAATCGCCATTTTTTAGTGATTTGCTTTAGTGCTGCCAATAATTTTTTAATTTAAGAATATCATTTAATAACAATAAATTGATAAAACATTGTATGCCAAATGTTCATATAAAAACCATTTACAATTTGAATTCAAATGTTAAAGTCAAACAATTGAAAAAGGTTTGGAAATTGTGTTTGATGTCAAATGATAAATTCATTTCATATCAAAGGTTTGACTTTGTGTTTGTTGGGACAGTATGTAATGTTTATTTTTTACTCTGATATTAAATACATATAAAATACATTTCAGACTTCGGCGAAGTGCCGACATGAATAACAAAAGTCGTCAGCATGAACACTTTACTTTTAGTTTTCTTCAAACACACATTTTAACTTAATTTTTTAAAATAAATTTATTTAAAATCCAAACACTAAACTTCAGTACAACAAAAATAGACACGGGTTTATTTTTCCCGGGTTTTTGATAAACAGTCGACATTAAAACCAGCGTTTAAAAAGCTGCAGTTGAGATAGTAAAAGTCATAAGATTGTGCTGCAACTTCGACATCTTCATTTGTCATTGGACAAAAAAAAACTGTTGCCTTTACTTCTGATTCAATAAAACAGTCGTAGTGAAAGCAAAAGCAAAAAACAAAAAGTTGTACACAACAAAGAACATCGGCAGTCGACATGTTCGAAAGTGTTTGGTTTGACAGACTGAAACTTTTAAAAAATCCCCTAGTTACCGAAGATGGGACGTTGCGTTTTTTCCGATTTTTTTTTTTTTAAATAATACCTACATGTGTACATAAATACATACATATGTATTTATTTTAATGCTTAACAATCTTTTTAATTTGTTTAAATTAAATAAAACGTATGTATTTATGTACACATGTATTAAAAAAAAAATTGCGGAAAAAAACACAACGTCCCATCTTCGTTAACTTCGGGATTTTTTAAAAGTTTCAGTCTGTCAAACGAAACACTTCCGAACATGTCGAGTGCCGATGTTCTTTGTTGTTTTCAACTTTTCGTGTTTTGCTTTTGCCTTCACTACGACTGTTTTCATTTAATGAATCAGAGGCAGTGTTACCGTTCAAAATTTTCAAAAAGGGGCACAAAAAGGGGATTTTCAAAAAAAAAGTGTCACAAAAAGGGGAATTCTGAGAAAAAAAGGGGCAACTTTAAAAACAGGAAAATTTAAAAAAACGTATGTATTTTTTAAATTATTTTCATCGAAAACTAAACATAACAGAAAATAAACTTCATGTTTATAAAAAAATACATTATAGGTATATAATACAAATTGTTTGGGAAAAACACACACATACACTCAAAAAAGTTTTACATTTACTGTTTGTAATTTATTTTAAAAGTTTTCCGTTATGTCGAAATTAAACCAAAATATAGTCATTTTAGAACGAAAATTACTTTTTAACTTTTTAGGCACGTTGTTTAAAAAACAAACTACAAAAAAAGACTGAATTTCCGTTCATTTAAAATATTAATTTGTTTTTTTTTTCCATAAAAAAAATTTTATATGTATTTTATATTTTAAAAATTGTATATTTATTATTGTTTTATATTTATTATTTGTTTTTTGATAGTAAAAATTTTGAAACAAAAGTTAAAATCAGTAATTTTAACTGTAATTAGTGAGTTATTTAATAACATTTAAAAATAAACTGATTTTTAATTTGATTTAAAGGAAAAATGAGTTGACCGGGTTTTAAATGAATTTTCATTTGTTTTATATTTAATTTTCCGTTGATTTTACCTACGTAATATTTTGAGTGTATATATATATACATATATACATATATCGTGAAAATACATGTCTTGTTTGCAAGTAAACGATAATAAACTGTTGCATAAAATTTTTATTTCAATTATTTATACAAAAACAGTTACTAATTACTTGTAAATAAAACGAGCTTAAAATAGTGTAATAATAATACTTACAAAAACAAAAAATAGTTCATAATATGATTTGATACAAAAAAACTTTACATTTAAATAGATAGAGATATGTATAAATATTTATGATCACTTGGAATCCAATCTTCCAAGTCATTTTAAATCAAATTTAAAGCGGATAAATATGCTAACTTGGAAAAAATCCGCTCAGCGGATGCACTACTATGTGGTAAAAAACATACGAAGCAAATTTATACAAGTTTGGATATAAATTGTCACCCAAACAGTTTTTTAAATTGCCAATTTCGTTCCAAAATGTTTCATCGTTTGATCTGGTTTCTAAAAGTTTGAACTCTTTTACATTAATCAATACTGGATCTAAAACCTTTAATGAACTCAGCCTCTTATCGCTAATATTAATTCTTGATAAAATTTCTTTGCACAGCTTTTGGTAAAAAAGTAAAATGTTGTTTTTAATTTCTACAATATCACTACTTAAGATGTTGTTAGTACATATTTCTAGCTCGGCTTCGTGGCCGATATATATATTAATTTGTTCTATATTTGTTTGCATAGTATTCTCTTTTTTTAAAATTTTTTTAAAAATTCTAATACAATATCTTTCGTGGATGAAACTAAATATATAATTTGTGATGATTCGTTTTGAAAATTAAGGTTTAATTTATTCATAATATTTAATACATATACTAGAAATTTGAGGTAAATTTTATTGTTAATAGATAGCCCTTCCTGAATTATTTAAATTTTTTCCAAATTAGATGCTATTTTCTCTTCAAATTGAGCTCGGATTCATTGATTGACAGTATAAAAAAAATTTGGTTCAAAAAGGGGCAAAAGGGGCACAAAAAACTACAAAATGATACAAAAGGGGATTTAAAACAAAGGGGTCAAAAAAGTGGCACGGCAGTCAAAAAGGGGCAAAAATGCGACTTTAGTCGCATAACGGTAACACTGATCAGAGGCAATGGTTTATTTTCGTCCAATGAAAAATCAGAAAGTGGAAGAAAAAGCAATTTTTTGATTTTGACTGCAGCTTTTTAAACCCTGATTAAAACAACATTGCTAGAAGATACCAAATTTACGTCTAAGTGATGTAGTCATCGACTTGATGTGACAACAACTTTAAATTGACGTCGACATCAACAACTATTTATATAAATGGGGTGATTTTTAAACTAGGAATGCTGTATTTTCCCCCCTTTTTAGTGTACACAGAGAAATATAATCAATAAATATAATACAAATTTTAAAAATTAGTATGATTAAACACACGAAGAATTGTATAATGAAAATGTTTATTAGAAGTGGTAATTTGAAAATTTTGAGCACAAGTAACTGGTGGAATACATATCAATTTTGGAAGAAAACAAATATTAGCCTGGCCCTCGATGTCGTTTGCCTGCATTTTCAACAAAAAAACAGCCGGGTTTCGGCCCACTTACAATTTTTAGCAGGACAAGGCGATCAACAATACAAGCGAATAAATGGAGGACGTAGAACCTGAAACCTGTTGACCGATAAGTCGACAAATAGTGGCCTGCTTTAAAGAACGGCATTAAGTGACTTGTTGTCGCTCGCTTAAGTTGTCCATCGATATCGTGGGCCAGGTTGTATATTTTCTTATTTGTATGAATTTAACTTTGCACAAGCAAATTACAAAGATATTTTTGTTGCTTTTCACATTTTAATTTACATTAAACGTTGGGTCGCGTGAAAATAATTTCGGTTAAGCTTGTTATTTATGCAAATCAGCCATTAATAAAATTATAAATATGTAGTCCAAAACACTCATGCGGAAGTATTTCTATTCATGGAAAATATAAAATAACAAAAATATGTTTTTTGTATATTTTTTAAAGCTTTAATAAAAATATGTACCTTTTTCTTTTTTTTGGCTAATTTGTGAACAAAATTTCTTTGTTTTCATTGAAATAAAAAAAAAATCCCCACTCTGCTAAAAATATTTGTTGTACAAAAATTCAAGGTCAATTCGTCTTAATTTTTAATATATTCCATATTATGTAAAGTTTCTAAACACATAAAAAAGCCATAACAATACTATTTTCCATGATTAAAATTAAGTTGAATTAAGACTATTTATTTTGTATTTGAATATCTCGGTAAACGCCGTTCTGGTAACTACAATTTGACCAGCGAATCAGTAAAACAAAACGAAAAAACAAATACTTCAGAAAAAAATCAAGTCTAATATAAACTTTTTGTTGCAATTGTTTTGGTTGTGGAAACAAACAATCATAAATTTAAATTTTGTAGAAGAAGAATGTACACGCTATCTTGTTAATATCTTTTAACAAGCACTTGAAGTACTGACTGCCCAGGTAGCCAAATTGTCAGAAGTCACCTAGTCTATTATACACTCCCAACGTGAATAAAAAGATAACAGTTTCTTCCTTCGAAATTTTGCTTTTACCCATACATTTTTTAAGGAAAACGGGAACTAATTTCGAATTATAATTTATCTGTAGTTATATTTTAAACATATCAGACATATAAAATGAGTTCATATTTCGAGTTTTAGTATTTTTGGAAGCTTATATTTCCAATACTGCAGTCCTACTGACCGGTATACCTATTATTTAGAGTGATTATGCAAAAAAAAAACAATCCTGACTCGAACAACAACAACAAAATTTTTATTAAATGAAATGTTAGAGCTTTTTTAATTGATCTTGAAGACTTTGTTCGAATTAAAATAAAAACATTTCAAAAATTGTTGTTATACACAGAAAGAAAAAACTCTTACTTAATTAACTGCCTGTTAAACGATTTCGAACATAGACGTTCGCATAGAATTTTATATGGGAAATATTTTTAAAACTGAGTGTTTTTCATAATAATTTTTTATGCGAACAATAACGTTCGAAATCGTTGAACTGGCAGTAAGTGTTTTCTACTTATATTTATTTTGAGTCGTAAATAAAAATTAACGTACGAATAACACTAAAAAGTATGTAGTTAAAACTTTAACTTAAGTCCATTTCGTTTTTGGATTATTTTATGTACGCCACACTTAAATAATCCGTACTTGATACATTTAATTTTGCATTTAGTGCACCAGTGGAATCAATTAACCGATTAATTACTACCAGATTAACTGATCGGTTAATTTAAAATGGTCTTTTTTTTGATTAACGGTTAATTTTAGTCGATTAACCGATTCACCAATGTAACAAAATTTTTAATTTGCCGTAGTATTAAAACATATACATATGTTTTTCTGTATTAAACTATGGGTGAGTTCCAAAATGTTTAGTTGCAAAGCAAACTCGCTTTTTTAAATGCATTCTACAATGCAACGAAGTACAATTTTACAACGTTATCTGTACCAAACTTCACCAAAAAAGTTACCAAAGTGCACCAAAAAAGTTGCAACACAATAACAGAATTAACCGAAAAAATTAAAAGTGTTAAAAATTTTAAAAATTAAAACAGGACTCTGATGGAATAACGGAAAATTTTATATTATATGAGAAGGCCAGGAAAATGACTGAGAAAAAAGATATTCTCTATTATGGGTTGCTTTCAATTTTTCCAACCCCGACGATAAGTGACATAATTTTTTCCAAGTCAAAATTAAGTCCTAAACATTTTAACCAAATTATTTTTCTAAACTTTTTAAATTACTAATAAAATAATCTCAGTTAATTTTTTTATTAATATGTACATGTATTAAATAGTAATGAATTATTTTTTTGTTAGCTCGTTTTAGAGCAAAGAATTGTTATGTTTGTTATAATAAATAATTTTTCCTTTTAATTTATTGAAATTACTTAATTTATAAAAAAAATACACCTACAAATACACCTACAGCCAACTTTAAGTTGAAAAGTGTGGAAATGACCAAACAAAGCAGAATTGCAGAGTACATAAAACTGAGTAACCTCTCCCAATCTTTTAACCTGTCTCACCCATAAACTCAAGAATTTCTGCAACAAAAATTTCAAGTCTGGACGATATAAATTGTCTTTTAGAGTACCCAACCATTTCGTACTTTTTTTTGTTTATTTCCTTGTATTTTATTTATATTTTTCCAATTATTTAAATACTGATTTAAGAAGCTAATTTAATTGAAGCTGATTATGTATGTACTTTCATTATATTATTAGGTCTGTAATTGTGCAAGAAAATTTTATTTCAAATTAAAATTATAAAGAAATTTTAGCGGACAGACCTGTAACTAAATGGCTTTTTTAAACGAAAAGACTTAAATTTTAATGTAGCTTGACGTTTCAATTTTAATAACATATAAGATAAAAGGACCTTTAGTTGTGCCAAATCGTTTATACCCACCGCTTATAGATGAATTTGTTGGCATGGTCACTTGTTGCAAAGTCCTTCTTTCTAGGGTTAGTTTGTAGTTGGAAATAATTGTTTCACTTACACAGAAAGTATAACTACAATTAGTCGGTTTCGGCTTAGAATTATTTTCAAAGTGAATGTCTTTCCGGATTTGAGAAGTGGGCATGGCACAAAATACATTTATTTATATCTGGAGAACGGTAAGGGTTCTGTGTACACACAATAGAAACGAATTTTTTTTACCAATTAAAGCATTTTAATTAAAAAATTTAATTACGTTTAATTGATGCTATTAATTTGCACCAGTAACCATATTCACAAATTCACTTAATTAAACGTTTAATTAATTTGATTAAATTTTTAATTAAATTCGATTTTATTTTTGATTAATGCTTTAATTGGTGAACAAATTTTTTTTTGTGCATAGCTGTGAACGCCCACTTCAGCAGCTCCCATATAACCGCAAGAAAGATCAGTAACAATAAAAGGTAGCAAAGCGCACCGGGTTCCTGTATACATAACTTCATGTAAAGGGTATATAAGATTTGACATTTATAACGCTGACTTGATTTTTTATAATTTTGTTCGTGAGCATTTCCTGCATAGCTGTTTTAAAGGAGCGCACGATTATGCGCTTTTTCTTTTAATAGTTTTAAAAAAAACCCATAACCACATAGAAAATTCGGTAACTTTATATCTCCAAAGCTAAAAGAGATACAAAAAAAAATAATACTTATCGTCGTTCTTTAGAAAAATAAGCGGACAGGTGTCTGGTAGTTTTTTTTTAAATTCGGCCCTATTAGGGAGTAAACGTGTAAAACCTAAATTTTGGTACTTTTAATACCACATTCAAAACTTATCAAAAAATACGAATATGAATTTGATACTTTTTCGAAATTCGATCATTTAAGGTACTTTTTTTTACAAAACATTTTTCTCCATTCATTGGCATATTCGTACTAAAATATGGTCTGCCACTACAATACTGAAATTTTTCATACTTTAATGGGGGGGAAAAAAGTACACAAAAAGGGAAATACGGGAAATTTGATATTTTTCTACAAATAGTATTTTTTTTAATAAACTTTGGCATACAAATATGTCCACGAAGGAAAACGAGACGCTAACGAAGTAGCGGGTTAAATGCTAGTATCTTATAAATTCTTTGTTTTATTTTAAATGAAAGACCCTTTTCAAACAATATTCGCTTCTTACTAAACAAGAATTTTTAGTCTCAAAATATACCCCAAAAAAAGGCTTTTTTAAACAAAATGTTTTAAAAATGCATCAAATAAAAAATATGGAAAAATACAAATTTATACTATTTTTTCGCAGGATGGATTATTTTCTGGGGTATTTCATGAATTTCTTTTCTCCTTCTTTTTTATTTATTTGTTATAATAACTAAAATAATATATAATAATAATAATAATAAAAAGATAAATAATTTAATAAAATTCAATCTTAATCACATTAGCTCCTTTTATATCCTAATTTTTTTTACATTTAATTTATTTAGGATATAAAAGGATCTAATGTAATTAAGATTTAATTTTATTAAATTATTTATCTTTTAATTAATATAATTATTATATCCAATAGGACTAACCTTAGTGCAAATTTAATCCAAATCGGAAGACATCGATTTCCCCCACCCCACCCTCGAATGCTAAAGATTCAAAACAATTTATGACAACATTTTTTTACAAACTTTAATTATGGATTGTAAAATTTTTAATTTCACATCCCAACTCCTAGAGAATTTATTCATTAAGTTAGTTAAGCTATTCTTTAAGTAGAATTTATTCCGATTGAGTATTAAATTTCTGTGAATAATTTAAATTAGGGTTAATGAAGGTGATTAATTATTAAATAAATAATGGAAAATTTAAATATTTCAAACTGAATTAAATTTTTTTCATTTAATTGTTTTTAAAAAGAATTCATTCTTTCGAAGATTTGTTGAATACTTAAAAATTCGTATTGAAGTATATCGCTATTTTTAAACTTTATTATTTACCAACACAAATTTATTATTCAAGTTTTGTGGCGTGTGTTTTAAAATATTTTATTTTTCATCTGTTGCGAAATGCCACATCCATCTACACATTAAGCAACTTAATTTCATCATTATTTTTCATGTCATATTATTTCATTTCCTATTAAAAATATCTTTTTCGTTTTCTTATTTTAATGCGTGTGCATATTTGATATCTTCTCATCGAGATTTTCTCTCTTGTTTTTTTCCACAGCGAACTTAATGAATTGCGTAAACCCACTTCAGATAATCCCGATATATTGCGATTCTTTAAGTACATGCGAGCTGCCAAGGATGGCCAGGATGGGGTTGATTGTGAGAAAACATTTGATAAATGTGCAGAACTTAAAGATTTCAACAATCCAGCAATGGTTTCCACTTATCATGATATTAACAAATTGGTACAAGCTAGAAAATTGACAAACAAATAAAAGAGCAGCCAATGAAAGATTGATTTAAAGGATGAAAGAACGGAAGAAGCTTTAACACAACAAAAAATTGCAAAATTATGATTGATAAGGGATATGAAATTAATTTATTCATATTCTTATTTGCGAAAATTATGTTGGATTCCAAAATGGATTTAACAGTAACAATGATAAATTAACAGCCATAGTTTCAAATATAATGTATTTTATTATTTATTACCTACATATTTATTTATTTTTATTATTTATTTATTTGTTTATTTACTGTATTATGTGTACTTATTTATTCTTTAAGTAGCCGAAAATATGAAAAACTTGTGTATATTAGAGAGGCCCTGAAATTTTAGCTTCGGATTTACGTAAAAGCCCAGTCAAATTATTGTACCTTTAAAGCTGTTATGATACTATCTATTTTTTGTATTTTTTCTATATTGGAGAACAGTGCAAATATATTTGCATAGGAAAACTGACTAAGTGTAAAGAGTATGATAATATCATAAAAAATCTTGAAATGTCAAACAAATATACATGTGTTATCGATAAATAATCTAAGACTGTCAAAAAAAATATAAAATTGTTTAACTTAAAATTGACATTTCCAGATTAATTGTTAGCACTGTTGCCAATTTTTTTAGTTTTTGATCGAAAGAAACGGTTTTTAACTTTTTTTTTGCGATTTTTAACTTTAATGACGGTTTTTTGGGGGGAAAAAACGTGGGCAGTATTGTTTGTTTTGTTTACATTTTATCAAATTTTATTTCTTGTTCTTTCTCGCATTTGTTGTTTCATTCAGTCAATCCTAAAAAAATCCAATACAAAAAATAGCAAGTATCATAACACCTTAAGGGCTAATAAATCCGAACAAGTTAAAATCTATTTATGGCTTAAAATATGTTCGAACCCATAAATCTACAAATCACTGAACATATATACCATCTTTAAACGCATAAAATTGGGCGTTTAAAGTACCAATTCCGACCATATTAATTTGATAAGATTTATCTTAGCGCTGCTACATGTTATTTTTTTTTAACAACATATAATACATGGGACACTGATTTATAGTTGTTGAGTTTAAACAACATATACAGGTATGTGATGGAAATCGATCGATTTCAAAACGAACGTTTTTAAAAGGTGTGATGAATTTCGAGGGATTTTAAAATCCATTTCTAAATTAAAGGATTAAGTTTTCGGTCAGAATACAATTCAGTTAACGTATAAAATATAATATTTAAAAGAATAAAGACTGAAAATAAAAGGAGCATGTATTTAAAATCCATGTTAAAAGATACTAAAAACGATATTTTCGGTTTCAAATCGTTTCGTTTTTAAAATCGATTTCCATCACATACCTGATAAATTCAAGTTTAGTTTAAGTAAACCAGCGTTTAAACCATCACTGATTTATTAGCCATTAGCCTAAAACTTAAATAGTGGAAATTTGAGTTAAATCGGACTACTTTAGCCCGTGCCCAACTGGGGTCAAAGTTCAATTTAACCTAAATTCAGCCAAATGCCTGCAATTGATCAAAGAATTTTTTTTTTTTTTTTTTTTTTATGACATTTTGAATATGACACTACTTTTGCCAAAAAATTTTCAAAAATGGAATTCGTTCATATATATTCCTTAAAGGATAAAAGGAACCTTCTCACCAAATTTCATTAAAATAGAAAGGGATCGGGTCCCACTCTATGTCGATTTGACATGGAATTACCCAAATAATATTAACTGTTAAAATGTAACCATTTTGTACAGATGACTGCCTTATGTATCGACGAACTGCATGTTATTTAATGTCGACATACATTAATCAGACCTTTAAGCCGATCGTTAACGATTTTGTGTTTCTTACTTACTCATCCTCGTAACTTGAAAAATACGGTTTTGACTTTTTCATATCAAGCGACTTCTATTTTTGTGTTCTAATACTACAACAACTTATTATTTCAATACAATATACATAGATGTAGTCAATTCTTTAATAATTCCATTTTAACTTTAACCCAAACACCGAAGTATACAAAGATGAAACGTTTTTTTTTTCTCTCCTGAAAAATTGTATTTTTTTTAAGATACAAGGTTGAAAAAGTAAGGCATCGATATACGGACAGAAACATTGCTTTCAGTTAGCAACACCTCTCAATATACACCATGTAGAGCCGGCGATACACTATTCTATTAAGTCGTACGATTTGTCTGTCGACTTGCAAATGAAAATTTTCATGAAATGATGGATTCTATTCGATCAAAGTTGCCTTTTGTTAAAAAGTCGCTGAGTCATATGAATTTGCATCCTTTATGTGGGACAGTTTGGCATTGGTAGAAAATTTTGCAAACATTTCTTTTATGTTTGATAGAATTCAGTCAGCTTTCCGTGAGAATGAATCGTACAATTGGGTAAAAGAGTGAATCCCAGCCTTTAAAGTTGGGAGTCAGCTGATTGAATTTATCTGCACGGCAAATAAATAAACTCTAATTAGCACAATCATATCGAATTCTATTATCAATTGCAGGTAATTAACTGAATTTCGGCTAATTTAAACGTTGATCCCGGTGGATCACGAGTTGGTTAGAGTTGTCCGATTTAGCTAAAATTGTCACAATTTACAATTTAGACTACTGGCCATTATAACAGCTTGCCGTTAGTTAAAAGTAGGAGTTTTTTTCATAGTGCTTACTTTTGCTTAAAACAAAGTTAAAATAGTGTAAAACTTTTTATACATGGTACAAAATCCTACCCTTAACTATTAGCAAGTTGGCCCTAAGTGTTACAATAATTCGCCTGGGTTTTTACGAAAATCCAAAGTTTATATTTTTCATACATTCTAATGCCACTCTAATATGTAAAACATTTATGTCTCGAACCTGTATTTTCTTTTGTAAATAAAATATTTAAGAAATTCAACACTTAACAAACTTATAAATTAACAAGTAAGAAAGAATAGTTGGGCAAACCCGACCAAATGATACCCAACGCCACAGTATTAAAAACCAAATTTTCGAGAGTGTATGGCTACAGGGATCTTACTATTTATTTATTTATTTATATTTTGTGAGCTTGTCATTCCGTTTGTTATTTCTACAATATTGTTCTTAGATCCTATAAAGTATAAATATTCATAGTTCTTATGAATACAAAATTGATTCAACGATGTCTGCCATTAATATTGTCTGTCTGTTTAAATGGGTTTTCCGAAGAATTCGGATGTGATGGGTACTGTCTTGTTATACATTTCAATACATGTCAAATATGCTCCGCTAAATTCAGCCAGGTCGGACCATAAATGACTGAAATATGAGCAGAAAAATACCATTATGTCTAATTTTGTCATAAAATCCCCTGCTTTTTTTAGTTTTTTTTTTAATTTAATCGGGAATGTTCTGTATTTTATTTTGTTTTTCTGAAAATATGCTGTAAGGAAAAGGTGGTCGCATTCATACATTTTTTAAATCTCGACGAATACAATAATTATTTTTGAGTATTTTTTAAAAAAACCACACAGTTTTATTGTTTTAATTTAGTTATTAAAATGTTTGTCTGCGTGTTTAACGATTTCGAACGTCATCGTTCGAATAGAAAATTACATTTAAAACAAAAACAAATTTTAGAATTTCAACAGCCTGTTCATCGATTTCGAACGTAAACGATGAACATGCTGTTGAATTTTTTTATTATAAACTCAATATAAAGAGAAATTTCGCATATATATTTTTTTATTTCAATTTTATGTTTTTTTTAAATTGCCATTTTAAAACTAAAACTGAATCAAATTTTGTTACCTGAAACTTCCAAATTATCTAAAATTAAAAATTTCTTCTTTACTTTAGTTTTTTCCTTTTACATTCCAGCAACATCAGCAACAACTTATTTTTATATTTATTATTTTATGATGCTTTTTAATAAGAATTTAAAAAAGTTTTTTTCCCTTAAACTTTTGGCAACAACGGGATATGAGTTAAATAAAACCGTATCAGTTGATTGGTTTGTTGTTATAGCACAACCACTGCAGTGAAGACGGTATTATGCGTTTATGATGATGTGTGTTACAATTGGAAATATAGGTTTAAGAGCTACCTTTAGGTATACCGATCGACTCAGAACCACTTTCTGTGTCGATCTGATGATGTCCGTCCGTCCGGATGGCTACTTGTCTGTCCATATTGACAAAAAATCGAAGATACGTTTTTTTGCATAATTTTTATCAGAAAAATATACTGCGTCGATTGGTCGAGCTCCCATATTTGTATGATGAAAAAAAAATTCACTTTTTTGTTTCCATAAAAAACTAATTGTAGTTACAGCATTTTATAGGTTTGTGGAAGAAAAGTCGTTTGCTGTAAGCCGCAGAATCAACGGGAATAATTGACTGGAGAAAAAAAAATACGTTTTTAAATTTATGTTCCTAAGTTGTACAGTTGTTGTGATATGCATTTTTTTCTACTTTCATATAGGTTTTTCGACGTTAGTGAACATTTTATGTTCTGTCAGTTACAGCGTTCTTTAACTATTGCGACGATTTAAACTTTGTACGCAAAGTACAGGTATCAGTTTTAATAAACTTTTGTACATACGTTTTAATAATCATAATGAAGCTTATAGAAAATGGCGAGAAACGATCCATAATTTTTCATTGCCCCCATACAAACTTCTTATCGCAATAAAGTCTTTGTGAACATTAATCATCTTTCTATGTTCACATTTAGATACAATTTGACCAAAAACCATTTTATTGCAAAATATCCTACTAAATTTGAATGGAATCGATCTGTTGTGTTCAAAGCTTCTATCAAATACTACTCCCGAAAATAGCTTTTAATGACATAACTTCCTTATAAATGTTGGTATTGATATATTTGGCGGCAATAACTTCTTTACTAGATTATATCTAGTAGATATTCTGTTTTGGTAAAATGTTGTGCTAAGTAATTGCGGATTCAAAATTACTCCCCTCCTGAATTTTCTTTAAGACGAAAAATCTCATATGGATGTAAACATCCATATTGTGCCGAATATTATCTAGATATCTATAATATTCGGCACAAAGAACTCTTTATGGAACTTAACCTTAAAAGATAATTTTCTTCTGGTGGGCCCATGAGTGCCGTTAGGTCCTAAATACAGTATACTGTAGAAAATGTGTCTGTAAATACTGTGGTGTAGTGTATCTTACCGTAGGGTTTGAACGCCTATACTTTCTGACTTGTTTTGGTTTGTCTTTAATTGGGAAAAAGGGATTTCGTTTTTAATGCTGCTTTAAAATTTGAGCAACTTTTTTATTTGTTTTTCTTTCAAATATCCAGGCCAATGATTTTTATTTTTTATTATTATTTTATTGTTGTTTTTATTAGTATTGTAAATATTTTAGTTTTTAATTTTCTAATACAAGTTAAGTGTAATATATGAAACACATTATTATTATTATTATTTTTAAATAAGAAACATAAAAAGTTAAAACTTGTTATAAAATTTTTTTATTTTTATTAATAATTTAGTTTTAAAAATAACTTATTTTACACTGAAAGTAAAAATATTGAAACTTAATATTTTACATATATAAAATTTAATGATTAATAGTCTTAAAACTTCACTTTTAGAAATTGTTAATTGAATTTAAAATTAAATATGAAATGAAGCTCTGGCGAAGACTCTAAGAATTAACTGTAAAAAAGAAAGTTTTCCCTTACACGTTTAAACTTGTATAGAAGTTTTATGGAGGAGAAAGGAGAATTTATAAGGGATATCTTTTTATTTCCATAAATTTACGATTATATTGTAAGCGATAAAAGGCAACGTTTACAGAAGCAGGGTTTTTATTATTTTTTTTTCGTTTTATTATGCGTTTTCTCCGCAACGGTACAAATTCAAAGCCAATGAATTTGTTTGAAATTTTAACGAGTACTTTTAGACTATTTGCAAGAAAAAAACTAAATTCCGATAAATTGTCGCTTACGATATACATAATCGCAAATAAGGCTCGATCTATTAACTTAATACTTACATAACGGAGCAACCAATGCGAGTTCATAGTTATCAGGTGGTGGCAATCCTACAACAATAGAAACTTTTTTGTTGTTTTTGAAGGTTGAAAATGGCAAAATCTCTCACTTTCAAGAAGCAAAAAACCATAATCAGCTAAATGGTTTAAAACACTTGTTAAATGATTTTGTCTGGGGGCCAACTAAATCAGCGCGTCAAGCGTCTATTATCTGCCAAAAATGCACACGCTTAAACAAAAGGTTTATAAAACAAGACCATATTAAACGGCGTCATCACTTTGCAATTGACAAAACTGATATTGAAGGGCATCCAAGGCGAATTCATCCCAGGTAATCTCGGTACTACAACAAGTACAACTCGTACAAAAACCACAAGCAATTTATTTTTGTAAAATCATTGTACAATGTCAAAAGCAGAAAAAAAACAAAACAGAAACAAAGATAATAAACAAAATTTTGATATCCAACAGTGATTTAAACTAATATCAGCAGGGCTTTTAAGACCACCTGTAATAAATTCGCCTTGAGGCCATCATTAAGTAGAATTGGCTGTTGTTGTTAAAAAGTAATATCAATTTAGCTCCTTTTAGGACAATTTAGCGATTTAACTGTAACGTTCATGACACAGCGTTGACGCTAGAAAACTTGAAAAAATTCAAAATTCTTGAATTATAAACAAAAATCTAATCTTTGTTTATCACAATTTAATTTGTCATTTAATTTATTTTTAATTCTTATTTATTTATTTATTCTGTTTATAGATTTTCTTACTCTCTTTTTAATTAATTTATTTGTATAATTAATTTTTTTTTATCTAGAGCAATTGTTCATTAAATGAATATTTAAATAACTAGTATTTTATTTATAAAAATAAATATTGAATTATTTAGTCACTACAAATTAAAAATTTATTTATTGCATACATGTGTATGATTCCATTTAAGATCATATTCATGTAGTAACAAAATTTAATAAAATTTTATGAAAAATTTAATTTTGTGTTTTTTTTTATACATTTTTAATGAAGACAAAGAAATTTTCTTGAAAAATTGAATTATAAATTATTTAAAAAAAAACCAAGTTTCGAGAATATTTCTGAACTTCAAAAATATATTTAATAAAATCTGGAATTTTAAAAAATTTTATATTCACCATTATCGTGGTTGACGTATTTAAAATGCGCCTACGACTGTTTTGGTAATAGATTAAAGAAAATAAGTTCACCTTCTATTTAATCTATTACGAAACAGTCGCAGGCGTATATTAAATACGCCAAACACGATAAGGGTGATTGAGTTTTCTTTATAAATATAAACTTACTTAGTTATAAAAAATAAACATGTTATTAAGTCCTCGTCCATATTATGAAACATTTGCTGCGAAAAATTTAAGTCTGTAAATGAAAGGGGAAAGACGGAAAGTGTACTTTGTTTCGTGTACATGCAGTTTTTGTGAGTTTGTTATTTTAAGAAAGAGGGAAATCATACAAAATGCATAATTGTTGCAAAACAAAATTTTGTTTTATGGATACGAATGCATTTTCAAAAGAGAATTAAAGAAAGTTTCTGCAGTAAATGTTTTAAAATATGGACGAGAACTAAAGGGTTTATGAAACGGATTTTGTATGAATATTTTTATGATTTAGTGTGCGATTTGTATGTAAGTAATAATCACATAAGTAACAACCCTTGCGCAAAACTACACTCACAGAAAAATGCATTTTCATATTGGTGGTGTTCTACCATCAGAGCTGTGATATCAATGTTGTAACACAAGACATCAGTGAGGCAAAAAGTGACATCAATCCAATGACGAACGACATCATAAAATTGGTTCATATTTTATGCGTCGTCTACTATGACTACAGTAAAATCAATTCGATGCCACATTTTATGTATTATTAACATTATTTTTATGTTTATAAAGTAAAATGGGTAGTAAAAATTCCCATATACTATTTGCTTAAATTATTTAGTTAAATTCATAAAATCTTCAAGTAGAAAAACCATATCGGGCACAACCAAACCGGATGTCAGAAATCGCCAAACGTCAATTTTGTTCAGTTTTCGTAAAATTAAATTTTTGTTTTAATTAAATTTTGCTTACAAAAAAGCTAATATAATCGGCCTTATTGTGGTTTTCGTTGTCGTATACGACTGTGTAATAGATTAAAGTAATACACAACATGTGTTCTTTAATCTACTACAAAAAACGACACGTTTGTTTACGAAAACGACAACCACAATAAGGCTGAATATTACAGTAAAAAATTGCCAAAAACGGAGAAAATTGTCGCCGAAAGTAAATTTTGTTGTTTATTTTATTTTGTTTTTAAATAACATAAAATGGAGATCATATATTCAGTAAAAATAAACTAAAATTACGTACACGAGTCTATTAGATCGTACACTTAAGCCTCATCGATTGCATTACTAGTGTTTTGACCTGCATACATACTAAATATTTTTTTTTGTTCATTATTTATTTATTGAATCTTTATATATTAAATATGAACTAGCAATAATTAATCAAATCTTATCCTAATACATTATATATATATATGTCCAGCCAGTGCCAGACAAAATTTCGTCATAACGGTTAATGTTCACATTTTTTTTTCAATTTTTAATTTGTATGTAGGTGTTTATCGCTCTTCTGATTCGGAGAGTGCTGCAGTGTCTCTCACATACTAAATATAAGAATTAAATAGTGGCCCGTTTTCACAACTTACCGATAGCTAAAGGTAGGATGTTATCGGCCGTATAAAAAGGGTTCCATTATTACAACTTTACTTTAACCTACCAGTTTGGATCAACCTTAATTAACTTTATCGCGCACTTTAGATTAAAGTAAAGTTTTAATAATGGAACACTTTTTATAAGGCCATTTAAAGTTTACTTTAAGCTATCGGTAAGTTGTGAAAACGGGCCTTAAAATGATAACAAAACAAAAATCATGTGAAAAAAAGTTGCCAGATTTTAAATTAGTAAAGATAACAATAAATTACAAACTGTTAAAAAAATCGCTGAAATAATATGAATGGTAAAAATAGCCAAGTAAATCGCCAGATATATAAAAAATCGACATAAAAGTCGCCAGTCGCCAAATGGAAAATCCCACCGCCAAACACTTTTCAAAGTCGCCACGTTTGGAGAGAAATCGCCATATCTGACAGACCTTATCGGGCATGCTGATAGTGTGTTATAATTGAAACAATGTGAAACAAACATGTGTAACGGGTAAGTAAATAATAATATTCTCCCACTTTGACTTAAGTCAATCTGAGAGTCATCGCACTGATGGCATTTTTTTTTTATTAATCTGACTCCAATTCATGACATAATTTCACCTGTTGACAATTTGGCCAAGTGATTTAAAGGCTGACATCACAATGATGAAAAGAGTCATGGCGACAAAAACGAAGTCACTTCTCATAGTATTGATGTCAAAATACATCAGCGTTATGACGCCTTTCTAAAGGCGACCGTACACGACATGTATTTGTCATCTGACACGTCAAATTTCCCACTGCAAAATACATACATGTCGTGTGTAACCTTTTTAACTTTGCTTCTGTAAAAGTCAGACGAAAAGTCATCTGACAAAATTTCAATTAGAGCGTGCTCTATTTTCTTCTGACAAACCATCTGACTTTAGAAATCTATGACGGGAAGAAACCGTTAGCGGCGTACAGACATGCACAATTACATGTGACTTGAAAAGTTGACAAATCAGTGTAGTATATGCTTTTATACACAATGGGTTTTAAATGTAAGAGGGTGTTTTTAAGCCCGAAAGAACTTACTAAGGGGTTAGCTGTCAAACGAACTGTTATACTAGGGTAATAAGCTTCCAAAACTTCAAAAAAATTTCCGAATTTTTTTAAACTAAATTTTAAGTTCTATCGGGCTTCAGAGAACACCCTTTAGCATCAGACAAGCAGCTTTCTTGCAAAATAATTGAAACTTACTAAAGACAAATCATATTTGTTTTTTACTAAGCACACTGTTGTTAAATTGTAAAAACACGTTTTTTATGTTTGGATAGCTATCTTTAATGGTAAGTAAGTACGGTAGCTGGCAAGCTCTCACTCCAAATTGGAAATCCTAGGTAGGTCAGTGTACCTGTTAACAATAACAATAATATAATTATTTTCTTTTCAAGTATATGAACTATTTCAAAGTTTTTGAGCACCTGCGGAAACCGACATACTATGGCTCTTTTTTCTTTAAGTTTTTTGAATTGACGTTGTACAGGGTTTGATTGACTACACTTGGAGGATATGACGTGCAAAGTTTTACGTTGAAAAGTCTTCACCTTAAGAATTGGTGGTCATCTAAAATTCGAAAAATTAAAAAAACGACTTGAAACTTGCAAGTTTTTTTTCATCCATTCCGTTTTCTTTGCAATAATTTTTAGCTTTCAGATCCAAACCAATCCAAAATATAGTCACTAGACTTGGAGGATATATCCACTAAAAAAAAAATTTTGATATCGCTGCTGGGTGAAAAGTTGCATGGTGGTTTACAAGTGAAACCAAAATTTTCCGAATTTAGATTTGTGTGAAGATTTTACAAAGGGTTCTTGCGCCGTTTAATAAAAATGAGTTATAAGCGCAGAATTAAAAAACTGCGTAATTTTATAAAGTTTGAAGTATATCAAGTTGGTGTCAGCGTACCATATAACATATCACGGACATCACAAACTTAAAAGAAATTAGCGTAAATTTTTTAAAAATTTATGTTTTTTGCGTCTGACAATCTGAATTGTCTTTTAAGTTGGCTAGTGTATTGCGTGATGTGAGTAACTTCGCAAAGGGCAACTCCGAGGCGAAAACGCAAAACAAATTTTTGTTAAGCTTTTTTATGACAAAACATGGCATGAGAACATGTTTAGGTATCTAAATAGATTCTTCGTGGCGGAATAAACTGATAAAGTGCAAAACAAAATCATTTTTTTTAACCTTTTTTCCAAACACATTTCGCTTTGTGACAACTAAAGCGCTGTATCAATTCCGCTCAAACGTACATCGAATATGAATTACTAAGCTTGATACTAAAATTGAAAACACACCCAAAAAATTTTAAGGATTTAAAATTTTATGGAGGAAACAAAATGTTTCTAACCACAAAAGGCATCCTTGTATGAAATATTTGATTTGGTTTCAGATTATACATTTTAAAAATCCTGAAATTCGTAAAATCAAAACTGAGAATCGAAACAAATTATGAAAACACTAAAAAAAAACTTTAATTTTTATATATTTTTTTTTTAATGTTTAACTTTAAACCGCAGTAAAATTTTACACACGCAAATCAACATTGAAATTTTTGAAGTTGCCCATATACTGCTTTCAGGCTTCAAGTTTTATGTTTTGTTCTTCAACGTGGTTAATTTCAACATTTTTAATTCTTTGCATCCTTTCGGTTGTAATTCTATTCTATAAATAGGTTGAACCTGTAGCAGCTATATTTTCTTCAGGTGAGAGTTAAGAAAACTTGTCGAATATTTTTTGAAAACTCTTTCATAATTGTTGTATAAGATAAGCTAAATGCCTTAAATTGTTGCCCTGAAGCCGATTTAATTTGATGTTTACTAACACTCGGGTAGGCAGAAACTTTTCATAATAACAATTGATGCCCTAAAAGTAATCGAAAGAAGTAAAAATTGGTGTAAAAACTTATACGCATTTCCCTTAATATTCCAGTTCTTTAGCCGAGAAATTTTTGTTCTTACCCCTCCCGCTTATTAAAAGAGGGTTTAATCTTGGGGTCTTGGACATAATAACTTGTTTCCCAGACCTTCTGAAGATATTTAATATAAAAGTACGCCTAGCAAATTATAAATAGTTATATAAGAACGAATGAAACAAAAATAATGGAACAGTACATTCACATGAGTATCTCTTGATTCCTCTCTTTCATCTCGCCTACAAAGAAAGAGGTCGGACGATAAAAATTACTCAATTAAATCGGGCGCGAACGAATGGTATTTGTAATAAGTGTTCGAAAATAAACAGTACAACCCTTAATAGCGTTCGTAATTATTTTCTAGAAAGAACCGAACATTATATAATGTTCTGTTCTTCTTTAAAAAACAGAACAATTGTAGTGATACTGTAGGCAAACATTATATTTTAATGTTCTATAATGTTTTTTTTTACATTGATAAAGAAATTAACAAACAAAACATTTTAGCAACGATCGCACCACGAACAACTTGTGTGTGTTTTGTGTATATGTTTTGTTTGTGGAAAACTATTTTTCTGGCTTTTTGTTTTTTTTTCTTATGTGTATTTTGTTTTTGTAGAAAATGTTTGGTTTGTTTTAACTGCCAAAAGGGGCGAACATTACTGAGCCGAACCGAACACAATGAATTTTGTGGATTAAAAAAAAACCGAACGGAATTAAATGTTCTCATCTTTTGTTGAGTTTGATAAAAACAGTACATATTATTTTTGTGTTCGAAAGATGCCCAACAGGGAAACGTTAAATTTTTTAATGATTTTCTACACAAACACTATTAGCGTTTGTGTTTTCCACAAATCTACCGAATCGAACACTAAGGAACGATATTTACTGTTTATTTTCGAGCACTGCTTGTAATACAAAACGATGTGACATATTTCTTTACTGGCAAAAGCGTTAAAACTTTATTATTATTTAAAAAAAAAATACGTTTAATATAATCGTTATTTTTTAGGAGATTTTGAAAATTTCATGTGCTCTTTTAGTGGCCCTATTTAATTGTGCACAGCTGTTAGTTTATTTTCTAAAATGCTATTAATTTAAAATAAATAATTTCTTATTGTCTAAATAACATTCAACTTAAAACTTTGGGATCTCTACCTACACTGTTTCATTTTAAAAACGCAGTCATTATTTTCTATTTTGCTACACAGTGTAATTATCCATTGAGTACAGATTTTTGAAATCATTTTAGAAATGCAAAATTTAACACTGAAACTAATTTAACCGTCAATTTGCTTTGCAGCATAAGTTTCAAATTTCCAAACAAATTTTGTTGTTTATAGCACGCAACATTTATTTGTCTTACACAGTACAACACATGATTTGCCAACTCAATTCTGTGAACTGTATGTGAAATTAGACCCAAAAAGAAGAATTTCTGCATCATTCGTTTTGTCTTCTTACCTGCGATTTGAAGTTAGTATCGATTTGAAGTTAGTACTATCGTATAGGGGAATTTATCACGTTTTAGGCCCTGTTGTTTGACATAGCTCGACAACCACTAGCCCAATTTAGTTGAAATAAATTTAAAAAAATTAAGAATTACAATTCCCTTAATCTGTTCATATATTGTTTTCCTATACAAGTAACACTTTCGAAGTTAAAAATGAATGTATGAAGGAAAAAAATTATTTTTTGCCTAAAAATTTAAATTTTTTTTTTTAAAAATACATAAAAAATCCAAAATGGAAAAAAGTTTCAAGTCTAGTTATTTTTTCGCAAAGTCACATAACCTATGAGCAAAATGAGACAAAGATCATAAAAATCGATGCACGCGTTTCGCTTTTATTCGCAATTGAGTAAATGTATGAATTTCAAAAATTTGCTCGAGATATGCACAACATTATTTGGAGAAAACATTGACACCTTTTTCATGATTCTGAGAATAAACAAAAGGTTATTTGATTTTAATGATTGCGGTAATAAATGTACGTGGACAATTAAACGGAAAGTGGACCTTTTTATTATTTGGGTTTTTCCGGTGGCTACCTATATGATTTTTTTACAGAAATTGCACCCACATTTAAGGGTGGTCATTATTTGGAAAGTTTTGCACAGTTTGAAACGTACAAGTGCTGAATCAGGTATATAGCCAGCCGCCCTTAAAATATGCGCCCATTTATAAGTACCTGGCAGTAAAATATTCAAAAATACGTAGTATTTATAGGTGTGCATTGATCGATTTTTGGCATTCAGCCAGTGCCGACGAACGCGAACAGTAAAAGTGATTTTTCTCCAGTTTTTTAAAAGTGAATAACAACAAAACATAAAATATATCAATATGGAAAACAACAAGTGCCCATATTTGGATGAATATTGTTACGTTTGTGGTCATATCGTCCGAAAAATACAGAAAAAAGATCGAAAAAATTTGTTTACTGAGCAATTCAAAACCGCGTATTGTAATTATTTCGATGAAGCAGATTTAAGTGGTGCAAATTTTACGCCGAACACAGTGTGCAACAGTTGTTATACTACCCTTCTAAAATGGATTCACGGAAAAAGTAGAAAGTTATCTTTTATGAAGCCAGTAATTTGGGTGGAAGACACAACTGGACATGATAAATCCAGGTGCTATGCATGCATAAATTTTCGTCCTGGATTAAACAGACAACAAAAGTATACACTGCTGCATTTACTGCCACACTTCCAGTGCAACGCCCTGCTGATACCGATGCACCTAAACCTCCGAGTGCGGATACTGTGTCCCTGCTAGCCGAAACCGTTTTCACCAATCCGACCGATTTGGATGATGCTGATTTGATACCCGATATTGAAAATAGTGCACCACAACCGCTACCACAAATCGAAATGGATTACATTGTGGCCAAGCTGGGACTTTCACAACACGACTCCGAATGGCTGACATCATTTTTGAAGAGAAGAAAACTCACACAGCAAAATGTCAGCGCAACATCATACCGACAACGCCAAGCTGATTTTCAGACATTGAAATTGGTGGACACAGTGAAAGAAACACGCCCTTGAATAGTATGTGTATCTCGGATGACGAAACAGACTCAGACCATGAATATGAACAACCTACGAAGAAAACAAGATCATCAGAACCACAAGCGTCAACTTCTACAAGGATGGATATTGCCAATAATTGAAAAAATGTTCTAAATTTTGTTTTTATGCATATTATAATTGCATATTATTTTATTTTCATTAAGTTTTTATAAATAAAGTTTTTTTTTGCATGATAATTTTTTAATTTATATTTTTATTTTTATTTTAAGGGTGGTGGCTATAACTGATTTTTGAAATTCATACCTTTACTCAATTGCGAATAAAAGCGAAACGCGTGCATCGATTTTTATGATCTTTGTCTCATTTTGCTCATAGGTTATGTGACTTTGCGAAAAAATAACTAGACTTGAAACTTTTTTCCATTTTGGATTTTTTATGTATTTTTAAAAAAAAAAATTTAAATTTTTAGGCAAAAAATAATTTTTTCCCTTCATACATTCATTTTTAACTTCGAAAGTGTTACTTGTATAGGAAAACAATATATGAACAGATTAAGGGAATTGTAATTCTTAATTTTTTTAAATTTATTTCAACTAAATTGGGCTAGTGGTTGTCGAGCTATGTCAAACAACAGGGCCTAAAACGTGATAAATTCCCCTATACGATAGTACTAACTTCAAATCGATACTAACTTCAAATCGCAGGTAAGAAGACAAAACGAATGATGCAGAAATTCTTCTTTTTGGGTCTAATTTCACATACAGTTCACAGAATTGAGTTGGCAATCAATTAACTGAAAAATGTTGTACTGTGTTATTTTTAGAAAACAAACACAATATAAAAATGAATTTATATCAGGCGGAAGCAAAACGAGAGATGTTTTGACAATTCGAACCAATTTATTGTGGTTTAATAGTGTTTTTTTTTAAATAACAAATATTTAAAGCCGTAGATAATGCAATGCAAAAAAACACTGTCTATAAAATGATTGTTGAATTATGATTTTATTCTATTTCAGTGGGTGCGCAAGAATAAATTGCTTTTGTAACGTTTTCCAATAAGTCTTTTTTTAACTAAAACAAATAAATATTGACATAAACTTTTGCTTTTACCAGTTAGTTGAATTAAAAATTTAGCAAGAAAATTTTTTTTAAAGTTAATCAGGCAAAAACATAATTGTAAAAGAAAATATTTATTTTATTTGTGAATACTCATATTGAAAGTTGAGGATGACTTTGCGCTGGGTGTTGTAATCGCATTCGTAAGTCTTTTGCTACACACACTTAATGATCCATAAAGTCGAACAAATGATTTGGCAAATAAAACAATGAAGCAAAGTCATTATCAAATTAATAAATAGGGAGTTAGAGGTAACGGTTGAATTGGCAATTTAATATAACTAAATTTAAACATTTTATATGTGTTTTTACCACTGGTGATGAATGATGGTATACTAAGTTTGTCATTCCGTGTGAAACTTTTTTTATTGTTCATCTCTACCTATAAAGTATATATATTTATATATATAAGAACAATGTTGTTGTAAAATTGCTTCTAGTTATCCTTACAAATTATTATTGTAATTCAGCAACATCGGTTATGTAGAATAAGAGTAATGAACCCAAATGTGGAACCACCACCCAAATTTTGTTACAAAAACTAACATAAATCATGGCATTGTGCACGGATTGAAATTAACTTTTGCACAAATTCGTTCCTAGAAACAACAGTGAAGATCGGTCTATATAATTTACCATAGGCCCCATATATACAGCCCCCTCTCGAAAACCAGCACGCCTTAAACCGCAACAAATGCAGCTATTGTAATGAAATTTGGTACGTCATGGTTTTATATGACTAGAAATCACACTTTCAAATTTCTTAAAGATCAGTCCATATAAAGCTCACTCTAGGAAAGCTCTTTAGTATGTGTAAAACCAAAACGAACATATGGTAATAAATAAAGCCCACTCCTGAAAAGTTCTAACCGTCGGCAAAAAGTATCAAAGATGATCAGTGAAAAAGGGCGATCAAAAATTAAATTCAAAGTTGTCAAGTACCTATTAAAAACCCCGTTAAAAGTGGATTCCAATTTTATTTAAAATTGATAAAAAAAATGTAATTCATGTTTTAGAAGTTTTATAAGTAGGTGACAAATCTCAAGACTCAAATGTTTTATCACCAGAACTTGACACCATTATTGCTCGAATAAAACCGTTAGAACGCCGTCCAAGACAACAGAGTAGGCATATTTCTTCAGAAAGATCAATCGCAAGAAGTAAGAAAAATTTTAGCATGTGTTGTAGAGTTGGGGAAAATCGTTCCTTTTGTGGAATCGTTCCGACCGATCCGAAAGATCACATAAATAAGAATTATATAATTTTTTTAAGTTTGTAAAAAACTATGTAATTTATTATATTTCAAAAATGTTTTATTATTCGAATGTGTATTCTAAGTCAAATTACAATCCTCAAAAGCTTTTAAACTTTAATACACATTCGGATAAAATAAAAATTTATATAATAAATGTTACTCACCATGAGATATAAATTCCCAGATTCTATTTTTTAAAAATTTCCTAAATTTGTACCTGTTTTAATCTGCGCGTACCCTAATGCCGTTGCTGATGGTGAACAAGTGGTATGTTGCTAGAATATATTGCTTTAGATCACATTAGTAAATGACGATATAAATACACAAAAATCGGCAACACTGATCAATAGACAAAAAATTAACCCACAGAAATACATGTGATGATCCAACGGATTGCAATTGCGGAACGAGGAACGATAAAAAGGAACTATTGAAAAAGTCCCCACCGTTCGTTTTAGGAGATCGTTCAATGGATCTAGGTCGTTCCGTAACGACACAACTCTAATGTGTTGGTAACTTGCTGAAAACACAAACCATTTCATCTGCTGCTGAAATGGTTTATGGTGAAGTATTACAATTGCCCGGCGAATTTTTAACAATTCCAAAAATATATAACTCTTTTTCTTTTGTATCATACGACATGTAATTGGGACATTACATTAAAAGCCTTCCTCCAAAGTACACATTAAAAACAAAAACTTTTTGTAAGCAAAGAATTGTCAACATGTTCCCATGTTTGGATAAAAATTGGTTCTGGTTCGAGAAATTTGGAAAGGTAATACAGTGGACCATATTGGATAATCAATAGAAATTTTAAATATTTAACATTTAAAATCAATAACAAATTAGAAAAAATATCAATTGATGGACTGAACCCGGAGTTTTTGGATTGGGATAGTTTAAATTCAGAGGAGAGCAATGTAGTGCAACTACTTAAGAGTTAATGATATTTATTCGGTCGAATAAGTTTTAAATTTTTAGTATTAAAAATTTAAAAAACAAAAAGTTTTGAATTTTTAGTATTAAAAATTTACAAAACTTTTTCTAAAAAGAAAAAAATATTCTTACGGAAATATTTTAATAAATAAATATTTTATCTATAAATTCCGATTCACGGACAATCGAGGCCGTACTGTAAACAAAAATTCATGCAACTATAAATCATCGTATGAATACAAATGATTTCTGAAAGTTGCTTGAAAAGGGAATTAAGAAAAAGCCCCCGTATGAATTGGGTATTAAATGTAGGGAAAACACATTTTTCGTTATGGTCATCTCTAAACAAATTATTTTAAACGAAATATTTTTTTAAACAAATGGTTACTTTTATTAATGTCACTTACCACCTTATTAATGGTTAAAAAAGTCTTTTTTCAAGAAGCCACAGCCTTATTATGGCTGCCTTCCAACATCTTTATAATAGCAATAGTATGTCAAAGTAAATTTTGAATAACTTTGTTAAAACAAAATGTTTTTTTTTTACCCAGATACCTAATCTCGATCTATTCCAATTTTTGTTTGTAACCGATTTACATGAAAATTACTGCACCGATTTTCCCAAAAATTTACCACGTGAGGAGTACTGTGTAGTTTCGCATTTTTTCAATAGATGATGATAGATGATTTCGAAAAATTTAATTGATTCGTGTACATGAATGTGCTTACAAAACTCGACGTATTTCATCCACTCCCTCGTAGGATATAGGCAGAAAACTTAAGGGACAAAAAGCAAATATCAGAAAAGCTCAACAACAAGGAGAGGAGAGTCTTCAAATTTACGTTTAAACTAATTTGCAAAGGCATATGCAAAATGAACTAAAACAAATTATGTGCCATATAAAACCCCAGTAGCATGGATCAGGTGTGGAATGTAATATTTGTTGTCTTATTTGTACGCTCCCTAACCTCATCTGATAGCGATAAAAGCGTTCGAACTAATTGCTTGTGCATTTGAAAGGTTAAAGGAGGTAAACTGGAAATTTTTTTATTATTTATTTGATTTTACTCATATATCTTTATTTTGTTTGATTACAATAAGAGTAGCGAAGCCCACTGCGTGAACCTAGTTTTGATTATATCGTTGAGGTTTGTAGTCCGGTATGATACAATTTTTGATCCGCTTAATGCATACATTTCTTTAAGTTGAGTTTCCACCGATTTAGGCCTCAAGGACCTCTTAAATATTTAACCTCTTTTGGCGGGCTTCCAAGCGTTTTTATATAAACAAGTGTTTTCCTAATGGTCGAAATTCGGCCATACATTTTTCTTTAATATGAATAAATAATAGTATATCTAAGTATTTATGTATGTTTCGAGTATTAATTTTTTCCGTCTTAGTGGATCGTTTTGGCGACGGACCAACCTTCGGTTCATATGTTATGTTCCACGTGAGTGGTTGACAAACAAAGAAAGATATCGTTCTTAACTGGTTTGCCTGTGCCGATTTATATAGTCGAAATATTTGAAAACCGGCTTCTTGAAAATGTCGAATAATCGACCACCCTTTTTTTATTGTTTGATAATTGGAAGAAACAAAATTTTTATTTATGTATTTTCTATATGTGTTAGTATCAAATCTAAGCGCTTAAAATTCTGAAAATATTAAGCAGATTTTAATAAATTACATATTCTGCACTTCTGCCGGTTAATAACTTTCAAATAATGTATTTTTATTCTAGTCGCTGGGCAAACGGAGGAGGAAAGTGTTCTTAACTGTTTTACCGTAGACGATTTATATATACACAGAGAAAACAGATTCGTGATCACAACCGAATTTGGCGCCAATCGAATTTCGTCGGTTGCATGTACTATCACACAATTCGGTTACAATTACTGAAAATTTCGTTGCTTAGCACAATATTTTTGATAGCAACATTTAAATTTTCTATCAGTCATAACAACTGACATTGTTAGTTGTTAGTATGATTATTAGAAACAAAATTGTGCTTATAACCGAACATATGATAGTTACAACTGAATTAACACATAATTGGTGTTCATAACAAGAGATTTGATTGTCGTTATCAATATACTTTTTTTAACCGGTTGCATAAACCTTTTTCCCGTTATATTAGAAAGAAAATCAAAATAATTCCAATAAACTCCATTTTTTTTAAAGTAAATTTATTTTTTAGTATTTTTATTTATAGTTTTTACATTATAATTAGAATTGTGGATATTTTGTTGAACTATTTATGGTTTTTAATCCAAATTTTTAATATTTTTAATCAGGCTTAAGTTCATCAAATTTAATTTTCATTCAATTATTTTTTTATGAAGAAAGGAATTTTACAACATGAAAATTAATTAAAATTGTTATTGATAATCATTCATTCCTGACTGACCTGAGATTCGAACCCATGCGGCTGGTTACCATGACATGTTTCGATCGCATCCACTCGATCTCCTCAGATGGATTTGCCGTCTTACACTCGCAGCCATCGACGACTGCTGACGTCAATAGTCAAATATCAATCCTTAAACCAAATTGTATTTTTAACCTTTGGTAGATCGAAATTTGCTTCTTTGAATGATTATCCATTTTATTTTATTTTTTAATTGATTTTACATGTTTTTCCTAACTTCTGTTTTTTCCGTACTTGTGTCAAGAATTCTTCTTGAAGTCCAAAGTACATTTTTTAGTCTTTTCATTATGTCATTCTTTTTCTTGTTGACCTTTTTCAGCACAACTTGAAGGACAAATGGACACATAGAGCTCTTGCCTTAGATTTAACAATAATTAGAATTGTGGTTATTTTGTTGAACTATTTATGGTTTTTAATCCAAATTTTTACATTATTTAATTTTATTCACACATAAAAAACGAAGACATGTCGTTTCACTGCAAACTCTTTTTAACAATGATATGGTCCATACTTGCATTAAATTGGACCAGCCCAGGATCAAAATGGATCAAGTAGTCCAATATTATTTGCAGGACATACAAAAATAATACATACAAACATACATATGTACTTGTTTATGTAAATACTTATAAGAAATATCGGCATACCGCACAGTATCCACAAATGCATGTTTTGCTGGAATTCTACCTGTAGATCTCTTGGTCAAAGAAAAAGAAAAAATTATATAACGTATCGAAGAGCGGACACACTGGGCTAACTGCAAGCCAGATAAGAACAGACGCCCGGTTAGCACTACTAAAGGCCTGGCAAGTGCGATGGGATACTGGTGGAGACGGTAGGTGGACAATTCGGTTAAGCCGCTGGATAGAAAGAACACATGGTAGCATGAATTATTTTATTACACAGATGATGACCGATCATGGTAGTTTCAACAGCTACCTAATATAGATGCTGAACACTATATCTTCCATTGTCCAAGATAGGAACATGAGAGACTTAAACTAAACGACAAACTCCATGTGGTTTTTTCTCCTGACAACATGGTAAATGAAATGCTGGGCTCTTTGAAGTCGTGGAAATTGTGTGAAACCTTTATCTGCCGCATAATGAGAAAAAAATGCCGCAGAGTTCCAAACCCCTAATCTCTTTGGAGGACGGAGGACTAGGATCAAGACAACTTTGTGATGAAGATGTGTAACAACACAAAACCACCCACCCTGGTGGAATGCTACAGTGAGGTGGATTGGAGAAGATATCGTGTGGCCACTAGATGATAGCGCGCTATCCCTACGTCCACTAAAAAAACGTACTTATAAGAAAACGTAAATTACTTACCCCTATTAATTAAATTTTTGTACATTTTCCGTTTTTGACCGCAAAGATATTTTTTAAATATAAAATTAAAAATTATTTTAATTTGTAAAATGTTTTGACAGAAAATTTAGTAAGCAATTGGGGCTTTTAACTATTTGTTGGTTGTGAATTCCGAATAATTATATTTTCATATGTTGTACTCGAATTGAAACTATTCCAACAATCAATAATTAGCTGCATTAAATGAATTAACATTTATATTACAAAATTTATTGACGAAAGCAAATAATTAATTGCAGTGACAAATATTCAGTATTGCCCTGTATTAAATTCGGTCGTGATTCTAACCATTTGTACTAATTTTTAGGTCTAAATTAAATTAGTTATCATAACTAATAAGAGAATTGAAGGAATCATATTTCAGTTAGAATAACGTTTTAATAATCAAGAGAATTAAAAATCAGTTAGAACAATACATTTTTAATAGTTGCAATAATAAATTATGTTACTTGATCGATATTTTATTACTGCAACCGATTCCCAATCAATTTGTTTTCTGTGTGTAGATATATGATAAATAATTATTTCGTAAAATATAACCTACCCTATGACTATCTTCGGTGTGTTTTAACATTCAACCTTATTATGAGTGCTGTAGGCGAAAACTAGAGGTTGTTAAAAATTGGTATTTAAATTGTCGTAAACGACACAAACACGACAAGTTTTCTATGTGCCTTAGCTTGTCATTATCGTTTTATTATACATATTTATTAAAATTGTTAAGACCTTTTGTAGAGTACCCAGCTTAACCAGTTTAAGCTTGAAACAAAATAATCACTTAGTTTTTTTTTATGATTTTTGGTAAAATAAAAAAACTTCATCGACAACATCTCTCCAAAGTACAACTTCATCATCATCATCGTAATCATCGCTTAAACAAACAAAAAACTTCATGTGAAATTGCATAATTTCAGATGAATGTTTTTTTACTGTTGCTTATTTTTTTTTATTACACTTAAACGAATACAGGGTGGCTCAATAGAAACGAAGGGATTTGAATAGGGTATAATATTTTTTTATTGTAGATTAAACTTTATTTGATTTTGTGTTTAGTCTGGGATCACACTATGAAAGTTTTCTTTCAGAAAGTCTGAGTTTATTGGTGAGAACATGCTTTTCTTTTCTCCTCTCTAACCCTGAAAGAAAACTTTCATAGTGTGAACCCAGACTTACACTTCATTTCAGAATGGGGAATTAAATTCATTTATGCGTGAAAAATAACTTCTTGTAAGTGCTGTTTACGCAGTGAAGTGAGTATAAATCAGAACGAGTTTTATATTTGCTTATGTTTGTAAAATTATACAGTGAATTTGGGTAGTGTATGTATTTAAAACCGTTTACTTGTGTCACGGTCTTTAAAGAGTTTACAATAACAAATTAGCGCGGAAAAATTATGAAGAATTTCATCGTTCGACAGTAGGTCTGCAAATCATGCACCACTTTGGTGGTTTGTCAGTGTATTCAAAATTATGACGATTTCCTTAAGTATTTTTTCTGAGGTTCCCGGTTTCAAAATATCGCTCTTGTCATTTTCAAATGTTGAGTGGTATTTGTGAGAGACAATATTTCAGAAATATATGCAAATTTCCTAATACTGTTTTTGGCTGAAATGTTGAACTTTAATGAGAATAACAATTGGTAGGCCAATATTTTGTCTTGGGCTTTAATTTAGAGCCACATTATTCTACGCATCCAAGACAAAATTTCATCCTTAAAAGAATGGATCGTTCATCACTAAATTCGGTAGAGGTATTTCTAGTATTAAAAAAAAACTAAACATCTCCAAATATCTATACGGTAATATAATTTATTTTTTTAATATATTAATTAAATTCTCTAGCTTAAGGTCTTATTTTTTATATAAAAAACTTTTTTTTAATAAATTTGTGAAGAATAATGTGGACCTTAAGCTAGAGAATTTAATTAATATATTAAAATAATAAAGGTCGAAGAAAATACATATTAGATTTATTTTTTTAATTTAATCTGTCTTAAAGTGCATCGCTTTATATGCAGCCTATAGTGAATTATATACCGTTTTTCACGAAATTTAGCATTGTTATTTCTAGACGAAATGTTACTGCAATAGCATTTTACGTTATAATTTTAGGCGTACTAAAGTGTTTTTCGGCCCTGGGCTTTATATGGGGCCTATGTTAAATTATAGACCGCACTTCACAAAATTTAGAAATGTGATTTCTAACTTTATGAAACTTTGCAATTTGCTTATAATTCGTTGAATTGATGTTTGCGATAACCAAATTTGTGTTGAAAGACTTTATGTGGACTTTGTTGAAAAATCGTACACAGTCGCTGCCTTTCATGGGTCAAAAATTTTCTTCTCAGAGAGGTTTGTGGTCTTTCGTTTCTATAAAGACCATAGGCATTGTCTTGCTGCCGAAATGGAGCAATCAAGCGTTTTCGTTTTACTACTAATGCTGATGGTAATACAATAGAACAACGGCGATATGAACGTTGCGTTAAAACAATAGATCACAAATTTTTAAACTTAAATTTAATTATTACTGTTAACTTTTTAAAAGTGTATTTTTGACAGTAATTACAATGACGCATGAGCTGATTTCACTCCCAGAGCAGTTGTATGAACGACCCCTTCTTCTTTAAACATTCAAAATTTTAGATTTTAAAATAATAAAAGACAAATTTAAACCCCTTTGCTTCTTCTGGAACACCCTGTTATAATAATGTGTGTAAAAAGAGTGTTTATGAATTTTTATATATTATTGCGTGAAATGGTATATTCCCACAAGTTGGATGAATCACAATTTTTTGTTGGTGTTCATGTGTGATTAATTTGGTATATCTATGTGTTTAAAATACAAATTAACAAGACCTACTGCCAAAATGTTAACAAAAAGTATTTTTTATGTTTTGATTTTTTTGTTTATTCCTTCTTTGACTTTATAAAAAAGCCAAGGTTTTTATAAACGTCACCGTAAACGTGATTTGGGTTTTTTCTAGTCTAACAAAAATATCAAACAATTTTTTGTATATCTCTTGGCCACGCGTCTTTAACTAGATTTTTGTTACAACCGAAAAATTCTCATGAATTGATGGCTCTTTAATTGTTTTTTTTTTAAACATTTTAGCTTTAAAAAATTAATTAAGTGAACTTTTGTAGATTTTTTGTTTTGGTTTTGTTTTCATAACATTCACCATCATACATTGGTATTATGCGTTTGTGCTGAAGTTTGTAACGCATAAAAACGTAATTCTAGCAATTCAGCGTTTAAAAAACTGCAGTCAAAGGAGAAAAACTGCTATTTCTTAAATTTATTTTTTTGCTATTAGCCAAAAAAAAAAACTGCTGATTCATTATATGTAAACATTCGCTGTCAAAACAACTTAAAAAGCAAAAAGTTTTTTCACAAATTTTCGTTACTTGATCGACAGCTTTTGGTTTCGACTGCAATTTTTTAAACTCTGGCTAGAAGTATCTTTAGTATACTTACCGATTCGAAATATTTTTGTAGTTGATTACAGCTACTCACACATTAGTAATATTATTGTTCAATAATTGGTATTGTAGAATAAAATTGACTGTGTGTGGTGGCAATATATAAGATACAATCAAACATTTTTTGAAATGAATTATTCTGTAATGTGTTGACAACATTGTACAAGACACACATGTGTCCGATGATTTACTTTACTTTTACATATGAGTCGTTCAGTGGATAAAGGGAATGAGTCCAAAAATTTGAATTGGAGAAAAACGACAGAACAGTTGACGTTGACCTTAAAACTAGTTGTTACAACAAATCTCAAAACCAAAATTGCAAAATTAATTATGAGGGCTTCTTTTACAATTTGTAAATATATAATGTTAGTATGTAAGTGTATGTGTTCACAAAACCTGTTGATATGATACAAATACGTTTTTATTGATAAGAGTTTCAGTGGAAAAAGGGAATAAGTCCACCAAATTTTTTGTTGTTACAATCTATAACGTTTTAACAAATAGAAAATGGGAATTTGTAACTCAAAACAAGCAAATCGTTTTTATAGATAAATAAAAATTTATTTTAGGTATAAAATAACTAAATCTTTATTTGGTTTAACGGAATATGTAGTTTATTTTTTCACAGTAAATTTTTATCAAATAACTGAGGATTCCTTTGTTTTTTTTACGGAATATTTAGTAAATAATTTATATAAAATAACTGAATATTCCTTTATTTTTTACGGAATTCGCGGTTTAATTTTTGGCCATAAAAATTAAATGAACTTTTCCCTATTTTAAGTTACATTTGCATTTTATTTTACATAAAAAAGAAATTTACTAAATCAGCGGACCATATTAACTGCAACTTATCTTTACCTATCCGGTAAAAGTAGTTTGGTTATTTCAACGTTAATTTTGCCTACGTGTGTTTTCCTTTAAGTTTTCTTTTAATATGTGGTTACATATGTATTTTTATTAATATTTTTAATTAACTGTCAAAAATCGATGACGTAAAATACACTACTGTTTGACCAGTGGGTAAGACATAAGTGTTAAAATTATTAAAAATTCGTTGCACCATAGATATCTATATACAACTAGATATACACACATATATTTGTAGAAATTACGGGCATTAGCAGGAAGGTTGTAACTTACGACGAAGGTTACAACAGATCTGCACTAACTAAATTAGAAACTCTTATAACCACAGCGATATCATAACAGCTATCAAAGGTGGAATTCATATGTAATAAAGCATAAAGTTCTTTTAGAGTTACGCTTCAGATTGCTGCTCTCTTGCAGCGATGAACTAAGTACAACAACAATTTAAAGAACACAAAAAATTGGCAGGTAACGAAAGCTCGAAGAAAGGCAAGAAATAGAATAGAGTGATTAAAATCAAAGTTATCAAGTGATTTATGGAATATAAATGCAAGCGTGGGACTTATTCCCTTTTTCCACTGAAAATAAAAATTTCCTTTTTCGTACAAAAAAATGTTTTGTCTTTAAAAGGGGTTTTCCTTTGAAATTTGAAAACAAAATTTTTACCATACATCGTTAGTCATAAAAGGAAGTGTGTCCACGCTAAATCTCAAAAACGCCAAAAATGGACTCATTCCCTTTATCCACTGAACGATTCATATGTTGAAGAAAAACTGCTAGCTTTTCATATTGCGTAACTCATTGAATAGTATGGAGCAAAAGGACAATACTTATAATACTATTAAGTATTATTAAGTATATATTATGGGTACCTTTAATTATATCCATTTTTTGGGAATCGGTTTATGTTTGACTATAATTTTCATATAAAAATGCCCTCCGGAAATCCTTTTTAGCGCAATAAAATATCTTACGTTTTTTAATATGAGTTTTATCAAGGGTGATTAACAAAAGGTAGACTCATTGGGGCGAACAGTGCCTAAATAACCGACTTGTTAAAATTGTCTCTATGTAAAACAAAAACAATTTAACACAACCCATGCACATATTTTGGCACATACATACGAAATTTGACAATTGGGGCTTATGTCTGTCTGCTAATGAGTCTAACCTTAAGTTATATTGTGAGAAAATTTTGTTGTGGCTGGTCCACAATTGCGCATAAGTCTTATCTATGTAAAGAGTTTATGTCCAATTTCCAAATAAGAACACAAATCTTTAGTTTTGTAGGTAATTCAGTTTATTAAAAGTATCCAAAAATAAAGTTAAATGTAATGAGTATTAGGTAGTTTTAGTTTTTAATTTTTAAATTAATGTTACGCAAATTATAAAATAGAAAACTTTAGGCAACTTTCAAATAGGTAAATTTAGATTTTAAAGACAACTATTGAGGCAACTTTTAATACTTTTCATCGTAGGCATTTTAACTGAATATGGTCAACCATTTTTAAGTTATTCAACTTTATGTAGTGAAAGTGCCTTAATTTTGGACATAACAGTATATCTTGAAAAGTAGAATTGGTAGAGATAAATAGAGATTTGATTTAAAATCAGCGACCTCAAATCAATAAAAATTGGCAATCAAATTCTAGACTGCAAAAAGAAGTTCAAATTTGTTCCCTTGAGTTATAGATCCCATGCAAACAATACTCGCAAAAATACGTCGCTTTCTTAAAAAGGGTGGTGTTGATATAAAATAATGTGGCGATAACGTTTATAAAGATAGTATGTAATGACACTTTGCCCTGGACTTACCATAGGCTCCATATAAATCCCTCTCTGGAACTGCTTAAAGGCGAATAAATCTAATATAGACTTTGATATCTAGATAATATTTGGCACAAAAACATTTATATGAATCTTACCTCATAACATAACCCAGTAAAAGCTTCGCTTACTTTTTCAAAATGAATAGATTCTTTTCCTCATTATTTCGTAGATTTCTTCTATTTAAACTTCTATAACTACTTTTTTCTGGAAGTATGCAGGTAAAAAAATAATGACTTTCTTTTGAATGCGTTCATTTTAGAATTCATTTAGTAGAATTGTAAGTAGTAATGTTTTTCTGATTACTCAACACATTATTTTGTAGAATAAGTTTTTACTGGGAACTTTGTTTTGCCGGGTCTATGATTGCTCAAGGATCCCAGATAGAGTACACTTTCGAAAATAATATATGTACTGTGCAGTAGGACATAAAATGGTCAGTAGTGCAATTCACTAACTTTTTTTATTAATTTAATTTTAATTAAATTAATTTGTTTAATTTTTTAATTTTATTTGAGTCAAATAATTTGCTTCAGGATAAATAAATAAGAAGCTCCACAGAAAATGGGTGATTAATAAGAAGTAGATAAATTGTAGGCCAAATACCTAAAAGCCATATCATTTATCGACTATATAGGAACAGCAATAAAAAAACACTTTTCTAAGCGGATTTAACCACACAAAAAATGTTGGTGTTAATAACCCACAATTTGTTTTGCTAAAAATAACAGCTGACTGAAACAGCTGTCTTTAAGCACCAGCAGATGTCGTTAAAAGTGTTAGTGAAAGGCAAAATGGTTAATTTTGTGGTTAACATTTGTAAACGAAACAATTGTGGTTTAAAAAGCATAGTGAATCGCACTACAGGATTGGCCTACACTTTCTTACTTGTTTTGTCATAGTTCTATTGTTTTCCACAAGTTCCACAGAAGATCCACTGTTTCATACTGTCCATATTGGAAATTGGTGTACGGCATCATATGATCGTGTTGGCCCAACTATAATTTTTTATTTGTTTTATATTCGCAACCTACCACAACATTTTTTGAGTTGTTAAATAAACAAAAAATAAAGAGTTTCATCCACCAGACTTTGTTACGTGTAGTATTAACGTTTGTATGCTTGAAGTCGAGAGTAACTCCCTTATTGTTCGTTATATTTTATAGGAAACTGTTTGCGTATTTACTCAATTTCTTAAATATTATTTTACTTAAACTCAATTAGTTTTTTTTTATTTTTGGGTTTTTACCAATACCATTTACCTGTCCGTCTGTCTTTTAACCACTGCATGCAGTGATTTTGTTATTGTTTTTTTTGTTTAATTTTGTATAAAACCATTGTTACCGGCAATTGAAGCCACAGTTCATACTTACACCTCGATAAAGTAGTTTGATCTTTCAAAAACTTTGCCATAAGGATACAATATTAAATTAAGCAAATATAAGCAGCATTATTAAGTAAGTGTAAAATAATACAAAGGATTAAATTGTGTAATTAAACAATAGTTTTGGGTGTTATATTGAAAATTATTGTGGTAAAAATTCAAGTGTAGATTAAATACAACGATGTCGAATAAAGATAAACATGTAACAAAATAAATAATAAAAAAAACAAAAATTTTCTGTATCAATATGCTTGAAAATAAGTTTTTATTACTTATTTCTAAAAATAAACCAAAACCTGAGAAGTTTTTTTGAATCCCACATCCTTCTGCGGAATTTTCATACTGACTGGAATGCGAATTGTAACTACGAGTTAAATTTCCTCTCTAACTTATGCAACTGGAAATAAATAGTTTTAACGTGTTAAAAAAAATAATTAATAAGCCAAGTGAAATAAAAATCTGGGTCAAAATCCATTTTTTTTAATAAAAAATTAATGAAACTAAAAAAATCTTATAAAGGAATTAAATAATTTAAAAAATAAATAATACATCTTTAACATAGAAATTTGAATGCCACCCTCAAAGTTTTTAACTACGGCTAATTATCAACATTTTTTAAAACGAAGTTATTTTTCTTTAAAAAGTTTGTCCACACAATATTTAAATTTCTAGCAGAGCTCAAAATCAGCGAAAACAACTTTGACATTTGTAAACCAAGAAACACATAATTATTTTAACGAGCAAGGGGAAAGCAAGTTGTGCAGAGTGAGAGAATATTTAATTGATCGATTAGGGATGACATTACAACTTTGTTGCTGGCAGCAACAATAATAACTAATAGTTAATTATAAGTGAACTTGGTGAAATTGGTCGTTAGAGTAAAAACTTAACTGAAAATTAAATTAATCTAAGAACTTCGGTTAAGACAAAAATGTTCTAACATAAGCCCTTAAGAATATTTATTACAATTTTTCAAAACAAATCAAACAAATATTTGACAACAGCCTTTAAAAAATTCGATTATTTCAAATAACCCAAAAGTTAATTTAATTTTATGGTGTTAATGCCTTCATCCCTAACTTCAAGACGACCTAATAACACATTGATGTCATTGGCATTGGCAATCATCTGGGCCATTGTCTCTTATTTTTAGCACATACATATTTATTTTGCAATATTTATTTAAGTATATATTCAATTAACAGGTCTTGTCTGTTAATTTTTCATAAATTTTTTTATGTGAATCAAAATCCCATAAATTTGCTATTAACATTTTACAATAAAATAATTTATTCAAAAGTAGGTTAAATGTTACTATGATTAAAACAGAATTGTACAAACCAAGCAACAAACTTTAAAATAATTTCCAATCAAGTAGAGTAATTTCGAAATTTTTACACTTTTTTATCGTATTATTAAATATTAAAAAAAATAGTGCAACTTTAATATTTTTTTCAGATATTGTAGATTTGGAAATTCAACAGAATTTATTTTACAAAAATTTAAATTAACCCAGGTATGCTTTTTTTTATTATTTTGCAAGCAAATGAGAAATAAAAAAGGTGCAATTATAGGTTTTTTAAGATTTATTGAAAAAAGTGGGTTTTGAAGCCGTCCTACATATATATAGGACATTGGGCACATGACTCATTGGTTGGGATACGACACAAGACATTTTACATATTATCCTAAATATATCACATTTTCGGCATCTAGTTGAGGGTTTTTGATGGCTGGCTGCACATCATGTTTGTTTTTCCTGTGAAATAGCCTAATAGTCCAATCGATCATAACGCAATTCATTATTTAGGCACCCAGGTCCTTTTAAGTGTCACTGATATTTGTAGAAGCACCTTGGTAAAGCTCGAACTAGTTTGTATAGCCTTGTGAAGTCGTACCTTCCCATAGTTTGAAGCCATAACAAACTGGTTTACCATGAATATACTGCTTGCAATCATGTCTACCTGTGTATGAAACCTCGGTTTCAGCTACGCTGTATTTCTCTTCAACATCAGCAATGAATATTGGACAAAATAAAGTCAAAGAGCTCTGCAAAGGAACGAATCCACTAAGCAAAATCAGTCCAAGAAAGTATTTCGTTTTTGGTTTATTTACGCGCAAGTCTCTTTTCTTTTGTGATGTGTACTATTTGTCTCCATCCGTAATTTCTTCTAACTGTTCATCATCGAAAAAGAGACAAAAAGAGAAGTAGGATTGCGCGTATCTTTGTCGAAGCACTCCTCATGTGCTTCAAAAATAGCATCATAGTTGGACAAGTCTTTCTTCACATAGTGATATTTTTTATTTCTCTTCAATTTTTGCGCATTTTTAGACAAGTTTTCTCTAATCGGAGAGAGAGAGAGCGCGATATTATCCTCTGTGTCCTCCATCGCCAGAATGTTCGTCTGTGATGTACCCACATTAGATTATTCACATCTAAGTCCTCATCCTCTATTGAAAATATCAAATTTTAAGGTGTTACAACAACAAAACTAAAACACAATAATGCAACGTTGACACATAAAACCATCAAGCTACTCTTTATAAATAAAAATGTAAACAAAATAGAGTATTTATTCTTTTGTAAATGTACAAAATTTTACTTACCGTAAAAACGAGTCCCCACATTAAGTCATTATGAAATTATCACAAATTAAGAACAATTTTGATTTTTAGTTGAACTGTTAATTTTTGATATTCTTTAATTAGGCTTGAGTTCATCAAATTTAATTTTCATTAAATTATTTTCACTGAGGGAAGGAATTTTACAACTTGGAATTTTTATTAAAATTTATTGATAATTTTCCTCGGCAAATTATTAACTCGATAACTCAAAAATAGTAGCAACAAATAATGGGATCACACAATCTCTCGCGAGTACTCTGATGAGGACTGTGTATGTAAACAAAAAGAACTGGGGTCTAATCACCGCATTCGATACCATCGTATCGAATAAACTTCCGAATGTTTTTGCATACGATAGACACTGACGTATCGAATGAAAACTCGAGAAATGTAAATTCGAGTTACTCGATATCGAATGCTTTTATTTCAAATTCAATAAATTTCATTCTATATCGAGATTCATGATACCAAAATAAATAATTTCGATCAATTTTGCTCGATATCGTATGCGGTGATTAGACCCTGCACTTTGATAATCGAGACCAAGGCGAATTCAATTACAGGTGGTATCGGAACTACAACAATCCAACAGCAACAGAAACAACATAGTGTTTTTTGCATTGCATTGTTAGTGTTTATGGCTCGAAATGTCAACCATTCATAGCAAAACACTAACAAATCAAAACAAATAAGCTCGAACTGTCAAAATCGACACCACCTGTAGTTAATTCGCCTTGATCGTGACGCATCATCTAAACCCGAATTTCGGTGTACTAAAAAATTGGGCATATATGGGTTAACTGCATTTCAATAAAAATTCATATGAATTAATATGAAAACATAAAGATTTTTAAAATTTCAATTTCGTTATTGACTTAACTAAGTTTCTATTTAATTCATCTTCAAAATGGTTTGAACACAGTTTTTAGTTTAATTATTTTATTTAATGAGAGTTTTAGATACTAAATATGTTTTTGTTTCGACCTTTTAAATTTATTTTAGTATTAGATACCGTAAAAAAGATAAATAAATATCGTTTTTAATCTAATACTTAATTTTAGATAAAATAGTTGTCAATTTCAATGAAATTTTACTGTTTCCGACAAGTAAATTTCATGTTTTAATTTTTTTTAATCTCATGAATATTTTTTCTCTTCCCTGTAAACAAAATAATAAAAACTGAAATTGACTCAAATTTTTATAAACTTTTTTTGGACAAACACATAGCTAGTGAAGTAATTTGCTATTGTTATTCAAAAATAAATTGCATAATATGTATGTATAAGTACACTGCAAAAAATATACACGAAAACTGTTGTAGAATGCACGAAAGCACCAAATTTTTGGAAAATTTATAAAATATTTTATTTTTAAATATTCTTTTTTTTATTCATATATTTAACGAAATTGCTTCATAAATGCCAGCAGAATTTTAACTTTTTTTCAGACCCACACACATTTTCAATTAAAAAAATCAGAAAGAACCAATTGAAAAATAAAAAATGATAGTTTCTCAATTGCTCTTGAGTCTGCATATGGAATTTTCTCTTCCTAATAAAATTCTAAAAGTACCAGTTAAATAATAAAAAGTATCCAAAATACTCCTCTTTCAGATTCTTATTCTTTTGGGATCTTACAGCCCATAATTTAATATGTATAAGTCAATGAATAGAAACAATTTTTTTGTAAAACATCCCAGAAATGGGTGCGCCGCGCCTTACACACTTAAAAACTTTCAAATTTCGAAAAAGTACCAAATTTATAGTTTCCAAAATATGTACAGGTTTTACCCGTTTGCTCCCTAAAAGCTCCAAATTTCAAAAAAGACCAGACCGCTTACTTCTTTCATGAACAAGGATATTAATTTTTTTTTTGTATCTCCTTTAGCTTTGGAGATAAGAGGTTAATGAATTTAACCGTTTTTACCCCATCAGATAGATGGTTTAAGCTTCGTTCACAATGGAAGCACCAATTTCGTTTTTTCTTCTATTTTATTTTTTCCCAAAGTATTTCATATTCAAATTTAACTAATTTTGATTTTAAAAGTTGAGTCTACTTCTACTTCAGCAACAATTTATATGCCCAACAAACACGAGGTCAAACCTTTGATATGAAATAACTTTATCATTTGACATCAAACACAATTTTTAAACGTTTTTAAATTTTTTGATTTCGACATTAAAATTTAAATTGATAATGATATGAAAATTTGAAAATAAACATTTGACATTAAATGTTTTATCAATTTGATGTCAAATTGATATCAAATGTTAAATTCAATTCAAAACTAAACTTGGCAATACTAAAGCGAAAAATAAATGTAAACATTCAAAATGGCGACTAACCCTAGGTCTACACTAAAGATAAATATCTCAGCTAGTTTGCAATAACGTCGGAAGAATAACAGAGCAATATTTCTTAGTGTTCAGATTATGTTAAAGGCATGGGAAAACGTATTTGTGTAAACTCATAATTTGAAAAAAAAAAAAATCAAGGAAGAATGTGCAGTGTAAAAACTAGCGCTATCCTGCAAAACTTATTTTTATTAATATAAATTCTTTCTTATTCGACTTTATTATATAAATGTATTTTAGTTTGTTAAAGCTTGAGGTCTTTTTTTATATAAAATATCAATTTTATTAAATTTTTTTCTTGTTAAAGTAAAATTAATATTTTATATAAAAAAGAACACAAACCTAAACAAACTAATGTAAATTTAAAAAATAAAGAGCGAATAAAAAAAAATTATATTAATAAAAATAATTTTTAAAATTTTTTTTAGTGTTTATTAAATTCAATTATAATTTGCTACTATTTCACAAATTTAATTTCTTTCTCACACAATTTGCTTCTATTTTTTTATTTTTTGCTTCTTTTTTCTCTATTGACAACCAAATTTGACGTTTAATGTTAGCAATAATTGTTACCGGAAATGGACTAACAATTATTGCAACAGAAATTGCTGCCAATAAATATTAAAAAAAAATCAAATATGTTTATTTATGTTCCACATTGTGTTATAATCCACATTTGAAAAACCTTTGGGAATTACGTTTGAAAGCAAGTTGGAAATAAAGGCATTTTTCAATTTGCTAATAATTTTCCGTTTTTGTTGAGAATACTATGATTTTCAAATCATTATCAAATGTTTGACGTTATAGAAAACGTAACGTGTTTGTAGGTAAAATTTTATTTCGCTTGGAATGAAAATTTTTACAAAATGTTTTACCAAATAAAAATGTATACGTAATTACTGGGCAAATTTTGCAACGGTTGCTTAACTAAAAATGTGGGTGGCTGTGAAAAAATGTTTGCTGTGAAAAAGTTGCTACAATTGTGAACGAAACTTTAAAGTTCATAATTTTGGTTATGTGTTTAAAATTACTTTTAAAATAAATGATTTAAGGAAACTGTTATTCGTAAACTATAAGAAATTTGTTTAATATTATCGAAAAACTAAACAACGAATAAGAACTAGAGTAAAATTTGTTCCTGTTATATACGAAACTTTTGTATATAAAATGTACCATTATATTATTTTCAGTGTAGCACTGTTTGCAAAACATTATTTGACTTACATTTTTCTTTACTTTCATTTTAGTTAAAATAGTACAATAATTTCTGTATTATTGTTTTCTTTTTGGCCAAAATGTCAAAATTTGTTTCCAACAAATTTGCAGTTGAAACGAAATATTTAATTAAAAAAAATTAACTTTGCATCCATAAGAGCAGCACAAGCTGTGAAGTCATTACAATTATTAACATGTTAAATTTCCGGAAAATATATGTAATATGTATTTTCTATTTACAAACTGGTTGCAGATTAAATGGAAAAACTGTTTTGCAAAATATTGGGAAAAATATCAAGAATTTTTTTACTAATATTTTATTTATGTATGTCAAAAATTTTAATTAATCTACATTTTAACTACCCAGTAAAAACTTCGCCTACAAAATAATGTGTTAAGTTATCAGAAAAATTTTAAGGCACTACTTACAATTCTACTGAAAGAACCGATGAATTTTACAAGGGATGTCCCAAAATGAACGCATTAAAACGTAAGATATTATTGTTTTACCTACATACATATATCTAGAAATAAAGAAGGTGTTAAAGAAGCAGTTTTAGAAGAAAGCTACTAAATAATGAGTGAGGGAAGCTATTAATTTTGAAAAACTAAGCGAAAATTTGCCTATAAGTTTCTTGAGTACAGCAGTGTGATGGTTATTAGCCAAGGAATAAAATCCTTAAAATACTTTTATTTTTTTACTTTTTTCAAAAAATTACTTATTTTTAACTAATATCTTTTCATTCAAAAATAAAAGTTAAAGTTTGACTTATATTTTTTCAGTCAAAAATAAAAGTTAAAACTTTACTGATTTTATCAAAAATTTGACCGATATCCTTTAGGTCAAATGTCATAATAATAAGAAAAAAAGATTATCTATAACATAAAGACAATCAAAAAATTTATGCTCTTTTCTTTTTTGTATTGCAATATGTGCTGCATTAATTTTTTAATAGCTTCGAAAAATGTATTATTTAATAAAAATGATATTAATCAAATTTCTCTTTTTGACTAAAAAAAAACCAGTCAAATTTAAACTTATATTTTTGACTAAAAAAATATCAGTCAAATTTAAAATTTTACTATTTATTGAAAAAATATCAGTCAAAAAATAAATGTTTTTATTTTTTAACCAAAAAGATACTGGTAACAAATAACAGTTACGGTCCCTGGAAATTACATGATATGCGCCAAACCAATAATGAGCTTTATATCAAAATTTATAATTAAATTGATTTATTGCATGCCTTAAGCTTATGAATCAATCTTGTTATATGTGGCCTTCCATTACTGCCGTATTCATACAAGTTTGAAATGTGTTTTAAGTTAAAATTTTCATACAAATTTTTCTTAAAATAGAATTAAAAACCATTTTAATTTTTTATGAATACCGCAGTTACTATTTAATCTTTTCACTCTTATATATATAAGAAAAGTAAATGATCTTTCTGTTTTTAAGATGTTCAAATTTCGAACTTTTGCCTTAACTGGGATACTTAAATAATTTCGCTACGTCTTCAAAGGTTTATAAAAAACACTTTTACCTTCTACCCATGAAAACATACTTCATTTATAAATTTATCACTAAGTTGCTAAGCCATTGAAATAAATACACTGTTTTGAACTAAACTTGACCGCCAACACCTGCGAATTCTAACATTTTGAATGCTCAATGTTTTCAAATGTCATCCACATAGAGAGAATAAATATTATTTGTTTAAAAAACCATTAAACTCGTAAGTCTAGAACATTTTTCATGCATTTAAAGTGATAGTGTCACCACACCACCAATTTCCTGTAGCTACCCTACAGTTCAGGATGTTGCCAGTTAAATCACATTTTATTTGGTAGGTGGTCGGTCTGGTAGTCTGAAGGTCCCATGTTATCTATTGTTAAAGTAAATTTTACCTCTTTAAGTATACGAAGTCGGAATAAGAGCTGAATGTCAAAATTAAATAAAATCAAATAAATGTGGATTTAAATTGTCGTTGCTGTCGCAAGGGGTGAAAGTGATATTACGTAGGCAATTCCACTTTAATATTTTAAATCGACAAATCGTCGGCTTAATATGCAAACCTGCTAACTCCGTTGGAACACATTTTACAGGAAAGACAAAAAACTTTTTATTTTTTATATTTGCTGCTTGTGAGGGAGACCAAAAATAAAGCTGATTTGACACACTTCAATACCCAAAACGAAGAAAAACAACATACTGGTCGACAAGGCGTATCTTTCTCTACCACACGGCATCAAAATCGCAATTTACTTAACAAGTGGACTTGGCAGTGGGCAAATTGCGATATCGAATGCCGTAATTTCCCAGCAAATAATATTGGACTACTTTATCCATTTTGATTAAATGGACTACTTCCAATGTAATGCAAGCATGGACCTGTCATTGTTAAAAAAGAGTTTTTAGTGAAACGACATGTCTTCGTTTTTTAACGACATGTTTTCGTTTTTAAACGATTTCAAAACTAATCCTCTGGAGTATACCAGTAGTCTTAAGACTAATTCTTTGTAGTGCAAAGATGGGTTATATGGCCATGACCAAGGACAAGCTAGGACATCGTAATGTTAAACAGAACATGTTTTTTCCATACATTGGGGTAACCTTTGGACTAGTCCTAGTCCCTAGTGCTGCATTTTACATGCGTGTAATGACTAGTCTCATTATTTGCAAGGTTGAACCCAGGTTTACATATTAAGCCGACGAAATACCAAGAAAACAATCAAAATTAAAAAAAAAGACAATAACCAGGACACCTTTTTACGATATAACCCTTTGATAATATTGCGGGTGCAACATGTAACATATTTTTTGTTAAATTTATAAATATCACGTTATTCGAATACAATACTACATTTTTTTTTAGAAAATACCACAAAGCAGAGTAAAAGGGAGAATAAACAAACATTTATGAAAGAAAAGGAAACGACATAGTTACCGATCATAACATCACAATTACATACTCACATAATACATACTCAGGTAATGTTTTGAGCATTCAATAGAAATCTAAAATTACAAGGAAGACTAGTTGCAAAATCTGCAACAATCCTTAATGTAAAATTTTCATCTCTTTGCATTACCAAAAACAATAATTTTATAAAAATGGTTTTAAAATACACTGCCCTCCCCAAAACTACTGGGTATTATTAACAACCACATTTCTGAACATTTGTTACAATAGCATACTCTAAGGCAGATGTATATATTTTTGGTGAATTTAAAAGCTGTGATTTTTTTATGCGGCAAATGTGTGCTTGAGGTTTAACGTGGTGGAAGTGTCAATAGTAGCAGTGCGGTGGGAATGTTTTAAGCTTGTACTTTTTTCCATTAAAACAGAAAGTATAACATATTCATAGGCTGTAAGTGAAGAGTAAGAGGTTATTTTTTTAGCAATTTGACATGTTTTATAAATATGTATGGTGAAACATATTTATACGATGATTTTTAAGACATGTCTTAAGTGCATGTTTTTTAAATTGATGACGAATTCAATAAAGAAGAAAGAGGGGTTGAATATAAGACTTGATATTTGTCCTTCATATTTTTTCTACTATCGTTTCAAGTGTTGCTATTATGTTTTATTTTCAATGACTTTTTGTTTTTTGAATTTTTAAAACAACAATAAACAAAGACATGTCTTAAAATCATGTAAATGAAAAAAAATTTTTTTTAAGAAACTTTTAAAAATATTACATTAATAAATTGCAAGTAAAACCCTTTTTTAAAAAACTTTAATTTTAATGCACTAAAAAAATAAACTTTTACTGCCGTATTCATAAAAAATAAAATAAGTTTTAAACTTGTTTTAAGGTAAAATGTTCATACAAATTTTTCTTAAAATGCATTTCAAATTCATTTTAATTTATTATGAATACGGCAGTTACAATATTAATAAATTTTCGAGCTGGAGGTCTTTTTTAAAAAACTTAAACGTTTATTTAAACCACTATTTCGGCACTTTTTTGAGTGACTTCTTCAGGGTTTTTTCTTCGTTATTTTATACATTTTCAAAACGATGGGACTATGAAAATTTCCAATTTGTAAAGCATTGCAGATAATTTTTTTTTAATCATTTAAATATGCAGAATTTTCTATTTATTAAAGCCCGCGAAACATTTTAATTTATACGTTTCCTAAACAAACAAATATGGTGGTCCGTATGTCTAAAGTTGCTTTTTGCTTTTATTTCTAACTGAGGAAACAGGTACAACGATTTTTGCTCATGGTTATTTTTTATTGCAAAATAAGTAAAATGGAGCAAATTGCAAATGCGAACGAACATTTTGTTGTAGTTTTGTGGAAATGTGTGTAGTTTTGCGCACATTTTCATCGCTTGCACACTTTTCACTACCCATCGCGATATAAAGTTTTAAATTTCTTTGATTTCCTTGATATAGTTTTTAGATGCATTAATGCATGTCAATGGCTCAATATGTCTTCTTATTATTATGAGAAACCTTTAAAAAATTGTTTTTATGGTAATATGATGCATCATACAACCAATTATTTGAACATATGTACATGATTTTTCTGTTACCATGACTAATTCACAAATTACACTGTGTCACAAAATACTTTACCTAAAAAATTTGATATTTTTTAATCGAAATTGTCTCTTCTCTTTTAGCCCATATCCAAACCGTGTCGGTCGGATAAGAATTTACTGAACTACAGGACTTTAAACTTGAAAAAAAGTGTGATTTTTTTTATGTTTTTTTTTCAAAATTTACCATTTTAATTCGCTCCAGGAAGGCAATACAAAAAAATTTTGAAATTTTTTTAAACATGTATCTTAAAAAATATTTTATTCCAAACGTAGAAGGCGTAAAATTAAAAATTAAAATTAAAAAATAGCGACATATTTACCCAGTAATCCGAATTGAATCTATGACGTATTACATACTCTAAAGTTCGCATTGACTGCAAGTTCGCTAAACCGAATTTTAATTTATTTTATTTTTCTGTGTTTTTATAATTTTAAGAACCTATTTTCTGTGCAAACTTTGAAAATTTGCAACTTATTTTACCGCAATAATGACGTGTGCATTTTTCAAGAGGAAATTCTTAGCTGGATTATTAAATCTGGCAATACTTCGTGGGAGCATGTGCACTGCAAGAGAAGCAACCCTACATCACAAACTATGTATGTTAAACCAACAAAACATTTAAAAAAAGCTTTACTGCGTGTTCATTAAAAACTAAATTGGTCTTGAAATATATTTTCGGAAAAATTTGTATAGAAATTTTGTTTGAAAATGCGTTTGATACAAGGCGAATTCAATCAAGTTTGTCTTATTTTGAAAACGTTTACAGCACTGTAAAATATTTTAAAGTTGTGTCAAATAGTCAAACAAATATTTCATTGTGTTTTTAATTTTAAATTGTATATTTTGAAATATAATAACTTAAACAAATTTTAAATTTAATAATTTTAATCGATGATTATAGAATTTAGTAAAGATTCCCCAGAACCACCAGAACGGTATACCATTTTGACACAAGGTTATTTATCAGCTGTTGCTTACGTAGCATGATAAGGCACCTGGTGTAAATTCGCCTTGGTTTGATATCTAAATGATTTTTTTAGAATACAAAACTTAATTTTTTCATTCATGATTAGGAAAACTAAAATAAATTTGTTTTAAAATCCTAGTATGTGTTTTATTTTCGGATATAGTGAATTATAATACATAATAACAGCACATCCAGTAATCCGAATATCTCGTTAATCGGAATCAGGGTCTGCAATCATTAATTCGAATTAGCGAGCTGGCACTGTATTATATTTATGTACCTTATTGCGATTTGGGGTAGATTATTTTCACTTATTGGTCTATTTAAGCATACTGGATGACTTCATAAGAGCAGTAATCATCACTGAAAACGAATGAGTCGTTGAAAAGGCATCACAAATAAAACAATGCACAAATTTTGCAACCGTTGTGCTGTGAAGACAATTACCATTCAATAATGAACTCAAGGCATTGCTTTTAGAAACGTTTTCTATTAATTCTATGCCTTCCAGTGTTGCATTGAAAGGCCGAGTTAATGAAATAAGCCACTGTCCCGCTTTTGTTGTTTTAAAACCTTTTGAAATATTTTAATTACTTTTTATGTTTATTAAAATATGTTCACCCAGAGAAAAAACGTGTTTAAATATGGTCACCTTCAACAAAATTATTTTTATAGAAAATTTTTAATGTTTAATTAACCATATTATTGTTATCGACAACAATTGATCATATTGCTGACTGATTGCAATATCTGCATGACCTAAGTTCACAGCGGAAAAAATGGCTTTGTTATTTATCCGGATATAAATCAATTAATCTCCATTCCGAAAACGAAAACCTCCAGCATTAAAAGTGAGTAAAGAAGAAAATTTAAATCTGAATTTTAGTACGGATATTTACCTATGAGTCAAAGAAAACTTAATGATCAAAAGAGATGTTGAAATTACTCGCTTCATGTTTGAAAGAAAAAGGATTTTCGGGCACAGGGACACGCGTTTTTTACTATCGCAATCGCTCCAAGATATATGGAATTCTTCTCAGAAAGTCGTAAGTGGCTTTTAAGGAAACAACAAAAGCCATAAGTCAAATATGAAGACCTTAATGCCATACATGTTAATCAATTAAATAAAAAAAAGTATTATTTGAAGTCTAAATGGGTTTCCTGTAATTACAGGAGCACACGTGTCATTGAAAATGCGTTTTCTTTAGCACTTTTTAGACTTGTTTCATTGTGGCGAACAAGGTAAAAGATTTCACCGAGGTCTTGCGGTAATGGAAAAGCATTGTCAGCGGCATTGGAATCAGACCATGATGGGTAAATACTGCTTGATGCAAATTCGTGAAACGTCATCGCAACATAAAAGGATACATTGGAGAGGAAAAATATAAAATGTTTGACCATAAATCGAATTATTGTAAACAAAATAAAATTGTCTCTTAACACTTAATCCTAATGCAATCAACACAACCAAGAAACAAACATTTTTTTATTGAAAATTTAAATTTGAAAGTTTATGCTAATTAAATAACAACTTTCTAATTTTATGAATGTTGATATCGATTTTGTTACAAATATTTTTGGAACTAAATTTTCTTTAAGATATGGGTTTAAAAATGAAAAAAAATTTTATTTTGCCTTAACGGAAGGACTGAAAATTTTGAATTTGGAAAAAAACGTAAAACAAATAAATTTTTGTTTTTAAATCCGTAGGCATGTAACGCAGTGAATTTTTGTCGAGTAAACGCAGTATGGACATTGGCTGAAAGAGAAAAGACATATCTATGCAAAAGTTTAAATCTTGTAAAATTCAATAGAACAGTTCTAGAGATTTTTCGAAATACCTAAAACAACTGCAGAACAACTCGATTTTCGGGTATATCTCGAAAACGCTTCTTGAGAATAATTAATGAATGCCATATTCGTGTTCAGCAGCCTCGATTAATCTTACAAAACATCTCAGTTTTGAGGTAATGGCAAAAAGCTAAACATTTGTGAACCAGTGTTATTTTTACATCAGCGTATGGTTGCTAAAAGTTAAATAGCAAAAGAATTGCGTACATTTGATTCAAATATAATGACATAAAATTAATTTGTATTTAAATAGCATTGGCATAAAACAGATTTAAAATTGCATAAAAAAAGCATTGTACATTTGCTGTTGATTTTTTATTGGTCCTTCGAGCCAGTTATAATGTTTTGCATATTTGGCAGAGTATTTGAGGAGATTTTCAGAGTTTAATGCATTCCCTTGCTTATAAATGTTATTATTGTTGCTGTAAAACTGTATGTCTGTCTTTATAGGCAGTTCTTAAATTCCTTGAATTGTTTTCAATTTTAAAAATGCTAATTTTATTTAAATATTTAGAACAACATCATACAATAATTTTGTCTATTTTGAAAATGATGGAAATTAAATAATCGAACAATCAACACCAATGTAAATTTTTCAGATGATTAAATTTAACAAGGCTTATTATGAGTTTTTTCTACATAAAATTTTACGATTTATGACTAAAACAAATTTTAACAATATTAAACAAAGATAAAAGAACAAAATAATAATGAACATAAACGAGAAATAAAAAAAACAATTTTGAGAAATTTTTCATATACAATTTTATTGAAATTTTAAAACTAGTGTTAAAATATTTTCTAGGTGTAGGAAGTGTTTTAGAAAATACGGGGGTAAATAAAAAAATATTTTCCATAATATTTTTTAAGAAAATTATAAAATATAATGAAAAAAAATCTAAGCGAGTAAGTGTAGAAAATTTAGCAACTTTTTATACAAGTCGGTCTAACAACAACGCACGATATTTATTGTAAATTGAACAAAAACTTTTTAGAGAATTATCTTAATATTTTTTTTTTACAAAATATCGACCAAATGGATGGACCTTTGCTTTGCTGTCATTTCAGCTTACAAATGTCAAAACACTTTGTTTAGTGAGTTGTGTTTTGTTTACTAAATACACTTGTGGCAGTGTTGCATTTTAATTTTACCCAATATTATAACAATTTCGTATTAATTGAACAGTTACTAAATTGAAATTTTATATGTATAATTTAAAATGTTAATGGCATTTATTGCGCAAAACTCAATTTAGGTGCATATCTGAACGTGGTATTACCAAATGCCCTGGTTATCAGAGAGCATTACGACAGATGAGAGAAAAGGAATTGCAAATCTTGTAATAAATGCCTCATAGGATAATTTTATAAAAAGTGTTTATACAATTTAAAGCCAGTTTGTGCTCATAACAATTCTCTAAGAAGAGGCTGCTGGTTGTCTAGTGGTTTAGGTTGTTTTTTCAGCCGTAAAACAACTTGGAATGGTAAACAATAACACTATGTTTATGTGAAAAAAAACTCATTTTGGACCTCCAATTTTCTTTATTTTAAAAGAAGATAAACATGAGCCGTGCGCCGTTAGAATTACGAAGTCGAATGAATGACTGATTATCAAAGGAAATTTAATAAATGATGATTTGCCACAGTATACTGAACATAAATGTTTTCACTAACCCTTTCATGAATTTAATCGGGCTTAAAAAACCCACCTTTACATTAAAAGGAAACACTTCTTTTGCGCTAAGGCTGTTGCTAAACTGACTATTTAAAATAAAATAAAAGCATGTTGTATTTCGCATTTAAAATACACAACTTAAATGTATACATGACATAAAAGTATTTTGTATTTTTAATGCACGAATTGAATGTATTTTGTATTTTAAATACATCATTGCATGTATTGTTCAACACAGATGGTATCCACACTGAAAATCCAAGTTTAAATATTTAATATCGTTAATTTTTGGAATTAAAAAAATTAGAAATTATCTGTTCCTGTTATCATTTATCACTTTATTGATAAATATGAACATTTTCAACAGTTGCAATTTTTTAAAAATTCTATTTAAATTTAATCTATAGAATTCTCTTTACAGACGCACCATTTGCTTACCAAAATGCTTTCGAAATTTGTATTCAATTTTTATATTTGAGTCCATCAACTCAATCGACTAAATTTATTTATTAAATCAAATGTTTTTTTAATTTAATGCCGCGCATTAAGCTGTTGCAGAAATAATATTAAAGCCCCCTTAGTATACGCTCAACTCTGTAAATTCCAGGGCTGTGGAGTCGGAGTCGGAGTTGAAGAGTCGGAGTTGATGTTTTTGTGCCGGAGTCGGAGTGAGAGTCGTAGTACCCACAAAAACTCGCTACTCCGACTCCAAAGTTTTTTGGCATAAAAAATTTAAAAAAAATTTCTAAAATAAAAATTATCTTCTTAAAACACATTTAAAATTTAAATAAATGGTTTATGAATACTGCTCTTATGTGCTGTTTCCAAATGACAGGCGATGGACTGAGTGCTTTTCATATACAGGGGTGTGCTGGAAATCGCAAACGTAAAACGCAAGAATTTTTAAAGTCGTTTTTAATAAGATTTTTGTAATAAAAGAATTTTATGACAAATATTTAACAAATATTTTCCTACACAGAGAAAACAGATTCGTGATCACAACCGAATTTGGCGCCAATCGAATTTCGTCGGTTGCATGTACTATCACACAATTCGGTTACAATTACTGAAAATTTCGTTGATTAGCATAATATTTTTGATAGCAACATTTGAATTTTAGTACACTATCAGTTGTAACAACAGATATTGTTAGTTGTAAGTATGATTATTAGAAATCAAAAATATGCTTACACCCGAATATATGATAGATGCAACTGAATAAACACAAATTTGGTGTTCATAACAAAAGATTTGATTGTCGTTATCAATATTTTTTTTTTTAACCGGTTACATAAACCATTTTCCCGATTTATTATAAAGGAAATCAAAATAATTCCAATAAACTCCATTTTTTGTTAGTATATTTATTTATTAATATTTTAATGTACAGTTTACATCTTATTTAATTTTATACAAACACAACTTTCCACATCATCATTTGGCTCCAATTCAATGCAATTTCTTTCATCAATGTCGTCTTGTTTTAGTGTCTAAAGTAAAACAAAATAATTAACAAGTGGTTTTTACAATACGAACAGTGATTTAAATTAATATGAAAATCACTAAAATACTGAGCGATTTTCATATAATGTATTTATAACATATTTGTTTGACCAATGTACACGCGGAGGAAGATATAAACAATATGTACATGTATATGTATATGTATTGTACATATGTATGTATTTATATCTAAGATATTTCCGAGATAGCATCGGATGTTTGTTAGACGATTGTCTAACTCCTCAAAGAATCTTCTGATGATTTGATGGGTAGCAATAATAAAAACATCAACATTTTTTATTTATTAGTTTTTTATACATTTTCTGACACGCTTGCCTTTTAATCTTGGAATGAACCTTTTGCGGCTCTCCTTATGAGTCACACAAAAATTACTGACCTACCTAAATAAGAGCGTTTTTAAAACATGAAAATTCACTGGTTAATACAATTTTATTTAAACAAGCAGACGTAAGGATCTGTCAAATAAGATTTTCCAACAGGATTGTTGTTGAATTCCTGATCTAAAGGTTTGTTTCGTATAAATTGTATGAAAACATGGTCCAATTAGTAGGTCTGCTTGAAACGCCTGCTGATTTTGCGCAGAGTTGTGTTTTTTACGTGCAATTGTTTTTGTAGCAATTGCTTTTGACATTTCTACCATTTTTTACACAAACAATTTCTTTTGTTCTTGACATCTTTATCATTTTTTACACAAACAAAATTCGTGTTGTTTTTTCTATTGTTGGATTGTTGTAGTTGCGCGCAGACCTATTAATTGGGCCATGTATGAAAAAAAACTTGATGCTCTTGTTTAGGTGGCTCAGTTATATGCGTAAGCATACAACAAGTTGTAAATGAATTCGTACAAGAGACTCATAAGATTCTTGATGTGCTTTCTGAAAGCCTCATTAGAAAATATTTGCAGAAATCTCAAACGAATTCGCCTACGATCAATACACTGTGCAACAACAAAAAACACCCTCAATACTTGCAACGCGAAATGAAACTAGAATATTGGTAGGGCAAATCTGCCAAAGGGTTTTGAAAAGTTAGCTTGGGTTCCCGAAATGTGGGCCCCTAAAGTTTTTGAATTTGGTATAAGCCAAAAAAAAATATATACTAAATGTATTTCTCAGCTTAAAAGTAATTTCAGATGTCTTCAGTAAAAGTTTTTGCACTTTTTTTTTTTTTCATGAGATTCCCAGTAGATGCTTTCGATTGAATGTATTTATAAGAAATATAATCAAAAAACAGAATTTATATTACCCACTTCATGTCCAGTTCTTAAATCCTTCACCATTTGATATTGATGCATAACGTACGATCTGATCTGATTGCCCCAGCCTATATCGCATTTTTTACCATACTCCTCAGCCATTTTCTGTTCTTTCTTTTCCAGTTCAATTTGGTATAAACGTCCTTTAAGTAATTTTAACGCCTCATCTTTATTTCTGTGTTGAGAACGACAATTTTGGCATCGAACTACAACACCAGTTGGAATATGCGTAATGCGTATCGCACTTTCAGTCTTGTTCACGTGCTGACAGCCTGCACCGGAAGCACGGTTGGTGTCGATCTTTAGACCCTTTTCATCCACAGCAATATCAATTGAATCTTCTATCAATGGAGTTACTCCTACACTTGCAAAACTGGTATGAAGTTTACCATTTGCATCAAACGCGATATTCTAACCAGCCTGTGAATTCCACTTTCACTTTTTGCCCACCCATAAGATTGTTCTCCAACGATTTTTATCTTTGCAGACTTTATACCAACGGACTCTCCTCCTAATTTTTCTACAACTTCAACTTTAAAGTTGTGATAAATTTCTGCCCATCTTACATACATGCGCATCAGCATTTCAGCCCAATCATTACTCTCTGTTCCTGAGTGGATTTCTAAAAAGCAGTTATTGTTATCTGCTTTACCAGTAAATAAGGATTCTGTCTCTTTAAGTTTTATTAATTTCTCTAGCTAAGCTTATTCACTTTCAACTTCAGAGAAAAATTCTTTATCATTCTCATCAATAGCAGACTTCATTAAGCTAATGGCATCGTTGTAATCGCTTTCCAGCTTTAAAAACAACAATTTTTATCCTAAAGACGATACTCCGGGTTGTAGGATGGAGGCAAAAGGCTTTAAAAATAAAATAGATGATTTTCCTTAACACAGTGATAATTGGTGTATCAAAAGATAGTGTTACGTGCATACCATAATTATAAAAATACGTAAATTACTTACCCCTATTTATTAAGTTTTTGCACTTTTTTGCGTTTTTGAACGCAAACTTATTTATTTTAATAAAAATTTTAAATTATTTTATTATATTTAATGTTTTGACAGAAAATTTAGTAAACAATTGGGACATATAACTTTTTTTTGGTTTTGAATACCAAAAAATTATATTTTCATTTGTTGTACTCGAATTGAAACTATACTAGCAATCGATAATTAGCTGCAATAAATGAATTAACATTTATGTTACAAAATTTGTTGACGAAAGCAAATTATTAATTGCAAAGACCAATATTCAGTATTGCCCTGTATTAAATTCGGTTGTGATTCTAACCATTTGTACTAATTTTTAGAACTAAATTAAATTAGTTATCATAACTAATAAAAGAATTGAAGGAATCATATTACAGTTAGAATAACGTTTTAATAATCAAGAGAATTAAAAATCAGTTAGAACTATACATTTTTAATAGTTGCAATAATAAATTATATTTCTTAATCAATATTTTATTACTGTAACCGTTTTCCAACCAATTTGTTTTCTGTGTGTATTAAACAGGATTTTATACCAAAAATTATAAGAATTAGGTTTAAAGTTTATTAAAAACAAATTCTTCTAAATTCTTGCGTTTTGCGTTTGCGATTTCCAGCACACCCCTGATAAATTTTGCTACATAATCAATCGCCTGTCATTTGGAAACAGCACATTAATGTTTGCGTTCGGTAATTGCTTCTCAAAAACTCTAATTTTTAGAAGGCCGTACGGTAATGAAAAAATAAATGTTAACATCACTGAGTCTCATATACATTTAGCATCAAGATTATAGTAGGAGTCGGAGTAGGAGTCGGAGTCGGAGTCGCACTTAAAAAATTTCAGAATTTGGAGTCGGACTCGGAGTTAGTACTTTTTTCGGACGACTCCACAGCCCTGGTAAATTCTATTTTACACTTTTATACTTGAGATTAATAAATGTTAAAAACTTAAGTAATATGTTAATGAGTTTTGAAAATGACAAGAATTGCGAGAAAAAAATATTTGATATGCCATTTCACTTCAACGTTCTTGAAAATTTCCAAAACAATAATACTTTTCATTTGATCAGAGTTGCATTTTAACAAAAGCAAATAAAAGCTTTATTTCATGTGTGATAGTGTGAATACAAACTGCAATGCTTAATTCGACTTTTCGACAATCTCATCAAGACTCTTATACCCCTGACAGACATATATAGTTTACATACCATGGTATGTATACTACGTTTTTATATACTATTTTATATTGGCAGACTTGTAGTACGTATGATAACACATTTATACTACGTACACACAGAAAAAAATCAAGTTAAAAACGTCGAAAACAAGGTTGATTTAAAATTTTTCGGTGGTGATTTTGCTTCATACGTGTTTCATGTTAATTCAACCTGATTTTATAATTGCTTGCGAACAACATTTTTTTCTTTTGAAATAACTATTATTCATGTTAATTTAACATTGCAGTAAAGTTAGAGCAAAATGTCATTTATATTGAAATCAAAATCCGAATCACGTTGAATGAAAGTTATTTCAAGTTGAAACAACGTGAATTTCATGTAGAATCAAATTGGTTTGAGTGTGTTATAACAGTGTGAAGAAGCTTCAGAGACAACATATGCATTTATTTAAGAATAATTCAATACACTTACCCCTGTAACATGCTATCTATCCCACAAAGTATGTTATGGAATACGTAAGTCAGACTTGTGTGATAGTGTAAACTAGCCTTAAGGAATGTATTTAATGACCAGTACATATCGCTCCTTTATTGCAACATAGTCAAATGTCAAGTTACTTAAGCAAAAGTGTCCTTTATACCTTCTTTATATGTAAAAAAAATCAGCATTTTGCCAAGTTTGATTTTTTTTTTGCGATATGACTATTTTGCAATAAAGGAGCGATATGTGATAGGCTATAATAACGAACATATGTTTGTACTTTTATAAAAACATTCATTTAAAGGGCAAACAATCAGTTAACTAAGCGATTGTGTTTATAGATATTTATGTAGTTTAAAAGTAATTTTACTTTTTCAAATACAAAAAGGAAAATTTCCCAAAAAAAAAAACATTATTATTTTTTGCTTATATCCCCAAAGAAAACCCCAAACGAGAATGTTTAAACTATTCAACAACAAAAAGTCCCCTTATTTGGGTATAAAACCCCAAATCTGACAGCCCTGATATCAAACACGAAAAACGTAATCATAATACAAAAGGAAAAAGAAAACGAAATAGAAAAAATGAAAGTAAAAGTTTTGTGTAAGTTTTTTATTCCATTTTATTATGCGGCTTTAAAGTTTTGCTTCTGAAGTCAGGCATCTTGTTGTGATCATTGACGATTCATTGTTTCATTTCATGTTTTTGTTCATTTTTGTTTATTTTTTATATTGTTGTTGTTTCTTACATTGTTAGCATTTTGTTTGGCCCGAAGCTTTTAGGCATCCATCCAACCACTTTATCAGACTAAATTGAACCAACAAACAAATTTGTAGGTATAAATACTTTTCTAATTTCCACAAGAAACGAAGTATCGATTGAATAACAAAAAGGGATTGAACAGATGAATGAATGAGCAAACGATGCTTAAATAAATATATTTGTTTTTTTTTAGCCACGATGAGTGTTTGAAAAATGTTTTCCTTTTTTTTAATTTAGGCAGAATTTATGCTGACTAAAAAAAGGTAACCAAGTTCGAAGCTAACGTCACTTTAGGAATTTGTTTCTTAATGTTTTTTGCTGGTTTGATTTTTATAAATTCTTTAAATAAAAAGGGTTATTTGTTTTTAGAACTTTTTGTTTTATTTTTTAGGAAAACAAAAAGTTTTTTTAGGTATAATATATTCTTAGATTTAAGTTATTGAAATGTGAATTAAAGATGATTTTTAATTTATGTATGTATGTACATTATAGAAGTTTGTTGGTTTGAAAAATTTATTTATATTTTTTTTTATTACATCAAATGTAAAAAAAAACTTTTATAAACCATCGGATTTTTGCGCTAATTTTTTATCCAAATATTTTCATCGAAGAATTGTAACGCAAACATACTACATACATGCATTTCGTGGGTTAGGCTAGGCGACAAAGGACTAAACATATATTCGTGTCCTTTCGACAAATTGTATACGTTCAGACGTAACGTTTTCGTTTTAACGTTTATAAGTTTAAAAATTAAATTTAACTATTAAATTTAAAAAATTTTTACTTAACATATTAACGAGGAACCTTCAATTATTGCTACAATTCGTGCGACACTGTTTACCTGGCAGGTGTCTCTACAAACTAATGTTAATCTTTAGTTTTAGGAGATATTTCTTTTCGACATGCTGCAAAGTGAGAAACAGATACACATGTATTTATTAAAGTCTAACAACCGCCCATTAAGCCCCACGCTTATTAAAAAAAGTTGATAATATCTGTCCTCGGCTTTGAGCCGCGTAACTTACCAAAACGGATATCATTAAAACTCTAAATCTAATCAAAAATAGTGGCATTAGCTGCACCCTATCGACTTTGAATAACAGTTGTTTTGATAATTTGAAATTTTGATATTTAGTTAAGCTTGAATTAATCAAATTTAATTTTCATTAAATTATTTTACTTTTATTTAAAAATTATTGAAAATTTTTATTCTTGGCTGAGCTGGGGATCTAACTCGGGTTTAATTTACGTTTACTTTGCAGTTCTACCCTCTGTACCACTGCGGTGCCTATCAGCCAAAAAAAAAACATACTTTGAAAAACAATTTTACCAAAAGTGAAGCATTTTGTGGAGATAGAGGCTCATAAAAGACTGTAGGACCCAAATAAGGACAATTCCTAATATTCCTAAAATCACAACTCAAATAAATGTTGAATAAAGTTTCGGCAAAATATAATTTGAAACTAAAAAAATCCAGTCCCTTGTGAAATACATTTTCTAATAAATAACTGTTTCTGTAAATAAATTTCCATAAATGTTAATATTTCAAAAAAGACATTAAGTTTTTTTTTTTAATTAAAGAAATATAGGTTAGTAATGGAAAGAATTTAAATTTTTCCAATGAATCGAGTTCTTTCGTCTAGAATTTAATAATTCTACTCCTCACACATGTATCTACATACATAAATTGTACGTCTATAAACAATTCTAAAAACAATATCTTAAAACAGCGAAAATGGAAAACGTCAACATCACATTCAAGAGTAGTCGGAGAACTATATTTTTACTAGACTTCACTGTTATCTTGAAGCTTTATTTTCACAAAATTTCATTAATCTTTAATAAAAATTTCATAATCAATTTACCTGGGCAAAAAAAAAAAAAAATTCATGCTAATAACTCAACCACATAATTTTCGATGTGTTTAAAAACAAATTAAACTTATTATGTATTTGGTGCTTCACTAACAAGATGAGCAGCACAGCACCAGCATTAAAAGCTTTTCATAACTGGACTTAACTTGGTTCTGGTTAGTGCCCATAATCCAAACAGACCAAGAAAAAATGCACTTATCCAAAACATGAAACATTCATTTATAGCAACAAGCAAATTTCAAATAACCAGAGTGAGTACAAAAACAGCAATTTTGTGTTAAAACAATTAAAAGTGTTTCCTTCTGCCGTGCAGAATCTTTGATACCCTCTACCGATATTAAAATTTTTTTTAAAGGACTCAAAATTTTCAATGTTATTCAACTAATTTGTGCCATATTTCAAGACATTATTCCCGTATAAGCACAATTGTGCCGAATGAAACATTTTAAAATAAAAACGAATAATATTTTATATAAAGAAGGCACACAATAGCTGGCAAAAAGTTATTATTGAAACGGAAAGCAAACCAAAGGTAAACGGATTTAGACCAAGTGGAGTACTAATGGTCGAATTTTGGTGGTGGGAGGTTTTCTGAGTGTTTTAGAAGGTTTATCTTGCTTAATCTTAAAAAAATCTATGCACAGATATTGAAAATTTGCATGTCTTTAATTTTTCATTAGAAAAGGGTTTGCAAAGCCGTCTTCCGATATAATTCATGCGTACATATGGCTTAAAGTGGGCCCAGGTAGTGATGGGATTTATTTTAAAAACTTGACATGTAGAGAAAAAGGGAAAGATTTTTTACTGCTGTCGGATAACGCGTTTTTGTTCAATAAAAGGGTTTTGTTAGCGTTTAAGCATATTAAAATACTTTTCGAACGTGTTCTTTGGGACGGAAGGTTACTTATCGACCGTCTATTCACCACTAAGCTTGATATTAAAATGTTTCTACATATAGAACGAATTAAGGGTACATTTAAATTGCGTCACCGATTTTATGCTAAATTTAAATTTTTTTGTTAGGATCAGCACTCAGGGGATAACACCTACTAATACATTGCGTTGTGTTGGGACGGGGAAATGGGTTATAAGAGGGAGGATAGAGATTTATGTTAAAAGTGAGAGAAAATACTTCAGCAGAAAGGATTTTACCAGGGACACTAGAAATATGCTCTAAAAACACGTTTTATGCTCAATAAATATGCAGTAAAAACTAGAAAATATGCCCTGAAAAATGTTAAAAATATGCCCTAAAAATTAAAAATTACTTTTTTGAAGACAAAATATAAACAATTTTATAGCTTAAATTGAAAAAAAAACCTAAAAATAGTCGACCGGTATACTAAAAGATTGGTCTGCATTTCTAATTATTATGCACATCGCCAAACCTTTATCCTTAATAACAACCTGCTTTGTCTTACAATTTGAGAGTAAAAAATTACCTGTTGATTGCGAAATTGGAGGAACAGGATTTTCGAAACGCTCCTCTGTAAGCATCTAAAAAAATTTAACATGAATCAAAATATGCCTAAATAAGTCAAAATATGCGCTATTAACTTAAAATATGCTGCAAAAATGCTCGTTTAACTAAATTATGCACAATAATGCTACAAACGGTAAAATATGCAAAAATATGCACTAACAAATCGATGCCAACATTCATTAAACTATAAAACTGATAAATATATTGTTTGCGCCTTCATTGGTCGCACAAGGAAACACATGCAATTGCATATTTATGGTTTTCCTGGTTTTACCGGCTAATCGACCACAAAAGGATGGGCACTTGAGGAAAAAAACCTGTACATATTACAAACAAACGTACGAGTTTCGGGAACCAGATCCGTTGCTTCGTCAGAACAAACTCAACCCACATTGCGGCGGTGCTCAAGAGAGTAAATAGAATTGGAAACCTTACTGTCACCAATGAGACTCTTCACCCTCTTCGGCACGCGTTTGAGAATCAGCAATCACAAAGCACCGGCCCGTACATGAGAGTTGTATGCCATAGTCGGTCGGATAAAGGTGGCTTAAATAGTAAGAAGATCAGATGGAGTGAAGTACATCTTTCATCGTTTTAAAAACCCAGGACACTTGAATGCTTCTTGTAACACATTGAATATATCTCTCCTTTATTGCAACATAGTCATATCTCAAAAATTCAAAAATTTTAGATTACTTAAGCAAAGTGTTCCTTCGTTGCTTCATTATATGTTAAACAAAAATTAGAATTATATCCGAAACTGAACTGAATTTATATTTAGCAAATTATAATTTACTGAATCTGTTTATAACTAATTGAACATTTTGAAAACTTTATTTGCATTTTGCCAAGTTTGATTTTTTTTTTTTTTTAGATATGACTATGTTGCTATAAAGGAGCGATATGTTCTGTCTATCGGACATCATATTGTTCGTTTTTGTTAATTTACATCTTTTGGGCATAAAAATCAATTCTGGTCTATAATCAAATGAGTAGGAATGGCAAAGGTTGCTTTCACGTTGAAAAGAGGTTGAAAATTTGACTATCTAATGGGACATAGAAAACATAGAAAAATTCTTATGGCCAATTTTCAGGATTTATATTAAAACACATTTATATTTAAAATCATTTTAAATAAGAGAATTCTCTTCTTCACTTAACACTTAACTATAACTTAATACAGCGATGTGGTACATTTAAATTCAACTTAAGTTTACATTGTATTAAATTAGGAAGGTGGCCTCAATATTACAAAAATACAACAACAACAACAGGCAAAGCATAACCAGTCAGCTGTTGTTTAAGACCACTTTGCAAATAAATACACTTTTTATGATTTTTTTTTTGTATTTAGTAGTGCTACCGTACTTTTATTTAATTAAATAAGACTTTTCAAATAAAACTTAAAAAATCAATCTGTATTTAAATACGATTTAAGTTTTTGTGAAAATTAACTTAATTTAGATTTAAATACTATCCAGAAAATTGGACATTAAGTTACTACGTTTGGAACTTAAAATAAAATTAATTTATCAATTTTCCTTAGAATATAATTTATATTTTATATAAATAATAAACTTAAAATATGAAAACTTATAGCTGAGTTCACCAATTTATTTATATATAAAATTATGTTTAAAACTCGTTTTTTATGTCAAATAAAAAATTCAATTATATGAAAAACTATATTTAAATATGAATTGATATTAAAATAGAATTGGTGAAGTTGGCCATATGCGTTCTTAGCTGAATCGTGGTGTTACACACGGAATGACAAACTTAGTGTACCATAATTTACCACTGGTGGTGGTGTGTTCAAAAAAAAAAAAAAAAAAAGAGTTTAAACAGAAAATTTTAAAATATTGCAAAACACAAGCTTAGGAAGCAATAAAAGCAAAACATTGTTGCTGATGAAAAAAATATGTCTCCATGCAATATCTCCCTTGACGTTTTTTTTTTTTTTTTGTTAAATCAACAACAAAACAAAATACAGAAAACCAGGTTTAATGGCAAAATAATCTTTAGTTTTAGTCTGCCAACAACATTGCTAAAGTGAAATTCTCTCACATCTCAACAAAACAAACGTTTGTTCAATATCATCAGTATTGAAGTAAAATAATTTCTAAAATTTTTGTTGAGCTTCCATCAGCAAGAGAGATACGATTAGATTTTAACGATAATTGAAAGTGTTAAAAAAGTGCTTTTAAATTTAAACAAATTATCCAGTGTATGTAAGTGTTTTTGTGTGCATAATTTTTAAAAATAAAAAATGGTTAAAAATTTCCAAAGAAATTTTCTTATTAAAAAAACAATTATTTCGAAATTATTCGGGATGTTGTGTGTGTTTGGTTGTATTTTAATTTGAATGCAATCACATTAAAACTTTCAATTGATTTGACTTTGGTCAAGTTTTGTTTTAGAGGAAAACGTAAGACATATTGTTGGACTTGGCTTATTTATGATCGATCTTGTTTATATGGCAGAGAGTAAAAGAAAGTGTGTCAGGTGTGTCATTTAATACAACAAACAACTCAAAAAAAAAAAACAAAATCCATATATTCATTAAATTTTAACTATGTAAGTTTGTAAAATCTTGTGTCAACGTTTTTTTTTTAAGAAACTACGAAGGAATATCAAGAGAGTTTGAGTAGACTTTGTAGAGAGCTTCAATTTCAAAATTTTCTTGACAACATTAAATTAACACAAATATCATCATATTTTCTTATGATGTTTTTTTGACATCTTGAATACTTTTAAGAAAGTATCGTGCAGGAAGAAAAACATAGTTTTTTGTATATAAACTTAATTGTTTAGAATCTCAAAACTTCATACACAAGAAATAAACAGACAAAAAAGATACGTAACATCTTAGGGACATTATTAAAGCTTGGCGTAAGCTGTTATCGGACCGATAACAGGCAGATAAGACATTACTATCTGTCAACTTAATCGTAATTTTATCTAACGCCAAGTTCTAATAATGGCCCTTTGTATAATATACTATAGAAATAATTACCGGACTTCTTGTTTCGACAGAAGATGAACTATAATCGGAACGTTACAGAGAAGATAAGCAAGGCCCTTGAACAAGGATGCCATGCGAAATCGTGAAGCGTTAATTACCGGAACCTTTATGTTTTACATTCAAGCCTATCACAGAAATCCATTTTCATCAAAAGTATTAGTACTTCCGTATTTTACTTCTGCACAAAACGAAAACTTTTTTAAGGAATTTATAACAAATTCGATCGGAATTGCATCTACGAAAATAATACCCTTCCGATCGGGATGTGTGGCAGGCCTGGTCATCTTAATCCCACACATTTTTTTTTAATAGTTAAGATCTTAATTGTCTCAAAGAATTTTGTTCGAATAAGGAATTAATCGATTTTTGAATTTTAAAATTGCCCGATTAATCGAATAAAGGTTTTTAATTGTTCGAATTACTCGACAAACTCGAATATGTAATTCAAATAATTTGATCCAATGGGAAGAAGCAAACATCTCTTTTTGAATTCATACTTTTATTTTATTGAGAAACAGAAAAAGAGCGATAAGAGGTGCCAACCAATTATGAAAAACATTTTAAACCAATTTATCAGGGCTGTGGAGTCGGAGTTGAAGAGTCGGAGTTGATGTTTTTGTGCCGGAGTCGGAGTGGGAGTCGTAGTACCCACAAAAACTCGCGACTCCGACTCCAAAGTTTTTCGGCATAAAAAATTTAAAAAAAATTTCCAAAATAAAAACTATCTTCTTAAAACACATTTAAAATTTAAATAAATGGTTTATGAATACTGCTCTTATGTGCTGTTTCCAAATGACAGGCGATGGACTGAGTGCTTTTCATATACAGGGGTGTGCTGGAAATCGCAAACGTAAAACGCACACCCCTGATAAATTTTGCTACATAATCAATCGCCAGTCATTTGGAAACAGCACATTAAGGTTTGCGTACGGTAATTGCTTCTCAAAAACTCTAATTTTTAGAAGGCCGTACGGTAATGAAAAAATAAATGTTAACATCACTGAGTCTCATATACATTTAACATCAAGATTATAGTAGGAGTCGGAGTAGGAGTCGGAGTAGTAGTCGGAGTAGGAGTCGTAGTCGCACTTAAAAAATTTCAGCATTTGGAGTCGGAGTCGGAGTTAGTACTTTTTTCGGACGACTCCACAGCCCTGCAATTTAATTTTCTGGGAAATCGAGTGAAATTGAAATTGTAAAGATTATCCGTTAAATTTTTTTTAAAATCACCGCTGCTTTTCCTGATTTTAAGAGAAACTCTGGTAGAGATAAGAATTCAATGTTAACTATAAAAAAGGATTTTTTTATACACTATGTAAACAGGGTCTCTTTTTAAATTGTTTGTATTCGTTTGTATTCGATTTCCATATTTTTTTTTTGTAATCCCCTTTTAATTTCCTTTATTTTAAAACTCTACTCTACAGGTTTAGTTAAACCCATAATCTGGCAGCACGTGGTTTACACATTTATAGCTGCTGATAAATTTTTATACGAATTTGACGTTTATAATGATTAACATAATTTGTCACACACGCTCAAACATAAAAAAGAACTGAAATATGTTCAAAGTATGAGTATGGAAAATAAATGCAAAAGGTTACAACATGTAATAAGTTAGAAAAATAAGCAAACGATTTTTACATTAAAAAAGTGGAATTTTCTAAGAAATTAATTTTAATCGATAAATTGACGTAATTTGTTCGAGTTATTTGTTATTCGAAATTGGCTATTTTAATTATTCGATCAAATAATGGCTGAATAAATCCTCGATTAATCGAACAACGATTAATAGAGTGGATACTCTAGTGTTGATGGAACACGACTATTCTAAAAAGCTTTTTAAATTGAAATTTAACTCACAGAAGCACATAGCGAAATAATTCCCACATTATATTTGAGGAGCCGCAGAACAAAACGTACTTTTTCACACATTTAAAATTTTTGGGAAATTGAGGATTATTTATTTCGACCCCTTAAAAAACTGCATGAACCTGGAAATGAAAACAAGTTTTTTGCTTACCAAAAGATGAATCAAACTGCCGTAAGTCAACACATTAAATGTCAAGGATGTTTAATATCAAACCAATTTTATATCGAAAAAGTACGTTTTGTTAAAAAATTTTTGCTTTTTCCGTATTCCCATGTTTAAATTTTCTACAGATTCTTGTAATTCTTCTAGTTTTAATTATACTATTGAATTAATTATTTTTTTCATAACACTCATTCACCAAACAAAAGTTAAATTATTGCAATTGTTGGTGGATATTCTTGAAAACGCGTCGAAGAAATACAAATTTACATTACAACAAAAGCAAATTTTATTTAACAGTTAATTTTAAATAAAATGAAATGATATAAATAAACGTCAAACAAATTAAGAATATTAAGAAGAATATACACGAAGAAATTGCAAAAACAATGAAGAAAGCACGTTTTGAAAAGAAAAAAAGTACGTTTTGTTATGCACCAATTTTTTTAGAACCCAATTTCTTGGTAAAAAAAAAAAAAAATATGCTAACTAGATTTTTTCTTAAAGATTTCAACCCAAATATTATAAAAATATCAAAAAACCAATTTGTCAAAAAATGCGAAAAAGTACGTTTTGTTCTGCGGCTCCTCATTTATTAATTAGTCTTAAAAGGTATAACAACAAACTGTTCTTATAAACTAATGTAATAGAATGTTTTAAATATAGGTATAACAACATTTTTGCAAGAAACTTTTTTATTAATTTAATAGTAATGTTTCGTAATTTCAGACCTGGTCTGAAATAGGTCTAAAATTTACGAAGCGCTTAGTTTAATCATTTCAACATGATGTACTTAAAAAAAAGAATTGCAAATTTGATTCATTAAATATTTCAATTTTGCTTTTAAAAAGAAACCGTATCAAACTGCTTCTCAATATTGCCTAATACTGCTCACCAACAGTAGGCCAAAACAACTTTATATTCATGCAGCCAAAATATTAAAAAAAAATTTAAATACATCTTTTGCTTGCCGGTTTCTTTTTTTTTTTTTTGTTTGCTTTTTTAGGCAAAAAGTAAAAACTTTTACATATTTTTAATTTATTTTGTTTTGATCAAAGTGAAAACCAGACGTATCCAAAGAAATAAAGATTTTTTTCAAAATTTTAAACACATACACACACCCTGCCAGCCAAAGAGTCCGCCATTTAGGCATCCAGCTAAAAAAAACACCGGTTTTCGTTTTGTTTTTTCTACCTTCGATTCAAAGTCAATGAATGTTATTAAACTTTTATTAGAAATCAATTAAATGTATGAATACATTACTAAAATTAGAAAAAATTAAAAATAAAAACACAAATCGTATGTATAAAAAAAAAGAAAAAGTTTGTCGGGAAAGTTTTCAAAACTCAAAAAAAAAAAATATATCTTTAAGACCGAAAAAGAAAATTAAAGTTTTTGAACAAAACGTCGTTTTAACAACAAGAAAAATGGACACTTATACACATAGATAAAGAGAGTTAGATCTTTTTTAAGATAGACATAATCAAAATACTAAAATGTGTAAATTTTGATTATAATTTATTTACATGTTTAACTATTGTGGCTTTTAAACAACTTTTGAACAATTTTTTTTACAAACAATGTCTTGCTGTTTTCACTTTTTTCGCAGAGATGGAATTGAGAATTAAATCACTGGAATTTATACTTCTTGCTGTGACATTGATCTTTAGTGGCGGCAATTTAATAACAACAGCCTCAGCCGAAGGTTTACGTTTACCGGATCAACAGTCCAATTCCATACCTCAACAGCAACAGATATTGCCGCAACAGCACCAACAAAATGTACAACAGATTTTCCCCAATCAACAGCAACAACAGCAATTTGTACAACAACAACAACAGCAACAACATGTGGGAGTGGGTGAAGAACGCGGCCGTTCTTCTATACTCAGCATATTCGGTTTAGGTGGTGACAGCGATCCCTTCTTGGCTCGTTCGAATACGAATTGTTTGAGCGGTGATTTATCGGAATGTTTTAAGACTCAAGCGTTGAATAGTTTCGAGGAAATTTTCTATCGTGAACAATATCCGTAAGTTTTAATAGGATTTTACTGAATTTCGGAAGGTATTTATTAATTATTTTTTGTTAACAGATTATCGGAGTTTGCTCGTGTTGTTCGTATGCCTGAGACTCAACAGCGTTCTTTGTTGCAAGAACCTTTTGAATATTCGGAAGAGCCGCGCAATGAGGACTCTGATTGGGATCAATTGGTAAAATATGCTCTTAGAAGAGCTGAAAGGTAAGTGCAACAAATAAAGCCATTTTGTTTAATTTTTGTTTTGTTTGTTAAACTTTTTTAGTAATGTATTACAAATTCATATTCATTTCTAACTAAATTTACCGCGCAAAGTAACGTAGACCTTCAGCCTTTTGTAGGGAAACAGACCAATGTTGGGGGCGGGAATTGAACTCGCAACTCTCACGCTGATAGATTAACTCACTACTTCTCTACCGGGCACGATTTTTTTACTTAAGAAGAGAATAAGATATTTCAAGACATTTTATTCCTAATCACAATTTAAAAACAAAAACTTTGTTAAGAAAGATTTTCGTTAGAGCATGTTATGCCCGTATTTTTTTTTTTAAATAAACCCTTTACAGTTTTGAAAATTAGATAAAAACATTTTATTTATTTAATACTTTTATAAGAAATTCAAAAAGTTTTCGTGATTTTTAAATCTCAATCCTGAACGATCATGAACGCAAAGTATATATCGCTATTACGATCACCCTGTCACGACTGTGTAACACTTAAAAGTACATAAAATCACAAGTAATTTAGGATCTTAACATGAATTACAACTACCCTGCTTGACTTTCCACACCATTCGCATAAACATAAAAATTTAAAGTCATGCCTGCTCTCTCAAAACAAAAGTCTCACACCAAAAACGTAGTATGAAAGGAACAACTGAAAAAATGGAGGCAAATTAATGTTAGAAATCTATTAAAACTTTTGTAATTTTGATGTTTCCATAACAATTTTAAAATCCCGGAAATTTATAAAATATTGAAAGCTTTTTAAATATTGACATGTTTTACTACACACACAATGTTTGTTTGAAATCTCTCAAATTAATCACTATATCGACTTATTAACCTAATTCTAGATTCATTAAATCCACTGCTTTGGAAATTGATGTACCAAATGAAATCACTGAAGCTGGCCGTTATGATGCTCGTTTTATTGGAAATGATATTGACAGTGAACTGGATATTATTGAGGATAAACATGCGCCCTTCATTAGTAAGTTTCCCTAAAAAAAAACTTTATCAAAAAAATGCATCTGATTCCAAAATTGTTTCGATATAATTTTTACAGAACGCAAAAGTTTGAAGAAAATGATCATTCCATTGTTGTTGGTCTTGAAAATATTCAAATTGAAGTTGTTGTTGTTCTTGCCATTCATTTTGGGTATCGCTGGCTTGAAGAAGATTCTTGGTTTGGCTGCTATTATATTGCCTGGGCTCTTTGCCTATTTCAAATTGTGTCGTCCCCAAGGTGGTCCGGGTGGCTACAATGGCGGTGGTGGTTTATTCTCCGGACTATTCGGCAACAAAAATACTTTTCCCGAATATTCACCACAAGGTGTTGGTTCCGCTACTTACTACCATCATCATGACCATTTTGATGGTGGCGCTGGAGGTGCTCAGCACTACAGACCTGATCCACATTTCTCCAAACCTTATGGTGATTATTATAGCAAAAATTATGGTACCTCTGCTTCGGGAAATTCGGTTAGTTTTGGCGAGACATCTGCACAAGATGCTGCTTATTCTGGTTATTATGGCAGAAATTCTGGCAAAGATATTGAAAGTACTCAGAAGAGTTAGAGAGGAGAGAAAATTTCTTTTAGCGGAAATTTTACTCTAGTAAAATGGCCATTCTTATTTTAAAATTATCATTTACAATTTATTTTTATGTGTTCAAATGTATATTCATTTTACATTGTACTAAGTTGTTATTACTTTTTTTTGTTAAACTATTATTTTTGTACAATATTTATTTAATATTTTCACAAAAAAAAAAAATATTTATTTATTTTTATAAAACAATTAATAAATGAGATAAAATACATATGGGGTTATTTAAATGGGCTTAAAATTTTACAAAGCACTTAATTAAAAATATAAAAAAGTCAAAAAAGATAATTTTATAATAGAAACCTTGAGTAAATCCCGAATTTCTTTATCAATACTTTTAATAAGTTTTTCATTAAAATTGTTTCCCTTTTCTCCTCGATTTTACTCCAATCTATATCGTTCAGAAAGATAAAGATAGTATGCATTTACTTTTTGCCGCAAGGAACGCTACTTAAACCGAGTATAGCAAAATATTTTACAGAGTATTTCTATTCGTCATAGCGTTATTTCAATTTAAAATTTGTTACAGTTCTTTTCGCCTGTAGTCCACTACTATAGTTGCACAACTTTTGTGGATTATAAGCGAATTTGGACTTTAACCTTTTTTTATAAGCCATTTTATGGATAGAAAGTGAAGCCTAGTATAATCCACATTTTTGACTATATAAAAATTATTTTCTTCGACAAAACCACACTTAAAACAAAAAATTTATTTAAAACATAACCAAATATTTATTTAATTTAAATAAATAGTTAAGAGAAAAATCTTTTTTGTTAATTTTCATCAAATTTAATTTTCATTAAATTATTTTTATTAAGAAAGAAATTTTACAACATGAAAATTAATTAAAATTGTTATTGATAATCTTTCATTCTTGACCGTGGCCGGGGCTCGAACCCTGGCCGGCAGGTTATCATGACATGTTTCGATCGCAACCACTCGATCTCCTCAGATGGATTTGCCGTCTTAGACTCGCAGCCATCGACGACTGCTGACGCCAATAGTCAAATATCAATCCTTAAACCAAATTGTATTTTAACCTTTTTGGTAGATCGAAATTTGCTTTTTTGAATGATTATCCATTTTAATTGATTCTACATGTTTTTCATTACTTCTGTTTTTTCCGAACTTATGTCAAGAGTTCTTCTTGAAGTCCAAAGTACATTTTTTGTTTTCTTATTTTGTCTTTCTTTTTCTTGTTGACCTATTTCAGCACAACTTGAAGGACAAATGTACACATAGAGCTCGTGCCTTAGGTTTAACAATAATTAGAATTGTGGTTATTTTGTTGAACTATTTATGGTATGAAAGATTATCAATAACAATTTTAATAAATTTTCATGCTGTAAAATATCTTTCTTCATAAAAATAATTTAATGAAAATTAAATTTGATAAACTTGAGCGGAATTAAAATATTAAAAAAAAATTTGGATGAAAACCATAAAAAGTTCAACAAAATAACCACAATTATAATTATTTTTTGTAAATTAATTCAAATGCTTTAAAAGCTTACAATAAAAACAAAAATGTAAATAATTTCAATGCTTCAATACGCGTTTATTCGTCGACGTGTGTCGTGCGTTTTAAAACTTTAGCGCACACACAACTCGCGCCATAAAAGCCATGCCTGTCAGTTTATATTTGTTTACTTACTTGAAAATATATCAAAATTTTTTTATTTTATTGAATCTGCTCTATTTTTTGTATGTTGTTAACCTCTTCAATAAGTTTTTCCCTCATGAATCACAAATTTGTTAAGTTATTCTATTTTATTGCCAGCTGATCACTTGTCAAAAATGCACAACGCGTAAAAAAGTTTAGATTTAACCAACTGTCTGGCGAAAACGCGTCAAAATATTTTGCATATAACTTGTTCTACGAAAAAACACTAGTATAACTTTTTTTGACAGAAGTCCACAGAGCGCGTGCTCGCTAACGCGTGTTATGTACTTCTACCTTTAAGAATGAGATTTTTTTAATTCTTTCGATGACGAAATCAAACACAACATAAATATCAATTTCATTAGTTCTTTATGAAATATAAATTGCATTTGGCATTGGCATTTATAATAATCGATAAATTGCATTTAATTATTTGCACATGTTTGCGTAGTATTAAATGTATGTATTAAGAAACAAGCTTAATTATAAAAACAAGAGTAATTTTTGGGATTGGAGTATTTTGATTCTAACTCAGCCATTTCTCAACCGATTTGGCAGATTTATACACCGACGTGTTAAAGAACAAATTTGCCATTTTCTTGGGCTATAAAACTTGGACTCGGGAAGATCTATGTTTCCAAAATATTTTTTACTAAAGATTTCCAATCTTTTGATACATAAGGAAGGCATAACCGTATAAAAATCCGGCAGTCCAAAAATTCAGATTTTTATACAATTTTTGTTATTTTTTGTCCGGGAGGTACCACGCCTACTTATTCAATCTTGCCAACATTTTGTAAGATGCTGTGTATAGATAACTTAAATGTGTGTACCTAATTTGAAAACTTTGGCTCTTGCCGTTCTCCAGATATGCAGCAAAAAGTAATAAAAATGCAACAACAACAAGGGATTTTGGGAAAAAATTAGAGGTAGTCGTGGTTCTTGCTCATATCTGAAAAGAAATTTTCATACAAAATTCATTTTATTAACCTGAAATATTTTTTATGAATTAGGCCTTAAATATATACATATGAACATATGTGGACATGTTTTAGGAAAGTGTTCGAAGCAAACAAATATTAAACTTTATAAAAAAAATGGGGCTAATTCTGACATAATCGAAAATTTTTTGATTTGAAAACAATTCTTTTTATTTTGAAGCACACCGGGTTTAGCTAGTTTATTGACAGAAAAAACATGACTGTATTTAAATTACAAAATCTACCGACTTCGTTTTCCTGACAAAAACTGGATTTGCATAGAAACTAAGAATGCATAAATTGTTAACATTTTCATAAACATAAAAGAAAAACGAAAAAAGTTAAACTATGAAATTTTTAAAACAATGACTTTAGTAATTATCGTACCACAATATTTTAGGAAATTAAATAAAATGCAATTACTGGAAAATCCGAAATAGAAAAATTTGATTAAAATGGTATTTCTATAAAAAATGTTTTCTTTATTAAACAAGAAAGTGTAAAATAGTCGTATAAGCTGAATCTTTGATACCCTCCACTGCAGTGCACTGGCAGTAATACATTTTATGGATTGGTCTTTTTATGGGTTTATAATTTATAAATGCTTAATGTGCTTTTCTGATGTCCGCTTGATATGATACATATCGAGCCTTTGGTGCAATATCGTAGTAACTCAAAATTTGAATTTTTTGAGCTGGGTATGCAGAAATGATCTTTGGGGAAATATCTATCTAAAGAAAAAAGATTATTATTACATCTCTAACTGTTCAGATTTTACAGCTAAAAATGTCTTTATTGCCTCTAGCTATTTCCAACCATATTGATATTAATATAAAAAAATATTTAATATTATTAATAATTGTTCACCTTTTTTTAATTACAAAACATTCCTCTTTATTTAAAAACTTGTAAAAACATAAATTTAGTAAACAAAAATGCTATCAAAAATATGGCTGAAAACTTCAAATGCATTTTTCTCAGTTCACGATTTTTTGAATTACTACGGTATTGCACCAAAGGCTCGATCGCGCTGTATGGTAAGTTGCGCCGTCTGGTTGGAACCAACTGTCGTTGATGTTTTGCTAATAAATTTATGGAAACAAAAAATTTTGTCAGAATGGCCCGATAGAGCTCGCCATTCACCGAAACGATAGCTCCCTTCTCAATTCAAAAGAGCGTGCAACGTGTAATGGTGATTCGTTAACGACTTAAGGATACATGTGGCCTTTTTTAATTTTCTATCATATTGAAATTAGAAACATAAAATTATAGGTGCTGAGTCCTGAGTGAATGAGAACCTATAAAATGAAACATGTTGGTACTTTTTTGCAAAAAAAACATAAACTTTGTCATAATGAAAGGGAGGTTGCTAGTTACGTATAAAATCGTATTACAGATATTTAGCCTTTAAAAAAACTTAAATTTAAAAACTATTTAAGGTTTTGACAAAATCAACTGCAACTTACCTAAATACTGAAAATTGGTTTAAGCATCAACAACAATAAATGTTTGGAAATTGACTTACCTGTAAAGAAAAGAAAAAATAATTATTTTGATGAAAATATTTTCATTTAAAAACATAAAATTTATACCCTGCAGTAATTGTTTTTTAATACTCAACTAAAAATAATCACGCATGAACAAATTAAAAAGAATAACAATTTATTTGTAAATTCCATAGTCCTCACTGATGCGAGTGACTTAACTCAGTTTAACAACATTTCAACTCACATTTAAAAAGTGTTTTCGTATAAAGTTTTTTAAACAAAAAAAATAAAAAATAAATTATTAAAGAAGTCTTAACGTAAAACAGAAATAGCCCAATCTATATACCGTTTGTCTCATGTAGAAAGGCCCTAACTCACATAATTGCAGCTTTACAGGAGAAGGCAAAAACCTAATAGAAGCTGTATATATCATAAAGTAAAATGGCTTCTTCAATTGCTTGTAAAACTGATAGCTTTGATGCTATTGCATTAAATTTTTGTGGCGAGGTGTATTTGTGGCAGATGTATTAAAATCACCAAAAAACATAATTTCGAAAAAAATCGAGTTAGAGCCTTTCTACATGAGACCGACGATACTCAGATTATATATGTAGCTAGTTGATTGCACCATTTCGGAAATTACCATCTGGTTGTTTAAAGTACTTTCCTCTAAGAAAACAGTGTTTGTGTTCACACCATCACGCAAAGTATAAATACTCACACATGACATAAAATGCAACCCTGATCCAATGAAAAGTATTATTGTTAAGAACCTTTCAAAAAAAATTTGAAGTCGTATGGGATGCCAAACTTTTTTCATAAGACCTGTCATATTCATCACACATGCATTCACACTATGAGACTTTTACATATTACTTGAGTTTTTGACATGTATTAATACAAAGTATAATAGTGTAAACTAGCCTTTAAGAAGCATTAATAAAACATATTTTAGTTTATATATAACTTAAAAAGCTACTCATTGACTTTGTTAGTAGGACTTGCTTTAAACATATTGTGGTATTCAAAACAATTTTCCCCACATACTTAGTGTGCAAAAGTCGTATCGAATTTCAGAAAATATGTGTTTCTTAAATTAATTTTCTAATAACCAATTTTCTGATTTACGGCCAGTGTATGTAAAACGGATTTTCGAAATTCCGGGCCTTAAAATTTTTGAATTTTTCTAAAACCCGTTTTACAAACATTGCACGATTTTTTTGGTCTTAAAATACCCCTACTGAAATTTAATGCAGAAAATATTCGTCGAACATTTTAATCCTCTAATGTGCCGTATACTTTTGTGTAGATGTTAAAAAAATAACAAATATGACCGCTTTTGTAGATTTGCTCTACTAATAGTCTAGTTTCATTTCGCGTTGCAAGTATTGAGGCTGGTTTTTTGTTTTTGGTGCACAGTGTTATTGTAAATATGATACTTTAGTTAGGCAATAGTTATCATTTAAGTTAACTTATAATTAACTAATGATTGTAAATTTGAGCCTTAATAGCATACGTTTGATATTCCCAAATGTGTATTACTTTACATGTACTGCCAAAAACAGTACGTCGGGCACCCCTAGGTCCAACATAAAACCCCCTCCTGAAAATCACTTTGATACACCTAATAATATTTCTGAAAAATTATATTTTATTTAAATTAAGCAACGTACCCAGTAAAAACTTCGCCTACTTTTTTAAATGAATAGTTTCTTTTACCATTATTAAGTAGTTTTCTTCTATAAAAATACTACACTCACAATATTATTACAGTAACGGACTGTAGTTTATTTAAGAAATATTCCGTTCAGTCATTTTTAAATAAATAAACATTTAAGATTCCAAGCAAATTTATTTTTAACTGATTCTAACAGTTATTCAAAAAACTAAGTGCATATTAATACGGATTTTCAGTTGCAGTTAATATTGTCCGTTGATTGAGTTAAATTCTTCTTTATGTTAAAGTAAATAAAAATGTAATTTAAAGCAACGAAAAGTTCATTTAATTTTTACTGTCAAAAATTCAACCGCGAATTCCGTAAAAACAAATCAATATTCAGTTATCTTATATAAATTAACTGTCAAAAAATTAACTACATATTCCGTAAAAACAAATAAATATGCAGTTATTTTATAAAATTTTACTGTCAAAAATTCAACACAATATTCAGTAAAAACCATTAAATATTCAGTTATTTTATATAATTTTACTACCAAAAATTAATTTTTACTTATCTATAAAAATGAATTGCTTGTTTTGTGTAAGCAATTCTCATTTTCTTTTTGTTAAAATAATTTAGTTAAATAGGTACAACAAATTTTAAAAGTAAAATAATTGCGAAGCCATATCGGTCATGCTGCTGGTGTCTTATAATTGAGAGTTCTTCTGTAAACAACGTGGTCAGTACAACAAAAGTAAAACAAACGTGTGTAACTGGGTAAGTAAATAAAAAATATTCTCCCTCTCTCGCTTATAAGAAAAACAAGCGGACAGGTGTCTGTCCACTGATGGGATTTGTGGTACAATTGCACCAAATTTGGTACAATAGAAACTTTATTGGTACACTGGTACAATTCATCCTTTTTTGGTACAAATAAAGAAGTCTTTCAGGTGGATTAACTCACTTTTTTCAACAATAAAAATTGTAATAACATATCTCCAAATATTGCATTATTTATTTGTGTTCATGATGTTATCCTAACATATTAATAACATTCATACATAAGTATATCCCTGTAGGAAGCCTGGGATCAAGTGTCTCCAAATCGCCACTTTTGTCGATTGGCTTGGTGACAATTTATACACTTTTGTCTGCCTTTAACAAACAAGAGAAATATTTAGCTTCTTTATTTTGTATACCCACACCACAATAGTGGAGAGGGTATAATGCACTTGTGCTGATGTGTAACACTAAAAAATATTGGTGATTGGCCCACCTTTTTGTATACCGATCGACTCAATATCACTTTCTGGGTCGATTTAACGATGTCCCTCAGTCTGGGTGGCTGTCATGAAGTTGAGTACATTGGTTTTAAATCATAAGGACGAAGCCTACTACAAATGTTAAGAATCGGTTCTTAATTTCACATACAAACTTCTTTACGGAATAGTGATATTTAGATTAAATTTAGGCCAAACTTACTTTATTTTAATCTAAATCATCGTACCTAATTTTATTGGATTCCATCCATATTTGGCGATAGCTCCCATAAAAATACTACTCCTAGAAAAAGATTTCAATACCATACCTTCCTTATAAATTTTGACGACAGCTACTATGTTACGAAAAATGATGTGCTGGTAGGTCAAAAATTAACCATAGGTCCCATAAAAGCGTCCTTCCCAAAATCACTTAAGGACAAACGAGTTTCATATAGATTTGTTGAATTAATGTCAATTTGGTACAGTTTTGCCATTGAGACGGTACAACTTAAGAATTGTCGGATCCCAACAGTGTGTCTGTCTGGTATTTTTTAGAAATTCGGCTCTTTTGTGGAGTAAACGAAAATTTAATAAAATAACTGAATATTTAATCGTTTTTACTGAATATGGTGTTGAATTTTTGACAGTAAAAATTAAATGAACTTTTTGTTAAAAATAAATGAAAAATACGTAGACCGGCTTTTAATTGAACTTTCATTTATTTTATATTACAATTTTAGTTAATTTTACGTACAGAATACTCACTTTTCAGATGTAGGTAGGTTAAAAATAATGACTTACATTTAAATGAGTCATTTTGGGACATTCGTTCTAAAATTCGCGGATTCTTTCAGTAAAGTTGGAAGTAGTATTTTTTCTTTTTCATGATTAATAAATGAATGCACATTACAGCCATATCGAAACATTTTTTTCCCTTATTTTTTCATACTCTCATACGTCAAATCGATGGGTATTAGGTAAAAACTATCCTAAAAATATTTCAGACGAATCAGTTTAGGCGTTTCGCACGCCTTGCATGTTTGAATACAATACCGGTCGTATAAATGGAACCTGTGCTATCATTGGACATATTTTGCACCATTGGGTGCGTTTAGAATCCGAATCCACTCGAAAGTGGATAACTTCAGCATTTTTGGTGTTTTGCATTTCACATCCACATGTTTTAATTTCGTTTTCAATTAGAGTAGCAAGGGGTTGGTGAAAGTAAAACGAATCGACTTTAATTCTAATATGTGATAACATTTTTAACAAACATAATATATTTTACTTCTTGCTTTGTGTTGCCTCTCCTTAATCCAAGAAAAAAAAAAAAAAAAAAAAAAAATAATAAAGGTATTCACCTCAGAATTTTTACTCTTGCGGAATTGCGGAATCGCAATACTTTTTATTTTTCACTACAACAAACACATGAAAATAATTTGCCACTACTTTTTAAGTTTTGCAAGACCTTTTTGATGGAGCGTAATCGCAAGGGTAAAAGTTGCACAATTCAGCTTATAAACTTCAATGTTGGTATCGTTGCCATATTTTTAACAAGTGTATAGTAATATGTAAACAGTACCTGAAATTACAACCTTTAATGACAAAATTCCGTTGTCCAACACTGTTTTTTTTTTAAACACAATCAAAGTTCTACGAAATAAACGAAAACTTAAAAAATTTATTTAATTCCTCGACGTGCTGACAACTAAAGACAAATCATCATAAAGTGTGGTTAATTCCTCTTGTACGAATTTGTCATCCAAAATATCTTCAGTTGTGAAATTATTTTCTCAAAAGTTTAATTACAAATTTTAATTTGGCATTTTTAATAAAATAGATCTATACTTACCGATTTCAATTTAAACAAAAGGTTCATTAATTAAATGGTCTTAAAACTTTGCTTCGGCATCTTGAATTAATAAACAGCAATGATTTTTTGCAATCAGTTGACAATTGTGTGTTTTTTTTTTAGTTTTTGACAGTTCGTCATATTTCGAAATTGAAATTTCAAAATGTTTAAAGCTGGGTGTTCACGACACCGATAGTGCAAAACCGCAATTCCGCACTTCCGCAAGAGTAAAAATTCTGAGGTGAATACCTCTAATATATTTTGTTCTTTTTCCAATTTAATCAAAAAAAATATCGTTACCTAAAACGCAAAAGGCCCTATTACCCAAAATTTAAAATCGACTTTTCATTGATTTTGATGTATAACATTATAGCTAATTTTTAACGCTTTTTATGTTCCAACAATTTGTTTTTTTTTTAATTGATTTAGCGATCTCAAATTAGTTTTTGGGTTTCAAATCTTGCAATTTTTCGCGAATTTTAGCCATGTTCGCGATTTTTTTTTCTGTGATTCTTTACAGCTTTCACGATTTTTAATAAATATTGGACTTTGCCATCATGATGCGGTTAGCAACTAACCGATCTTTAGCTCACCTTAAGGTGTTTCGAACAAAAACTTCGGATACACAAAAACATGCGGATTTGAGAAAACCAATTTATGAATTATGCGGATTCAAAAAATGTTTCCATTTTAATTCGAGTCAATCACCGCATTCGATACTTTCGTATTGAATAAACTATCGAATTTTTTTGCATTCGATAGACACTGACGTGTCAAATGAAAACTCGAGAAATGTTATGTCGAGTTACTTGATATCGAATGCTATTATTTCGAATTTAATATATTTCATTCGATATCGAGAGTCATGATACCAAAATAAATAATTTCGATCAATTTTGCTCGATATCGTATGCTGTGATTAGATCCCTGCATATCTATGAAATTATTTTAAGAAGTTGTTTTGAAGAGAAATTCGTAATTTTCGAAAAATTTAGGACTGAATGGCCAAAATTTAATTTGCAAAGTTTTCGTTCTGGGACTGACGCAAAAACAGCACTCCATCTTTTAAAAAATTCCAGTAGTCGTGTTGTAGGTTTTGTTCATCCAAGAGACGATTATAAGAAACCCCACTTTTATATTTTTAGGGGAAACATCGAAAAACCCTAAAAATGGAAAAAGCTTAAATGTTTTTGTTTCACGAAGAGTTTAAATTGTCGAAACAAGAAGAAAATAACTTGCGAAAAATTGGCATTTTTATAGTGACAATATACGTCGAAGCTTGGTTTTCATGCAGCTTACCAATTTATTCCCCCTATAATGATTTTTTGTTCTTGCAAAACGCACACTATTTTAAAAGTATTGACAAAAAATGCATCCATCATTGACAATGGAATTAAACAATTTGTGCCCATGGAAACAAAACTTTTTTTCGAAAGATTCTTTATAGATCAAGAGTTCTTAAAATCAAATTCTGAAGATAGGAACGGGATTGCTTTATTTGTTAAGGACAAAGAAATTATTGGGTAATTTAGGGTAGTCAACGACACTGCGAAAGGGGAGTCAAGCTGTATTACAAGTCAATATGCATTACAAGTTGTCCAAGATTAGAAACACAAATATCGCGGATGTATTAAAAAATCAATAACAAACTAATATGAAAACTCTCTCAAAAATTAAATAAAATTATAATATTTAGTAAAATACAAATAAGCAAGTTGAATTCAAATTTATGTAAAACTCGATAATAACGAGTTTTCTTAATGAATAGTAAAAAAATCAATATTGATATTTTTGTTAGTTAGGGCGTTTTTCTTCTTGAGTGACGATATGTTTATGCAGGTTATGCCAAAAAGCCATTAGCAAACCAGAAATATTTGCTATAAGTAAAGAAGTAAATTTTTATTTAAGCATAACTTAATTTTTGAAATTTAAGCCAAAAATTCAAGTTTTTTTCAAACTTCGGTGGGCGTGCGGCACGCCTTATTCTTCTCCGATGGACAAACAAAATTGAGATTGAGTTGAGATTGAAGGCTTAAAAAAATCCAACTTTTAATTTCAAGAACCACCCTAATGTACATTAAGGTGGCTCCAAAAAAAGTTGAGCTAGTCACCCCCTAGGATTAAAGAAAAGTTAAAAAGAATTCCAGAAAATTTTTTCCGATTTTTTCCGATTATAACATAAGGCATATCGTTATTCATGGCTCGTCTATGGCTTCATTTTTGCATTTGGTGGCAATTTAATCCGGCATAAAATTCTGGGCGCCACTTATGCCATATCGGAACGTACCCAATTTTTTGCACGTGCCAAGAAACCCCTTCTAAAACTTTGTACTTCATACATAATTTTTGCTTCTGCATGAATTCTGCGAAATTAATAAAATCGTACTGAAGGATTAGGATCATTTCCAGAAGCATATTTTTAGGATGTAAATAGTAACCTTCTCCTTACCAAATATGTTTATGTACATCGTTTGCCAATACCCATCCAGGTAATACTGCAAGACTTTAAACGTCGGCGCTATTTTTAAAAAACAAAAAGCTCAATATAATCCATAAAAGTAAAGAAAAGTGGGAACATTTTTTCACGAGCTAAAATTGGACTATAGAGGCGGGCGTATGTTCCTAGATGGCATAAAGGGCGCCCAGAATTTGATGTCGGATTAAAATGTCACCAAATACAAAAATGAAGCCATAGACGAGCCATGAATAACGATATGCAATACGTTATGATTGGACTCGAAATAACGACGCAGTATACAAAAAAGCTAAAAGGGCGGTAACCAGAGGCGTGGAAAAAAATTTTCTGGAATTCTTTTCAACTTATATTTAATTCAAGGGGGTGACTGGCTCAACTTTTTTTTGTATGGGGACCGAACAACTCTAATGTACATACAACCATTATTTATACAAAATATAATTATGTTTTTTCTCTATTGTAGCGGACTTATTCATAGAAATTTTTTAAGGTTTATAAATTGAATTTTGCAAGCACATTTAAAACAATTAATTTAATCAAGTTTCGAATTTTTCAAATAAATTATTTTCCTTTGATTGCATTAACTTTATGCCCTAATAAAATAATTTCGTCCTTAGAACTTTTACATAAGCCTACAGATTCCAATGTATTTTGCATTAATTAATTTATTAAATAAACAAATTCAATTATTTTCTAAACTAAAATTTAATTTATTTTGATCCAAACACTGAATGATGTTACTTAAATGAAGAACTAATGAAAATAAGTAAAATAAAAACAAGTAATTTGAGGCGAATCTTTGATATCCTTTACTAAAATAACTAAATAAAATTTTTTGGAATGAATTTTATATGAGAACTGCGATAAATTGTGAACTAATCTTTATAACATCTGGGATCATTATAATTTAAAGTCATAGAAAACCAATTTGTGACAAATTTCATAACAGAGTTATTATTCTTTAATAATAATCGTGGATAATCTCTCGGTAGTGGGTTTATAGTAAACTAGTCTTTTAGTGTTAGGGTTGCGGGCTGGTCAAAAATGTTGTATAACTGTAATAATAATATATCGTTATGGTACATTAATAAAAGTAATTAACATTGGTTCTCAATACTATAAAAAAATTTGTGAATCAAATACTTCCTAGGGAGGTTTGTCAACATTTAGATTCTTAACTCTTTTCTTACTGAACCGAATGTGCTAAATTTGAATGCCAACCAGCTGGATATAAATAACAATTGAACACATCATTATTTTCTGTTAAGTCGTAGTGTTGCACTCAATATAACAAACTCAACATATCCCTCTTTCGCCACTCGTGTTGGTGAAGGGTATAGTAAGTTGAAAATACTGGTAAATTTTGTCAAAGAGGAGTAAAGTTAAGAGTGATACTGATATGGAGATGCAAATCTAAATAAAAATAAAAAAGTAAATACGGCAAACTGAAAAGAATCATCCCAAAAGCAAACATAACTAAAGCATTTTAAAACTGGGTTACATTTTTGCTATTTTTTTTTTATTTTGCAGTCATAAAAGGAGCGTATGAAGAAATGGTGTAGTAAGTTAGTACGTGTGTTTAGTTAGATGATGAAACAGAACTATTTTACGCCAGCATGCAAGTTGATATTTTTTATCTGCTGTTTAAAATCACATCAACTATACAGCGAAAGAGCATTAATGCCATTTGAAAAAGCTGATATACTAAAAAAATACCACACTTTTATTGAAGTTTTTTTCTATTTTTGTGTAGCAAACCTGGCAGAAGTAGCAGCAAAAGTAAGTGATGTGTGAAAAATGGTGCAGTAGAACGAAAAAAGAAAACATCATCAGTATTGTTAGTGTAGTTTGCTTCAACACTAGAGGAATTTAATGTAAAGTTATAAAATACGACTAACTATTACTATTTTGATATAAAAATGTACTCTACAGACATCTAAGGTCGGCAATTGTATGATTTACAGGCGCCAGCAACATATTTTTAAGATACACCGATTTAGTAATCTGTGGTTTTAAAGATTTGGAGCTTTCTGCGAAAACGGCCTAAATTGAGGGTGATCTTATCGCAATATCGATATATATTTGGTTCTTGCTATTAAACAATAATACCATAATGCTTTTTGAATCAATAGAAAACAATGTAAATACCTACAGTCTGTACCCAGCAGAATGCTTTTTTAAGGTGAACCTAATTTTTGGCCTTGGACATTAAGTATATCCCAAAAAATTCCGAATAATTTTGCCCTTAACTTAAAGAGGTGTTGTTTCCATACAATGGAAAATACTTTCTAAAAGTGGTAAGACAGCTCCAGCTCCTAAACAAGGTCATCCACATGTTGTAAAGTTTGTTGTATCGTGATGTATTTACTAAATAGGGTAGCTTTAGTACTAAAACAGCAGCCATTTGGTGTTTGTGTTTTTTTATAGGTATAATACACATACTACACTAAACTTATTATATAACGTGATACCAATGCACATACAAGCAAGCAATAATCAGCTGATTTAATGTAGCCACCTTAATAAATTCACCATGGGTTGTATCATATTACAGCTCTGTTGCAATTTTTCTCTGTAAATTTCTTGTTTTAGTAATATTGCAAGTGTATTCTCTAAAAACTAGTTGTGTTAACATTACAGCTCCCACTCTGACATATAAAAGCTTAAATAGCACTTGTAACTACTACATTGACATTAGCCTAAGCTCCACTAAGACCACTGCTTAACCAGAAATTTTAATGATTTGCCTATCGTACCAACCAACACACAACAATACTCAAATCGACCAGGTCTAGAATCAAAAAGATTTTTTTATTTAAAGCATTTGGACCTACAAATACGGTCTACTGGTAAAACATGATACTTTTGCATACATTGTTATATGAGTTATCTTCTCTCTTTAGAATTATAATGTAAAAAAACGCTATCAGCACTCTGAAGTGCCGATCGTTTATGGCAAGCGACGAGGCCTGAGTTTCCGACTTGGGGAACTCTTTATTTCGAATTTGAATTATTTTACCCTGCCTTTACAAATGCAAGTAATTGCTTTCAAGTCGATTATACGGCTAACCATGAACAATATCGTAGAAATAGTCGAACGTCACGCAAGTTGCATGAATGTTTACACAGTCAAGTGAAAGTTTTTTTTATAAATCAGGATTACAAAGTTCGAAACCAACAGCGCAACAAATTTTTAACCACGGACCAATTTGTGTCGTCTTAAAATACTACCAATTACCTTTAAAATAAATATAAATTTTCATATTAATAAGAATCCGTATTCTAAGTCAAATTACAACTTATAAAGCTTTATACTTAAATAATCGTAATCCTTCAATAATTTCCAGGAATTTTTTTTATGCACTATCAAAATTTTTGTTTTGTTTATTTCTGGCCATAGGGGGCCAGAAAATCCATTACATTTTGCTAGTATCTACTTAATTAATTGTATTTTGACTTAAAATATACATTCGAATTAATTAAAAAATGTTACTTACCATGTGAAAGAAATTCCCAGACTCTATTTGTTTTAAATAAATATTAAACCTTTGTGACATCTTATTCCTTCTCTGAGATATCTTGACCTTGAGGTTCCACCATTAGTGGTATACTAAGTTTGTCATTCGATGGGAAACTTTTTTATTATATTTATGTGCATTCTTTAATTGTGTCATTTCGGGGGTTCCCCATTTTGCATTAATACTATATTTCTTCAGTGCTACATTTTTATTTATCGTTAAAGCCGGCGATACACTATCCTATTCAGTCGTACGATTTGTCAAAAAATCGTGTGTGGTCATAAAGTAGGATAGTGTGGCTTAAAAATGAATTAAGTGACAGATTTTTTGTCAAGTCTGTCCAACTTGCAAATGTTTATGGAAATTTTTATAAAATTATAGTTTCTATGCGATCAGAGTTGAATTTTCTTGTAAAGTAGCTGAGTTATTTAAGCTGGCATCATTTTTCTGGGATAGTGTGGCATTGACAACAATTTTGAAGACATTTTTTTATGGCGGATAGAATTCCATCAGATTTTCGTGTGAATGAATCGTACGATTGTGTAGGATGGTGAATCCCGGCCTTAAGTGTAAATCGAGACATAAATGCTGTATTCCTTAGGTCATTGGATGAAAGAATATATCAATGAATAGGTTCATTGGGACAACGAATGCATTCGTAAAAATTAATGAATACGTTCTTTGGATTAAAGAATAAATCAACGAATAGGTTCATTGGGTTAACGAATACATTTATAAAAATCAATGAATAAGTTCGTTGGATCAAAGAATAAATCAAATAATAAGTTCATAGGTTTAAGGGATCTACGTACAGTTTCAACGTATGAATTCTTGACTTAACGAACTGGTACGTTAAAATCAACAAGCCAATGATCGGCATACGTTGAATTCAACGAACTTGTTTATTAGAGGAAAAATAAGGAAAACATTTGTTGGATCAAAGATTTTAACGTTTACCTTCTTCGTTTGAAACAAAAAAGTTCAGATAGATTCAGATTGAATAGATGAACTACAGTAGTTAGTTGTCGCTTATATGCATTTCTAAATTTGTAAAACTTTCAATGCTTATAAACGGGAAATGCAGTTTTTATATATACATATTATGTATATATATAAACTCGGTTATATGCATCGACGATCTATGGTGATTATATAAACATAAGTAAATGTTTAATATACCGAAATCAAAATAGTTTTAATGTTTCGAAATTATAATAAAAGCTCGAATTTTAATGATTTTTGTATATGGGCATTTCCACAGAAAAGTTTAATTTTTGAAACGTTACGACAATTCAAATTGTTTCTCAATTTTCCTCAATATTTGGTGAAAGAGGGTTTCTGTACAAAAAGTAGACCTTTGGGTGGATAAACTCATATTCAAATATGGTATTGCAAATCCTAGTATGAGTGCACAAAATGGAAAGTAATTTATATTAAATTTTAGTGCATATATTAAGCTTTCGAAGTTTTATCTCGAAAAACTAGTTGTTGTACTAGTGGTATTAGTAAATATTTATTTTGGATAATTATTTTATTTACATTAATAATTTGTACTATTTCATATACATACAATAATAAAGATTATACAGCAATGACATCTAGTCGCCAGCTTTCGTAATTGTAGTTAATTACAAAAGTAGTTCCCAAATTCGTCTTAAACTAACTTATATTGATATAACAATCATTCCGAAGGTGCAAATGGAGCTTTGAAACCAAAATAGTTTCAAAGATGCCTTAGTTTGCCGTGTTGGCTTATAAAAAGTTATTATGGATACATAAACATGTTGTTTCTTGTTTTGTAGTTCTTTCGAATGTCTATATAAAGTTTATTGTTGCATTTGTTTGTCTATTTTAATAATGTGTATTATTTGGTTTTTGTTTTTTCTTGTTTGGCGCCGTTACTTAAAACTATTGATGTTTTAACTGAATTGTATTTTTTTCTTCTTTAATTTTATATACGTAAACATATTTTCCATTAGATTCCATTCACATGTTTTTTGGTTGTTTCATGGTCAATGTGTTTATGTGTTTTGTTTTTGCCAGCCGGTCGCTTTCTTTTGGAAAATGCGGTCCATCCAGTCCAGTTAAAGCATCTTATCAATATTAGTTCAGTAGAGGTATCTTAGTTTTATTGCAATTTTTTTTACAAGTGAATAAATGTGAGCTTGATGTGTGCGTGTTTGGGTTTTTCATTACTTTTATTTTCTTTCCTAACGAGCCACACAAATTGTGGTGAATTGTGGACAGTTTCACTTAAATCCTTAAAGTTAGAAAAATTTATTTTCAATAAAATTGAATATTTGTCAATTAAAGTAGTTGGACTTTGCTACAAAAACTAACTGTAAATTTTCTAAATAAAAGTCTCATATTTTCTGTGTAAGAATAACTGTAATATAAATCGGATTTTTTATTTTCATGCCAAATAAAGTTTATAAAAAAAACACCACATTTGTAGATTTGTAATCCAGTTATTGAGCAAAAAGGGTGAAAAATGGATAAACTGGAAATTTTTGCGATTTTTAAGGCACGTGATACACATTTTTCTGGAATGTTTTTTAAGCTTTTTTTCTCCTATTCGATACAACTTTCCGTACGGTATTCCGTGATATAACCATGTTAAAATATGCAAAAATTGATACAAATCCACCTTGAGCAAAAAAATTCGTATGGCCTTTAAATTATTAATGCAGCTAACCTGACAAAACGAATGAGGCAGAAGTTCTTATTTTGGGAGCGACTTTCACGTGCAATTCTTAGAATTGAGTTCGCAAAAAACATGTGTTGTATTGTGTTATTCTTTCAACGTAGTTTTGAACATACATATGTACATACTTATTTGGGTTGGGGTCATATACCTGAAATATACCAAAATTTAAAATATTAAATTTTAAAACCCAAAAGAAATAGACGTGCTGCAGAATGTGCTGGGACTTTCTCCTTTATGGTATAAAAAACACCGACCACAGAGCATACAGAGGTGTCACGAGACACTACCCTTTTTGCATTTTTTGTTTGGATTACGCAATTCGTGTTGATAGTAGCGCCCTGTTTTTACACATTGCCACTTTACTACCAAAAAACATTTTCTCTCTCTTTCTTCGAAAGCTGCCCTCGCAACTGATTTGGGCCTTTTTCACACGTCACTTTTTACAGTTCTGTGTATTCTGTGACACCGGCTTCGCATAAAAAAGTTTATAAATCTGGTCATTAGCACTGTCGAGGGCAGTCTTTGCATTGAACTTACAGTTAGCTAAGCCGGTGTTTGTTATAACATAGATGATAAAATCTTTGGCCTTGCCCTAGGATGACTATGCAGAGAAATTTTAGTTAGAGTTTCTGGATATTAACATTTGGGATTTGCGATATCGGGATTTTATGTTTCGCGTACATGATACCCAAATAAGAATGCGAGTTTAAAACTACTTTATGCTTGAATATTTAATTATCAGGTAATTTTCCAAAAAACTAACGAATACAAATGGTAACAAATTTTAAGAAATTGCAAATAATTTAAAATTAAATAACTCCTACATCAAATGAAATTACACCAAATACCAACATAAAATAACTCCCAGAATAAAATATCAGTAGTTTTTATTCAATTAAAAAAATAATAAATTTTATTTTATTTAACCTTTATTTATTAAATTGCAATTTAAAATAATAATTTTAAAAGTATTTCAATTTAATAAATGTGATAGTTGAATCAATTATTTTTTTGTTGAAAGAAAATTAAAAATATAATTATGATTTAATAAGTATTTGTTGTTTTAAAATAAATTTAAATATTAATTAATAACAAAACATCTTTATTGATTTTTTAGTTTAAAATAAAATTAAAATCAATACCTGAGCAACATTTCATTAAATCAATTAACACATTTTTTGAAACGGCAAAGTTTTTTTGGTAATTTTTTTCATTGAAATTAAAGATACCATTTTTTTTTGAAAAAAATAGTCATATTTAAAATTTAATATTTTTAAAATTTTCAGTAATCTATAGGGGCGAACTCAACGTGTTTGATTCTATGAATTTATTGATTAGAGACAATTTTATTGGTTTCTGTGCAAATAAATATTTTTTTGTGATTTATTTTATTTGGTTGAAAAACAAAATTGAAATAACTTCAAACAAATTATATAAATCCGATAGTGCTGGGAGCAATTCTATAATGAAATTACTATTACTCCTTCCTTTAGAAAATGTATTTTTTTGGTGAAACTCATTGCACCTGGGAATTATTTCGCGGCACCCATGTCTTGTATAGGATACTTCAGCAAGCAAATATCCAGACAAAACTAAGCATTTGATATATCAAATTAGCCCAATTTAAGAGATAGTTCAAATTGAAAACGTTATATAAACTTGCACACAATTCTTCAAGTATACCTTGGTTCTACATACATTGAGGAAGTATTTACGTTAAATTAACTTATCATTTGTATTCTGCTTACAGACGATGGATACACTTAAACATTTTGTTCTATCTACCACATATTTTGTTTTACATTCTTACCACTTTTATCTCTGTATTAAACTTTTTAGACATTCTTCCACACTCTTGCCGAACTCTCGTTTAATTGACAAAAGTTGTTGATTTTATCCCTAATAATGGCAAAATCCTTTAGCTTTATTCATATATGTTGTTTTGTTGCTCTTATTTTCTGAATAAATTACCAACTAATACAGTGTCTGGTTATAGACTTAATTTATCGCTCAATAACCCTTGAACATATGTTCACACAAAGTTCTCATTAACAGATACATCGATATCGTAAATTTTTTTATTTTTCAAAGAAATTCAAGTTAATTAACCACTATCAACAGAGAGTTAACAACTATATGCCATGTAACAAAATGCCATCTAACATCAAGTTTAAATATGCCACCACATTCACTGTTGGTAAACTGAGAGAGTAGATTAGCAAAAATACTTGTAAAATACAGGCAGAGGAAAAATACGAGGACTTCTATAACAAAACGAAATAATTGCATTTGAACAAAATTTTTTATGAATCAAAAAATTAAATAAATCAACCCTTCAAACATTTTTGAAATTTTTTGGCGATTGCTTGTTTGGCGATGATTACGCGATCCCATTCTGGAAATACGAATCGCTAACCATCGCCTAATCCTCACAACTAGGCGATGAATATGCGAGGGCACACAAGTAGCGGCAATCATCAGCGTTTTTTAAAACTTTCGATATTTTTTTTTCTTGTTGTTTTGTTAAGGTAATGGGAAAATAAATATTTGGTTTCAATGGCAATTAGCAAAATTGTCATTCCAGTTGAGCAAGTGATTTGTGAAAGGTTATTGAAATTCATATAAATAATATAACAATTTCCATCGCCGAATCATCGCCCGCGAATCGCCGGCAAGTTGTCTAACATCGCTGCGATGCATCTTTAGAGGCAACAATAATATAGTTGGGGTTTCTTGATGGAAGCTTAATTTAACCATAATATGGTTACCGCTGACAAAAATATGGTTATATTAAACATAATATGTTTAACATTTTCTTTAAAAATAGTTTGGTAGGAGGTGACCATATGTGGGTGTGAATGCCAAATGGCAAGTACTTAATGAGCCAACCATTTTTAGTTCAGCTCTCTTAACACTTCCATTGTTTTAACTTAATTTTTGCCAATAATATTAAACCTTTTTACTTCTTGTGACAAAATCAGTGGTACACACGTCAACATTTGAAATTACACATGAAATAAACATGGGCAACACATGAAAAAAATTACACATTATATGTGTAATTACACATGAGGTGGCAACACTGGTTTGCATTCAACAATCATTTTTAATCTCTGTTGTGTTTCTTTTTTCATGTTTCACAAGACACAAAATATTTTGCTTTATTTGTTCTTGTATAATAGTTAGTGGTTTCGTTAATCATATTGAATTTGAGTTAAGCGGGAGATTAACCTACTGTACCCGATCCTGGTGCTAGGGCTGCTAGCAAAGCCTCCAGGCTTGCTTTACTTTGAACCTTGAAAGATGCAAAGTATCCAAGTGGTCTACCTAACTGAGACTGTGCAAGCCGCCGTTGGTTCTTTGTGAACTTATCCGCCGCCAATACTACAACTTGCCCTTGGATACAAACCGTTGCTAGTTTTTTCTCCACCACAGGTATTTCATTTCCCTGATACCACCCACGGATGACAGGCATTCATGGGAGGCGTTCCCTATTCGAAGGGAGGCACCCGATGGGGGAACTAGCAAAACCCCACACGGGCCAATGGCCCTATGTTCCTCCTAGGAATAAAAGGAATAAATATATATATATAATAGTCAACAAGAACTTTGTTTTTTAACTGTGGCAACACCAACAACACGATAGCTTTCACACTTAGTTTTTTGACGTATTTGTAGTGCCGGTTCACACACGTCAAGTTTGACTCGTCATGTCTTGAGTTTTTAGGAGAGAGGGGAAAAGTAATGGCATTCTCTTTTCCCTTCTGTCCTAAAAGCTCAAGACTTGACGAGTCAAACTTAACGTGTGTGAACCGGCACTTACAATGAATTTAATTTCGCTTGAAAACAGCATTAAAATAATTAAAGTCCACTATGAAAATGGTTCTGTTAGTTACATTTCGTAAAATTCGTGATGTTTTCGGACAACATAATCGTCCTCCTAAGCCCGCTATTAAGAATTTGGTCGTTAAATTTGAGTCGACAGGCTCGATACAAAATGTGCCAACACCAACATTGCAAAGCAAATTTCCCGATCGCATAATTCCACGAACATCAGCTGTTAAGTCGCCAGCCAGATCGTGAGATTTAACACCACTGGATTATTTGTTGTGGGGCTATGTTTAGGACAGAGTCTATACGGAGCCAATCGAATCGATTGCAGCCTTAAAACTCTCCGTGATGTGATTAACGAACTAAACCCGCCATTTTACTTAAATGTGATTAAAAGCTTTGATGAAAGAATCGAAATCTGTCAGCGTGCTATTGGTGAACATTTGGCCAGATATAATTTTTCATTCATAATTGCCGAACTTTTCTCTTCGTTATACAATAAAAATTTTAATCCACTTCATCTAAATTGTTTATTTTATTTTGTTGTTGAAAACCCCTTTATTTGCGTTGTTTTTTTATTTTTATAAAATACTTGCAGCGTTGCCGTTGAAATTTTTCAAAATTACCAAAAGGGGATTTTAAAGCAAAAAATTATTACCGTTTTTATAACAGCAACAAAAAATCAATAAATAAAAAATATATACACATAAGAAATAACGAATATGTTGATGAGAGATGTAATTAGAGTAGCTATACTTTTAAAATCGTAAAAAATTTTTTAGCAAAAACATTTAACGCAATCTAACTACTTTTTAGGAATGTTCATTCTATAGTTTGTTATTTATTCTTCACTTGGGAATCACAGCGGTAACGCGGCACAAGAATGAATCAAGCCAAAAATTGTTTGTATTTTTAAACACGAATAAGCCAACACTAAACAAAGATTAACAAATTTTTGTTCATACCCTGCAAATAATGCAAAGTCAGTACACTCGTGTAAAATGTAGCCCTTAAGGGACTAGGACTAGTCCAAAGGTAACCCCAATGTATGGGAAAACATGGTCTATTTAACATTTCGATGTCCTAGGGCAGGACCATATTACCCAGCTTTGCACTACAAAGAAGTAGTCTTAAAACTTCTCCATTGTATACTCAAGAGGATTAGCTTTGATATCGTTTAAAAACGAAAACATGTCGTTAAAAAACGAAGACATGTCGTTAAAAACGAAAACATGTCGTTTCACTACAAACTATTTTTTAACAATGGCATTGTCCATGCTTGCATTACATTCGACCAGTCCAGGAAGTAGTCCACTTAATCAAAATGGATGAGGTATTTGCAGGGTAACCAAGTGTTAATAGTGCTTGAATATTTGTAACTCTGTGTATGAATGCATGAATTCACTCATGGTCAAATGCAAGAAAGAAAAAAAAATTCCTCTTAATATCTCATGTGTTTTTTAGAAAAAAAACAATACAGATACTTTTATGCAAGAACGAATAAGGCAATTTTTTTTGTTGTTTGTTTTTAAACACGTGTAAAGCATGATTAAAAATTGTTGGTTCATAACCATGAGTGAATATTTGGAAATCAAATGCAGGTTTAAATCATGCGTCAGTTTTCCGCAAGGATTACTTTTCTTTGTTATAACAAATATCGGCTTCGCTAACTAAAGCGTATCGGCGTAGTGAACTTCTTTACTTAGCGAAGCCGGTACTTGTACAGAGAAGGAAATCCGAGAAATGCCGAGACGCTTTAGTTAGCCCAGTCGTGGGACACTATAACACTTTTTGGAGCAACACAGTGTCCATGGACACTGTGTCACTGGACGTTGTGACTTGTCACCTTTAAATCAAACAACAAACAAAAATTAAAGTGAAATTACATAATTTTACTATGGAACTCCACATATATAGATTAAATTTTCAAACATAGAAATTTTGCTTTTAAGATCGTAATTATATTTGCATTAACAAAAACAAATTAAATAAACACAGATTTTTTTATACAATCCCCTGCTAGTTGAAAAAGGGGGGGGGGGCACTAAGTTTGTCGATCAGTGCGAAACTTGTTTAATATTTATCCAAGATCCCATAGACTATATTGGTATATATTTTAAGTCCTAGAATAATTCTAAGTAGATTTAGCAACGTCTGACTGTCTGTCTGTCTGTCTGTCTGTAATCATGTTCATTTTCTAACAACTCAACCGATTAAAATCCAGCATAACTGGTTCAGTATGAAAAGAGTGTAAACACAAATGTGGAACAATATCCCTTAAAAATGGATATTTTTGTTAAAAAAAACTAATTTAAATTAGTGTCAGTTGGCTTACATTGTTATTAAACTTTGCAAACTCGTTTTAGATAAATAGAAAGTACCCTGCGGGAAATTTGTGTCAATTGGTCCAATAGACTGGTCCTGGGATTTGTGAAAATAGAACAAGTACAAAAAGAAAGGACTCATGCCCAGTAAAAGAAGAACCAATCCCTTAACTGGTTTATGAAGAACCAAAAGGTAGAAAAATTAATTAAAAACAGTACACTCTTCAACGGTGCTGTGGCACATATTTTGATACTTTCTAAAATTTGGTTCTATATAGGACTTGTTTTATTGAAATAATACTACATTTGACACTAAGCACGTTCATTGAGAATAGATCTGTGACTAGTCAAATGGTGTCAATAGACCCCCTCCAATGACAAGCCCATGTAAAAGTGATAGGTCTTATTTATATAAAATGTTAGAAATAGAACCGGACTCTAACACCAAAGACCTATCACGGGACTACTTTGGTATCAGTGCGCTTCCCTCTAGGGTATAGATAGTAACGTACTAAGAAAGTTATTTTTAGGAATACAAAATTTATTATTTATAAGATTTCCTTATGACGTGCTAAGTTCCTAATTTTTATTTTTGTTTGATAAAAACACTAAAATTAATTGTTGGAGGCTAAGCCAGTTTCTGTGGGAATTTCACTGGTTGCTTAGGCCAGATTATCAGGAAACATTCTCCCAAAAAATTTTAGAAAAGCCAAACCCATTAGCAAATAAAACTGCAGAGTGAATGAGAATTACAAACACTCAAAAAGTCTTATTTGCAACGATGTCAAAGCTTAAACCAACAATATACAGTGAGTTTATCTTTTCTTACATTCCCCTACAGTTGGTTGGCTTATTTCCGACTCGAATTGTACACTCAAAATATTATGTAGCTAAATTCAAACGAAAATCATTTTAAACAACCTAAAATTCATTTTAAAAACGGATAATTTACATTTCATTTAAAACAAATGATTTTTACATTCATTTTAAAATTTTTTATTTATAAAACAGCATATTCCTAAAAATTGAATAGTTTTTACTTTTAAGAATTATATTTTAACCGACAAAAATCAAACTGCATAACAAAATAAATACGGAAAAACATTATTTTTTGGTAGTTTGTTTTTTGAATAACAAACACAAATGTTGAAAAATAAAATTATTCGTAAAATAACTATATTTTTATTCAATTTTAACAGTACGGAAAACGAATTTAATAACTCACAAACAGTAACTGTAATAATTGTATGAGTGTAGTTGTAATTGGGTAAAGTGAAAAACCAAAATTAAAAAACAAATTGCCTGATTTTATTGTTTTCGTAAGGAAACCCAAGTAAAGCAATTTTCCAGTTCCGTTTTTTTTTCACGTGCACATGCAAATTTATTGTCACAGTTATTTTTGGACATACACAATTTATTATTATTCACAGATTTCTCTATGACCTGCTTAATTCCCAATTTTTATTTTTGATAAGTTATAGTAAATTTCGTGAAGATCGGTTCATAATTTACCATAGGCCCCATATAAAGGCGCTCTTGGAAAATACTTTAGTACACCTAAAAACGCAACCAATCGAACAATTATTGTGAAATTTGGTCTGCCATAATTTTATAAGACTAGAAATGGCACTGCCATAATGAATCGTAGGGATACTCCTAAATTTTTTGAAGATGTATCCATAACTTCCAGTAGGCTCTATATAAAGCGTACTTTTGGAAAAGACTTTAATGCGCCTAAAACACAATAAATCATAATACTTCTACGTCAGTTTTTATAAAGATTGGCTCAAATTTTGTAGATACCATGTAAAGCCCACTCCTTACAAACTTTAACTCTCGGTGGATGGTATGAAAGTTTCGGCACAGCCGAATATACCACTTTCACTTGTTCTATTTTCAAAATGTATTCTGAATTTGAAATATTTTCTTCATTTTTTATTTGGTTGTTTAAGTAGCGGCCACTTTGAAAACTTTGCGGGACAATAAGGCTTTTGGAAACAAGCTGTCGTAACTATTTTCTTCTTAACTTCTGTTGCGTGTTTCTAGAGCGAGTACGTCAATTAAAGAGAATTAAAGAAAATAACTTTCCTAATTAGTTGAGTGGGCAAAGTCCTTAATGGATTAAACGATTCGAATACATTTCATCACGTCTTCACAAGTATTGTTTCTTGTGGGAGAGTTTTTTAAATGTATGTTAATTACAGTTGTTGAAAGTAACACTTGTCCCAGTTATTAAATTCATAATTCTTTTTCAAGTATTAAATTTTGTAATTAATCAGTTACATTCAACTTTATTTCAAAGCATAATTATTTTTTTCTCTTTTAAAATCTGTTAGTATTCGTTATGAATAAACAACTGAACTAATAGACAGCAGTATCATAAACACCGTTAGCTTTTTATCGGATGATAAATGAATGAAATGAATGGAACACGAAGAAAAAAGTGGCATGCGAGTTAATAAAACAAAATAACAAAAACAAAAGCCACAAGACTCCTTGAACTTGAAAAACGAGTCAGAGAGCTCAAAATCTGTGTGCGACTTTGACTTTATGTCTGTCCATTATACGATGAAGATGTGGTTGATACGTAAAAATGTGAATAAACAATGTTCGTTCAATTATAGGGGGTATTTCATAGTGAAATGACAGTGTTCAAATATTGGAAAGCAAATACTCATTTTGTTGGCTGAATTTTTATTTGACAGCCTGGCTAGATTTTCGAATTTAATTGCCCAAGATTTTGGTAATGCTTTTGTTCTTTGAACTACAATCTTTTAACACACTTACAATAAGACGACCTTAATCGATAGGCGACGCAAATCTAGTAAATGAAACGTTAAATAAATTGAAAAAATGTAAATCGAGGCGACGTAAATCAAGAAATTTCTGTATTGCAACTAGAGGTCCTTTGGCACCAGACACAACTAAGCTGTCAGTATTTTGAAGTTTAAACGCTCTCTAAACATATGGGAATTTCCATTCTAAAATAAATGCATTTATCAATTTGTTAATTTGTTGGACATCTGCATAAAGACTTTTCTCATTCCGTTTCGTAGCAGTTTATATTTCTCTGTCATCACATTCGGAAAACACACCTTATAGGTACATGAACTCAATCTTACTGATATGGAATACCCCTTAAGTGTTAATAGTAAGTTAGTTTAATCCATGACAGTGTGTACATTTGGTTTTGGGAAACTTTATAAGACATTCAATGAAAAGTTTTTTGTTTATGTCTCTTGTAAAACAGTCTTGTTGCAAATAGATTGTAATGGTGCAGAAAACGAGTTAGTTTTTCCAAACCAAAAACAATAAATGTGCATACAGAAAAAAAGTTTCAGTAAAAGAAAATACATGTATCAGAAACAATACAATGCAGGCCAAAATGCAGGTTGTTAGTAAAAATTCCTTGTACATATTGTTTTTAGCGTTGATTGTTTTTCCATCGAGGAGCAACTGAAACAGCGAAAGCATTGCCACCATAGAATCAACATAAAGAAAATGTCTTAGTTTGATATTTGCAATTGTTGCTGCTACTGCAGTTGGAGTTTATATAAAATCTTAATCACACTGTCGAAAAATCGCATTAGGTTTTCTTATATCACGACGATGTCATCACATATTCTACGCATAAAATTCACTTAGTTGCTGTCGTCGAAGTAGAAGAAGAAGACGAAGTAGAAGTGGCCGCAGATGTGAGAGGTTGTAGTTTAAGCAACCGTTGTAGGCATTATACAAATTGAAAGTTACCAAAAAATTTAAAAAAAATATAGTATACAACAAAATCCAACAAAAAGGATTGCAACTTTTAGCCCACTAGTGTATAACTCTTTTTTTTTGTGTGGCAGTATTTTAAAATACTGCGTCGGTGCTCTTTTAAAACAAGGATAATAAATTTAATTCGACCAGTGTTAAAATTATTTTAAAAACATTAAAAATATTTTTCAAAAGACATGAACTAAGTGCAATAATAACAAAATAACAAATACAAAAAGTCCTTTTTTATAAGGACCTGTTAAAACCAAAAACCAAAAAAAAATAATAAAAACAAAATTATTTAAATTCTTAAATAAATTATTTTCACTACCAAAAACTTAGCTTAAGTTCGATATAAAAACTACGAAAATAAGACCTACGATAAGACTACGAGAATAAGTGACAACATGAAGCCAACGCTTGTACTACTGTGCGCTTTTGCAATAACAATTTTCCTTACTGTGCACGCCACTCCTGCCATCAGCTCTAACGAAAATGCGGTAAATAATTTGTTCATTTTCTACTCTTTTGTTATTGTTATAAAAAATATTACAGCCGTGAAATTGTTACAGATTTTTTTAGTCAGTTTTTTTTATTTTTTCAAGGATATTTACCATGTCCTTGAGACAACAATTTTTTTATTTCTTTTTTCTTTCAAAACTTTTTTAATGTGCTGATAAAGTGTAAATATTCTTTTATATTTCTTTATGTAGTTTTTTTTCCTTATTTTACGCAAATATTTAAAGGGGATTTTTAATACATTTTTTAAATTCACAATGTTACAATTCAACTCTTTTAAGTACAACAAAACGTACCAGAATGCTGTGTTAAAGTTTTACCCCCATATTCATAAAAAATATTATTGATTTATAAGAGCTTAATTAATCAGATTTCCATAGGAAATTCGTTTAATAAACCTGTTATTAACCTGAAATATTTTTTATGAATAAGGCCTTTAAAGTTTAAGGGGAAAATATAAAAAATTTGGTAATGAACACAGAATTTTTAATTGGAATATTTTTAGAATTTTATGTAACACAATTTACGACTGGAACGATAAAGTTTTTTTTCGGTATCGATAATTTTGTTATAGTAAAGTGCAAACGTTTTTAATCGCCTTTTTGTCCCCCCATCACAAAAGTGGCATAATACTAGTTCGGGCATTTCGTTAGCACGGCAAACCCATTTAACCTGGTTCAATGAATTTCGGCATTCATATTTTATAAAACCATTGTTTTCTTGGTTTAAAAAAAACACTAAAATCCAATTTTTATATATAAAATTTTGTCGTTACTGTCTGACTGATTCATTATTGCACAGTCTAAACGAATGAAGTAAAAAACTTTAAACCGGGATCGGAGGTTGGATTCTCCCCAAATCGATGCACTTAAAACTGGTTAATTCGGTAGGCTCATATCTCCAAAAGTAAAACAGAATAAAAAAATTTAATCATTGTACTTTTAAAATTCGGCCTCTTTAGGGAGAAAACTGGTAAAACCTGTGTTTTAGTACTTTTATCCCACCCTTTTCTCACTATCTTTTAAACCAATAAACATAGAAATAAATGTTAAATCACATTCGAAACTTATCTAATACGTAAATGTAAAAATATAATTTTAAGGCGAGAAAATCGCACTTATTTACGGTAGGGATGGGCAAATTGAAAAAATGTATCGATATTTTTTAAGAGTATCGATATATATTATTTCAAAAATATCGATATATCGAACGTATTTTGCTGAAACTATTAGCAAATTAAAAAATTTAATATACCTTTGTGCATACTTGTTTATGAACAAACATCCCAGCGGTAAATTTTGAAAGGACTGACTCCTTTCTAAAAGATTCGCTGCGTATGATATACTGCCTACAGAAATATGCCTTTTAGAAGGTTCAGATTTCTTTTACAAAAACCTTCCAAAATATTCATTACACATTCGCTTCTTTAAGAAGGGAGGCAGGAAGTTGTTCAATTTTATTTTTTTGGTTTTTAGTGACATTCTGTACTCCCTAAGGGAAGGGAAAGAAGTTGTTAAATTTTTACCTTTTTAATTTTTGGTCTCTAACATTTTAATAACAAAATTTAATCCAACTAAGACATTTTCAATGGAAAATGGAGAAGTAAAAGATGTAGTAGCTTTTCCAATCGGTAGTTCCTTCTTTTTAATTCCTATTTTGCATTTGAAATTAAATTACGAAAAATTTAAATGGAAGTAAATATGTAAGTCATGGAAGTACCAACTAACTTTAAAATTTCAATTGCACCCCAAAAGTACCAAATTTAACTAGAAATATTTTTGATTGTTTTAGTCGAACCAGAAATCATCAGATATGGACATCAGGAGCACTCTCTGTTTTATGTGCTCTCCTGTCAATCTGCTTCTTGTATGCTTCTTATAAATGCCAATCATTTTAGATCTTCAAACATATGATGCATACAATGATGTCAATTCTTAAAAAACATATTGTTTGAAAAACGGTTAAATTTTGAGTTTTTAATGAAGACTGACTTTACAAAAATCGAATTCGATAGTCGTATTTCAATATGGATGTATTGATATATCGGCGATATATATCGATTTTTTTAATATCGATATTTTTTGCCCATTCCTAATTAACGGCTCCTTTTTTTTAAATTTTTTTTGTCCATATACATACATATATATCACATTCGTTACATATTTTTTCGAAATTAAAAAGTTTAAGGACTGACTAGGTACGAACCTATTTTTGGAACCTTTTTCACAAGACATTTTGCTCCATTCATTGACATAAACGTATTAAGTTATGGACCTCCAGTACACTATTAAAATTTTTGATAGTTTAATGGGGGGAAAAAAGTATCAAAAATGATGAATACGGGAAATTTAATTTCTTTCTTTTACTTTTGTGTTGTACTTTTTGAATTTTCTATAATATTGAATTTAGAAACATAAAATAATAGGGGCAAGGCTCTACAGGAATATCAACCTATAAGATGACAAATAATAGAACTTTTTTGTTAAAACCTAGAAACATCAATTTTGGCTTACAAAACTGTCTATGAAACAAAGGGACCCGCATACAAAGTAGCGGGTGAAATGTTAGTTTGCTACAATTTGTTACACCATTTATTTGGTAATGCAAATTAAGTGCGCAAAAACTACTTTTCCATGATGACGTTAACCGGTCCTGGAGGGATAGAACGGATTGCAGGGTATCTATAGCACTATGGCACAGATTGGACGCGGGGGCAGCATGTGCTAGCAGATAGATTTCACGACGAACTGGGGTGCATCGCTGGATGCAATCCAGCTGATCTGCTGGGGTTTGTCAGGGAAATGTAGCGGTTGTTTCTGTTGAGGGGACTGTATAGAGGGTAATACTTCTACGTGGAACCTACTAACTTTCTTAATTCTATCCACCTCTTATTTCCTTTCTTCACTTTTCTCATTCTCTACCTTTTTTCTTCATCGAAGGGATTCAAAATGGCCCGCATTGGTATCCGGGTGGAAGTGTGCACTTGGGCACATAACCCTTCTTAACCTTACCTAACCTAACCTAACTACCTTTCCATAATTAAACTCTTTTCCACAGGTATTTCCTAATTTAATTAGAATTAATTATTTTGAAATTCACCTTATTCCTTATTTTTTACATCGGTTTTACTTATAAGACGGTAGGATGTAATAAAGGGTATTTTAAAGGCTGATGATCTTAAAACTATTAAAATTAACACAAAAAATTAAATTGTAATCCGAAAAAAATTACTAAAAAATGGAGACCGCGGTTGTTATTGGCGAAAGGGATTTTTAACGTCTAATTTTTGAACACAATTTCCAACATTGCAGGCCATATGTCATTAATAATAATACGAAGAATTTCGGTCAGCTAGGTGCCAATTGTTGCTGGTATATCAGTGACTTTATGTAGCCTCACAGAAAATAAGCAAGACTCTCAAATCGTACGAGCCGAGCCTATTCGCTCAACACAATTTTCGAAAAAAATCGATGACTGATACATTTGGATACTTTGGGAGAGCTGTTTAATACAAAATCTATTTAAAATGATTTGCTAGAGTATTCTGATCATAAATGTTCAAAAATGAGCGCAACTAACTGTTTCGTTAGTTCAACCGGGTTTAAAAAAATCCATATGCTACAGTCAGACTAGGGGATATTTTTATTAACTTTATTAATTAGTAAAATTTCAGTGGGTACTTCTGTGGTGCGATTCACTAACTTTTAACGATCCGACAATCGTCAAATTTGTCGACATAAATATTCGCTTGCAGTAACGATAGTGTGATTCTGTAACTTATTTTTAACGATTGTTAACAGCTGTTTTTTGTAACATCTCTGTATACAAAATGTTAAAAAAAAACGAAAAGCACAAAAGAGAATAAAATAAAAACAAATGAAATTGTTCTTAACCCCCCGTGTTACACAAGTTTTTTCATTCAAAATACATTGAAAAAGGTCTGGCCAGACTCATGAGTAATACGAAGGGTTAATTTGTGGAAAAACTACTTTTAGAAATCTCGTTAATATGGATAAGACCGTAACGAATAATGCTTTAATTTTGAAATTTAGTATAATCTAGTTTCATGAGACCCGAAAGCACACCAGTCAATTTTTCATAGATGCTCGAAAAAGTGGTGTTAATTTGTACCGACAGGCTGGCGTTCATAAGGCGTAGAGGGCATATGCGAGATATTATTTGTAAATGCCATCAATAATTTTAAGCAAATAAAGCTCATTTTTTTTTTGGTCAATTCATTGTAGTTGTTGTACTATATTTTTCAACTAAGTTCTATTTATGCCTCAAAAAAATACCCATTATTTTAATATAATGTGGAATAATCGGCTGCTGCTAAGGGGCTTTGATTGTTCATTCTGTAAGTAGAGGATAGCACAATTTAAAAGGAATCAATAATTAAGGAATTAAAAAGCTACCACTCCAGCCAAGATGACTGATTATTTCAGTATATAAAGAACCTAAGTTCATGGGTTCAGATACAGACAGTCTTACTTTTGTTACTACTATTGCTCTTATGCAAGCTTAAAATAAAATTAGAGACTTTTGAGAATAGTCACATTTTTTGGAGCTTGCGTGATTGAGTATTTTTGATATTTATGATAGTAGAGTTACATAAATTTAAGTACGGTAATGTTGACTTATGTTGTTTTCTTTTCTATAAAAAAAATACCACATTTTAAAATGTTCGTATATAAAATGTCTTGCCGAACATGTAATACTGCAATTTTTTATTTGACGAGAACAGAGCACAAAAATGGAACTCCCTGTTTTTAACAGCTGACAAAAAGTTTGTTCTTAAATATATAAAAAATATATGTACATAAATCAGAAAGTGTGTTCTTCAAAGTATAACAAAAAATATACATAAACCCAAATTTGTTAATAGATTGATATAAAATAAATAAAAGAACAAAATAAATGACGAAACTCCAATTTCTTTAGTTTATTTTTCATAAAATATGTAAACAAGAAAATACCTTAGCCAGATTGCCGATTTATCAACACCAAGTTTTTACGATTTCTTGATTTGACGTTTTTTTCAAAAACAATTTTATAACACCGGATCCATTTATATTTTATATCACTGATAACCTTCAATTAACAATGTAATGCTTTCTTTTGTTTTTACTATAAAAAAATAGAAAAAATAACTATTAATACTTAATATTTTTACTGTCCTGATTAGAGGCGATTTTTTCCTAAGTTCGTCTGGTAACCAGAAGCCATCTTTTTACAGGGCATTATTAACACTCTCGATTTATATGAGGTGTAAAGTGCTATTGCCTTAAGACATTTAAGGGTGAATTATTTTAGAATGAAACACGCTGCCCTCTTAGAGGGTAATGCATTTTTAAGAAACGAACACGAAATTGCATTTGTTTAAATAAAATGTGATATTTTTTTTAGAAAAAAACAAACAACATTAGCTGCACAACAAGTGGCAACCATATGTTTGTTTTGTGTGCATCGAACTTTGATGTTTTATATAAAAATATTTTAAAGCTGGCCAAAAATATGATAAATATGCTGGTTACAAAGGTACGCAAACAAAGATTTTGAAGAACAGTTAGAGAAAATATGTATCTTGGGCAGTTAAGCCAAAGTGTAGGCAGTTAAGGCAGTTTAGTCAAAACTAGAATTGAGTTCAATTTTTTATGGAACTCCTCATATTATTTAAATTTTCGAAATTCTAACATCGCCATCATTATCAAAATTTTTATTTATTTATTTTCGCCAATTGAACTAATATTTCTTATACGCTAGTACCCAGTAAAAAAAATTAGGGTTTTTTGAAGTACTTAAGAGAAAAAGCGCATAATCGAGCGCTTCAATAAAAGAGCTCTTATGCAGCAGTAAATGATAAAGAATAAAATATAAAAAAGCTGTTATTTTGGTGCTGAAAACGAAGAAGGTTTTAATGCGAAAAAATAAAAATATATTTGGGTTTGCGAAAATGATCGGAAAAAGCACTTAAACAAGTAACTGCACAACATTAATGATGTGTTAATATAGTCAGCCATTAAAAGGCACTTAAGGAGTGCTTTGTTTGTATGTTAAAATATGCGCTTATTTTCAGCAAAAAATAGTCCTCCAAACCGGAAACCCCATCAGCAGGTTTGAAGCGATTAGAAGTATAAATTCATACATTAAACCTGCTGCTTTTGGAGCAGATTTTTTACTGGGTATGTGCCTCGGTAGGCTAACTGGTGGCGAGCTAGTCTATCAGCGCCGGTGTTGTAGGTTCGATTCCCGCCACCGACTCTGGTTTCCACCCTGCAGACAAGCATAGATCTTCGCGGGATTAGCTTAGGAAATTAAAAATATAGTTAACAATTAAAAACGATTCATAATAGGATCCGATAAAACAGTAGGCGCATAAATCAAGATTGGCATAATAAGACAAATTCAGTTTGAAGGAGTTGTTCACATATTGACACCTCAATTCGAAAATACTTTTAGTCGAAAAATCGAGTCTTGAAGGAGAACCTCTTAAGTTAACGAGCGATATAATATTCAGTTGTATGCTAAGTTCTGTTTTATGCTTAACTTTGGATGGATTAGCCGATTAGCACAAACATTTTACAGAATTTAAGTTAACCAATACTAAATTCAACAAAAACGTAGAAAATAAAAAACATGATAAGTCGACATAGCACGAGTCGATATATGGCTTCTGTACGGTTGCCAATTTTTTTAAAATGTACCTCATATTGTGGCTCCTAGACTACCGAGGCGCATTTCAGAATAGGACTGTACAATGAATTATATAATTGTCTTATGACAAAGAAATCATTTGCTCTAAAACTCTGTTTATGATCAAGTAATACAAAAATTATTAACCATTCCAGTCACCTGTATGAATTCGCCTTGATAGCTATAGAATATTGGGCTTCTTCTGTACATTTTCTCGAGTCAAGATAAACTTAATTTATATGACACCAAAAATTAAACCTTCATCTTGACTTTAGGAAGACATATTAAGCGTTTGCAACTAATGAAAAGCTTTACATCATATGTATGCAGATTAATTATTTCGAATAACTAAATTCAATAATAAATATTTTTTTTCTGTCTTATTAAAAAGAAAATATTACGATGAAAAAATATAAATTTATCATTATGATAGCATTTGTTAAAAAGTGTCTGTGACTCGTCTCGTCAGTGCAGATGATTGATGGAAAATTAAAAATGTTTGGCATGTTTAGTCTTTAAGCACGAACTTTTAATAACAAAATTTCTAGTTGAGTGGTTGTTTAAAACAATGGAAAGAAAAAGAAGCTGATAGTGTTCATCTTTGCCAATATATTTATTTGAAGCCACTTTTTCATCCCAAACTTTTTTTTCTTCTATTACTTATGTTAAATCTTTGCAAAAACACGGCCATAAATGCTGTTAAAGTTTCGTCTGCTGCTGACATTTTTACGATATTGACAGCACAGAATAAAAATCAAAATAAATGCTTGACAGGTTGCAAGGCATGTGCATATCAAAATATCAAGCACTCGAATACTAATTTGACAGCAAGCATTTTTAACGTGTCACGGACCCCTTTTTGCGATATTGCCGAGATAATAATGTCAAGTTCGGAGATATTCAAATAGAACAGTTCAAGGTTAATTTCCACTTGCATATACATTAGGGCGGGTTGATTTGTGTATTGTACATAAATGGTTTTATACAGTAGCATAATAAGCACGACCTTTTTGGTTGGTTAGGCTTTTAAGGTGCCTCCTTTAAGTGTGTTATGGTGAAATATAAATAATAAAATGTTTATGCTGTGTTCTTGCTGGTGTTAGATAAATAATACAAAAAAAACATTTTCTATTTTCCTTTTTTTTCATGTTTCATCTCCACAGATTCCCGCCGTCAACCGCAATCAATTGGAGGAGGGGTTTCTACGAAAGCTGAATATAAAATGTAGTCAAAGGGATAATCACTCATGTATGATGTTAAAATTAATTGTATACATGAATCGAATATTCAAAAAATCATCGATAGAAGTGAATAAGGATGTCACGGTAACACAAAATCGGTGAGGGGGACAGATAAATGAAAAAAAAATGTATAAATGTTGTACGATAATAATGTTTTGTTTTTAGAGACATTGGTGATATACCTGATGATCCTGAGGATGATATACTATTGGCCCGTTCCATAGATTCAGATGATGAAACTCTGGGCTTAATAGTGGCGAATAAATTATGGAAATTTATCAGATCACGTACTTTACGCTATAAATTTAGTGACAATGCTGACTTTGTTATGAGCACAGAGCCCAGGGGTAATTTAAATGTCGGTGTTTCCATTAGTCCAGTCGAAGCTTTAGAAGAGGGCCGTGGTAAAATGAAAAATTTGGGTCCTCTTTTAATACTGATGGCCGGCAAAGCTGGTCTGGTAGGAGCGATTTTACTTAAAGGTTTATTCCTATTGGCTGGCAAGGCTTTAATTGTCTCGAAAATAGCTTTGTTGCTGTCTGTTATAATCGCCTTGAAGAAGTTATTGTCGCAGAAAAAACACATTGTGGAAGTGCCACATCATGAGAGCCATTCAAGCAGCGGTTGGGCCCGTGCTTTAGATGGTTTCATAGAAGGCATGGTCGAAGTACCAGCAAAGATATTGGCAGAACAGGCCCACGACATGGCGTTTAGTGAACAAAAGCCGGAAGATTTATAAAACATAATAAATGTTATTCTTATGGTGTAGATTTAAAGAAAATTTTATCTTTTTAATACTTTTTATGTAGGTAGTTTTTTCTTATACCTTTTTCCTCTATTGGAATAATTTTAATAGTACATATTGCCCTTTGATATTTTTTTTGTTATGTTTTAAGGTACCTGGGTTCATTTCACTTTTATTTTTCTAAAATTTATTTATTGTTATTTACTTTTTGCTATTTGTTGTTATAATTTGTTAATTATGCTTTCAAACACTATTCGCTTTTTATTAATCTCTACAATTAATTGTACTAATATTTAAAACTTACAGATGATCCATGAAACAAAGATTACTAGATTGCGCATTTAAATTTTTAATAAATTCCATTTCTGCGCAACTACGTCATAGAAGTAAATGAGCACAAACACCATCACACAAACACTTGTATGTGGTATACTGAATTTTTATATTCCTTTACTACAGTAACGTAAAAATTAGTGTACAAAGTTAGCGGTCCTGTGCAATGCATTATATTGTATTGTTTGTTTCATGCAGATGATGCAGTCGAAAGTTTTAAGATTAACTCCAGAGTTGAGAATTGACTCATAAGCATTCACTTCTCTTTAGCTCTGTAATGCATTTTCAGTTCTTCATAAATTTAAGTTATTTTCCTAATTAATTTTATATTCGATTTTTTTTTAAAATTATTTTGAGATAAAAAATAAATTTGAAAATAAGAGAAAATTCGATATGAAAGAAAACTAAGTTTCTTTCTCTACGTGAAATGCAGTCCTAAATCTAAAAAGTAAAAAGCTTATTAATGATAAAGTTTAAACGTTATTCAGCGATTTCAAAGATTTTTTGATCTTATTTGTTTGATATTCATTCCAATCAAAAATTCTCCTGTAGTTAAACTGACTTTTTCGAAAATTTAATGAAGACTGGTTTTGTCTAACTCCACTTGGGTAAAATTGTTACTCTTTTATTTAATTTCTAAATGTGAAGATTTAATATTTTTGTGAGTGGAACTAAAAAATTGCGAATTATTTCAAGTAAATCTGGTAAATCTCATTACCCAGAAAGAAAGAACTCCAACTAAATTTAAGTTTTGTATGTTTGTAAAAGTTTGTTGTAGAAACAACAACAACACTACAAGAAGCTAAATATAGATTATTTTTATGTAGAAAACGTAAGATAAGAACCAATAATTCCCTTTTATTCTTTTTGTTAAAATTATTTAGTTAAATACATCAAATTTTAAAAGTAGAATAATAACGAAACCCATATCGGGCATGCGCGCTGGTGTTTTATAAATGACAATACTTCTGTAGCAAAACAAAGGGTGAAATAAACATGTCTAACGGTAAAGTTAAATAATAATATTCTCTCTGGTGCTCTGGCTTAATTGAAATCAATCTACACTCACTTTTGGATTATTGCAAGTACAAATCGAGATATAAACATGTTAAAAATTCTTGAATAAAGCACATTTAAGTACGGCGCACTTGAATAGTTCTTACTTGAATCAAGCATTGTGAACTTGATTTAAGGAAATCCGTACTTACCGTACTATTGACACAGCTTCGCCTTGATTTAAGCGCGGATGGATTTATTTGTTTCAATTTTAAACAGTTTGCCTTCTTTGAATTTAACATTTTTGATAATTCTGAATGCTCTTAAAGGTGCTACATGGTAAATAAGACTTTTCTTAATTAAAACTATACATATCTAAACAGAATTAGAAACTGTGTACCTTAAGAAGAACTGAATTTATTGCCGTGAATTTCATTAAGATTTTTCATTCAGTTTTTATTAACACATTTTGTCTTTATAATTGTTTTTTTTAACAACTACTTAAAGATTTGCTGGGTTGTATGAATAATACGAATAACACGGTATAAACAAATGCCTACAGATTCCTAACAACGTTAAATTTCAACTCTGAAACTAAATTTTGAAAATTCGAACGCTAATTTAACTTTAACAACAATGTCATATGCCCTCATACATCATTGAGAGCCAAATCATTACACCATTCTGCTGATACCATTTCACACATATTCTTATGCCCTTTTATTTAGCCCAGCAAACATTTCAAATTCATAATGATATGCGAAAAATATATTACGATTACTAACACATTTGGTAACACGAAATAACTTTTATGCATGAATTCGCCTTGGGCACAAGCTAACGTATTGTTATATACACAACTGTTAAAGCTGGAGTTCTATACTATGCGTTCTATGCATTTGATACTTTCTGGGCTTTTTTTCAAGACGCATGCAAAAGAAGAAAATAATCCAACTTTATACGTTCGTTGCGTTTATGTATTAAAAGCGTGTGCGGTGTAACTTGTCAGCACAATTTTATACTGATTCTACTTTTTTAAGAGATGATGAATTAAAGTTATTGCATGGTTAGTTACACTGTGCAAAAATTGTTATGTAAACTGCTTGGTTATTTTTTCTGCTCTGTTGTTAAGATATTTTATCTTCTTGGTTATCTTTATTTAAATTGATTGTTCCTTACAGTGTACGGAATTAAAATACAGTGGCTCTCTGCTATTCTAACATATGTTTGCCTATCTCTGACATCCAGTTACTAAAGGTATGTTCTTATTTAACAAATATTTAAAGAAAAAATCGGAAAAAGCTTGACCACTCACTAAATTAATCAGCTTTTAACTTTCTGTTTATATTTTTGAAAAAAAATTTCGTAGAAAGTAACTGATAAATTGTGGGGCGCTGTTAAATTAAGCAAACGTTATAGAAACTCAAACAATTGTTTAATAAAAATAGTGGTTACGTGTTGGGCGACAAATATTTGTTAAGTGTGGCCATACCTTAAGGAAGCTTAAACTTTTTCTAAAAATCTCTTTTATAAGCTGGTTTCTGAGCCGCTGAAACTAATAATTTTAAAATATAAAGAATGAAATTTCTAGTTTTAATCAAAAAACAAACACTCTTCAATACACCGGTGATTGGATCTATTTTTTTACATAAGCTCTGAATGTTATCAATTTCTTTATCAATTTTTAATTTATTCTGGTAAAAGCCTGTCAAAGTTTCCAGACTTAAAACATTTTCGAGTCTTAAACACTACCAAACAACTGTCTATTGATCTCTTGTTTCTAAAAAATTTTTAATACATATTTTTTTTTTGTTTCTTCTATAAACTAATTTTTTTTAATTCTAAATCCTGACTTTTAAACGGCAAAGATTTCTGAAGAAATAGTGCGGTTACTATCTAAACATGACAAATCAAGCTGTCCGTGAACGTGGGTTCAATGCCCCGATCAGCCAAGAATGAAAAAATTATTAATAAATTTTATTTCATTTCATGTTGTAAAATTTCTTCTTTCATAAAAATAATTTAATGAAAATGAAAATTAATGAACTTTAGCCTGATTAAAAAATAAAAGATTTGGATAAAAAAAACCATAAACAGTTCAATACAATAAATAACCACAATACTAAATATTATTTCCAATTCTTCTTTAACCGTTTTATATTTTGGAAAAAGTTTTTCTTCATAAACCAATAAATATTTTTAAACGTTTATTTTTTAATGGAATTTTTTTAAATACTAATAAGTTTAATGTTTTATTATGATTTCTTTGCAATTAAAAGGTTACTGCTGGAAAAAAACTACCGTTTTAACCAAAAATACCACAATACATATATTTTAATTTGCATTATTATTTTTGCTCTTTTATTATTTAATAATTCAACAAAATAATTGTTTAAGGAAAACTGCAAATTTTTAAAAATTTATGAAAAACAAAAATATATATTTATGTTAATTAAGAATTTATTTAGTATTTAATAATTTATTTATTTTTTGTTAATTATTTATTTATTTTACTAAAGTTTTTATTTTTTTATTTATTACTAAAAACAAATAATGTTCTCTTAAAATAATAATAAATAAAATTACAAATATTTTCTACGAACAAAACAGTTTTAAGCTTTTTGTTTTACAATTCTTTTTCACTTGTTTAAATTTTTTGTTTTGTTTTTTTTTTTAATTAACTTAATTTATTTAGTTTATTATATGTAGTATTTTTTCTTCATTTTTTTTTATTTTTTTAAAGCATTTTTTGCTTATTAATTCTCAATTCTATTAAATAAATAATTCTATACTGATAAAATCTACTTGTTTTTTTAAACAAAATAAAAACAATTGTGTGTGTGTAAATGTCTTTTTTTTTTAACTAAAATTAATATATTTTTAATAAAAATGACTAAATTTTTTTCTTTTTCTACTTTAATTAATATATTAAATTTGTTTAGTTAACACCAACTTAATTGCTATTTTCAGAAATTTTCTTTCAGTGTAATCCTCTTAAAGTCCTGTGTTGTATGTTTCCTTTGTTGTATGTCTTCGCTATTGTCTGTAATATGATGCATGTGGATTTAAATAGTTGTAGACCATTGGCCTTCGCGCCACATTTGCCGCTATAAAATGTTGCATAATGTTTGTAATTAAATTTAAAGTTTTTTTTAGGGGAAAAATTTCTTTTGAGGATAATGTTGTGCCAACAAAAAGAGTGCAATGAATATTACGATAACAAGTAAATGAGTTTCAAAGTTTATAAAAAATTTTAACATGATAATATACAACAGATTTTATGGATATTAGTATACAACTGTTTAATGACATAAAACTTTAGCGTCATATGGCTTTTAGTTTAATATGTGGTAGAAATTAAGTTTATTTTTCAGGTCACTAAGACTTGTTATTATTAATGTTGAATAAAAACGGAGGCGTTGCATCAAGGCAACGACCTACGACAGGCAGCCCAATCAACTGGAACAATAACCGATAGTAGGCAAAATAACAATACCGATTGGATCGATACTCCAAGAACAAGGATAGTAAAATCTAACATGGGAAGACATGAAAACAATTGCAAAAAATCGCTATACAACGAAATTAAGGTCCTGTTTTTTGATTCCTGATAAATATGTACATGGCAGCTGACTTTTCTTGACAATTTTACAAAAAATTTATTTAAAAATGTCTATAAAAAGGGTTTTGACTTTGGAAATCCAATAACAAAACCTTAAGAAATTGGCGAAATCGAGTAAACGACTTTAAAAGTAATCACATTACGTTTACACTCGAAAAAAAGGAAATTGTCCACCTGTCACACTTAATTTTACAATACCCCAGTCTGTTTTGTTCAGGGCTGTGGAGCCGTCTACAAATAGTTCTAACTCCAGTTCCAACCGCTTAAATTTTTAAGCTCGATTCCGACTCCAACTTCGACTTCTTTTCTAAGCTTGATGGTAAATGTATATGAGACTGGTCTTTATTTGACTTTTAACTGCTTTTTTTATGCGGTACCTTTTAAATGGTTAAATATAGCAATAAAATGATTCTGTTAAAATTTCAAATCGAATTATAAGACTACACTAATTCTAATGCAGAAAGCGTCAATTATAATTCAGAAAGTATCAATTGTAATTCAAAAGGCGTAAATTGTACATTAGAAATTTTTTGAATTACAATTTGAAATTTCTGATTCACAATTGACGCTTTCTGAATTGCAATTAACTAATCTGAATTACAATTTACGTTTTTCGAATTACAATTGACTAGTCTGAATTACTATTAACGATTTCTGAAAAACAACTGGAAAATATGTAGCACTTACTTTTGACTGCAAAATTTTTAAGGCAGATCCTCTTAAATTGTTAATTTTTTTTTTTTTGGAAATATTAGAACATTTTTTATGCCGAAAAATTTTGGAATCGGAGTTGAGTTTTTGTGGGTACTTCGACTCCGACTCCGAAAAAAAATTTCAACTCCGATTCTACAACCCTGGGTTGTTTACATACCTTGGTATACATTTGGGTAGACGGCTGTCTTAGCAAGCAAGGGACATCACTTCGAGCCACTTTTTGGGTTAGAGATTAGCGATTAAATTAACTTTAATCTCCGCATTTACTTTTTGAGTTGCAGATTTTAAACTTTTTTTGCTAGTTTAAGCGGCCATTGGTGGTGGTTTAAACCTTAACTTAAACTGTCAACATACACATGTTTAACAAAAACAATTAATGCAAAAATATAAATAAAAAATAATTTTTAAAATAAATTATATTGCTAAGCACTTTTATATAATTTTTCCTTTCTATATTTTTTCATTAATATATTTTTTTTAAACGTAAACAATTTCTACCTTGTAAAAAATATTAAATTCGCATATTTTCTTCTTCTTCTTTGAAAACATCCATCTTGCTTTGATAAAAAGTTAACATTTGCAAAAAAAAATATTGCCATTTATTTGTGCTCAGTATGGTAACACTACATGGTTTAAGCCACAACCCAAAAATATCAAATTCAATTTATACTAGATTAACTTAATTCTCAGATTATCTAATTACAGAATTAAATTAACTTTAATCTCAAACCCAAAAAGTGGCTCTTAAAGTTAAATGCCTCTAGACTTCATTGGTTACTTAGCTACAAATCTACACTTGGCCATCCTGTATAACACCACTTTGCAAAAGATTTGCATTAAGGTATTCAATTAAGGGAAACGACTAGCAATTCCAGATGGCAAAATCGAAAATTCTTAAAACTATGCCCGGAGTGCCTTGGTGAAATGCGAACATCCATAGGGAAATAAAGATTCCGCTGGTAAATAATGAACTTCGCAAAGTCCATGCAAAATTTATTATTTAACTGCAAATCCATCAAGATCCGCTTGCAAGGCACCTTTCCGTAACTTCAAACGCAAACAAGGCTTTGAAGAACCGATATTCCACCCGGCTAGGTCGAAAGCCGTCTAATCATTAATGTTCTACTACACCTTTTCCTATTGTAATCCAGAAGGCGTCAATAATAATTCAGAAATCGTCAATTGTTATTCAGATTAGTCAATTGTAATTCAGAAAGTGTATTTTGTAATTCAGATAAGTCAATCGTCATTCAGAATATGTCAATTGTAAATCAGAAAATATCAATTGTACTTCAGAAAGCAGTCAAGTTTTATTAACTATTTATTTCTATTTTGTTGTAACAAAACGAAAAAAAAATGGGCACTGAAGAGCTAAATATATTCGTAAGTACGTAGTATTTTGTATGAATGTAGATTATCGGCCTACCGCCATGTCATTCAGTGTTTGGTGGGCTGTGTAGACGGACGCTCTCACACTTAGTTATGGCGATCGTTGCATGATCTTTAATATATTCCAAGTACATCAATCTTTGTTCTATCACGCTTGGACCTGCAACGGTGTGAACACGAATGTTGCTTTTGGCATGCTTTAATTTTAGACCAAATATTCTCAATGGGATTTAAAATCGGAGAATAGGGCCCTAGCCGCAAAAGAGAGGCCATCGTATTTTAAGTAATTTTTCTTTATAACATTAATTATTTTCCGAATAACAATTGATGCTTTCTAAATTACAATTGACTTATGTATCTGAATTGCAACTAACGCTTTCTGGACTTCAATTGACTAATCTAAATAAAAATGTATGCTTTCTTAATTTCAATTTACTAATCCGAATTACAATTGACGCTTTCTGATTAACAACTGGAAAAGGTGTAGAGTGGGACTAATTTTTAGTTCTAAGATTTTAACTTAATGCTGTTCGCCCAACATAAGGCGGGGCGAATTCAGTAACTAAATATTTAATTATATAAAAAAATAATTTCTGCTACAATAGAACTCGATTTTACTGCATCTCATATAAAATTTAGAAAATTGGAGTGGTATCGAATGCTAAAGATTGTCCACGTTAAAATTGATACCCACATTTATGCAAATTGTTTGGCAACTCTTTGCGTTACAGATATGTAACAAGTGTAAAAATAATCTTTTACCTAATAAAAAATGCCGTCGTCTGAAAAACAAGTACGTGAAAACATGTAGTGCAAATTATTAGAATACCCTTTAGCAGGTTATCGTTAAGTGGCTCGAGAAGTCGGAACGTCAATTATTACGGTAAAAAGAGTAGCAAGTCGTTACAAAAAAGGATTTACTACACAAAGAAAGCAAGGAAGTGGAAGAAATAAAGGTGCAAGTGATAAAAACAGTGGCACAATATTTTGTTCGAAACCCTGCTATTTCGGTAAGAGAAATCGTATGTTCAAAAAGTAAAAAAAAATATTATAACTTGAAATCTTATAAAGTTCAAAAAGTATCAGACCGGTCGGAATGTAAACAAATAGTGGCCAAAAGTAGGGCAAGAAAACTTTTGCACACAATATTTGACAACATTTATTTGCATTGTTATGGATGATGAGACGTACTGCAAAGCAGACTTTAACCAGTTGCCTGGGAAGTAGTTTTATACAGCATTTTAAAAAGGGTGAGTAAGTGCTAAATCCAGCAAGAAAAAAGTTGGTAAATTCCCGAAACAATACATGATTTGGCAGGATATTTCTTCATGTGGTCTTAGGAGTAAAGGAGTTATCGTAAAAGGGACTGTAAACTCAAAAAATTTACATCGAAAAATGTCCAGACGGAAAATTAAAGGCATTTTTAAGACAACGCAAAGAGCCCGTACTGTTTTGGCCAGACCTGGCGACAAGTCACTACTCCAGAAACATATAAGAATCGCAATAAAAAATTTTGCTTCAAACGAAGCAGGTTCGTAAGAGAAAAATGTAAAAGTTTCGCTTACCATACCGCTTACGCAAGACATGAATTTTATAAGGCGAGTTCTCACTTTGAAGCAATACATTTTTGACACAAAAAGAGCTTTATTCATCGCATAGAAAAACTGGTGAACGTAGCTATCAGCTTTACACACTGAATTATTTTTTTACAGTTATTTTTGATGTGCTCCCTTACAAACCTGGTTCGTAGTAAGGGAATGCCGTGGCACTTGCAATATTATTTGTTTTTAATGAAACTTGTTAAGAGCTCCTTCAATTACTTTACGGCTCTGTATGGCTTATTCCGTAGCGCATAGTTGTGCTCTTATATTTTTAAAAGTACCATTAGTGCTTCGCAAAATTATCAATTTTTTTATTGGGATGGTACTTTTCAAACAGTATACATTTTGTTCCCAAAGATGCTTATCCTCCTAACTGTCCAGACCTCCGTCCGATTAAAATATATTGGGCACTAATAAAAAGATCTTAAAAGGGCACAAAACAAAAATGCAATAACGAAAGAGATTTTCAAAATAAATGGCGAAGAGCTTACTCTTTTGTCAACCATGATACTGTACATAATTTAATGAAAGGGGTAAAAAGAAAAGTTAAACAATATTATTATTGAGGTTTTTGTTTTCCTCTCGGGCTAATTCTGATCAATAGTTTGTTAACAAATGTAAATAAAAGACATTTATGGTGATTCTATTTGTTTTTCCCCAGCAAAATCACATGTAAGTTCACACTTTTTAGTTTAATTGCTTTTAAATTTATCATGAATTAATAGAAATATGTTTTCGTTCAGATCCGAATCCTAATTTTAATTTTACAGACCAAAATGTAAGTATCAGTTTTAACGTGGGCAGTCTTTAATTAGCGATATTAAAATTTTCATCTGTATTTAGTTCTATGCACTTATGAGTAAAAAAATGTTCCAAAAGATTGTAGAAAATAGTTGATTATGTAAACAAGTTCTCCACAAATCCACCCAAGTCTTAAAGCCTTATTGATATAAAAATATTCAACATATTCCAGGTTTATAAGTGGTTTGTACAAAAAATTCTTTAATCAAATTTGTTTAATGAATCCCTTATAAACCAAAAATATTTTTAAGCGAATAAGGGGTGAAGAATATTTGTCACACTTAATAAAAGCTAGTAAAACTATTAAAGATTTTTGGTTAGAATATATCACAGATTATATTTTTTAATTGATGTGCAAATTTGTGCTTTAAGACTAAAAATAAAACAGCAAACTCTATTTCTTCTTCTTACGAATTTCCATACCGAAAAATTGCAATGTATCTTTTATACTCTCTTCATCATTAAAAACATCATCTTCTTCCTCCTCATCGTCATCGATGTCTTCGCCAAAGAAATCGGATTTAAACTTTAGACGTTTTTCATTTTCATCCACCACCACTTCAGCAGCTGCGACTGCTGCCACTGTGATAAAATCATCGTAAGATTTTAACTCATTTAAATTAATCTTTTGCTTTGCCATGAAGAAAGGTAAACGCTTGTTGTGCGGTAAACGTGCAAAGTGCTTAAGGGGTTCTGGGCAAGTGCAATGGAAGCAATTTAAGTGGTTGGGTAATAAAGTTATAAACTAAATACATACTTCGAGCCAGCCATGTGTCCTCTCGCTTAACTTTCTGACCTAGACCTGCCGCATTTAGGGCCGCCAGAACTTGTGTATTATTTTGTATATCCGCTATGTTTTGATGAACTGTACTTTCGGCTGCAAAATGCTCATAGGCCGGATGACCTTGATGCGCCTGTAAAGGTGCCACAGCAGCGTGCATGGGCAAACCAGCACCATACATATCTGCCGCAGTAGCCATATCAGGTGGAGCTGCTGCCATTGAGTGCATGCCATAATCCATACTATAAGGCATCATATAGGGCGATTGCTCTGGATATTGATACATCATTCTATATTTAGGTGTATTTTGCAAAATACAAACAATCATCAATGGTATTTCTTTTATGCCTTTAATTAACATAAATTCTCTTACTTTTCCGATGCATTTTCCATAAGTTTCTTAATTAGAACCATTGCTGCTACCACAAATGCTATTTTGGAAATTGCCAAGGCCTTAAGCGTTAAAAGACCGACTGCTTTGGCTGCCACCATTGTCCAACCGAATGTGGTAGCAGCCAAATACATGGGTATATACATTTGCATTTGCTTCTTGTCATCCTTGTCCTTGTGTTCTTTTATACGTTGTATAATATTATGATGGCCACCACCACCATCGCCACCTCCTCCTAGCAAACCACCACCATCTCCACCGCCTCCTCCTAGACGACCTGAAGATATCATTTTTATTAATTTTAAAAGAAAATGTCAGTTTGTTTTTCTAGTTGGTTTATTCACTAAGTAGGGGAGTTTTAATTATGAATGATGTTATTGGCATTAGAAAAATATCTTAATCAATAACAAAAAGCCATTAATCTTTTCCATAAAGTACTAGGATTAGTTGAAATTGATGAGCAAGACTTTATGCATCAAATTATTAAAAAAAAAAATGTATCAAATCGATCTAAAGTTTTATACAAATTGTCTAAAAAAGAACGAATATTTAAAATATAATTCTTAACTTAAAGAAGCTTTGTATATTTTTTAAACATTAAATTATTATGAAGACAAATACATTGTGCTTGTGATAATTTTTATTCAAAATTTGCCTATTGAAACAAAATTTAAATCATATCTTAAATATTTTTACTTGTCGCTTACAAAAATGTTTCATCCTAAATGGAAATATTTTAACTTTAGTATTGATTAATCTTCAACACCCAAAAATTTACTAAAATATTATAAATTATCTTAGATTTCAAGAATCATTTATCATTCTATCCAGAGAAAGAGATGACTAACAGACCAAATATGTATACTATTTTTTTTAATATTTGTTATTTAACTTGAATCCTTATAAATGAGATCCTTTAGAAAAAAGTTTTTTTCCCTTAATATATAAATATTTCATGTAAAATAATATTAATGACATTTTAGGTCCCTTTAATTTACTGTTTATTAGAAAACTTAAAGAAATTAGTTTTGAAAAGTTTGTAGAAAAACAAGAAAGTTTGGTATTGAAAATTGGGCGAAAATTAGCATAAATCTAGCGCCAAAAAAAGCTTAAACTACTCCACAATATCAAGAGGGAGAGAAGTTAGGTAACACTGGTCATAGTCAAATCGATTCAAATCTTTTTTTTTTGAACAAAAAGAGAATGTTCCTCTGACCTTGTCCAAGTGCAAAATCATCTCTCTTCCTGGAGCTCCTATAAATCATGCAAATGGCGTCGTAGGTCAACCATATTTGACATTTGTGGAATAGAAAGCTGCAGTATACAAACAGGCAAGCAATTAAGCGCTGTACTCTTCCAGAGTGTTGTATAATTGTGCGAACAATGCAGAGAACGATTTCGAGTCGAAAATCATCACGAGCGACGAGGCGAATTTTTATTTAACAAAATCTTCATTTCTGGACCACTGAAAATCCGCGTATGATGCTCGAAACGCCGCTACAACTACTCAAAGATACTGTATGCTGCGACGTTCATGCGGAAGAGTATAAGGCGATTTGACATGGCCCATAAGATCGACTGTCTTAGCCATCCCAGACTACCTACTTAGAAGCAAAATTATTTCAAATAAAATTAAGAGCAATTCAAGTTACTTTACAACTTTATCTTACAGACAATCTGATGCTATGGCATATGGCTTCCAATATAATGTAAATCTCAAGTCGTCAAGAAAAAAATTTTTCAAATCATTTAAGCCGCTCCCAGTTATGTTAAAAACTCGAATATTCAAAAAAGTGTCATTGCTAGATGATTTTGATTGCGATAAAATGAGCTTGGATCAAATTTTGGCACAAAGAACCTATTGCAGAAATAAGCTGGTATGGGGGCTTGTGCCAATTAGAACCCAAATACGAAACTTCATCAAATAAACTCCAAAACTACGACCTGTAAAGCTTACATGTAAAGCCATCGAGCCAGCCGGACAGACGTACAGATCGACTCAAAAATTGATTCGGAGTCGATCGGTATACTTAAGGGTAATTCTAGTTTTAGGTGTCACAAACATCCGCACAAATGCATAATACACTCTACACTATTGTGGTGTGAGTATAAAAACCGACGTTAAATTCATTGATTTATTAATTTCTTTTAAAAGACAAAAGAAATATTTAACTAATGGAATGACTAAAATTTTAAAAATAAATAAATATTTTAATTTGATAAAAATAAAGCGAACCGAATAGTCCCATTTTTGCTAAAGAGCATTTTTTGTAAAATTTAAAAAATTATGACTCCTCCATTTTCGAAATAACGGTAAATCTCGAAAGCAAGAGCTAACATAAAAAACGGTTAGCGCGACTGCATTCAGCGTTCTCGCACAGTGTTATTAATGAAGAAATAAAAATAAATTTGTTTATTTTTATTTATTTCGGGTATAAATGAGCCCCTTAAGAATTAAATTCTTTTATAGTCCAAAGGATGACATAATGAACACCAATAGTAATAATAATAATTATAATAATAATAATATTAATAGTAATAAGAATTCAATAATAATATAATTATAAAATCAAGTTTTGAACAAAACAATTAGTAATTCAACCAAAAGAAAATAAAAAGAAAAAGGGGGGAAAATAATAATAATAATAATAATAATAAAAAAAAGAAAAAATAATAATAAAGAAAAAGATGAAGTTATGATGATAATCCATGAGTTTTCTTGAATCTCTGTCTGTCAACAATTAGTTTTATATTTGAGGGCAACGAGTTCCAAAGCTTTATGGCATTGATAAAGAAAAATCTGCTTGAATTTAAATAGTTGTTACGAGGGGTTATTAAGGTCACACCCCTGGCCGACCTACCGAATGACATTTTTCCAAACAGGTATGTCGGTGAACAATCAGTTAACAATTTGTGTAAAAATAGTAGGGTTTATCATGTTTCTCCAGAATGAGACACTACTAAATCTGTGAATACCGTATACAAAACGAGTTGCATTGTTAAACGAGACTTGTAATTTATGAAGATTTCACGAGTCCAATTTGCTAAACACCACCGCAGAAGTAGTAATAAGGGGCAGAATTAACTGTAAAATAAGACGTTTCTTGATCTCTGTCGGTGTGTAACCAAAAGGTTATTCGCAGGTTGCGTAGTGTCATATACACACTGCGTACTACATTATAAATATGATCACTGCATGACAGGGCGGAGTTGATGTGAAAGCCAAGGTACTTTACTTTATCCACATATGCAAGTGGTGTGTCGCCTAAGCTAACAATTGGAAGCTGATTAAAATCAACTTTCATCCTGCTGATGGGAAATAAAACTGATTTTATGGGATTCAGCATAAGGTTGTTATCTATAGCCCACTCATAAACAGCTTTAAGGTCCTTATTAAGTTTATAACACACATCATCAACAAGACCAATACGACTAGATATATACAATTGGATATCATCAGCATATGCGTGAATGTTAACAAAATTAACGACATTAAATATTACTTTGATAAAAATACTGAATAGCAAAGGTCCAAGAACTGAGCCCTGTGGTACTCCAGAATGTACATCTTTGAAACCTGACTCTCTTAAGCCGATAACAACCTTTTGTACACGATCAGATAAGTAGCTTCTTATGAGAGACACTGCGCTTCCACCAAAGCCAAAGAAGCATTCTAATTTCCTACAAAGAAGTGAATGAGCTACTCTATCGAAGACCTTTGAAAAGTTCAATAAGCACATTAGCTACAGATCACCCACAGCATATGCTGGCCTGATATCATCCAGCACTTTCAATACTGCAGTAGTACAACTATGGTTTGAGCGAAACCCAGATTGCAACGGGGACAGCAAGCAATTTGTATTGATGAAGTCAATCATTTGCCGTGACTTTATTGTTTCAAATACTTTACCAAGCACAGGAATTATACTAATAGACCTAAAATCACTAGGGAAATTTGGAGAGTTCGTTTTTGCAACCGGTGTGTGTGTGGGCAAAATAAAATAGCTGACCGAATAGGCCAATTTTTGCTACTAAACATTTTTTGTATAAATCTTGCTGCTTAAGTTCATGGCCGTATGGCCAATGTAGTGATAAAATTTGTATCCCAGTTGGACTTCTTTAAGGTTGCTTAATGAAATAATAAACCAGTTTCGTTAATTTTTACAACCAAAAGAATTTGTAGCCCAGAAATCATTTTTATTCACATTTCATCTTTCTCAGTCTTTAATTGCGAACACACGGACCGTCCTGAGTAGATCGCCATAGAATTTCCCAATGATTAAGGAAATACATAACTTCATAAGATCTCCGTTGATTATTTCCCTTTTTCAGGATGGGAATAAAAATAGCAGTCCAAAATTTTTAAATTTATTACACATAATAAAATACGGCAAAGCCGAATAAAGCACTCTCAATTATTTTTTACTTTATTTTATAAATTCCACCATTAATTCACAGTAGTTCAGGTAAAAATCTTTAATATTAAAGATTTTCATAATGTTATTTTTATACAAACAAAAAACAAAACAACAAATGTTAAGAATACCAAATTCACAAACTTACGAAAGATACTCTATTAATGCCAACATTCCTAAGTAAAATGTAAAAATAAATAAAATTTTTCGTCATAATAAATCCTTAAAAAAGCAAACATATGTTAGTTCTACTTAATATTTCTAGCATAGACAGAAAAGGAATAGGAAAAAAATTTGCAATGACATCTGTTTGATGTCATCATTTTATACAGTCGAGTGAATATGATGCAAGAATTAACATCATTTGTCTGTAGTACGATAACCTAATTCTAGGTTTGTTTCTCATAATTTAAACATTTTCAAAAAAAAACCCATTGTATGTAGACATATGTACAAGTTTTTGTAAGGATACATATTTGTATGCATGTATTTGAGGATGTATTTTTGCTAATAGATATTTATAAAATATGTAAAGAAGCTTATAAGGAATTGAGTTTTTTTTTTGATTCTACAGTTTAAGTGTTGCCAGTAGAAGGGAATAAATAGTTCATATCAGCTCAATCACGAATATTCCCAAGGAATTTTTTTGTTCTCACGGAAAATACTTATCTCGAGAAAAAATCCTCCAATTAAATACTCCGCGTGAATAAAAACATTAATAAGTGGCATTGACGAAGTTGTTTTGATTACTTACATTGAATTTGTATACCCACACCACAATAGTGAGGAGGGTATCATGCATTTGTTCTGATGTTTGTAACACCTTAAAATATTGAACCCAGACCCACCTAAAAGTATATCGCTTAACATAGAAATTGATTCTGAGTCGATCTCAGAACCGTGTGCGCAAAGTACAGGTCGCAATTTTGGAGATAATCTGATGAAATTTGGTACATAGGTTGTAATTGGCATAAGGACCAAGCCTATTGAAAATCGGGCGGTCCATTATTTCACATAGCCCCAATGCAAGCTTCTTCGCCGAATATTATTTTTTGTTCTTATAAACCATCCATATTTAGTGTAAAGATTGCAATCAAAATCATCTAACCGAATTTTATTGAAATCGGTTCATATTTGACTACATCTCCCATACAAATACTACTCCCGAAAATAGCTTTTAATGCCAAATGTTATAAATGTTGATATTTACATACAATTTTGCGATGATAACTTTTGTGATAGCTACTATGTCATGATAAAATTTTGTCTTGGCAGGTAAAAAAAAAATAAAAAACAAATTTTGGTTCTTTATAGTAACCACAGGACATAATAATAATACAGGTCCAAAATTAGCTGTACGTTCAATATAAAATATATAGATAAATATAACTAAATGATATTCAGCACAAAGAACTTTTACATAAGAATTAATCTTATAACATAATGTTGTTTCGGTGGGTCCATGATTGCCCATGGGTAGACTAGCAAAAATGGGGGGGGTGCTTTAATACCATGGGAGATAAGGCCATGATGGCTTTATCTCTCATTCAAAAGGGAGATAAAGTCTTTTATTTTTTTTTTTCATTTGAATGGGAGATAAAGCCATCATGGCCTTAGCTCACATTAGTAATATTAGAAAATGGTTTTATCTCTCATTTCAGTTTTGAAGAACTTTTGCATTTTACATTGATTAATTGTTTTCATATTTTTTAATTAAGAGGTAACGATTTGCCCTTTTACTAAAGTTAAGTATTGAAATCTGGCTTCGCATACTAAAGTAGTTCTGCGTGGCGGCCTGCGGCCGTGCTTACAGGGTTTCTCCTCCATTAGGACGGGCCAGGTGGCTTCGCTGAATAAAGTTTTCCTGCGTGCGTCACAAGAATAAAAAATTTCTTTTCCCGGAAACAGTAAATTTAAGTATTGAAATTTGGCTTCGCATACTAAAGTTTTTCAGCGTGGCGGCCTGCGGCCGTGCTTACAGTTTTTCTCCTCCAGTAGGACGCGGCAGGTGGCTTCGCTGAATAAAGTTTTCCTGCGTGCGTCACAAGAATAAAAAATGTCTTTTCCCGGAAACAATAAACACTAAAGTATTGGAATTTGGCTTCGCAAAAATATGGCTTTATCTCTCATTTGCGAAAAAAATATGGCTTTATCTCTCATTCCGCAAAATTGTAAATATGACCTTACCTCTCAATGATTGGGCAATAAGGCCATTATGGATTTATCTCTCATTCAATTGAGCAATAAAGCCATCATGGCCTTATCTCCCATGGTTTTAAAGCACCCCATCCCCAAAAAATTGTTTTTATATGTATACTGCGATGTAGCGTATCATGTGGTCGGGCTTGCCGTTCTTACATTTCTTTAATGATCAATTACTTTTAAGAATATCAATAACAAATATTTTTTCACTCAGCAACACAATTATTGGGTGGCCCCATGTTGTTAAGCTCGTTTTCAGCATCCCTCCAAAAATCCTATGTACATCTTTTTATAAACTCCCTACTATTTTGCAAGGTAGTTTTTTGTTTACAGGAAAAAGTGAGAAATGCAATGCGGGTTTTTTTTTATTTGTAATTGGAAAAGTGGAAAAAGAGAAAAATTTTCCGCGGAATTTTTATTCGTAATTGGGCTGTTTATGTAGAATGTTTCTTACTTGACTAAAATATTTTGACATGGGAGTTTTTACAGAAACTCATGTTACAGGTGTCGTTTTCTTAATAGGTGCCTTTTTTTCTTGTACGTTTGAGTCTCTGTTAAAATGGTATATAAATAAATGTGCTGCGGTTTGTGTATAGTTATGCTTTATATAATTTATATAAATATTAACTTGAAAAGCGCTTTTAGTTGTGCATTTATGTTTTAAAAGGTACAGGATTTTTTAAAAAGAATGACACTTCTTTAGAACATCTATTAGGGTGTTCAGTCGATTAATGTTTGTTGATTTATCGAACAATTTTAGACGATTAATTGATCGTAAAATTTTAAATAGCTAATTTCGATTAAAGAATTAATGGATGAATTAATAGCGATTAATCGAATGATAATAATATATAGAATTTCTGTTAACTGTAGTATAATTTTTTTTTAAAGTTTTAAGTCGAATAAACAAACTAAAGGTATGTGTCCGTTGCATTTAAAAAAAAACCATTCATGTTTAGTAAGTTATTTAGCTTATATTTTTGTTAAATTTTTTCAACACAATTTAATAATTCATTTCACAAAAGAAAAAACGACAAAGGTATGTTTACTCAAAGATTTATATTTATTTATCGGGTATGTTCTAGAAATCGAAATGAAGTGAAATTAAAATCGAACGATAATTTAAATTCAATTATTTAGAAAATGACCGTAGTTTTAAAATTTTTTCGATTTTTAATCCACTTAATTTTGATTTCTAAAACACGTGCGTTTGTCTCTTTAGAATGAGTTTGGTTTAAAAATATTGTACGAGGGATAAATCTAATAAAGCTAAATGTAACAGGTTTCCAAAAATGTATTAATTTTTAATTTTTTTTAACAACTTCACTTATTTACCACTAACACAGTGACTGAACACATAGTACTTGAAGAAGATGCTATACCAACAATATCAACGGGGCTACAAGTTGTCCAATGAATAAATATTTTAAACAAGATACTTCGATCGATTTTCTAGAGGAAATTATTTGAATAAGTCCAGTAGAGGATGGAATGTCCGTGAAAAGTTTCAAAAAATCCAAAGTTATATTTACTATTAAAAAAATCTATGTGCCCGACAATGAAGCAACTATTTGGAGCTGCATTGGCAAGTTTTATTAAAAAAAAAAATGACCATTTACACAAGTATTCAGTTTATAAAATTTCTGAATTTAGAATTATTCGATTAATTTTAAAAAAATCTCGTGATTCATAAAATTTCTGAATTTAGAATTATTCGATTAATTGATTAATTTGAAAATTTTATTCGTTTAATCGAACAAGTTAAAAATGTCAAATATCGATTAATCGAACAAAAATAAATCTAGATTAATTGAACACTCTAATATTTATACATATAAATATGAAAATGGGTTTGTTTGTTCCCTGTAGAATCCTAAACTAATAAGTTTCCTAAAGCTTTCACAGTAATTTTTGACTAGCTGGCACTTGGCATAGGCTATAAATATTCGTAAAATTTTAAGTAGCCGCGGCACGTCCCATACAAAGGCCATATATGTATATGTCTGCAAATCTGAAAAATAGTAGTAGTTAAAGTATCCAAATTTAGTAGAGACAGCTTGGTTACCAACACCATACAGCTGTGAAAAACTATGCAGGATATAAGAAGTGGGCGTGAAATAAACTCTAAATTTCGGTATGTCTGGAGAACGGTTACAGTACAAATTTTGAAATTTCATAATTTGGTTATTAATACAACCCATCTGACAAATTTGGCTACATTGAAAAAATCTGCAGGCACCTTAAATGCAAAGACAATATCGATTTCTGTCAGTGTTGCCAATATAGACAATTAGTGGCTAAATTAAGCCGTTTTTCAACTTGTTAAGCCATACAAATTTGTTTTTATTTTCTTCTAGAAATTTATAAAATTGCTAAAAGTAAAATATACATTTTCATCAATTAAAACGCATTTAATTTAAATCACAACTTTTACAAACGAAAAAAATCGCTAAAAACGATGATGATGAAAGATCTCAAAAAAATTGATCAATATAGACCACACTGTTTCTTTCTGTTCGGAAGTATTTCAATATAGAGATGCAGGCGGCAACAAAAAACTTTTACAAATTTCAGAATTTTCTATAAGAGCGGGTACTTAGCCAAGTAAACATCGTTTAAAGTAATTAACAAGGTTTCTTTCAAATGTGCATAATTCCCACATTTCATACTAATGAGAAACTGAAATTTATTGTTGAAGGGATAAGCTATTCCTATGCGCATTTCACTGGTTGGAGAAATATGTTACATATAGCAGCCGATAATGCCATTTATCCATTAGGTAAATATTTTTACATTAACAATAAAATATTTGTATCTTCCTCTTATTTTTTATTGTAGATTTGGACTCAAAACGTTGGATAAATGTTGTCATAATTATGATTTATTATGTATTTGTAATTTGACTTGACATTCGAATTAATATTAAAATTGATTTATTATTTTTTTTTATATTGTTTTTGTTTTGTTATTGAATTTTAATGGGTTTTATTTAAAAAAAAACTTTTAGTAATTTTTTCGGTTTCCCTAAATTCAGCCATTTTTGGTCATAACGTTTTGGGCCACACTGATTTCTGTATATCTTGACAACAGTCACTTAAAAAGGTTTTAAAATTAAGTACAAAAAAGCTTCTATATCAATACACGAGTTCAGGATTCAACAAATTTGTCTCTTATAATTTCTCAATTCCTAAAGAATTTATTAATATGTAGTAACAAGAAAAAAAAGATATCTTGAGTACATTAAGATTTAAAAGATGCTGGAAGTAGCTTTATCGCAGACGCTGATAGCTAAGAAAAGTTGCGTTTACAGAGTCACCAATGTTACGAAATTGGGTGTTGCGTTAAGCGAGGGGTTGCGCATATTGAGGGTTGCGTTGAACGAGGCCACACTGTAATTGATTATGTCGTTATTCTTGTTTTAAAATTTGGCACACATTTAATTGAGTGGCGCAACCACATTTTATATAAAACATTTTTTTAAATTTTTTATCCTTCGCTTGATGTACTACACTTTTTTTGTATTATGATTAACAGGTAAAACAAAAATAATATTTCATTATTTGTTATTGTTTTAAATGTAAGTTAAGCGAACGAAATCGGTGAACAGGCCATAAGTTAATAAAAAAATGTTTTATAATTATATTTTTTATATTTTTTTGGCGCATTGCATAAGAAAATCAAGTTCGTCGTTCCAAAGTTACGTTAAGATGTAGGGAGCAGCCTGCTCAAAAATCTCAAAAAATAATTTTTTTTTTTTTAAACCATTGTTGGTGTTTGTTCAGGGAATTTTGGCTTGTTGCATAGTGCAATTAGAAGTCTTTATAAAAATCTTAGGATATAGAAGTTAATTATCAGTATTTTGAATGTTTCCAAAACAAAAAATCTTTAGAAATTAATAAATTTTCTTCATTAAAATTTATATTTTTGATTAATATTTTCTTTTTTCAAAATTTTAAGAGAATTTATGTGATGAAAAACTTCGGATTGTTTTCATTAGCTGCGTAGGTATTTATAAGAAAATTGTGGCAACACTGTTCTACATTAAATACAAAGATTCACATACATACAGACAAAGACAGTGTATTTTCTTTTAAAAACAATATAAACGGTACCTTCAGGATTATAACAAATTTTGGTGTTAACTTTTATCAGTTTTTTTGATAAATCACGTTCACAATAATTATCCATTTAAAAGTTAAAGTTGTAATATATACATATGTTAGTACATATTTTATACCTGAAATCCTCCTTTTCTATGAAATTCCACTGTCTTCCTAGTTCTGCTATTTATGACGTAGTAAATATTACATATGTAAATATGAGTTTTTTGTACACCGAAAAGAATGCATGCCTTATGTTTATGGAAACTGTTATACAATTAAGGAATAAACAACGTACAACGTACAAGCTTTTTAAACATTTAAACATTTTTTTTATCGTATATACTACAAATTTTTTCTTATTTTTTATAGCTTTGCTCATTTAGCTCGCATATATATATCCAATAATACATTATGTAGAGCATGTGGGCGGTCAACGGGGACTAATTATACAAATTTCCTTTGTTTGATCGCATTAGAAGTGAAAAATTAAATGAAATAAGATAAATCTTGTATTTTATAGGGAAATGTAATGAAAACTCCTAAAAAAGTAAGTAGGGGCAACTTTGTTTTGAAGCTGGGATTGAGTTAAGTTAGTTAGGGCGATACCCTGCTCGCTTTACAGCGCATATCATGGCGAATAGCAAAGTTTAATGGATGCATCATTTCCCCTTTTTTCAACCTAGCCTCAACGAAAAAAAGTGGTAATGTTAATCTCATATCGTGATCCTTGTTATTCACTTGTTTTTTGGCTGAGTTCGACTTAGCTCGAGCGGAGCTACGCACATGCTGGTGTTAAAATTACCACTCGTCATCATTTACGTAATTTTTTATTTGAAAATATTTTACCACCACGTCAGCGACAGCGTAAGTATTTAGTAGAAAAAAAATTTACCCCACATCAAAGTTAACGTAATATTTCCATGGAATTATTTTTACCACTCGTCCGTTTTCTTGTTGGTAAAAAATTATTTATTCCAAAAACGTTATTTTATGTAATACAAGCCCTCATTAAAATAAGTACATGTTATTTAATCTCGTGCATTGTTTAGGAAGCTGTTTGTACCAACTTTGAATACTCTGACTGTTATACAGAAATCTATGGGGTCTTTGTATTGAAGGTATACTTTTTGAGAGATGTTCTCCTCCAATTCCGATCACTTTTGACAGATGATGGGTATTGTTAACCATTCCAAATTGTACCAAATTTTGAAAAAATTTTAGCTATCGTTATTTAGATATACGGAATTGTATTTTGTAGTTATCTAATCCCACCCACTTTTTGACTGATGTTGTATATTGGTAGTCAAGCTATTGGTTCCAAATTTGGAAACTTAAGCTGTTAAAGCTTGGACAATTTTATTACTTTCTCTTACCGTTCTTTAGCTATCAATTAATCTGTTTTATGCCTTGCCCACCTCTCCAATCCCGTCCATTTTTGAAGAGAGGTTGGGTATTGATAACACAGCTATGGGTACCAAATTTTGACAATTTGTCTCTTACCGTTAGATATAAAAAATTTGTTTGTGCCTCGCCCAATTCTCTAATCCCACCCACATTTTGTCGGATGTTGTGTATTGCTAACCAAGATGCGTGTACCTAATTTCGAAACTTTGACTCTTGGCATTCTTCAGATATTCAAAAATCTATAAGGTATTTGCATAGAAGGTGCCACACCCACTTCTCCATTCCCGCCCAGATGTTGTGTATGATTACCAAGATATTTAGTCTAAAGTTGGAGACTTTTATTCTTGCCGATTTGTCTGCAATGTAGAAAGCCAATGTGTATGGGATGCAGATTTTGATGAGTAAAAACCTCCAAAAAAGTTGACCTGTAGTTTTTATTCGTGATCTCTTTTATTTCTTTAAATATATACATTTGGCTGTGATAAAATGCCCTTTCAGTTTTTGTTTTATTTTTAATTCATAATTTTTTGATATATCGTTTATTTTATATTGAAAAAAAGGTTTGTGAAGTAAAGTACTTGTTTTGTTTAAACAAATAAAAATAATGTTTGGTTTCTTTATTTTTTATAATTAAAAATGTACTAGCTTATTGTTCAAAAACAAAAAATTATAAAAAAATATTTTTTACTAAATTTTGTTTAGCACAATTTAGAGGGGTATAATTTACCACCACGTCATAAGGTATGCCCCAAAATTTCACCTACACAGTTAAAGGTTAAAGTATTTTAAAAAAGGGATGTTAAATGTGTTCTTAAATTTTGTACCAGCTTCCAAAAATATGTACTTCTTGGACCTTCAAGTTACAATTTTTTTTAATTTATAAAAACAACAAAAAAAAGTACATTCAAATTCAATTGTACACAAAAAAAAAAAAAAACAAAACTGAACATTAACACACATTATAAATATTTAAGAATGAAAGTCTTATAAATAAATGAGATCAGTTCGTTAATAAACTATTTGAAATTTTTAAATCTTAGCAGCATGAATTTGTCGGTCTTAACCAATCCTTTGTTTGTATGAGACTTGATAATGTTGGCCCATGTAGTTTGTTTATTTTCTTAGTTTTTATTATATTTTAAAAAAGAAAAACACGACTCTAGAAATGTCAGGAAATTTATGGACATTCAGCTCATTTTGCAATTTAAATACGGCCGACCAAATCTACAAATGTTTTCAGTTTTTAACGACTGCAGTTGTTCGATCGACATCAGCTAAAGCTATAAATTGATTATTGATTGAATTAAAATTTACAATTTCATTCGGGAACAATTTTACTAGAAGAGGTACAATACTACTTGTTTTACCTGAAATAACATTTTCAGGATTTAATCTGTGGAAACACATTAAAACTTTGCTATTTAAGTTGACTTTCGTTCTCAAAACTTCGCAAAATTTTATATAAAATTGTCGAGCATTTTCTTTCATTTCTTCAAGAATATCAACATTGATATTATTTGTAGAAATACATAAATCTACTTATTGCAAAAGGGGACTAAGGGCTGTATACACTATAACACTATTCACATATTTAAGCGCCCATTACATTAACGATTTGTTGTACAACATAAATGCTAAGAACATTATTTTGCTATTCTAAAAATTTAAAAAGGGTTAACTATGAAAAATTATTAAATTGTACCAAATGAGTCACGGTAGTACCACAGTGCTTTAGAAGGTCAAAAGGTACCAAAAAAGGACAATTGTACCAACTTTAACATCCCTTCAAAGCACTTTTATACAAATTTATGTAAACGAATATGTAGCTACAAAAGTTTCTTTCGCAAAATGCAGCATGCATTGCTTTCAGTGTATTTGTGTTCCCTAAACAAAGAAAATATGTTTTCTCAAACATTATTTATTGTCAAATTTATTTAAATTTAGAAAGTTTTATATCTGGGTTTATGAAAAGAATTGTGGACATTTTTCTTAGTATGACTGTCATACATAATGACATGACATTAATATAAAGTACGTACATACATTCCTATGCTATATTTATTTTGCAGTGCACAGCAAAATCATTTATTTTATTCATACCCAAATGTGAATGTATGTACTTTCACCAGGCCGAAGGTCAAGAAAACGAAAAAGGTTTGAATCAAGAGCCGGCAAAATAACCAGATAATCAACAGAAAATTCTATAAATTGTTTTAAAAGACCAAATTTCTCCATATATCACTTAGCAATACATTGGAAATAATAACGTATTTCCGATGTGCGAAAGAATTCTTTCTTGAAAAGAAAAACAAATTCTAAAAACTTTTTTTTTTGTTTTAAATGTATTTGTACGAAAGAAAGAATTCTTTCGCACATCGGAAATAGGCACTCAGAAAAAATAACTCTCGGGATAAATTAAGTTTTTTATGACTACTTTAAGTACGAGTCGCACTTTAACATTCAAGTACGAATAACACTAAAACTTACCCAAAACAATCCTAACAGTCGTAAGCCGGAGGGTTAAACACAACGAAAGGTATAACTTTTTTTACTTGATTTAAGAATTTTATACTTATTTCAAGAAATTACGGGTTGATTTTTTTCGAAAGTAATTACATTAAAGTTTGTTTTGAGTACGTTTTAGTGTAATTCGTACTTGAATTTTTAAGTACGACTTGTATTTAAAGTAATCATAAAAAACTTGATTTATCCCGATTGTTTTTCTTTCTGTGTATATCATGGAAGAGTTGATCCAATATGTAACCACTAAGCAATGGAAAATGTGTCTTCTGAAATTATGCTAGAGATTATTTTTACATATTTGTTTAAGATTTATTAGTGGTTAAGCGATTTTCAGAAGAAGGTCTGTCTATTAGATTCTGGATATACTATCACAAGATTAAGTTTGGGATTTTTTTTAACTGCCTACCAACATTCAAAATATAATTTTTTGCTAAAAAAAAAAGTGATGTTCGGTAATGATCTCCGCGTTGCAAGCATTGACCACTGCTTCCACTGCTTGAACGCATTAAAAAAAAAATAAGTAACAAAATTGTGGTTCCAATAAAAGATTTTTGTGGTGAATTTTAACTTAATACCAACTTCAATAGAACAAATGCTCTATTTCGTAAGAATGCTTGCATAGTGTTTAGGTGAATCATTACCTTTTGAAGCGGGGCCATGTTTTAGTCAACAGAAGCTTATTTTTAAGCTTTGCTTTAGTACCCATTGATAACTTTTTTGGAACACTATGAGATAACATTATAAAATTCCACAATGTTCATTTACAAAATGGTTTTAAAAATGCGAGTTGCTTTGCAACTGTCGTTTTGGAATTTTCGGCTGCAGATTTGAGAAATGATTTCCTGAAGTTTGCACACAAGCCAGGCAACCCGCCAAATGTACTGAAGTGTACGAACGTGCTAAAAAGTGATTCTTGATCGATCTACTAAAAAAGAAGATCCAGAACTAAAATTGTTTATGTGTTACAACCTTCAACATAAACTCATAACACCTTTCCCGTAGTGTAGGGTATACTTAAAAGGTTAAAAACCAATAAATTGTAAATTAAAATAAAATAACCAAACAGAAACAAGTATGTTATTAAAGTAGTATCCAAAAAGTCTCTAAAAGATATTAAGTAGTAGGGTGAACTACAAATATATCGCCCAGCGCCTACAGGAGCCACTGAAATGATTCTACCGTGTAAGGCAAGAGTCAGCACACAACTAAGATCAGAATGAAACACCAGGCCTAATGCTTTCTTATCCCGCATAGTTTGTGCCATCCACAACTTATGCCCAGCATGTGGTCAGCGTCTTCATGACAGCCCCCACGTGGGTCTTTGGTCACACCCTGTGGAATTTTTTGGAATTGGGTGTTCTGTCACCCCGATTAAATTTTGAAGATTGTTTATGCTGTTTCAACAAGAACAACAAAAATAAAATTTGCTTAAAGTCCCCTTTTTGAAAATGGCTTATGAACTTTTAAGCATTAGAAGTTTTTAAGATCATTGTTTTGTACTACATACAACCACTTTCGATTATTTTCCAACAAATCAATCACAATTAGGACACTTTGATGTCAACAACACAAGAAAATCGATTTTTGTTGTACAACTGTAACACATTTCATTTTCCTAGTATTTCCAGTTGTAAATGTTACTTCTGTTTTTTTTTCTTTTTTACACAACCAACATTCAACACTATACCTGTACTACTTCTGGCCTTTTTCAACAGAGCAACTTCGATGTAATTGTCATCGTCTTCAGCGCGTTGCACACTAAAGACCATGGGACCAACCGGTATTCGTATGGCATTGCCACTGATGAAATCAACAAAAGTCGACATGCTGCGGCCGGTTTCAGCTGGCTTTGAATTTAGTTTAGATTTTGTTTTGTGGGTCGACGTTGGCAATTTCACCAAATCCAAAAAGCCAAATTTAACCGTATCACCACGACGGTAAGAGCTTAAAATGCCAGAGCCCAAGGCATACAGACAACTGGCATTGTTGGCACATTTCCATGAAAGTTTATCCATAAAATCCGTATTAACATGAGAGGAAGTTGTTGATGATGTAGTTGACGTCGATGATGAGTATGTTGATGATGATGATACTACATCACCTGTATCGTCCGATGACTTTTTTAATATTTGGCCTTCATTTTTGCTTTTTTTATGATTTGTATGAACACTATTTGGACCGCGTGAACGTATTTCAGCTTTAACCGGTGACACTAGTAAACAACACACATACAAAGTTAACAACACTCTTAGCGTTTTTAATTGTTTTGTATTAAATACTTCAAAGGCCATATTTAAAATTTTGTTTTTCTATTTTTATTTATTTACGCTTAAGGATTTTTTTTAATATTTTAGTATTTATATCCTAGGGGATTTTTGTTTGTTTGTTATAATTTACACATTTAATATCCTGGACTCTAGTGTCCAGTTTTTTAGAGTTGGGTGAAAAACGCGAACGCGTATCACTTCTTAAGGCTGAAAGCTGTGTTGCTTTCTATTGTGTTTATTTTGTGAGTTTATTGTTGTGGCTGTTCAATGTCGACTAATTATTGCTTCAATCTTGCAACTCCGTTTTATTGTCTCTGTGGCATAAACTATTAAGATAAAAGATGTAAGATAAACGCAAACTGTTTGCAATAGAATGCTACAATTCATTTTATTTCTTTTATATAAATATTTTTGTTGTTGCATTATTGTGATTAAATATAATTTAGTTTTTGAAAATATTGTTATTTGCACTATGGGTGCCAACAGAAATTAATATAAAAAAAATTTGTTTTGTCTGATATGGTGTGAAGATTGAGGCATGTAATAGCGACGGAATAGTAATTTTACAAAACAACATTACCATTGGAAGAGTACCTGGTTACAAACTAGAAATTTATATCATGATGTCCACGAAACTCCCATAATTCGCTGTTAAAATTTATTTAAGCTTCCAAGCATCATTTCAAATAGTTTTTTTTTAAATATTTCATACGAAAATCTTATCTGACCGATGCCCCAAGAGACTTATTGAATTCTTAACAGAACAAAATCATGATGAAAATTGCACTAATGAGTAAAACAGATCTGAATTAGTACAAGCGACCCAATTATATTGGTCTGTATTTCATTATTAGCATAAGTCCTTCGACAAGAAAATTTAAAATCACGCCTAAACTCCCTACCAAAAAAGCATAACGAAAATCTGTCCTAATTCATTTTGATTTGTTACTATAAGCAGTGCAGACAGTATTTAAGTATTTAAAGGGAACAAAAGCAAATTCATATTCCTTTGAGACATATGGATTTACTAGGAAACTTCGCGAAAGTGACATCGAGAAACGTAGTCTGTTAAAAAAATGTTTAACTTGACTTGCAAGATTCTTGTATTTAATATTAAATTTAAATGCGCTTCTTTTGGTCCAATCGCCATTTTTCTATGACTTAGAAAATAAGATACGCAATTGACAAATCGACCTCTTTCAGGGTTTTCCGATTATTTCAATTTGACATAACAACTTCTCTCAGAGAATTTAAAACATTTTGAAAACGTAAACAAAAACTTTAAACTCAAATCACACGATTGCCCTGTTTTATACAAATTTAATTGCCGCTAGTTGGTACAAAGCGAAATGGTTACAACAATTGCCGCAGCACAGTCACACGATTGTTCTTACTTGTACCTATTAACTGCGAAAACAGCTGTTGTGGTAGCTTTTTTATTTGTTTGAAAGTTCTTGTTAGATTGTTCATTGAAAAAAATTAAATGATAAATGATACAAATCATATACTTAAACAAATTATTGTTGAATAGTTTTATTTAATTTTTTAAGATATTCCAAAAATTAACAGTCTGTTCAACAATTTCGTATGTTTAGGTTCGAATAGAAATATCTTTAAAATATTCGCACACAACAGCTCAATATGCTTGTGAACATACATAGGTACTTAAAATAATTAATTAAAAAAATTTAAATGCAAAATAAATAAATACATACATATTTATTTTCATTACCTACTAAAAGAAACACAAAAAAGTAAATTTAATAAAAAAAAGGCAAATATTGGCGCGTATTGTGTTGTTTGATTGCCGCACAAGAACACAATAAATATTGGTGCATTTTTGTCATTTTTATTGACGCGCGGTTGCATAGCAAACAGTCACACGATTGCCGCACCAGGGTTGCATTTGATTGGTAAAAGTAAGCACAATATTATCCTCGATTGGTACATGAGCCATTTGGTTGTGCGGTCACACGATTGGGGTATTAAAAAGTGTGAAAATTGGTGTATTGCGGCAATCGTGTGATCCCAGCTTAAGATCAATATTGTAGATATTACAAACGGAATGACAAACTCATATAAATACATATGTACATAAAGCAGGTGACCATGAAGATTTTTCAATTTTTCAAAAAATCGACTTGTTATATTCATATCTATCGTGCTTAAGGGTGCCTTAATTTTAAGGGCCGATGTTGATTTTGAATAAAACACAAATTATTTTGGAAATTATTGTCATTTCTTTTTATTATGATACTATTGGTATGGTTCAATTATGTATGGAACAAAATATCGGCCAAATGGCCGCCGCGTCCTCGGATGACGCTGAGAAACCATTGAGGTTCTGTGCCGTTAATGTGCCGAATTATCTCATCCAAAGAAAGAAGTCCAACGCTGTCAAATCACATGATCTTGGTGACCTATTGACATTGCCACCGCGTGAGATAACACGGCCATTGAATTTGTCGCGCAAAAGAGCCATTAATTCGTTATCTGTGTTCCAAGTGGCACCGTCCTGTTAAAACCACATATCGTCCACATCCATATCTTCCAATTCGGGCCATAAAAAATTTTATCATCTTACGATAGCGAACACCATTCACAGTAACTGCCTGATCGGCCTCATTTTGGAAAAAATACGGTCCGATGATGCCGCCAGCCCATAAACTGCACTCTTTGTGGGTGCATTGGTTTTTCAACCATCACTCTTGGATAATTATTCGCCCAAATGCGGCAATTCTGCTTATTGACGAATCCACTGAGCTGAAAATGTGCCTCATCACTGAAGATGATTTTCTTCGAAAATTTACCATCAACTTTTGCTATTTCTTGCCACCATTCTGACCATTGACGACGTTTGGAACAGTCAAAAGGCTTTAGTTCTTGAGTAAATTTCTTCTTGTAAGCGTGTAAATGCAAGTCTTTATGCATAATGTTCATCAACGACGGGCGAGAGAGGTGCAATTGTTGGGCACGATGATGAGTTGAGGTGGACGGCTCTTCAGCCAGACTATCTTGAACAGCATCAATATTTTCTGCAGTACGAGCATGCACTGGTATTCCCACATCTTCTACAAACCCGGGTTGGTCAAATTTTTGCACGATTTTTCCGAATGTACGCACGTTTGGACGATTAAAATGACCGAAAAATTCACGAAGTGCACGATATGCATTTTTAATTGAACGCCCATTTTCATAATAACCCTGAATAACTTTAACGCGTTGCTCGATTATGTCTCTGTCCACGGTTCAAATTGAGTTAGTCTAAATTTGAGAAATGTTAGATGAATTGCAGAAAAACAATAGAACTCAGCCCTACATTTGGCCTCTTCCCCGTAATTTTAAAGATAAACTGGATTATAAGCCCAATCCAGACGAGATCTCCAAGGGGATTTACCAATACCTAGTCCGGATTCTATCTTTACTCTGAAACGTATAGCTTTGTGAAACCACCATCTAATTAAATATCTGCAAATTCAAACCAAACCTTTGTGGAATCAAAGCCGAATACAGCAGAATTTCACACGGTGTACAAAAATCCATATTTTGTCTTTCTACTACGGGTGCCATTAAGTGCTGAAGCTTTGGAAATAATATAAAAACTAAAGTTCGTTATAAAGGATCAAAAGAATGTTTTTTTTTAATTAAGATTAAAAACTTTTTTATGAAAATAAAACGTTTATTCATGTTAGTTAAATATTTCGGCGAAATTTCGGCTCCAGAAAACCTTGAAATTAGAGCCCCGTTTTTAAAAACTTAAGCTTTCTTGTAATAGGATTATTAAAAAAACACAAAAAAACCTTTAAATAGATTTCATAAATCACCCACAATCACTTTAACTAGACAACAATACCATAGTGCATGATATTATATTCAATTTTCTTTTTAAAGAGGGTTACCTCTGAGGTATTCATTACACCGCACTGTAAACATTTAGAAAACAACAAAGAAAAAAATAGAAAAACATATCGTTTTCATTTCAATGAGTGAATATAAGTGCAAGTTTTTTTTTAATTTTTATATTTTTGCATCTTTCTCTTTTTGGAATTGGTTTTCAAAGCAGCGTGTACTTTGAGGCAGCATCAGTAGTTGTAAGCATGTTGTTGAAGCTGCTACAGAACTAAGGTGATGCTAAAATTGCATGTTGCATAAAAATAAAAACCAAAGCAGCAATTTTAAGGCGTTTAAAATTTTTAACACGATGAAAAATCAAATCTCTGGTCTGATGAACCCGCGCATTTGGTATGAAAATGTTTAATATTATTTTAAAAGGTATTAAAGTTGTTGTGTTCGAACATTTTTATTTTAAGTTTTCAATTAAAAAATGAAATTGAAAATACACGTAAGTTTCATTTACATAAACAAAATATTGTTCAAGTCAATAAACCATAAAAAATATGTGTTTTTAAGAAAAGAAAAAAAAAAAGAAAAACAATGGAAATATGCGCATAATGGCACCTTATTAATGATGCTTTATAATAAAATATAAAAAGTTATTTGACTAAATTTGCAAACACAGCAAATAAAAGTTCATATTTTGCGAAACATTAACGATACATTTAGATAAGAAAGAGTTACTGCTTCCAAATAAGGCGATGAAGAGAATGTGAGTCACACTCAAAAGAAAAATCAATCCATCCGTACCCGTACTCAAATTAATTCGAAGTGGTATTTATTGTACGGTAAGTACGGATTTTCATGAATGAAGTACAAAAAGATTGACTCAATTACGTACAATTACGTATGTACTTGAAATAATCGGAAAATGAGATTGATATAAGTAAAATTAAAAGCCCAACCATAATATGAATAGCCTTGCTTAACATACTGTCAAAAATTAACAAAAAGTCTCTCAAATGTATTTAAAAAAACAAAAACAAAATCAAAACAAGTTAAATTCCGCACGAAATGTGCAATCAGTTTCTCACTTTGCTGAGGCAAATAACAGTTTCATTAAACTAAACAAAAAGTTTCTTTAAGTTCATTATGGTTTGCCTCATATGATTAACATGTATTCACATATTTGCTTAAGCCAACTTAAGCATATTATGGTTGGGGCTTAAGATTGAATCAATCTCAAAAGTATTATAAAGTTGATTCAATCCCGAATTCGTACTTGAAATAAACCAAAAGTGAAATAGAAGGAGAATTTTATTATGATTGATTTAATTAACTGTTTTAAACCTTACAGAATTTCAATTATAAAACACCAGCATCATTCCCGATATGGGTTTAACTTTGAAATCTTAATCTATATATCTAACTGAAAATATAAACAAAATGAGAAGCAAGAGTTCTCAACTTTACTTTTTAAACATGAAAATAATGTGTATTCGCCTGGTTCTGTTGTAGGTTTTTAGCTACTTTGGGGGTGTGGTTGTAGTGTCTGCAACAATCTTTGATAAGTTAATTGAGATTCAAACGTTCACTTTGTAATTTTGCTCTCAGAGAGGCACTACCAACGAAAAGTTGTATCTTCTTTTACTTGGTTAAAGAATTTTGTACTTATTTTTAGAAATTCCGGTATTAATTTTCGAAGGCAATCCCATTTAGGACTGTTTAAAGTACGTTTAAGTGTTATTCGTACTTGCATTTTTGAGAACGGCTCGTACTTAAAGTAAGTAAAAAAAACTTAAATTATCACAAGTATTTTTCTTTCTGTGCAGGTGCTCAATGACTGCATTCGATATCAATTGAAATTTTTATTTAAATTGTATTGTAATTGCAATCGATATCAAATGCCGCAATTTGGCCCCAGTCTATTAATAAAAATACTATAAAAAGAAACATTTCGGAAGCGTTTGCCAAAATGTGTAATACTTTTAAAATTTTTTTAATCGTTTTTTACATGAGCAAACCCAGATTATGGGACAGTCATTGCATACAAATCGCGCAAGGGATTCCCTTATTTCCAGTATTTAATGTACCATTGTAGTCATACATTACAGAACAAAACAAGTGGCGAAACGTATTTTGTGAATAATTCAGTAAGTTTTTTACGTGCATTTTTTTAATTTTGCTCGAAAATTTAATTAAATGCTTTTGATTAAATAAGCGATAATAAAAATAACTTACTTTGCAAGAATTTTAATCACAAACACAACTTAAAGGAGCAAATCAATAAGCAAACTTTACTAAAGACGGCTTTGTTTTTTTCTCTAAGGTATGTGTCCTGCACAAAAGCGAAATCAATACAAAACAATATGGCAAGATCATTCTTATTCTTTTTGATTTAGTCACTGAAGAGCACAAAACTATTGCAAACGTTTTATTTGTGACGCTGGCGCAGATTGCCCTAACGATTTGAATTCTTTGTAACTTTCTTAGTTGTTGTTATTTTTGGTTTCGTTTGGCGCCCTATGCTCCAGTGGGAGTTAAAGGAACATGTATACATATTATTTTTGGTTGCATTTTGTGAAGAAGACTTGGCAAATTTAATATCATTAACTACACGATTGCAAAACGTACCAAAACAATACATTAACAAGCAAAGCTGCAGGATTTTGGCTACGGAGAATCCAAGAACAGCTCACTAGCAATAATTACACCCACCTAATAGTGCAAAAAGATATGGAGCAAAGATTTTTTTTTTTTTTTAAAACTAAATTTTTTCTTCAATCTCTGTCAACTGTGCGGCATATCTGACGATGTTGAAAAATTTTGTTAGGACAACACTGAAAAACCATCTAACCTTGTGGTTTTAACAAGATGGAGCCAGAGCGCATACTGCAGATGCCTCAATGACTTTAGTAAGATACATATTCGACGAACGCATTATTTCGAGTACAAGCGATTTTAACGTACATCGGATTTAACAGCTCCTGACGGTTTTCGGGAATATTTGAATAGTGTATTTAAATAGGGAAAGAAGCGTCCTCCAACTAAAAATTAACACCACAAATAATAAAATTATTTCTATTAGCTGCGTGTTAAAAAGGCCACGTATTTGCGAACCAGAAAGTGGGAAATACTTTTAGGATACAATTTTTAAAATTTAATCAAAATAAATACTAATTGTTCAATCGTATGCAAAAAAATAATATAAATGACAATGATGTAAATAATTTAAACAATATAAAACTGAGAAGGATTTTATTAGAGATGCCTAAGCAAGAACATACAAAAGTTGAGTCATTAAGGCCTTTTAGCTTGGGAACTACACAAAACAATTTGAATTAGCATCCTTAAAGGAAGTTAATTTTAATACATAATCTGTTTATGTAACTTAATTTTGTTAATTTAATTCCTAAGAATTTTTTAAAGTATTATTGAGAAATAAATATTAGTTTATGTGAAGAATTTTCGTAAAAGTGTAACATTTTTTTAATGTTCTTATTTAAACTTAATGAATGTATAGCTGAAGAAATTTCTTTAAAATTGACTTATTTGTTTTAGTAAAATCGAATAGAATTTTTCAAAATTACTAACGGAATCTAAATTGCATAAATGTATGTAGAATTGAAGAAATTTCCTTCGTTCTGAGACAGAATTAAATGAAACTTAATTTTAAGAGCCGATGTTGAATATATTTCATTTGACATTTCCCAATTTCAGACTAACTCAATTCGAAACGTGGAAAGATATACAATAGAGCAACGCGTTAAAGTTATTCAGGCTTATTATGAAAATAAGCGTTCAAATCAAAATGCATATAGTGCTCTTCGTGATTCAGCGATGAGGCCCGAATTGGAAAATATGGATGTGGACGATATGTGGTTTCAACAGGACGGTGCCACTTGGAATACAGCTTATGAAACAATGACTCTTTGGAGTGTCAAACTTAATAGGCGTGTTATCTCACGTGGTGGCGAAGTCAATAGACCGCCAAGATCATGTGATTTGACACCGATGGACTTCTTTCTTTGGCGTTATTTGAAAGAAAAGGAGTACGTCGATAAGCCAGCAACAATTCAATTTGAAAATTTGGACCATCTGATGGAGGTGCGCCTCCGAGATCGTGGCGGCCATTTTGCCTAAATTTTGCTCCATACATAATTGAACCAGACCAATATTATCATAATAAAAAGAAATGACAGTAATTTCCGAAAAAATTTGTGTTTTATTCAAAATCAACATCAGCCCTTAAAATTTAACCACCCTTTATATGTATGAATATCTTCTTTATTTATCTAAAACTGATACTAATAGAGCAATTCCATATGAAAGCGATCACCTTTTGGACGACCCCTCTCCGATTTTAAAATAAATAGTCTCAATCGATTGCCCAGCAAAAAATAATGTACCTACATTTTTTTTTTTATAGTGACTGGTTTAGTGGTGGTGTACACCACTGTCATGTGACAAAATTGAAGAATTCTTCATAAGGGACCTCATTGAAAGTTGTTTTAAAAAAAAACTACTAAAGCGATCGCAACGAGTGATAGCTCGTTGGAAAGGTTTTAATTGAAAAAAAAAATTTTCCTAATTTTTCTTAAAAATTTACCTTTAAATTTTCCCATGAAATTAAATTTTCCGATTTTCCACAGAAGCTCCTAAATTTTCCGGCTAATTTTTTTTTTTGGATTCCTAATAATTTTTGCTTTAAGAATCAGCAATAAAAAAATGGGCCCCGACTCCTTGTTTGGACAGGAGAAGAGCATTTAAGAGACCACCTTGTTATAAATACATTTTAAAAATTATTTTACAGTTAAAAATACATTTATGAAGAAAAAATCTTTCATATTTTGCTGCTTATACTTAATTACAATATTTATTAAAAATTTCAATTGTCTTGGCATCATTATAAAATTAAAGTAACTTTAAATTTAGCACGTCGGCAGACGAAGAGTACCGCTTTACATTATTTGACATATCAGAAATATTTGGTATGAAGCAATGAAACTTTTGCGTTCCAGTTATAGTTTTGACATTATTATATCTGTTTTGAATTCGTCGCTCCATGGCATCATTTAAGATCTGGTCAGTATATGGCCTTTGCAAACTTGCCTTAGTCGCCATGCGTTTTAGGGTTCCCCCTAACGCATCGCATGGGTCCTTACCGTGGGACGTCGCGAAAAAGTGCCACTCGACCTTGCAGTTGTTCTTCTTCAATTATGCAAAGATTGTAAAATTTTTTTTTATTCTTGTACTGAGAAAAACGTTATTTTGTCGATTGCATCGAATTTTGATCTTAAGAATTCAAACAGTTTCATTTGAAATAAATAAACGGACACATAATTATGAGCTAAACTCTCCGCGACAACAACAAGGCTTACGGTCTGTAGTTCGTTATCTTCGTTTTTGAAATAAATGCAAAAAGGATGCACCGTGCACTGGTCGTTTGCCCAGTGATAAGCCTGAATTTCATCCTGAACGAGAAAAGTGTAATTCTCGGCAAAGTCGCTTATCACAATGAATTCATTTTGGGCTAATTTCTCCTTACTTTCCTTTAGAAATTTCGATTGCATCTCGGATATGAAATGGTGCGCCTTCAGTTTATTCAACTTGAATCCGAATTCCTCGATGAATTCCGGAATCTGCTTTACCATGGTCTCAAGGGAACATCTGCCGCTGCTAATTATCCACTGTTTGAAATGCACCTCCTGAATTAACAGCTGTTCAAACTTTTCCGCCAAATATTGCTCTAGCTCGTCAATCTTCGGACAATTGTCGCATTTGGACAGATGATAATTTTCCGTGGGGTATGCGCACAACGACTTCGACAGGAGGTCCCTATATGTTTAAATTTCACCGTGAAATACTTTCAATTTCTTGCATGGAAAGAAAATTAATTTGATGTTTTGATGAAACATGCAAACGCAGACTGAATGCGTTTTTTGCCTGTCTAATGCCAGCACGCATTCTTTTGGTCGTAGGATGGCAAACTTAGAAAATCCCACTTTTTCTGCTGGGTATTTCTCATTAACCTGATGGTATCCTTCGGATAGATTACATAATAATAATCTGCGCTGCTTGTGTACTTTTTCTCCATCTTCACGTGTGATAACATAGTCACGTGTACCTGGGCAGGTGCGGCAGTTGTCATCATTGCAGTAAAAATCTTGAATCAATTTCACCGTTGCTTCGCTGAGGGTCCTTGAGCCAAATTTCTTGGTGGGAGTCGCCAATATGCCCTTCTGTCGAACTAATTCTTTGCTTCTTCTAGCGATGTAAAAAGATGTTTGAAACTGTTCAGAAATCTTGCGTATAGACCATGATTGAGGCAGCACAGATAAAATGAGATATTTCTCCGGAAAAGTGGTCGCTAAATTGAATTTTCTTTTCAATTGCTCAATCATTTGTTTGCCGTCATCTGCTTGACTGCATTCGTTATCAAAGCGTTCATCAAATATTGTCGCGATTGCACTCATAACCTTGCCTTTTTTCTCTTTCCTGTATGTTTCACTTCGCAACTTTATTTTTCTAATAGGCGTTTCACCTAAAGTGGTAATAGCCTCATTCAAAGGACTCAAAGACATATTGACCATCGGAATGTCTGCCTCACTATCAGATGAAACATTTTATTCACTTGTCATTTCACTCTCGGATTGTGGCTGCATTTGTTTCGATGCATTTGCTTGTTGAGACAAATCGATTTTACACTTGGGGCAAATGAATTCTGCTTCTTCACCGTATTGTATATTTAATTCATTCATGTATCGCTTCGAAACACCAGTTAATTTTAATACTTTTATCTTTTTCGAACGATGTCCACTCTTGTTAAACGGATTGCAGCAAAATTTATTCATTTTACTTTAAATTGTCTTTACAGCTTCACTCTTTACTTTACAAAAAAAAACACTTTAACACTTTTACGTTTAGTATTCAACTGAAATTTGACTCAGAGTGTGTGAAGTATTTATATTTATTTTTTGGTAAAAAAATAGGTAAAAAAAAATAAGCGATATTTGCTTTTCTTTAATAGGAAAATTTGCGTGAACTACTGGTCATAAAATGTTTTTTAAAGAGGGACTTAATTGGTTACTGCCAATAAGCCGACCACAGGTCATAAAATGTTTTGCAAATTTTTTAAATTACCAGGTAATAAATATTTCGCCATATTTATGGAAAATCCGTGTTTTATGACTTGTTTCTGCACGTGTCATTTTAGGCGAAATATTTATTACCTGGTAATTTAAAAAATTTGCAAAACATTTTATGACCTGTAGCCTCAGTCGGGTTTGGTGTGCCATTACATTTTTAATAAATATTGTAATTAAGTATAAGCAGCAAAATAAGAAAGATTTTTTCTTCATAAATGTATTTTTAACTGTAAAATAATTTTTAAAATGTATTTTTAACAAGGTGGTCTCTTAAATGCTCTTCTCCTGTCCAAACAAGGAGTCGGGGCACATTTTTTTATTGCTGATTCTTAAAGCAAAAATTATGAGGAATCCAAAAAAAAAAATTAGCCGGAAAATTTCGGAGCTTCTGTGGAAAATCGGAAAATTTAATTTTCATGGGAAAATTTAAAGGTAAATTTCTAAGAAAAATTAGGAAAATTTTATTTTTCAATTAAAGCTTGATTCAATACCTTTCCAACGAGCTATCACTCGTTGCGATCGCTTTAGTAGTTTTTTTTTTAAAACAACTTTCAATGAGGTCCCTTATGAAGAATTCTTCAATTTTGTCACATGACAGTGGTGTACACCACCACTAAACCAGTCACTATAAAAAAAAAATATGTAGGTACATTATTTTTTGCTGGGCAATCGATTGAGACTATTTATTTTAAAATCGGAGAGGGGTCGTCCAAAAATTTGCCAATTTTGATCGTTTTCATATGGAATTGCTCAATAATAAAAAGCAAAATAAAATAAATATTTAAATGAATTGTTCACGGATATATTTCTATCTCTGGTACGTAGTTTAATCTCGTTCCATGTAAGACGGTCAGCTTCATGTTCTTTTCTGATGGACCGGATCCAGGAATTATGTGGTCGACCATGCTGACGTTGACCTTGATGATTCCAGTCTATTGCACCTCTGGCAATATCAGTTGATTGACGTCGTATGTCAGTTTCAATAGAATTCTAAAGGGTTTCATTGGATATCAATTGTGGTCAGTAAATTTGTAATATCTTATTCATTTATACTTAATTTATTAGTTAATTTGAATAATGATTCGTAGTTAAAATTAATAAAAATTCTGCAAACTTAAAAATATTTAACTACCATAATTAATAAATTTGATTAATTTTTAATCAATTTAAATTAAAAGGATAAGGTTAAATCGAAGAAATTTCTTCTTAATAACATTTTGCGAAATTTTTCTGTACTTACGAAAAAAGTCTGTAGACTTGAATAAAAAAATTTGTAAGTTGTAGAACAACCTATATTTCTTCAACTGTACACCGCATTTTGCAGTATTAAGGTAAGTTTTTGGTTCAGTGTAAGGTACATTATGAACCGTATATGTATCACAAAATTGCATGACATTTCTGGCCATATGAAACTAAGTTGGAACAAATTTCACCGTATTATCGATATCTGCTAGGATTTTAAGCGTATTTAATAAATTTTCCAGAGAGGGCTTAATATGGGTCCTTAAGTTGATTATAGACCGATCATCAAGAAGTTTATAATTGTGATTTCTAGTGCAATTATGATTTTATTATGATATCATTATTAATTGAGGTTTTAGGCATACTTAACTGTTGTCCAGGAGTAGGGTTTATGTGGGGCCTAGGGCAAATTTGGACCGATCTTTACGGAGTGGTGGTTACACCTTTTTATTCATAGCTCTGATCCTACTGAACCGATTTTGCAATATTTTTATCCCAAACTGCTTCAAGCAATTTGACACCAAGTTTGTTCATTGCTTTTCAGTTTTTCGAAAGTGAGTGTGAGACGGACAGACAGACGGACTCCGCTAAATCGACTGAGCATTATCCAAGGAGCCAGAATACATCAACTTAATGGGGTCTTAGAAATATAATAAGAAAAGTTTCTCGCAAAATGACAACAACGATTCCAAAAAGAAAATCTAAACATTTTTAATCTTTCTATTTTTATACCGATGCCACCAAAGATGGAGAGGAAACTAAAAACGTTTGTACTGAAGTCTGTAACCAGGGCTGCCAGATAAATGTGTGAGGAATTCGTCATATTCCTGAGAAAAAATAAAAAAATCATCTTTTTCGTTTCGAAAAATCTTCAAAAAAAATCGGACAACTTAAAATTTAGTTTTTATTTAAACAAAAAAAAAACAAAACATAATAACTTTATACCCAGTTAGCATTTTCAATCGTGTAAGAGCTACTGGGAGTATCATGAAGAGCGTCTTTTATCGTCGATGACCGCATTTTTTAATCGTAGAAGATTCCTGACATTAAGAAAACCGTAACACGAGTGAGATTCTTCCATAGCGAAAGAAGTTTCTTCAATCGTTTTGAGTATTCTTTAAGTCGTGGGTGAAGAAAATTTAACGAGACTTTCATGTCAATAATCGTATGAGACTTATGTAGATATTCTCCTACAACTGGTGAAATGCTCGCCGTATAATTTTGAAAATATGATTTATACAGAGAGTCGTAAAAGGTTCATTCGATGATGGTTTGGCGAAAGATAAACAAAGTTTAACTTTATTGTTTTTGTACTCTGAAAATATTCAAAGATTTTCTTAAGACTGCATATTACAGCCGTACCTAAACAAAAGCGGCACGCGTTTTCTAGTTTTTGAATAGAGCGGCCTAAACGCTTTGCAATTGGGAAAACCGATTTTGACAGCTCGTTTAATAGTGAAGTTTGCCAATATTGTTAATTAATAATGGCAATTTAGCTATTTTTTGGTGAATCTAGCGTTTTTATCTCTATTTTTATTTATAATTTGTGGGTTTTATTAAACAAAAAAGCTATTACTACTGTTCGTGACACAACGTTGACGCTCTGGCTTTGGTATGGCATATCAGTGTAAAAGCTAAGCGAAAGAAATCGTTCCCTCTTCCGCTCTTGTTAAGGTACGGCTGCTAAACATTCCAAGATTAAAAAACGAAATTGTCAGAAAATGTAATGTTTTATTTAGACTTTGGAAACTGCAAAAAATCGTCACTTTTTAGACAAAAAAATCAGCAAATCGGCACTTTGCTAATATCGGATCAAAAAATCGTCAAAATGACGATATATCGTCAAATCTGGTAGCCCTGTCTGTAAGAAATAAAAAATATTTTATTTCTAGGCCCACCTTTAAGTCTACCGATCGGTCGACTTAGACCATTTGGCTGGCTGACATACACTAAACAAAGTCTTAATTTCTAGATAACAGACGATTTTGTCAACTGGTGGCCATACTAGTAAAATTAAAAGTGAAAACAGATAGAAACCAATATATTATTTTGCTGTTGTGACCGATTCTAGGTTATGTCAGATGAAACTCAAACGTATGTATAAAACAAAATTTATAAACCGTCTGTATAAAATATCATTTCAAAGTAGCTCTAGTTTTTTTCTTTTGGTTTCTAAAGCAAACATTTTGTAATTACTTTTTCTGCGCTGCTTCGTTTTTGTGTCTGCTGCATTTAAAGCTTCACTTTTTTTAAATGACAAGATGTGCCATTATTCTTTAAATTAATTTCAGCTAATATTTGCTGTTATAAATTTCTCATTTAGTAAATACAGTCACTAATTAAATTTCAATTAGCATTTCCAATAACACGTTTATTTAATTAAACTAATTGATTCTTCTACTTACCTTGTCAGTAATTCAGCAAACATATTTATAATTAAGCTGAAAAAGAAAGAAAAAACGAAAGCAAAATGTATTAAAGTTCAAAAATGTATGTCATGTTTAAATACCATAAATACTTTATAGTTTTTTCTTTTTTTTTTTAGTAAAATATGAGTTTAAGAAAAACACTAAACAGCTCATATTAAATTCACTTTTTCTTGTAATATTAATTGTTAGAGAAAAACAATTGCAAACAAAAGTAATTATGTTCAAAAATAATAATAAAAATTTACAACCGTAACGTTTTTTTTTTTTTAACTTTTTAATACAAATAGGAGATTGCAATGAATGCTACTCCAAAGTCGTGGAAAACGACTTAATGCAAACTATTTGATCTCAATTACAAAAGTAAACGGGTATTTTTTAGAATTTATTTCATTTAAAAATGAAATCATTGTTTAGGTGGAATAATAAATTTGTTTGTTATTTTGACATATAAGACAAGAAATGGAAGGTGGTATACATATATTTTAAAAGTTAATAGATGAGTTGACCTTAGCATGATTATTGTTAGTTTTTTTTCGCAATTTTTAACTTCGCGGTTAAATAAGAAGAGCTTTGAGAAACAAAGCTATTCGGCGAAGTTACGCTTTGAAGAAAATTTGCAAAAAAAAATATTTTAATTGCCTGTTCATCGATAACGAAAGAATACTTGGTTCGCTTAAATTACAATACAGTAGACGCTTACAAATTAGTGCTTTCAGTAATTCGAACGTCCAGAAACTAGAATCAGTGTTTGCAATACATTAAACGCTCCAAAATTCGAATTTAAAATTCTAATTTCAGAGCGATTTTTGTTTTGTTATTTGAACACAAGAAATTCCTAATTAATTTTTATTCTGTTTAACCCTTATGTGAATGGCAAGGTACCCGGGTACCTTTGGAATTTTCAACTTAATTTTTTATTAAATAAACAGATGGTCCACATATTTGAAACTTCTTGGGAACTCCTAACTTTTTAACAATTTTAAATTATAATTATTTTTAAGATTACAAATTATTTTGAAAAGGCGTTGTGAACCAGTTTTCATCTTACGCCCTTAACGGTATGGCAAGTTACCCGGGCACCTTCCTTATTTGTTGTTTTTTGTCGCATTTATATACCTATATGTTTCTAGCCAGTTTACTTGTGAAATTTGATGCTCGTGTACATATTTCAGCAGTCTCTATTAAAAAGTGAAGGTGTATCATTAGAAATAAACGTAAAAAACACTTTATCATTGGAAAGTCAAAATATAAGAAAAGCTTGACAAAGGCGTTCAGGGGAACCGGTTAGACCTAGATTTTAATGTTACAACATCTTCAATCAGCTACATCAAATCACACAGAATAGCAATATTAACTGCTGTTTCCAACACATACATATTTAAAAATAAAAAAAAATTTTAATATTTTTAATCAGGCTTAAGTTCATCAAATTTAATTTTCATTAAATTATTTTTTATGAAGAAAGGAATTTTACAACATGAAAATTAATTAAAATTGCTATTGATAATCATTCATTCTTGACAGACCTGAGATTCGAACCCAGGCGGCTGGTTACCATGACATGTTTCGATCGCAACCACTCGATCTCCGCAGATGGATTTGCCGTCTTACACTCGCAGCCATCGACGACTGCTGACGTCAATAGTCAAATATCAATCCTTAAACCAAATTGTATTTTAACCTTTTTGGTAGATCGAAATTTGCTTTTTTGAATGATTATCCATTTTAATTGATTTTACATGTTTTACCTAACTTCTGTTTTTTCCGTACTTATGTCAAGAATTCTTCTTGAAGTCCAAAGTGCATTTTTTTTGTTTTTTCATTTTGTCTTTCTTTTTTCCTGTTGACCTTTTTCAGCACAACTTGAAGGACAAATGTACACATAGAGCTCGTGCCTTAGCTTTAACAATAATTAGAATTGTGGTTATTTTGTTGAACTATTTATGGTTTTTAATCCAAATTTTTAATATTTTTAATCAGGCTTAAGTTCATCAAATTTAATTTCCATTAAATTATTTTTATGAAGAAAGGAATTTTACAACATGAAAATTAATTAAAATTGCTATTGATAATCATTTATTCTTGACTGACCACAATTCTAATTAATAAAAAAAAAAATTAGTTTTGGGAAGTAAATATACTCAATTTTGTATTCGAGAAAAGTGTCCAGAAATTAGAATAATTCAGAAATTAGAATAATTCAGAAATTAGAATTGCGTTAAAAACAAAGCGTTTCTAATTTGCGAGCGTCTACTGTACCGACAAAAACAAATCATAAAGTATTGTTTTTATTTTACATGTAAGTTAAGCGAACGAAGTATTCATCCGTTATCGACGAACAGGCCATAATAACATTTAAAATTTTTAAAAGTATTTGGTTTTAAAACTAAGTTTTTGACTTCATAGTTAAATATTATTTATCTTTGAATTTTATTTTAATACGAAATTTAGTTTTCCAGTACTTTTTAAATTAAACGTTGCTTATTTAAAGTTTATTTAAAATTCCATGGTGTATTTGCTTGAAAAGGTGTTTTACACTGATCAAAATCTTGATGGAAAAAATAAAATAAATAAAATTAAATGAATAAAAAAATTTGTTTGGAATTCATTTTATTTAAAAACACAAAATAAAATTAAACTGAATAAAACATGCTAAAAAGGGAAAACTCGACAAATGGTAACGCTGCTTTCAAAACAAATGTAAATTGTTCAGTCATTAAACAATAATAATAAAAAATTCCACTTTTCTATTGATAACACTTAAATAGTCAAAAGATGTAGAATGAAATAAAATGATATAGAAACATCGTGTAAAAATCTAAATATTTAGTTTTTTTAATTTTTATGGGAAGATGTAAACTTATTTATAATTGATGGTAGATGTTAGATGATAACCAGAGTAAAAAGCCTATTAACATAGCAAAAAGCAAACACAAAAAATAATCAGCTGTTTCTTTGATGACTTCTTGTAAAAAAAATATTCCTTACAAATTGCTTTGTTAAGGTTAAACAGCTGTTTCATAATTTTTTTTTATTTAGTAGTACTACCATAGTTTTGTCTTATTTGGAAAAGATTGATCAGGTAGCACTTAAAAACTAAAACTGCATTTAAATATATAAATATATCTCGTTGATCTCTTTAGTCATCGTCGAGACTTGCAATTTTTGCTGCAGTAATTCCTGAGTTTATGGTAGAGGGGTACTCAGTTTAATGTGCTTCGCAATTCTTTTTATTTTGCTATTCTCAGAATTTTTAACTTGAGATTGGCTATAGGGGAAAAAAGAAGAAAAGGAAAAGAATCTGGGCACTAATGCAATTTCAAAGCAGAGTTAAAAAAAACCAAGCAACAAATATTGCATGTTTGGACGATAACTTATTAATAATATTTTTATGTTATGCATGACAACGGCTTTGCAATGTCGCTGTTCCCTTAAAAGGAAAAACTTAGCGACATTGTCTGGTATGAATATATCACGATGTGAGCGCCGCAGGACTTTGTCCGTCAATGAATAAATTAAAAAATAACGGACCGTTCCTTTTTTCAGTTTGTGCTGTTCTATTTATTACTTGAGTTTAGTCTGTGTTTTCCTTGTCACTCTACCTGAAAATGAAAGTGGATGATATTGTCTGTTAGGACTCACAAACAAATGGACACCTACAAGACAAAATCAACATTGGTCATCTATGACAGTTTGGACAAATACTTTAAAAATTCATATATGACACCAAAGTAAAATCAACACTTGTCATCGATGATTTAATATTGTCAGCGTTTGTCACACTGAATCACTATGACGTTCGCCACCGGGAACATGTACATATGCACAAGTAATAAAATAATAAAAATTTCTCCAAAATATCAAGAATTAATATATATTAGTTAAATTTACACAGAAGAAAAATATAAAGTGGATACTTGTTAACTTTCAGAGTATAAATAATGATTTATTTTATGTTAATAAATAAAATACTACACAACAAACTTCACAGAAATAAATTTTTAAATATCATGAATAAAACTGTAAATAAAATCAGAAATTTTTTGATTTGGAATTTTATTACTTTCATAGAATTTCTTTTACAGCTTTATTAAAAAAAAAAATTTAATGAACTCTACTGTAGTAGAGTAACATACAGTGTTGCCAATTTAGCCATTTTTCACCCTGTTAAGCCATTAAAAAATGCGTTTAGCCATTAGCCATTTTTTTAAGCCATTTTTCAACTTGTTTAGCAATAAAATTTTTCTAGCCGTTTTTCTTTTAAAAGAATAATTTGTCTTTTATTATTGAAATTTATAAAAGCAAAATAAACATTTTTAACAATTAAAACGCCTTTAATTTAAATCACAACTTTTACAAATGTTGAAAATCGCTATAAACGATGATGATGAAACATCTTTCAAAATAAAGGAACAGTATTCCAACATTAAATTTATAAAACGGATCACACAAACATCGGTGTTTCTTTCTGGTTGCAAGTATTTCAATAAAGAAATGCTGGCTGCAACAAATTTTTTTTAGAAATTTAGAATTTACTATAAAGTTGCTCTCACTTCCATGGTCTAATGCTGAAGTAGAGAGGGTATTTCGCCAAGTAAGCATCGTTAAAAGTAATTTGAAAAAAAGGTTACATTTAGCAACCGTTAATTCGATTTTATCAATGAAATATTTATACCAACACCACAATAGTGGAGAGGGTACTATGCGTTTGTGCTGATGTTTGTAACACCTTGAAAAATTGGTCCTAAGCCCACCTTTTCGTATACCGATTGATTCAGAACCACTTTCTGAGTCGAATTAAAGATGTTTGTCCGGCTGTCTATGTAAACATTGTGCGTAAAGTACAGATCGCAAATTTAAAGAGCATTTAATAAAATTTGGTACACAGATTCTAACGAGATGTAGGGTATCATAAAGTCAGGGTTGACCGATAATTTTCTTACTTGTTTTTTATTGTAGATCTGGAATCAAAAGGTTGGGTAAATGTTGTCGTGATTACTATTTACCTTAAAATTTTTTAAAACTATGTAATAGGCACGAGTGATTCCTATGAGATGAACAATAACGACATAAAATTTATCGATGATTTAATTTTTTAAATATCTTTCAAAATAATAAATAACGTTTATTTTTATTTAAGAAATTGATCTTAACTTACAATTTCACCGTAAACAAATTTAAATGAATTATTTATGTTTTGTTATTGAATTTTAATGTGTTTTTATTTAAAAAAGCATTTAGCCATTTTTTGGCCCATTTTTAGCCATTTTTTCTCGTAAGTTTAGCCATTTTTGGTCGCTAAGTTGTGGCAACACTGGTAACAGAGTACAACGTTGAGGAAGCCATCGAGTGAAAACTCTTTCTCGTGTGAAATTTCTGGAAGTACTTATCGAAAGCAACAGAACGTCATTTGAGTGTTGCTAGCTTTAGCTGCAGTGCGGATTTTATGGCGTCATGTCTATTTTGGGTAAAACATGATTTTTCCAAAGAACATGGGTGATTCCATGACAAATCGACCAAGAGTGGGACCCGACCCCTTTTGATTTTAATGAAATTTGGTGAAAAGGTACCTTTTTATCCTATAAAGAACATAAATGAACGAAAAAAATTTGAAATATTTTTTTCAAAACTTATGCCTTTAAAAATATCATAATTTATCCGAATAAGCCGAATGTGTTGAGCTTATTTCTTCAATATCTCGGAAACTACTTAACATCAAATATACATGGGCCTACAAACAATATACATTGAAAAAAAAATTTGTTTTTTGAAAAGTGTAATATCTGCAAAATACTAAATTTTAAAAACGGACGAAGTCCAAAACCTAATTTTTTTTAATTGGCTGATTTTTTTATGTAATATCTTTATATACAATACCGTTCTTAAAAAATCCTGAAACTTTAAAGGAGGTATTTTTTTTAAGACATGATTTATTTCTTTCGCAACCTTTAAAAAATAATCTCGGCTAATACGACATAACTTTTGGTTCATATATGTTCCTTATAGGATAAAAGGAACCTTCTCACCAAATTTATGCCCCTATTGCGGTTCTCCACTCAACTCAGTTTGGTCGTGTGAGAGTCAACCCAACTTATGCACAACCAAACTCATTTTAGGTATTGTGATACCCAACTGTTTTTAGTTGAGTTTGCTATAATGTTGCCAACTTAAAATATCGATTTGCCAACTTTAAATATAACGTTTGACAAGTGAAAATTTTATAAAATTAAATAATTTTTTAAACTAAAAGTATTTTTAATTGTTGTGTTGAATAAAAAGTATTTATAATAAATATAAGTGTCGATTTATTTTATGATGATGAAAAGGAAAACTCTTGTATAGATGCGCTAAATACAAGAAGACAAATTCGTGATGATTCCAACCCTCTTGAACTTCCCAGTGCCAAGTAAGAGCTTCTAATAAGTAACGAAATTTGCTTGTGCCTGATGAGTTCTTCTTCTTTTTGGGGTAGCTGTTGGCCCATCTGCTGGTTGGATTATTAGTTCAAATGACTCAGTAAAATTGTCACTTGATGGTGGAATATTTGCAATACCAAATACTTGGCCGGACTTGCAATACAAGAGCTGCGAAACAGTATCCGCAATGCTATTTAATGGAACTTCTTGTGATAGCCCTCCCCCTGTCGCTTGAATGTTTCTTTTATTGTTGGCAAAATTTTTCTTTATACTTGTTTTGTAGTGTATCCACACCTGTGCCACGAATATTATAATTAGATTAAGAAGTTTATAAGTGTTTAAGAATGTGTTCTTGTCGTGGTGCCAAACTATTTAACTCCACTATAAACTCTTCCCATAACTCTTTACATGAATTTTTTATCATACCAAGCTTTGGTGTTTTCCGCGAGCAATTTCTAGGTTTCTCTAAATAAGCAGGACAAGGCGCTCAAATTGAGCTTTTGTTTTTATTTTCAAACTAATAAAAGTTTTTAAAAATATCAAAAAAGATATTACAAAAATGTATATGTCCATTTTGTTTTCGATTTTTAACGAATTTAAAAAAATAAACTTTAACTGCCAATAACACAACTACCTTTTAGCAGTTGTGTGTATTTACCATTTTTGTCGACCAAACTTTTGCAAAGTTGAAAACGGCAATACCACGGAAAAAACAGATACACAACTGAATAGCCAACTGCCTATTGAGTTGAGAATGGCAATGTGAATTTACCAAAGACAACCAAACTATTAAAAAAGTGGAGAACCGCAATAGGGGCTTTAATTTCAATCGAAAGGGGTTGGGTCCCACTCTTGGTCGACTTGATATGGAATTACCCATATAATATTTTCTAACGGCTAATTCTTGAAAAGCAATTGGAATTTTGGCATAACTGTAGCAACATACTAGGAGCAAAAAAAGTTTAAACAAACTAAACCGATAAACTGCATCTCCATAATATTGGTAAAATGTCGAAGAAATGTTTTTAACCATTCGCCCACAGCTGCCAAGCTGTGGAAAACTTAATAAAATAATCTTCAGAAAAAATATTCCTTAAAATAAAATTCATAATTTTTTAGTTCATTAAAATACTGGAATATGCTTTTTCACATTTATCAGCACTATTCGAGAAATATTTAAGCACAACTGATGCAAAATTTTGATTGCATCTTAAACATATTGTGAGAACACGTATAGGAAGTTATCATGTTAAATATAATTATATGGTTGTCAATAATTTAATATGTTTTCAAAGTTATCGGTATTTAGTTGTTTAAAAAATTATTATTTTTCAGTCAACATAACTCAAATTTATAATTGCGATAAACAATGAAATGTTTGCAGTAACTATAAAATTGCTGATATTAAATAAACATTACAATTTCTTGTGTACGACAACAATTTATTGTTACACTAAACATATTGTAGTTGTCGTAACCAGCGTGCATGCAACGATATCGTTAATTGTTACATTTTTACGCGTATTAAAGTGTTTTTGAGAATGGGCTTAATGGTTAATTATAAACCGAACTTTACGATTTCTTGTCTTCTAAAACAAGTTTGAGCAAAAATTAATAACAGTCGGCCACAATTGGTGGAAGTTTAATAACAAAAATATAAATTTGTTTTCGATTCATTACTCTTTTCCCACTGAACTCATTAGAAATAATTTTCTGTTTAGTCATTCGAAAGTGAGCGTGATTTCTACAGGATGGTTCAGTCAGCTCAGAATTACTCAACGACCCAAAATATACATATCGCACTTGATCATAAAGATGGTAGTAGCTCCAAACTTTTATATTTTCACTTCTTGGAAAAATCGACACGTTATATTCATATCTACGAGCTGTAAAAATACCGCGCCATATTGTCTTCTGTTTCGTAATGTAACAGTTGGCTTAAAATTTCATTCTCATATGCCTCTAATAAAAAATTGTTTTGCTTCTTCTGAAAATTTTTAAATTTTAAGTTAATACCCTCTGAATGATCGAGTGCGATATATAATTTATGGAGTGTAACTTTTCTGTATAACTTGTCACATACAGTTACACTGAATCTACTCTCTTGACAGATACAAAAATCGCAACGGATGGTATTGAACCATGTATTACTAATATCAACACAAACACACAATACTTCCCCGTACATGGTGCTATAAAGTATAAAAATTACAACCACCTGACCAAATCATCAATTGCAAGATTGCGTAGCGCATAACCGCGAGTCATTACACTTAAGTGCATTCACCTTGGTCATACAAAAAATCTGCTCCATATTGGCCTACGTGATCTATTAATGTAAAATGTGAGTGAATGTCTTCAAATAATAATGAAAGCATCCAACTTTAAATATAAATTTCATTCATCTTTCATTTTATTTAGTGTAAACCACTGCTTGTATGTTTGTGAGTTTGGATGTGTAGATTCATATTTGTCTTGCACATGAAAAATGTTTGTAGAAAATATTAGAAGAAAAATGTTTTGTAATTTAAAACCAAATGTTAAGTCTAGTGTTACGCATCAACACCCTAAAAAACACAATGCCATCGTAAACTCTTGCAGCATCACAAGCACAATATTGCACTTATGCATACGCGGATACAAGAAGATGGAGACAATGCCATGAAAGATGTCTTAAATTTATTTAAATTAAATTATAAATTTTTTGCAGTGAATTACATTGAATAGTGTAGTTGTGAAAGTTAAGAAGCTAGAAAATGAAATTTATGATTGTGAGGTAAATGATCCCTGCAGATTTACAAAGATAATTTGCTTATACTCGTATTTATGAACGGTAGAAGACGAATATCAGCATGCTCTCCCCGACTGCAATATAGTTATCTGATACGATTTTGTACAAATATAGATAACTACGTTTATAGTGAACTAATCTCTTCGTACTTTATGTAAATACATTATGTTAAATATTACCATCTGCTTAACATTTATTTTAAAATAATAATTCTTTATCCCATCAAGAATAAATTTCAGTTTATCAATAGTATGAAATGGGAATTACGCACATTTAAGCGAAACCTTGTTAATTAATCTTCTGAATCCCAAGAAAAATTTTCATAATTCTTTTTATTTAATTAGTAATTAATTCTGCAAATTCTTCTCATTTATGTACAGAAAATTTTACTATTTTGCTTGCAGATAACAATTCAGATAACAGTAAAAATCAGAAAAGGAAGAAATGGCTTTGGGAATTAATACTTCAATATTAAGAAGCTGCCCCGGTGGGCTAATTGGTACAGAACTAGCCTTTTATTGCGCGGAATGTGGGTTCGGTTACTACCAGAGACCCTGGTCTGTTTCAGATACAACGGGCTATAGGCCTTAGCTACTATTGCTCGGTTGATTAAATTAGAATCTAATATGTTATTTTATTTGAACTCTTAACAAATAAATAAAAAAAACGCTATAATATTATTCTCCAAAATTTACTTATTTTTTGTAAAGAAATGATTATTTTCCTAATTGCATGTTATTTGCTTTTAAAAGTTGTTTGTTTTGCAAAATTGTAACAGAGATAAACAAGTTTTGTGTAACAAATTACAAATGTTAAAATTTCAACACATTTCTTAAATCTTTTTTATAAATGAAATTATAATTATTTAGAAAAGAAGCCATAATTAGTCAGCGTTACTTCGTTACACTTGGCTTAAAGTGTTTAAAAAGTGATAGTCGATGCATACTTTGAGGCATTGTTTATAAAAAAAAAGTAATTCACCACTTTCTTTTATAGTGGTGCCAATTTAGCGCGTTTTACTTTGCAAAGCTCGATTTTTTTCGTCCAAGTGCGTTGTTATTAAATTGGCGTGTTTTTATCAAAGTAAGCAGCAATGCTGGAATTGAAATTCTGTAAATCGCAATCTCAAGAACTTTGGCAACTTTTAATTGCGATTTCTTTATAAATATGGGGGATTTCATCTCAAGTTACACAACTTTTGAAACCGATGTCAATCGATCAGGATGAAATTTGTACCACGGCATGTTGGTAAATTCTGGCCAAAACTTTCTTTTTTAATTTTTATAAAATTTTGATGGTAAATTTTTCCTAGCACTTCATTGTTATTTTGGATAGAAATGGAGTTTTTCTTTTTTCGGAGTTTTTCTTTTCCCAGGAAAGCGGGATTTATTTTTCAATTTCAATACAAGTCGATGTAAAATATAATTTAATTTATAAAATTGACTTTTATTCGACCTTTACAAAATTTATTATTATTATTATTTAATTAAGCTTGAGGTCTCTTTTTTTTAAAAAATATTATATTTATTGAAACAATATTTCGGCACTCCGAACAATTAGTTTAAATGAACAAATAACCGTTCCTGAATTCAATTAAATAAGTTTATAAATGCATTCAACTTTTTTATTTTTGTGGCAAAAAGTAAAAAGTGCTTTAAGGCAGAATTAGTCTTTACTTTCTGTATCTGTTCTGTTCCGTGCCGTTCTGTTTCGAAATTTTAATAGTTACTTTTTCTGTACCAACTAAACAGCCATTTATGACAAATTTATTAGTTTTGCACCGTCCATTGTTTTATTTCAATAAGTTTAATGCACATAAATTTGAAGAAATTAAATTTTATGAATTCTTAAAATCAAAAAATAGTTTATTTCAATATAAATATGTATTTTTTATTATTTATTTTGCTTTCACTTACAATTACTTAACAAGTTTTTGATTTTAACAAACTGAACCGCAACAGAACAGAAAAACTAATCAATATCACAGGTGTTTAATAACAAAAACAAATCAGCTGATTCGTAACAGAACAGAAAGTAAATACTAACTGAGCCTTAAGGCCGTTTTACACTATCCCACAAATGCACCCCTGTCATGATAAGTTGTTATTGTTTTTTGAAAATGTTCAAAGGATAATTAGATCAGCGAAGCATTTATGTGGGATAGTGTGTAACGGCCTTTAATGGCACCTTAAAATCTTCATGTTCAAAAGTTAACAAAATTTCAATTATTTTGTAGGACTTTTGAGGAAGTTTTAGCAAAATGACTTTTTGGCTATCTTTTTTCAATGTGCACAATAACATTTGGAATAATAAAACTTGCGATCTGTGACATTAGGTGTGTTAAGAAATAAGAACATAAAATAACTATAATCGCAAAGAACTGATGAATCTATTAATTTCGGAGTAAATTTCCAAAAGCCACCTTAAAAGTTTTAAATTGCTCTTTTATAAAACTAAACAAATAGACTTAAGCACAGAGAATTAATGCAAAACCAAAAAAGTTAAATTATTTAAACAAATTATTACAAAATATTTCTATTAAAATAGGATTTCAGTTCAGTTAAAGCATTTACAGAATCGGTTGAAAGCCTATTTCTAATTTTTATCAAGAAGATTTCAATTAGAAAACACGTTTCCTTTCTACGGATGTTTGTCGTTATTGCCAAAGGATCATTAATCCCTAGACACTTTAAATTTGTTTAGCACTTCCTTTAAAACTATAAAAAAAAAATAGTTTTCTTCGAATCGAATGAGCGTTTGCTTTATAAATAACATTTATCATCATATTTTATGGAATCTAATCTAATCCGAAAAATCTTTTATGCAGCTGCTCTGCACATAAAATCATTAAATTTTTTGAGGCAAGTAGGAATAACTGACCCAAGTGGGTCAATCGGGGTCTTAAAACAAATTAAAATTTTTTTACATTTTTACCCTTTTGAATTTTAAGAGCATTAACCATTGCTTTACTTATCGAATATGAACTGATATCTCTTTGGCGTTTAGCAATAACTATAAATGTGATTTATTTTAATTTTGAATCGAAGTAGGCTAAGCTTTTTTTAAAAAAAAGTTAGAACGAAGTTAACCATTCCACGTTATTATGTTTTTGCGTGTTATTTTTATATAAAAGTTAAGTGATTGGAAACTAGTTTAAAAACTAAATAAAAAAAGTTTGAAAGGCCAGAAAAAATTAAAAAAAGCTATTAGAGGTTAAGTGTAAATTAGATCTAATACTGTAAAGTAGCAAAAGTAAGAACTATTATGGCCAATTTTCAGGATTGATATTAAAACACATTTATGTTTAAAATCGTTGTAAATATAAAATTGTCTTCTTCACTAAACACTTAAATACAACTTAATTCACAGATGTGGTACATTTAAATTTAACTAAAGTTTCCATTGGAATAACTTATGCCCAATTTTCAGGATAGTATTTAAATCTATATTAAGTTAATTTTCATAACAAACTGAAATCGTATTTAAAACACATTGGGTTTTTGAGTTTTATTTGAAAAGTCTTATTTAATTAAGATAAAAGTATGGTAGCACTACTAAATACAAAAAAAATATAAAAAAGTGTAATTATCTACAAGGTGGTCTGAAAAAACAGCTGACTGTTAATGCATTGCCTGTTGTTGTTGTTTCGTTGTGATATTGAGGCCACCTTGCTAAAATATTACAATGGAAACTTAAGTTGAAATTAATTGTACCACATCGGTGACTTAAGTTTCACTTAAGTTTTTAGTGAAGAAGAGAATTTTGTATTTAAAACGATTTTAAAAATAAATGTGTTTTAATATCAACCCTGAAAATTGGTCATTAGACTAAAATACCCGAGATTTTCTAATAAAATTGGAATGAAATATAATTTCTGCATAATGACGTTTCTATTAAATAAAGTTATTTTCTGGTCCCATGCAGATTCATTATAGGGAGGTTCGACTGTATATGAATAACTATAACTTTGTAAATTTCAAAGAGCTCTATCCCAAGGTACTATTAATATAGAGGCTCGAAAAATATTGGACATTTTCTGCAGGCTACATTTTATTTCAATATTTGGTCTATACTCTGAACTGATCGGTATTCTCAAATCGATATTTTTAACAATTTAAGCATGAGAGAATGATTATCTTCCTAATTAAATGGAAAATGTTTTAATACATACATATTTATTAAAAGTCATTGCAATTTGTTACACTTTCTTAAAGAATCCACGCTTTTACTGCTTTATAAGCCAACTTTGACAATTTACAATCGCTTTAAGGTAACATACGACGAAATACATTCTGAGAACAAAGATATTGGAAATAATAGCGTTGTCATCTCGGCATTAAGTAGCTTCTGGTTATGTTGGGAAATTACACACGACTTTGTGTAGGTGTAAAATATTTTTTTTTTTGTTTGTTTTCCTTCTATAACTTCAATACTAAAGAAGTTGTAAAAAACCCCAAAAAAATACTGTTTAGGGAGCCGAGCATATTTTTGTTTATGATTGAATGAATAACTTCACACACACAAACACACACTACCATTAAAACAGTAAGAAATTTATCGAAAGTGAAAGTTATAATTTAATGGTTGACTGAGCTTATAATATTATTTTGGATTTCTTGTTCAATTTTTTTTTTCTTTATTAGATTTGTTTTATCTAGAAACATTTATTTTTATAACAAACACATGTGCCGGGATCTTATTTTTAATTTACAAAGAATTTCTTAAAATATATTTCGACAGAATATTTGATAAAAAAAAATTACGATGGCTTAATATTAAAAAGGCGTTACTCGATTTTTTGTTTGTTTACAAAAGAATGAAAGAAACTTACAAAAAAATCCGTAAATTTTGATGTATAAAAAAAGTTTTATTGCAATATTTAATAAAAATATGCAAAATATTTTATATTATAGAACCCAAAAATGTTATAACAAGATGCTTTTGCAGTTGTCTACCAAAAAAAAAAACAATATCAAAAAATTGATTTACATTAAGCCATCGATATGTATGTATGTATATAAAAATAGTAAACAGAAACTAAAAATTCATGTTCCTCCGATTATCCTAAATAGGACATTAAATTAGTATACGTTAGAAAATCCTTTCTAAATCGTTGTCGATTCTTTAAATAAATAAGGATTTCAACATATTGAAGATATAATTAAGGAAATTATGGCATTCATAACTGTTTCTAGAACTGGTCCTGGAACTTGTGAAAATAAAGTGAGAACAAAAAGACTCGTGAACTACACAGTTAAAAAATTTCGCCTAAAAAATAATATGCTGAGTAATCAGAAAACATAAAAGCACTACTTACAATTCCACTGAAAGAACCAATGAATTTTACAAGGGATGCCCCAAAATGAACGCATTCAAAAGTAAGTCATTATTTTTTTACACAAATACTTCTAGAAAAAATCAGTGTTATAGAAGAAGTTATAGAAGAAAGCTTCTAAATAATGAGTGAAAGAAGCTATACATTTTGAAAAAGTAGGCGAAGTTTTTACTGGGTTCGTTGGTCTGATATATGAAGGAAGACCCCAACTCGATTTTTTCGATATAAAGTTTTTAATTAATTTTATTGCATTTTACACAAATACTCCTCATCATAAAAAGTGAATGCAATAGTATTAAATTACGATTTAGATTGCTTTGAAAGACTTAACAGAAAAGCATATATATATACTTAATTAATTAATAAAAAAAATATTTGAATATTTAAAAATCCAAAGCAAAGGGTACCAGTATAAAATATAAATGGCTTAATCTTAAAAAAGATTAATTTTTTGTAAAGTTTTTATTTGATAATGTGTGTATTAAAGCTTAAATTTGTCTTTTACTAATGCTTTGTAAACTACACATATCAATTTATATAAGTGGAGTTCGGATATAATTGCAAATGGTCTTGTGAAAGTGCAAATGTAAAATATTGTAGCTTTTGTTTGCAATCCAACAATAAAATACACAGAATTGCAATTGTCAAATCATTACTCTTGCGCACTTTTAAAACTTTATGACTATTTATCTACGTGTATTGCGTTTGCATCAATAAAATTCAAACAGTTGACATTTGTAAACCATATTTCAGAATCATCACACAAAAATAAAGCTTGGAAGCTGACAATTAAAAATAAAAAACGAGAAAGAGAAAACCCCAATAGTTCTTTCAGAACTATTTCCTGTGAAATTTCTACTGATGATTTGATAATATTTTCTTTGCACTGCTACGATGTCTTTTTAAAAAGGTTTCACTCGAAAAAAAATCAAACAACTTTTTCTAGAATTTAACGCCCAATAATTTTGTATATCATGTTTATGTATTGTTAACACATTTGAATGCCAATGACAAAATTTTTTGCAATAACAAACAGCCAAAATCGCTGCAAATACTGAATACCGCTATTGTTTTTTTTTTCTTTTGCAATATAATTTGAAGTCACACTAAAGAAAAAATTTACATAATCATATTTCTGTGTGTATAAAAAATGTACATTAGAGGTGTTCAAAATTAAAATTTAAGTGAATGTTAAAGTCATTGAATCGGCTAGTTTGATTCATTTGTCAATAAATAGTTCATAATGAAGTTTGGTGTCGATTGGATACAGACAATTTTTTGTAGATAAAATTATGTTTTGACAAAGCTATACAAACACAAAAATCGGTTCACAGCAAAAAATAATTTTCATATTTGAATACGAAAATCGAATATTTGGTTAAAAAAGTTTTTAAATTTTCTGCGATGACGATTTTTGCGGTATTGATAAAAAAGTTTGTAAGTTTATTTATTGAATTTTTAGTCAGCAACCAAGTTTATAGAGCCAATAACAAAGTTGTGGCGCAAAATAAATTTTTTCAACAAAATGTTTACGGGATTTGTTAAAATTAATTGTTGGAAATTTTGAAGAAATCAAACTAAATCTTTATCGAATATTTCTGTCCATTAATTCAATAATTATGATGTCCTTAGTTTCAAATTGTTGTTCTTCAACAAATTATTATATAAGTTCTTATGCGCATTTCGCTGCTTGTTTAGGCCGGATCATCAGCAAATCTTTTTCCAAATATTTTGGAAAAACTAAAGGTATTATACAAATAAAACTGTAAAGCGAATGAGAGTTACAAACACTTACTAGCATCGATATCAAGGCTATTGAAAAATTAACAAGAGTTGTAAAAATACTGTCTTTACTTTGATTCAAATATTTTCTTAATTGTATATGAAAAAATATTTAATTATTTCATTATTAAATATATTTTATTGAGTGCTATTTTGCAAAGCGGAATTTTGATAAATTTTTTAATTGAATCAAATTAAAAGTTTTTTGACATAAAATCAAGAATAAAAATTAGTAATTAAGCACGATAAACTAAATCTTTTAAATTAAAAAAAAAAATTTTTGTATTCCCACGAAATTACTTTGATAAAATTTTATTTTTAAATAACTGTGTTGTTAAAAAATTTCTTGAAAGACTCTTTCTGTGTTGAAAACTAGAAAGTTTTTTTAAATTTGAAATTGGAGACTTGAAAGACACCTCAAAACTTTTGTTCGTTTTTGACATCATTTTAGGACACAACTTTTTTTAGTCTTTTGCATAAAAAATATATATGTATGTATTACAGAAATTAATTTCAAAAATATTAAAGGTGTGTGCTCGAATTTTTCGGTCAAGTAGTAATTGGCACATTAGTGGTCTGTGGCATTATTTATTACTGGGCTACTTCTTAGCTGATTTTGGGTTTTTATACCTTTCTGAAAACGTAATTGTATCTACATTGCGATTAATTTATCACCTAGAATACTTTTAACTTTTACGACATTTAAAAATTTTGACAGAAGCTAAAAAAAGTGATTTTTTAGACTCGACTTTTTCTTTATCAATCCGCCCTCAAAGAAGTCAAATTAGCTTATTAATTGATTTTAGTATTAAATTTGAATAATGGCCATTCAACGTTGAACGCCTCTAATGTGCATATGTATGTATACACAAAAATGTGTCTCAAATGTAAAGAAAACATAAACAAAATCAAATTTGAATAATAGAAAAAGAAAAAAAAGAAGTTTAACGAATCTCTTTGAAAAGCGAAAGTTTTAAATATTTTATATCTTTTTCAACCTGATCTACACAGCACAGCGCCTGCTGGCAGAGATACGAGTACACAGTGATGCCAACTTAGAACCTTTCGGGCTAGATTTAGCCCTTACTAAAGTACCACAAAACGTGAAAAAACCGGCTAACCAGATTTTTGCAAATATTCAACTTTAGCGACCATGAAATAAAGAAACAATATTTTTGGGACACACTTTTGTACAGATCAATTGAACGAAAAATTATCTCACAATCACTAATTTGTACACCCTCCACCACAATAAGTTGTGAAGAGGGTATACTAAGTTTGTCATTCCATGTGAAACTTTTTTATTATTCATCTCAGACCCCATTAAGTATATATATTCTGGCTCCTTAAGTAATTCTAAATCGATTTAGCCATGTCCGTCTCTTGAAAACACGCTTACTTTCGAACAACTCAAAAGAAAGGAACAAACTTGGTTGTAGTTATCCTGAGCAGTTTGGGATTGAAATCCAGCAAAATCGGCTCAGTAGAATCAGTGCTATGAATCAAAATGTGGAACCCCAACCTTATAAAATTTATAATTTCGTTAAAAAAAAAACTAACATAAATGGTGGAACAATACACGGAATAAATAATGCTTTCATAATAGAATTGGTACGTCACAGTTTCATAGGACTAGAAATGACACTGTGTAATTATATAATATAATTATATAATATAAAGCCTTCTCTGGTAAATTAATTAAAAACGCATAAAACCGTAGCAGATATAGATATTGCGGTAACATTTCTTCCCACTTAGCTTTGTATGGCTAGAAAAAATGTTATGCAATTTTGTGATATACGGTCCATAGTTTACCTTAGTTCCCATTTTTAGCAGCCTTCTGAAATTCACTGTACACGCTAAAACTTATTTCATCGCTGCATTGAAATTTATATTTTTTAATACCAGAAATCACTCTGCAGAATTTTGGTATGATTGTTCCATAACTTAATTACTATGGCATCAATATAAATTCCCCTACTTGTTTTTAATAAATTGTTTACAATTTTTGGTGTTTTGCTTTGAAAAATATATTTGAGACTTTTTGAGCTTTTTTGTTAAAAAAAACATGATAATCTACTAATTTAGCCCTTTTTCATCCGGTTTTCCTCGTTAAGTGTCCCAAGAGTTGGCATTACTGCGAGTTCAAACCAGGAATGACAAATTATTTATCACTTCGTAGTACGTCTATGTGTGTGCAGTATGAACAGTAGTACTTTTTGAAAACACAAAAGGCAAATGAACGATGAAATAACAATGAAAAAAATTTTATATTTTGTAAAGCAAAGCATCAAGAAAACATGATAAACGTTTACTAACAGTTTGCATTAAATGTTAAATCACTTTCTGTCTTTTGTTGTCGGTAGAAAAAATAGTTACATTAGTAAAGATCGACCGTTTAAAGCGTTACAGAGAAAACTTGCGATCAGTATCCCAGTGCGCAATGTTTCGTTGACACGCAATTTCTAACTTTTAAAAGGTCGGTATTTTTTTTTTTTAGAAACGTTAAATTTGTTTTGCTAAATTAACTTTTAACACACACTCACTTACAATTTTATAAAAAATCGGGGATAAAGAAATGTTGGTCGATATTTTCTGAAAAATCATTTAAAATTTTAGAACTCATGACATTTCTAGAATTTCAAATATATGAGTTTCGGAACATGCAGCGCGTCATATGCACCGCAGTTATAACTGTGTGTATGGACTTTAAAACCGGCCCAAACCCTTCTGACACCTGCAATATTGCCAATTTTTCTTTAATGACTAAGCAGTATGCCAAAAGCAACGATAATTTAAGAAAAACTTAACGAGTTTGAAAGCAATCTTTAAACTTAACTTTTCTAGTTAAGAATAAAGAAAAACGAAAAACAACTCTTTATAATCACAAGCCATTATTCCCCTACGCCTACACGATTTTTTAAACTTACAATTCTAAACCATGGAAAATTATTGGCAATGGAATGTGTTACAAAAACTTTAAAATCTTCTCTTTGACATGTCAGTATTCCGTCTTGTAAAAAGATTGTTTTTGTTTACAATTTAAAACATACATGGGGAAATTAAGAAACAAATAAATCAGGACATTAAACTTTTGATCAAAAAGATAATATAATAAGTAACATTAGAGTGGGAGCAAAAATTAAAAATGAAGAGTTTTAGTTTTTCTATATAAACGTTCTACTAATATTAAAAATGTGAAAGTTTGTTTGTGGCTTAATCACGCGAAAATTTGGTAGACGGATGTTTTATTGCCCAGATTCATATATAGGCTGCTTTTTATGGGATAAAATTGGTAATTTTTAAGGAGTAAAAATGTGATACAAAATTGGTCCTTTTTTCTCTTTTCGTGAAATGCAGATTATAGACTACATTAACATGCAGTGTAATTGCTGTGGGCCTAAAATATAGATAAACTGGTTCTCCTGGTACTATTTTACATTTTCTACGTTTTCTCTTTTTTAAAAATTTGGTGTAGAGATATGTTTCAGATTAAAATATAGGTTACTATTTATAAGGGGAATTTTTAAAAAAATTTGTACTTATTCACTTTTTGATTAGTTTCGTATACAGATTACTTATGATAATGACGGGAATAAAAACATTTAGACATCCCATGCTTTTCATATGGATAGTTTAATTTCGGTTTCTTAAAAGTATCGAGTGCACAAAACGTATATGTTTGTGTTGCCGAAAAATAATAAATCCTTTAGTGTTGTTTATTGGAAGTTTTTAACATAAATAAGTATACATAGATGTAAGAAGATTTGTAGAAGGGTATTAATTTTCATGTGAACGAATTTACGGGTAAAAGCTAGTACATATATAAAAATGGGTTTGTTTGAGCTGATTTCCCTCAAATTTGCACACCGCTTTACTGATTACCCAGTGCTTCCTCCCATACAACGACAATATGAATTATCTTATTTATTATGAACGGTTTCAGCAAAAGTTTTCAAATTTAAAACAAATAATAATTTGATTATCAATACATAACATCTGCCAAAAAGTAGGCTGGATTTGTGAAAAGGGCGGGGCATCTGCAATACAAAGACATTATAGTTTTCTATATATCTGGAAACTGGTTTTCAAATTTCGTGTACAAATAGTGTGGGTATCAATGCACAACGTTTGGCAAGATTGGAGAAGTGGTCGTGATACTTCTCTCTTAAAGACTATATACATTTTTATATCTGGAGAACGGTGACAGTAAGATTTTTTATAAAATGCTTTGATATTAATATACAATATCTCTCAAAAATTAGGATTAATCGGACAAGTGGGCTGAAACAAATATCTGTCTAGAAGTGAAGTAATACACAACAGATTTTACTATTTTTATTTTTACGGGAGTCACAAGGCGCACAGGATTAATCTGGTATGTACATATATGATAAGGCGTTTGTTTGTGTGTTGCTTGTGCTTATAGGCAGCTCCTCAACTACTAAACAGATTTTCCTGAAATTTTTATAATACAAAATTTTAAACACGTAAGCAAAAATATTTTTTGAATGAAATTCGGAAATTTTTGCAACTTTTAAAATTTGACTTAAGATGTTTGTCAAAATACCACAGATATAAATCAGAATGTACTAATTAAGTGACCTCACAAGCGCAGCTGTTTGTAGTGATTTTCTTCGTGTGAGACGTTTGGCGTCATGTTTTTTATTTATTTACATTTTTTATAAAGGCATTTTGACATTTGCCGTCTCAATTCTAACAACAAAATGCCTGTTGTTTTTTCTATTGTTTCATAGTTGTAGTACTGAGACCACTTTGTTAATACATTTTGATATAACTTCCAGTTTACGGTAATAGTAAAAATTTCCAAATTTGGCACAAATAGCTTGGTTATTAATACCAAATAACTGTTTAAAATGAGCGTGGAAACATCCATGCAAGGACAATATAAACGTAGAAATATATCAAGAAGGAAAATGGTATAAGGTTTGTATGATCATGCTGAAAAGAGTTTAACATGCTTGGTAACGTAAAAAATAAATTTTAAGGGACATATTTTCACTCACCCGTTCAAAATGATTGCGACAATTAGCAATATATTTTTCGAATTTTTTACTTTTGAAATTTTCTAAACATTTTTGATAAGCAACATTTAAAGAGTTCCAAGCAGTCCGTTTATTATCTGCAACGAGCCTCTCAAATTTATAATCATTAAAAAAAGTTTTTAGTCCGATACCACAAATATTTTAAGTATCATAAAAAAGTGGAACGCTTTCACCAATTGCAGCTAAATTCCAAACCAGTTACAGACCGACTTTTACCTCAATAATGGCTTTATTTTTTATAGCAAACATGAAATTTTTTAGAGTCTATATTAGAAAACAGGTATACCTTTTTTTACAAAAACTATGGCAACATCGGGAAATTTGTTTTGCCTCTATGAACGTATCGTAGTTCTATTTGAAATCAATTATTGTCGTAAGACTATTAAAGTACAGATAATGAAATATATCGCTAAAACAATTAGAAACTATTACTGGCTCTGAAATATTTAACTGCCTTCTATAGCGCTGACAATGCCGGTATCGCATTCATCATCATCAACAAAATTATATTTGTGGACTTACACTTGCTTCGTATATGAAAAACAAAAAATGGCACGCACAAAAAATAAAGTTTAAACGTAAAAAATGATAATAACAAAGTTAACGAAGTAAATACTCAGTATGGAAGAGATACTCATACTCAATTTAGGACCAACACTAAATATTAAGGAGGACAAAAATTATTTTAAGAAATTAAACTTTAACAGACTAATTTGATAGTATACCATTTTTCTCTGTCGCAGAATTCTCGAAAATTAACTGGTGCCTATACTTCCCAAACGATTACGTCAATTTCAAATACAGTCCTTAGTATAACAAACGAAATTCTTAAGATTCCAGATTCTTCCAACGCTTCCAACAAACGAAACAAAATATTCTCCGTTCTCTTGCGGTGCCTTCAAACACAAATATATCGGAAGCGCAGTTGCCAGATTTGGCGATTTATTGTCATTTTGACCATTTAGAGGTTTAAGAATATACCACTAACGATTTATACCGTTAATATGGAGATTTTTCAAATGACAAATGTTGTAATAATTTATAAAAGTTTTATGTATTATGTATGTTGTATTCTTAAATAACTTCTTGGATACTTTCGTTTATTTGGTTGACAGTAATTGTCGAGTACTTTCTCTGAACGAATCGAAATTATTTTTTCAGTATTGTGAAACTCAAATTAATGCTTTACAACACTGCAAAAAAATTCCGATTCGTTCAGCATTGACTAAAATAATTAGATATTAAATTGCTATCGAATCGAGAAATTACTCGATCACGACTGCCAGAATCAGGCTCCTGTTTCGTAAAGTTTGTTGTGATTTCTGAGATATTAAGCAATCATTTTGTTCCATATCAACTATTTTAAAGTTTTTCAAGTATTGTTTTACTTCACAAGCCATTATTTGGCGATTGCATCAAATTTTTCTTATAAAAACGTACAAAACAAATTTCACTATTGCTTTGCTTCATTGCCTTAAGAAAAAAGTAGTTTAAGCAATTGCACCGTCGAACCAGTCGGTCGACGCAAAACGACTGCTGATTTTTTGCAGAGTTGTGTTGTTTTTTATGCAAGTGTTTTTGATATCTTCATCGTGTTATACACAAACAAAGTGCGTGTTGTTTTATAATTGTTGTATTTCTGCATAGAAAAGCAAAAGCAAAATAAAATTACAAAAAAATTGTTTTATATAATTACTAGCTGTTTGCCGGGACGCTGCTCGGAATTTTCAAAATAAAATTAAATAATGGAGAGTTTTGTTAACAACTTGACCCCAGCGCTATCTACCGGGTAAACAGTTTATAAGGAAACTTATTTTTGTTTAATAAATACACTTTTTGAATTTTTAGCCAAGTCGTACCATAAATAAAAAAAAATTTAAATACCACGACAACAGGGCCATCTGTCGAGATTAATCTTAAGAGAAACCTGGCTCGCGATTTAAATAATTTCCAAGTTTGAAGATAATCGGTCCAGCGGTTTGGGAGTTTTAGGAACACATACACGGCACAAACGTTTTTATATATATAGAAGAAGAAAAACACGTGTTAATAAAGGCTAGTTTAATATGTATGCCTAATAGTGTGAATGCATGTGTGATGACAATAACAGGTATTATGAAAAAAGTTTGACAAATTTGTTTTGAAAAATTTCAAAACAATAATACTTTTCATTGGATCAGGGTTGTATTTTCTTTCATGTGCGAGTGTTTATACTTTGTGTGATGGTGTGATCACAAACTGTTATGTTTAACTAGATTTTTTTTGACATTCACAGCAAAACTCATTAGATTTCTATCCTTTAAAATATTATGGAATACGCAAGAGTAGTGTAAACTGGCCTTAAAAATTAAAAATTTCTAAAATATATTGAAAATAATTTTTTATTTATTATTTTTATTTATTTTATTTTTATTTATTTATTATTGAACTTTTTTTGAAAAAACCCAAATAAAAGAAAAAAAATCATTAATACTTTTTTAAGATTGTTAATAAAGAAACTTTCATTTCTGCAAGTTACTCAATACATGGCAAAAAGTGTACGTATGCAACCCAAAAAGCTACTTTTTAAAAATATTTTTTGAAAAGTGGCGAATGCAGCACAAAATAATATTTTTCACTTTCAATAAAATACTATTAACTTCTTATTAAGTTCATGAAAGTGTACAAAACTTTACATTGTTCTACAAAACATATGCCGGAAGCAGCGTAGAAAATATAAAAAATTTTATCGTATACATTTTTTTAAATCTTCATGTAAACCTTTTTTGTCGCTTTTCTCCAATGCGACTTTTTGGCATATGCGCCAAACCAATAATGAGCTGACGTTATGTATATTTTCCTATTCTAGATTATTATTATTCAAGTATTATTATGTTGACGTATTTTTCTTGCAAGTTTTGGCAATTTTCGACACATTCAATCTAACCACTAAACCTACAAGAACTGACTTATAGCCTTAAGACGTCAAAAGGAAAAACTCCGGGCTTTGATGAAATCGCATACCCAATGTTGAGTCATACTTCCCATATCCTAAAGGTTCGAATTGTAAAATTGTGCAACAAAATTTTGTCTATAATTGAAATATTAAACATTGTTAAGCCTATAAGCAATATCGATTCCTATTGTCCAATATCGCTGTTTTCTTGTTAAATAAAACTGAGAGAAAAAGTGTTATCAAGAAGGCTTATGTGGTTTATTCAAAAACATAATCTTCTATCGGCGAAACAAGTGGGGTTTCAATCACGTTTGGGAACAACGTGTATAATAAACAATAATCGTTCAACAAGCAACTATACCTAGAGTTTATTAAGGTATTTGACCGATCTCTTTAGTGTTGGGGCTTAAAAATTTACACAAAGCCTAAACGTACGTCTTGTAGGCTTAATTTACCTCAAAAACTCACAAGTTGTTTAATTTTGAATGAGCGGCAAGTATACAATCGGTAAGCTGCAATCAAATACTGACTTGACTAAAAGTCATGAGATGAGAGAGATAACGTTTTGAAAGGTATGTTCGCCTCGCAGACAGAGATGGATGCTCTTAGGGTTTAATAACTCATTAATACACACGTGGAATAACTACAATCATGCCTAAAAAGAAATCTACCCGGACAAAATTCCAATTAAATTACCTTCCTCAATCTCCCTAAGCTAAACCCGCGAAGCTCTACGCTTGTCTTTAGGAAAGAAACCAGAGTCTCTGGCGGAAATTTAACCCCTAACCCCGGCACTTTAAGACTACCACACTACCAGCTAGCTTGCCAGGGCAACTTAATACAAGCATACAAGTTTCTTATGTTTTTAAATCTTACAAATGATGTTAAGCCTTACTAAGAAAATCAAAGCCGATAGTCATTAGTTGATAATGATTGATAAGTGTTTTTTAATTTTAACTATAATGAATTTGAAATAAATAAAAAATAATTTTTATGTAGCAAACTCTGAGCCACCCTAATGTCTAACAATTAATGGTCAAGCAGAAATATAAATAGAAGTGGCAAAAAACAATGTTAATGTACTTTATTTTATTTTGCAGTAGATATTTTATTTGTGCACATAATTTTTTCTTTCTTTTAACCATATAACAGACAAATAGTCGTGCAAGAGAAAATCATAATCAACGGACCATGAAAGCGAAATTTATTTATTTTTTTGCTCAACCTAGAAAATGAACTAATGTTTAAAAAATTCACTTGTTTAATATTATTGAAGATTCTTAAAAATTTTATGAATATCAACTCCAACACTGTTATAAAACATTGTTCTAAATAATAATGCGTATTTCAAAAAGAAATTTTTAAATTTAAATCAAATTACAATGACCTTCAAAATATAAAATAATACACCAGCAGTTTAAAATATTTACTAAAAAAAGATTCGAAAATTTTGGAATGAAATTTTCAAAATACCCTGTTCAAAAATTATATGGGAACTACAATTAATGATGTACCGATAACCATGAACATTTGTGGAACAATTTCAAGACAAATTAAATGAGTTCATGTCAGATTTTTTATTGGGACTAGGTTTTTATTTATTTATGTCACATATACTCCGCTAAAGTTTGCTATTTAAATTCAGCCAGGACCGATTAACGAGACAGGAGCACCAAACCTCGACTGCCTCTAATTTTACCCATAAATCCATTATCGTTCTTTTTTTATTTTTTTCTATATATCTGGAGAACGGCACGTGCCAAAGTCTCCCAATTTAGTACAAGCATTTTGGTAATCAATATACAAACTTTCTAAAAAAAAAATGGGCAGGATTAGAGAAGTTGGCGTGGCATTTCCCTTACAAACACATTAAAAATTTTTTTAATATTTGGAGAACGAAAAGAGCCAAAGTTTCCAAATAAGGTAAAAACATATCGGTAATCAACACACAATATCCCACAAAATGTGGCCGAGAATTGAAGAAGTGGGCGTGGCATAAAATATTTTTTTATATCTTAAGATCGGTAAGAGAAATACGGTGCAAATTTGCTACAACTAGCTGGGCTACCCAAGCTCTTTAAATATATGGGAGGGATTGGAGAAGTGGGCGTGGCATCTCCCGTACAAAAACATTATAGATTAAGGTATATATATCTGGAGAGCTGTAAGGGCCAAAGATTCCAATTTAGGTACAAGCATCTTTGATATCAATATACAACATCCGACAAAATGTGGACAAAATGAGGTCGGCGTGGAACAAAAAGATTTATTTCTATCTAAAAAACGGTATTTCTATTTTTCTCAGTTCTTATCGTACCATGGTAAAGGGTATTATAAGATTCGGCATAGCCGAATAAAGCATTATTATTTGTTATATATTAAGGGTGGTATAATTTTAAGGGCCGATGTTGATTTTTAATAAAATACAAATTATTTAGGAAATCTTTGTTGTCATTTATTTTTATTATGATAATATAAGTATGGTTCAATTATGTATGGAACAAAATATCGGCCAAATGGCCGCAGCGCACTCGGCGGCACACCTCCATCCGATGGTCAAAATTGTCGATGACGCTGAGGCATAATTGAGGTTCTATGCCGTTAATGTGCCGAATTATCTTATCCTTTAGCTCTTGAATTGTTGCTGGCTTATCGACGTATACCTTTTCTTTCAAATATCCCAAAAGAAAGAAGTCCAACGAGGTCAAATCACATGATCATGGCGGACAATTAACATCGCCACCACGTGAGATAACACCGCCATTGAATTTGTCGCGCAAAAGAGCCATTAATTCCCTAGCTGTGTGGCAAGTGGCACCTTCCTGTTGAAACCACATATCGTCCACATATTTTCCAATTCGGGCCATAAAAAGTTCGTTATCATCTTACGATACCATTTACAGTAACTGCCTGATAGGCCTCATTTTGAAAACGGCCAGATGATGCCGCCAGCACATAAACCGCTCAGTTTTTCTAAAATCTTTATGGATGAAGTTTCCTGATGATCTGGCCTAAGCCCCATCAACAATAAATTTCAGTATTTTTATCAAAAATAAAAATTGGGAATTAAGCTCGAATAACAAAATCATTTAAAATAATAATAATAAAACGACAAATAATTTAATAAAATTTAATCTTAACCACATTTGATCTTTATATATCCTAATTTTTTTTACATTTAATTTGATGTAGCTGATGAAATGTTTAAGTTTGCAAATTTTCATATACCCAGTCTTTCATCCTCCCTATTTATCACCCTTATTTCCTGCTTTGTTTTGCCAGTCCTTTCTTGGCGTCACTACGTTTAGCTGGTGTTAGCTAAGAGACAATTTGTGTCTAAGCTACTATTCAATAGGACTAACCTTAGTGCAAATTTCATCCACATCGGAAGACATTGGTTTAAAAATTGGGTCACTTTACATGAAATCCCCCATATGTATGTTTAAACTAACTTCTCTGATTCTAATACATTAATTATAAAACAATATATCTTATTGTATTACAAAATCATTGAATAAATGAACGGCAAATATTCATTAAACGTGTGCAAAATTTTCTTAGTATTCTATAATAAAGTTGTATTTTGTTGTACGAAAACTAAAATTTCAAGTGTCAAGTTTTACAGAATAACCTCTGGGAAATAAAAATAAATATATGATTTACTCTCTCGTAGCATTTCATTTAATGTTTGAATAAATGTTCGAAAATGTTCGTGAATCGAAAAGTTTGAAAGAGTAGAAGAAAGCAGTTAATGGCAAACAAGCTTGTATGCAAGAGATTTTATATAGACTGGAACTCTGTTTATTAAAAACTGTAACAAAAACATTAAGAGACATTTGAATTGTAATTTTATTTAGTTGTTTTAACTTCTTTTGTTTCATTTTTACAATCAAATTGGGTTGAAAACAAAAAAAACTAGTAATAATATAAAAAAAAATTAAATGATAAACAGTGGGTGTAAAAAGTAGTTACACACATTTTGGCCGTAGATAAACACATCAAAACTATAATTAAGCCAATATGGTATCACGCTTTTCATGAAACAGCTTACCAACTTGGGGCATCCAGCTAAGGGGAACAGCTTCTGCATCTAATATTACTGGAGACCCGTGAATAATTTCTAATGCGAATATTCATAATATTCCTTTTGTTTGCGACGAAATTAAAATCTTCTTCTCCAAATATGTACGAAAACTGGAAACTTATCCAAATCGTATTGCACAGTATCGGCTATTTTATAATACACTGAACCAAAAATCCAATGAAAATGTACGTTAAGCAAACGAAATATTTATTTATTATGTTCGTCCAATGAATTTGTTCGTTTAAACAATGAATGACCGTTCTTTAAAATAATGGGCATTTGCGCTATCAAGATTTAATAAATGTTTCGTTACCTCAAATAACATTTTTTTCTTAAATATCAATACCTGGATAATTTTATTTTTCATTATATTGACGAATAAATCGTGGAGCCAACGAAAACTATTTTAATAAACGTTGTTCGTTTGCTAAACGTACATTATCGTTGCTTTTTTGGTTCAGTGTAGGGTCGACACAATGTCCCTCGAGGAACTACATTAATGATAAAGTCTTTAGGCAACGACAAATTTTAATTAAAACTGATTTTATTTTTAATTGATAAAAAAATTAAAAAAAAAATGGGGGGAAGTTTTTCTGTGCAGCTCTCAATCACTCAATCAGAAGAACGTGATAAGGAGAGTTTTCGTCAGGCATTGGGTAAAGCGTAAACTTAGAAATAAGAATAACATTCGCTTAATTATAGTTAGTTCATAAGAACAATTGTGATTTATTAGTTGATTGAACTGTTAATTTTAATTTTGATATTTTTAGTTAGGCTTGAGTTCATCAAGGAAGAATGTGGTGATTCTTGAAACATGTAAATTCAATCCAGGTTCGAGCCCCAGCTCAGCCAAGAAAATTATCAATAAATTTCAATTAAATTCCAAGTTGTAAAAATTCCTTCCTTCAGTAAAAATAATTTAATGAAAATTAAATTTGATGAACTCAAGCCTAAGCAAAAATATCAAAATTATAGTTAGTTCATATTAAATATATGAAGATTCAATAAATAAATTACGAAAAAATATGCGCAACATAATAATTAGCAATTCACAAATTGATCTATTTTGTCATATTGGTTGTATTTGCTATATTTTTATGAATCTCACAATATGACACGATACCAAACTTTGTAAATTGTCTAAATAAAATATAATTTTATTTAATTGTTTTCAAAAAATTTTATGCGAGCATTGCTTGGAACTAATTTTCCAAATTTTTAATTAACATCGAAAAATTATTAATCTCCCTGTAGGAAACCTGGGGTTTAGTGTTTCTAAGTTATTTAGTGTTAAGTTCGTCGATTAGTTTGGTGACACTGTCAACAAAGCGTTAACATTTTTGCCTTTGCCTTTAATGAGTATAGATAGTGTAGACTAGGACTACTAAAAAGTCGAGGGTTCCTAATCATTAGTTCTTAGGTCAGTAGTGTATGCTCCATGAAAAGAACTTCTCTATAGCATAAAGCATTGTCCGTAGTGCGATTCACTAAAATGTATAACGATAATCGTATCGATAAATTAAATATAACGAAAATTTATCGAATTTGCTATTCAGCAACAGCAGTAACATGTCGTCGGTTGAAGTAAGATGTTACTTTAAGCAGAATTTTTTTGTCCCTATTTAAGCGACAATAATTTACGGTGTATTATGTGTTAAAAGTGGCTTTTGAGATTTTGGCACTCGTGTTTTTGCAATGTTGTAGACAGAAATGCCACATGATATTAAATTAATGGAATATAAAAATACAGCTGTATACTCTCGTTAATATTAACTACAGCGCCACACTATCGTTACGGCAAGCGAATATATATGTCGACATTGATAAGGATTGTCGGTTCGTTAAAAGTAAGTGAATCCCCCTACTGGTCTTTAGTACAGTTTCACTATCGAAAGTTCCTACAGGATTTTTACGAGTTATAAATACATTTATTAATTATATTCCACCTAAATTTACCAAGCAATATTAATTTAGAACTTTTACCAGTTGTAGTCAAACTCTACCCTGCGAAGAATTGAACCCGCAACTCTCGCCCTAACAGACTAGCGGCACTCAAAACTTCGAATATAAACATGATTGTTTGATGCAAGTCAAATAGCTTTCAATTATAATACTGATGAAATAAAGTGAGTTTTTATTAGATGGTAAATGCGAATGCTTAAATGCACTACAAGAAGCGCAAAATAAATAGCATATTCTCATTTTATTCCTCAGCTTATGCTTATAGAATGTACCAAGCATATTGGTTGCACCCTATAACGCGGTGAAAAAAATTTTATATTAAATTTTATATTTATTCATTGTAAGAAAGAAAATATTCTTCCAAACATTCTCTTCATGAAGTTGAAACAGTTAAATCACATACAATTATTCCTTGAGTATTTGACGCTAAGAACTTGTTGGAATGCTTAACTAAAAAAAGAGCATAAACTTAATTTTATCTGTAGGACCAATGTAATAGTCTAGGTCTTCAATCGGATACCTTAGGATACCAATCGACTCAGAATCACGTTCTCTATCGTTCTAACGATATCCGTCCATTAAGCTGGCTGGCATACACTTAACAAATCCTTTAATTCTAGATTGCGATCGATTGTGTCGGCAGCTAGACATACTTCATATAAGACTTTAATACGTTTACGACCGCAGAGAATTTGAGGACAGATTTTATAAAGATTTGTTTAAAATTTTTAGCTCAGTTCTAATTTAAATTCTCGGTATAGGGTGTCAAAGATTTAGTACAGCACATACAGCACTCTAACTTTTTGTAATTTTAAATTTCTTCTGCCCTGGGAATAACAACGTTGTAATTGGTATAGAGACATTTCAATTTAAGATGCGTGATCAACTGACCGTGAAAAACAACTTAAAACAATTCAAATGAAGAATGTATCTACTAGAAAAAAAACAGTAGCAGAACAAAGAAAAAAAAGTTTAAACAATCAAACAACTCAAAAGAAAATGTTACAAATAATTACATGTCTGCAGTTTTGTTTTTGTCAATAAGGGTGGACAAAAAAAGAAATGTGGTCTGGCAATTTGTGGGTTGGTAAGACAGTACAATAAAACCTAATTTAGATAACTATAAATTAGATATACTTTTTAACAAATAAAATTAGTTGGCAATTGTTTTAAGACCGAAGATAACGCAATCAAGTCAGGCTGGCGATCAAGGATTTAAATTTTAGTTATTTTATTTGCAAACGCGGTATTTCAAAAACGTATAAGCAGAAGTTATAAACCAATCCGCGAACATGTTGATACAAAGTGCTTTTTTAATGACTGTAATTTTTCACATCCTTATAAATTATTGCTATTCATCTTTACCCGAGGATATTACCAATACATCTGCAGATTGCTTAACAAATTCTTTGGAAGAATCCCTCTCTTGCCGTGGCTCACGCGCCATTAATAATATTATCAGTAATTTAAGTAAAACTGATAAGCCAATTGTCATTGTACGTGGTTTGGAAATTGTACCATCGAATGATACCGCGAACAATGAGAAAAACAAAAATAATGAAAATGAAAAGTCTAGTGTTGGAGCAGATGATGTGGATGACACCTTCCTTGGGCGCTTCGCGCACTATTTGCGTACACATGAATTGAATATTAAATTTTCCGATTTAATTTCATCAGACGAAAGCGAACGCTATTTGGCTCGTGATACGGAACAGAGTGGAATGCAAATTAAGCCAGTGAACGGTGAGTGAATCATTTTGATGACGCTCTTGATGATAAGAAATTTGATAGACAAAACAAGCTGTTTGCGTATTTTTATATGTATATGGCACGTGCCTTCATGTCCTCACGTCCCATAATCAACAATGTACGAACAAGATGTTTGTGTATAAAAATTTCGGAGTTTGTAATAACATTTTTGGCTATAAATGTCGTGTTTGTTTGACAACTGTGTTTTGATTTACCATGATTGTTAAACATAAAAAAAATATATTACTTATTCATAAAACTGATTTTTTAATCCAACCACTTAATTTATTTATTAACAATGTGTTTAATTAAAATGTCACTTTGTATGCACATGGTAATTCCGATATTGTAAATTTAATGATTTTGAAGTTTAAGTTCCTAGATGTGATTTTTTCGTGGTTTGACTGGCTTAGTTAAAATTCCATACAATACACAGTGGGGCAGAATCAAAAATTGTTTTTCCAAAAATATGTGTCACTTCCAAGAAGTTCATACGATTAACTTAAAATTTTTATTGGGCATAGCAAAAGTGCATTCATGTACAAGTTTTGACAATGGACCACACATGCCTCCCTGAACGTGCGCTATCAAAGTAGGACACGTGTTTAGAATTTCGCTCGAAAAACTTTTACATTTGTTATAGAACATAAGATCCTTTGAGATAGTTATCGATCATTTTTCGAACATTTCGAGCGGTATCTCAGCGATAACTTGACGAATAATAATGTTTTAACTACTCCATAGTTAGAGAATTATCCGCGTGGACACGACCTTTGACCTAACCCAACACAAAAAGGTAGGGACGTCAAATGGAGTTTTATTTCTCTTAGTTTCTTTGTAAAAAATACGCAAAGAAAATTTAATCGTTTGTTCAAAAATACTAAAAAAAAAATTCTAAAGTATCTTCGTAACGACAGAAAAATGTCGCCGATACTGACATATCGGAAAACCTGAACTATTACTGGTATATCGGTTCGGTCTTTATTACATAACACAGTTATGTGTAGCAAATTTGGATAGTTTTTCTCTTATCTTATAAATAAATCGATTTTGTGACATGCCAAATTATCAAATTCCGCCGACATTTTATTGGATCTTATTTGGAAAAGTTTTCTGTTGTCGGTTCTCCAAAAATACAGCAAAAAAAAAACACCAACAAAAACAAGGAATTTATTTGTAAAATTTGACACAGTCGTGGTTTTTTGCTCATATGTCAGCCATTTGCAGACTAAATTTTTTTTTGGCTAAATTTAAATAGCAAATAAATCTGGAGAATATGTGGAATAAATATATAATAACTTCATTTATGGGGCCTTAAACAACTTTTTTAATTGATAAAAAACTACTGATAATTTTTTCTGTGTTACGCTTTCCACCTGTGGTAAAGGCTATAAAAAAGAATCACACGGAAAGAAAACAAAGTATGTATACCATCATTCACCACCAGGGGTGGAGGGTAAAGAAATATGATTGCAAGCGCCATAAATATTGCTCAATGTAAAGAAAGCATCATTTGTTTTACTTAATGTCAGTTATTGAATAAAGATCTAAAATCGTGCATAAAAACATTTTTAATATATTAATTGAAAGGGCGATAACAGGGAATGGGAAAATTATCGGGGAATATCCCTCTTAAGCACTCCAGGAAAACTATACTCGTGAACACATACTGATCATCTCAGAGTAAATATGGAACACCTGTTAAAAGAGGAACAAAGTGGATTCCGACCGAATCGTGCTACAACGGTAGCAGCGTTTGCTCTACAGCAAATTATATAATTTAATCAGAACTTCATTATGATAGCTATTTTTTAAGCCTCCACCAAGTTTTAAATTTATCCAACCTCTGTTAATAACCAAATACGGATATTTATTAAATCAAAAGTATTTAAATTCTTTACTTTTAACTCAAATTGTTTTTTAAATTACTTTTTTTATCTTACAAACTGTTGTATTTTTTATTACCACAATCTTAATATGCCATAAATATTCTTCTCTCCCCTTCAAAAACAACATGAAATTTTCCATTTTCAATGAAAGTTTTCTATAACAAATTTTTTGTTTTTTCGCATTCCTCCATCGCTAACACGTTCTTAACAAACAACGAAATGTCATAAAAACTGTAAATTGAAATGTAAATCCAAATGAACACAGAAGCCCGTAAAAAAGATAAAGGCAACAGCATGATTATGGTACTTGGCTTAATGATGTCCAAAATGATGGCAGTCATGGGTCTGGGTGGAATCGGTGCATTGGCAATGAAGGCATTGGGTGTTGCAATGACTGCATTAATGATGGCCGTCATTGTTGGTGTAAAATCACTGGCACATCAGGGTAACGAATCATCGCACAGTGTTCAGTATGTAACAGCGGATGGGCATCATCACAGGAGAAGGAGAAGGCGCCGTAGCACTGGTGACAACAAAATTTTTTCTGAATCCCAAACAAGGTTATTAAGAGAGAATAATATGGAATTACCATCTCTGGTCTATAGAGGATGGCTGAAACAATAAAGCTGTTACGATGCAAATGCGATAGAGTGTTTTCGCAATAAAGTATTTTTTGTGTTTTTTTATTATTTAATATTTTTTTTATTTATTTATTTAATAATTTTGTTGTTTATTTTAAATTGTTTATAAGTATTAATTTATTGAAAGTTGGATACAAATTAAGTTTTAATAAACTAAATATGACTAAAAATATTTTTAAAAAAGTTTAATTGAGTTCATTGAATGTTGTTCAAAATTGTTTTGTACAATTTTAATTTTTAAATCGTTTTTGATTTCGAATTTAACCCATTATTGGGCGCTACCATAAAGCGCAATAATTTTTTAAATCCCTTGAGACTTCAATTAAGAATATTATTTCCAAAATTTTATCTCCCGATTTATTGTTCTATTTATATGGACTGGTCGAAAAATCGACCAATGGCTGAAAATTATTTATAATAATACCGATCGTTAGTCGTAAGTTTAGTATTTCGGTTTTTGACAGTTCCCTCCTTGCTACTCCTATCACGTTGAAACCCTTGTCAAAACCAAAGTTTTTCTAAAGTAGACTTAAAAACCCATAACCAGTTTTGCAAATGAAATTAAAAATGTAAATGTTTTTCAGCAATGAGTTTTTAAAAAAAAAAAAATGCGCTTGTTTTGGAAAATAAGCTCTGGGTGGTCCTTCACAGGAAAACTTATTTTATTTAATGCACAACGAATTTTATTATATTCCTGAGCAAAGAATTGAGGTTATAAAGTAGAGATTTGTTTAAAGAAAGGGATTAGCTTTAATATCAACTGTGTTCGATGCACAAACTCTGTGATCGTCTGGTCCCAGTAAAATGCAAAGCATTATCGACTTTGTCGCTTATGCGTCAGTCTTTATACAAGATTGATTTTTCAAATGATAAATGGATAAAATGGCTAAAAAAATCATTATATTTTTCGACTTAGCCTTCTTTATGCTCTATACACTGTGACGAATGTTTCCCTAATTTGTTAAGCCCTACCAAAAAATTCAATTTCTTTAGGTTTTATGGATTTTTGCATTAGAATGCTTAATAAGCACACCGAACTCATTTTTTTTATTTCAACTGGGATCAACTGGCCTGTTGACAGGAGCTGTATTTTCCTTGCAGGTAAGAGATGGACAATTAAACAAATTAACAGATTTTTCGACCCGACCTCGAATATAATATGGTTGAAATTAACCATAATTTACCATTAATCAAGCATAGTTCGATCAAAATTAACCATATTATTGTCAGAAATAGCAATTTAATTGTAATTAATATATGTCAGCCAATTTATCGATTTAATTTTACAATTATAATATGTCTTATTATTGTTAATGATATGTTCCCCTTTTATAAGCTATTCTTTCATTCATTTTCCACAGCCCGCGTCAAACTTCAACAGTATTCTTTCCGTTTTACTGGTTTGTATAACTACGTAAACTTAAGTATTTAAATCAATACTTAAGAGAATAAAAATTTTGGAGTTTTAAGTAAACCCAGCCATTGGTTGAAAAAAGGTTAAAGTACTGCAGAAAAGAAAACCCCCTAATTATGTAATTTTAAATATATTGTTTTTAAAATTAAACATACAATATTGCAAATAAACATGTTGAAATATACTATAATTGTGTTGTATTTTATTTATTTAATTACAAATACAATTACCAATTATATTCTAACTTAATTAACCGAGCAAAAGTAATGCAGACCTTCTGCCCGTTGTAGTTAAATAGACCGGAGCCTCTGATGGGCATCAAATCCGCCACATTATTTTGTTAAATTAAACGCTTCTTTTAGGCCTTTTTTTGTTATAATAATTAAGCTTTTAGATCGTTTTGATTTAGTTTATTTAAATTTTTTGTTTTCCTGGCTTTTCGAGTTGTGAAAACTGTCTTAGAAATTTAAAAACATCGATAGAACCTTCGATATCGATAACTTTGATTTGAGAGCTGAGAATGCAAAATGTGTTGATATTTCTATTCAGTAAGATTTGGCAAGTCCAATTTAAAGGCCGCTTCACCCGACCGTAAATGTTATTAAATGCAATGTTACGTACGGTAACGTACTGTAAGCTCGTTTGTGCACTTATAGAACATGTAAGAACGTGCCAGCTGTTTTTCACAAACATAAACAAAAACACATTAGTATACATAAAACAACACACACAGTGATGAGAATTAAAAATGTTGAAATGGTGACCGTTTTGCAGAAAAAGTACCAAGTTTTTGAATAGCACAGTAAAACACATGATTTCGGGACTCAATTCTATTATTTTTTTCTACATACATTTATTTATAACTGTGAAACTGTTGCTTATGTAGCGAAACGTTGTATGAACAGATTAAATGAATTGCAATTCTTAATTTTTTTAAATTTGTTTCAGCTTATTCGGACTAGTGGTTCTCGAGTTATGACAAACAAAAGAGCCTAAAACGTGACAATTTCCCTTATACGATACTTTTTAACTTCAAATTAATTTTTAAATTTTTTAATGTGTGTGAAGATAAATTCGAATTTATAAACCCAAGACACAAACCCACGCTTTTAACATACAATGATTTCAAGGTTAACATTGCACTGTTACATACTTAACAGATCTATGTTAACATTAAAGAAATTGCAAAAAATTAAAAAATACAGCAAATTTAATAAAATATCACTATCCCACTACATAGAATCGATGGGCGGGAAAGCTGTCTATCGAACGAGGGTAGCGGTAGTTCTGAAATAATTTCAGAACTTAAGAAATTTCTTTCTGAAATTATTTCAGAACTACCGCTACCCTCGTTCGATAGACAGTTTTCCTGCCCATCGATTCTATATAGTGGGATAGTGGTAGTATTTCCATGGATTCCATAGTGACCACTCATCCCTCTTAAGAACGTGAAAAATTATAATTTTTAATTTTTTTTTCTAAAATTTCTTATGTTGTGAAATTATTTCAGAACTACCGCTACCCTCGTTCGATAGACAGTTTTCCTGCCCATCGATTCTATATAGTGGGATAGTGGTAGTATTTCCATGGATTCCATAGTGACCACTCATCCCTCTTAAGAACGTGAAAAATTATAATTTTTAATTTTTTTTTCTAAAATTTCTTAAGTTCTGAAATTATTTCAGAACTACCGCTACCCTCGTTCGATAGACAGCTTTCCCGCCCATCGATTCTATATAGTGGGATAGTGATATTTTATTAAATTTGCTGTATTTTTTAATTTTTTGCAATTTCTTTAATGTTAACATAGATCTGTTAAGTATGTAACAGTGCAATGTTAACCTTGAAATCATTGTATGTTAAAAGCGTGGGTTTGTGTCTTGGGTTTATAAATTCGAATTTATCTTCACACACATAATTATTTATTGGTGTTCAGAGTTGGGCATACAAGGTAACGGAACTGATCGTCTTTAACTTGGTAAAGTCCAGAACCAATCCTTGCTCTTGCAACCAACTAAGAAGACTCACGACCTCCGACCCTTCGGGGCAGGTGGACACCGGGCAATGGTATTATAACATTCGTTATGGTACTTTCTAATGTGAGCAACGAAGCTGTCGGGCTGGAGGCAATAAGTTGGCAGCCCCAACACCAGCCTTGGATGCAGAGGGTTAATCTCCCACTCATCTGAAACAAAATGATTAATGAAACCAGTTGTATCTGGCCCTTTGTTCCAAATAGGAATCCCAGGAATTTATATATATATGACCAAACTAATGATGCAGAAGTTCGTCTTTTTGGGTCTTCTTTCATAAGCAATAATCAGAATTGAGTCCCGAATGAACCACCTGAAAAATGGTGTACTGTGTAGTATTAAAACTGAATTTCTTGTAGTATAAATAAATAAATAATTTAATATTTGATATTAATATTACAGATTTGCAATAAACAAATATGTATTATACCATATTCGTGCAAATGTTCTTACATTATTTTCAAAATGTGCATACACGAAACATGGTTTTGATACCATTTAAAACCAGACTTTTTAATGTATTTTATACATCCAAGCATATATTTGTATAAACGAAAATATGTACGTATTGTAACTTATTTTGTCAAAAGTCCACAAATATTACTAAAAAAAAGAACCAAACAAAAAGAGTGATTTTACCCGCATTCTATTTAAAATATAAGCGGCCCATCACTACCCTTCGGGAAATTTGTGTCAATTGGTCCAACAGACTGGTCCTGGGATTTGTGAAAATAGAACAAGTGCAAAAAGAAAGGACTCATGACCTGTGAAAGAAGAACCAATCCCTTAACTGGTTTATAAAGAACAAAAAGGTAGAAAAAGTAATGAATTACAGTACAGTCTTAACTGGTGCTGTGGCACATTTTTTTTTGGTAATTTCTAAAATTTGGTCATTTAATTTAATTCTAGGACTTGTTTTATTGAAATAATACTACATTGTATTCAAATAACAATACATTTTAGTAACTGACACTAAGCACGTTAATTGAGAATAGATCTGTGACTGGTCAAATGGGGCCAGTTGACCCCCTCCAATGACAACCCCATGTAAAAGTGATAGGTCTTATTCATATAAAGTGTTAGAACTAGAACCGGTCTCTACCACCAAAGACCTATCACGGGACTACTTTAGTGTCAGTTCGCTTCCCTCTTGGGTATCTACAACTGTCACGTAAAATCGTAATGAAATTCTAATTTTTACAGGTTGGCACGTTACGGTTAAGTGACATTACAGTCAGTTAAGCATTTGCATTGCTTTCCATATAACAGAAATGATCAGCTGTTTATATTACATTTACATTTCTATAATTACGGTCGGCTAATGGGGCCTTAAGTAATTCGGTTATGCCGACAAACCAGAAACTCTTAAAGTATTGGAATATTCAATAATGAAGCCATACGGCCAGATTTATTGAAAACAGTAAACAAAAGTTTAACTAATCGAACCGATTATGTAACGCATTGTGGATATACGCCAGATATAATATTTAAAAAAAATGCCATCAAATTATCTACCAGATTAATATAAAAAAAAATTGTACAAACAATTAATTTAATTTAAATAACAATAAAAATCATCCGTCCATTTACGCACTATGAAGGTCCCCCAATTAGGGAGCGGATAATTTTTAAAGTAATTTTTAGCTTTAATGAGTTGTAATTTTTTCTTTTCGTTAATGTTTTACGGCTTTATCATTTTCGCTAAATTTATCTTGGTTTTTTTGTTTTTCGTCATCTTTATTTTGTAATTTTAAAAACTTAAAAAGAGTTTGGGAATTATTTCCTTTTTTTATAAATTATTTTAAACATTTAAAATCTTAAAAATAATTTTTTGTTTTTGTTTATTTACTTTTTTTTGTAAATTTTTCTTTCCTTAATCTCTTTTCTTTACTATATTTATTTCTTTTTAGGTGTGTTTCAAAATAAAATATATAAACAGGAAATCACTTAAAATTTCTCAAGTATAAACCGATTACTTTCACTGTATTCTTTTGATATTTTTTTTGGGAATTTTTGAATATATTATTATTACTCATTTCTTGCGTTAAAAAAAATTCATAAATTTACTTAAAATCTTGTGGAAGTTGTTGTACCAACTGCTGATGAAAGATGAGCAAGACAAGTGTCTCTAAGTCTGCTTTCACACGTTTCATCGTTTGATGCTCAACTCTTATGTTTTTAGGTGAGAGAAGAAAGAAGAAAGGGGGTTAGTACGGTGATGCCTGTACTCGGTCAGTACGCTTTGTTTTTATTCGTTGGTATATGTGCAACGATGGCTGCATGTAATTTTTTTTTCTTTTCTTTTTCTCTTTGATTCGCTATTAATAAAATTGTTGTTGTTTTGTACCGAAAAAAGTTGAAACTGATTGCTGCGTGTGAATATATTGGCATCTTTAAAAGGGAATTGAAAAGAAGTTGAGCATCAAAAGATGAAACGTGTAAATTCAGACTTAATGTCTGTAACTGCTGCTGCCTGCCCATGATTTTGCGTTTATTTTTGTTTCTTTTTGCGTTTTATTTCGTCATGCAGAGTAGGTGTTTTTTTAAATTCTCTCATCAACATTTTTCATTTTTCATCTTTCAATGTTGAAAGAAACAAGATCTTATATGTATGTAGAAATGGAGTTGTATGTTGTGTGTTGGTGCATCTCATAATAGAAGTGAAATTATATATGTAACAGCTAAATTTTTTTTTTAACAAATTATTGTCATTTTCTTTTTTTTTTCATAATCATTAACAAGCAGAATTTTAATATATTTTATTTAAATAATATAAACAAAATTAAGTGTGTACATATGTATGTACATATAGTTGCATATTTTGAATTTCCCAGGGGGAAAAATAAAAAGTACGGAGTAGGCCTCTCACTTCATTCCATATTCATATCTTTATTACACACGTTGTCTTTGCGGAGTAGGCATTCCTCTCTCGCTTCTTTAGCAGGTACACAAGAATGGTGCAAAGAAACAATACAAACAATTTTACTAATTCACTACACCCTTCTCATAGCAGCGAACGTGTATCTTACCGTTTATACAAAAGAGCCGAGGCCTTATTTGAGGCATTATTTGACAATTAGATAAGAATGGTAATTGAATTAAAAAATTTTAAGCAGCACCGACGTGTTAAAGAACAAATTTACTTGGGCTATAAAACTTGGACTCGGGAGATCTCTCTTTGGTAACCGATAGTGGGTATTTTTCAAAAAAAAATTTTATTTTGGTCGTATCTGAACCGATTTTTCCGAGTTTTTCAGAAAATATGTATACATACATATCGCTGGCTTAACATGCAAAGGCGCTAAGTCCATATTTGAAAATTTTACAGGAGAGACAAAAACCATCAAAATACATGTGATGGAACAATTTGAGAGAAATGGTTAAACTGTACTTTTAATTGGGACTTAGAGCTTTATATTGTGATAAATTGGACTTAGCGCTTTTGCTCAACACTACAAAACAACAACAAAAAATGAGATAACTGTAAATTTTTCTTTGTAAACAATGTATTTTTACTTATTGCACATTACTGCATTAAAATCTCAATTTCTTAAAAAAGTGGACTTAGAGACTTTACATGTTAAGCCAGCGATATGTATGTATACCCTCTAATCTTAAGAGAAGATTATAAAAATGGTGTCAAGCAATAAAGACTTCAGAAATTATAGAGTTTCACACCAGTAAACTGTCTCGCGAATTAACCTTTCGGTCTATACTTCAGAACCCGTTATATAATCAATATCGGCAAAAACATCAAACAAAATCAATATATGATTGTTTTCATCAAGCCGTACAACATTTTAGACAAAATCTGGTATCCAAGAAGATTCAGAATCCGAAAGTGACTAAGGGCTAGTTTACACTGTCACACAAGTCTTACGTATGCCATAATACTTTGTGAGATAGAAATCTAATGAGTTTTGTTGCGACTGTCAAAAACTCTTATGTAACATTACGGTTTGTAGTCACACTATCACACATGAATATGCTTTTGTTAAACTGCAACCTGATCGAATGAAAAAAAAAGAAATGAAGTTGAATGGGATGTCAAGTTTTTTTCGTAAAGCCTGTCATTATCATAACATATGTTACACCTTACTTGAGTTGTTTAAATGTATTAATACAAAGTAAAATAATGTTAACTAGCCTTAAACGGGTCATGTTGTAAAAAAAATTCATTTTCATTATTAAATAAAATAAATTGTAAATTAATTGTGCTGAATTGTATTTATTTTATGGCTTGTAGTAGAATAATGCTGCATGTAAAATACCTTTACAAGCTCTCAATAAAATAAAATTATAATTAAAGAAATAATACTGGTACATTTGTCGACTTAACAAATTTTTCGTCAAAAAGCTTTATAAGTATAACGAGATTTGCACCCACTGTGGTAGAAATATTTGAGAGAATCTCGAGAACAAGCTTCTTATTGGACCTGTACGTAGGAATTGCTGTTCGGTTTTTACCGAAATCGAAACCGCGGTTTTAAATGCCTAAAAACCAAAAAACCGACAAAAAACCTCGGTTTTAGCTTTTACTTTAACATTATATTTATGCTTAAAGAAATTGAAAATTATACATAATACTGGAACTTCATATACAAAAGCTTTGTACATGACAGCCTGCAACAATGGCAAGGTAAGTTCAAAATTCTTAAAATTTAAAGCAAAACAAATGTTACCTTTTTAACTCTTAGTAGACACCTTATTTGTGTGGAGCAAACTTCAACCTGGGCCTGGCTGGGACCACTACTATCTTGTAATGAAGTTTTTATGGCTATAGAAAAAACTTACACTAACGAACACCTGGGCAAGGCTGGGACTACTTTTATATGTATGGAGTTTTATGGCTATAGCAGTAACATTTTGTTGGAAAATAGAATAATTCTTCGAAAAAACAGTACAGAAATAATTGTTATGTGTTGCGTATGCTTTTTTATACGTTTAATTTTGATTTTATTTACTGCAGTACATATATAATAAGGCAGGGCCTGACCTGGCCCATGTGGATAAAATATGTACAAAATTTTCATTTGGCTAATGGCGACGCCCACGGTGTTTACACTTTTTTCTCATATTTTTATTTAAACAATTTGATTAAGAAATCCCTAAAGTTTCGTTCTAATCATAGTATAATAAGTACCAGGTATGTTCATTAGAGAGAGTTTTCATTATTTACCCATGTAATGTTAAATTAATTTATTTGATTTTTGACGCTTGTTTTAATTTTTTCCATATTTTCTTTTGTTTGACGTTATATGGGTATTGAAATTGAGAACAAAATTTCTAATTTATATAATACCTTGTACTTATTCTACCATGGTTCTAACCATTGTTGCCAACTTTTTTTGAAGACTTCCCGTCAAATCGCACTTCAAAAATCGCTAGAAACCGCTAAATTTTTTATTTAGCTTAAAATGTTTTAAAAATATCGCTAAAATCTAAATATTATGTGAAATGTTTAAACAAATCTAGATATTGGGCTTCACTGACTCTTTTAGTCCCGCGAACGTACAAAATGTGGATATTCATATAATATTCTGGGATTTGTATTGCCTGAAATCTATCCAGACATTAGAGTTAAGTGCACTTAATATAGTTTTGGTAATGATGGTAAACATTTTAGACCCTAGACAAAGATTAAAAAAAATCGTACAAGAAAAGAAGGAAGTAAATGCAAGACAACCGATTTAAAATTTTACACTATTTTATATTTGGTACTTACATTCACTTTCTGAGGGACATTAATTCAAAAAGGTTGAATTAACATATGCATGTTTATATGGATAACATGGCCACTACTGCTTTATAACATTTATAATTTTTAAAAGTTTTCGCCGGCCATTATTAAAAACATTAATGCCTGAAAACTGTTTACAATTCTAAAAAACGAATAGATAATTTTTGTTTCGCTCCGAAGACTTCGCTTAGATTTATACAAATTATTTTTCACTTTTTAGGAAAACTAGAAATTAGATTTGAATCCGTTAACTAAATAAAAATAAAGAAGAATTTTCGCATATCTAGTTACAAGTTTGCTTATACCAAACAACATACTTATATGAACCCAGGCAAAGGCTTAAAATGGCGCTTTCTTGTTGTTTTTTAAAGCATCACAAACAGTATAACCGCTAGATTTCCTGCTTACCGCCAAAACGGAAATTTTACCCCGATGGACACGCAAAAACCGCTAGAATCGCGGTAAAACCGTCAAATTGGCAACAGTGTATAAAAGTAAAGAAACAGAGACAATATTTGAGACAAAAATACTCCATGTAAATTAGGAAATAAAATTTAATAAAGATTGATTTATAATATAACAAAGCTTGTAATTAAACTTTTATTCCGAAATACATGGTTGTGATTGGGGGAAAAATTTTATGACCATAAATCTAAAGGAACGTATGCTGGAACTTAATCAGGTAATAATAAAATTACTTTTATCGAAATAAAATATGTAGGTATCTTCTAAAAATTATAAGACTTAAGCTACGGTCACACTTGTCAAATATTTGACGAAAAAAAAGGAACCAACAAGCGAACTAAATAATCATTTCCCTTAATTCCAATATTTATTTTGATTATAATACCACATCTTACACAAAATAGTTTTTTGCTATGTCTAGTAGTAATATTAGTGTATTTTGTGATATTAAGACCATGTTAAATCTCACTAACTATTAACAAAAGTAGTGGTAACGCTAATTTGGTCAAATATTGAATAAGTGTGACCGTAGCTTTACTAACGAAAATATGTTTAACACACAAAAACCTTTATATTGAATAATATTTTTGTTAGTTGGTTTATAACTGGCAATATACCTATTCCATATTTGCTTATGCATTTAATTAAAAAATTTTTAATAGTTTTTTTATATTATCATAATTAAGGATTTTTTTTATATTTATAAGAGTAAGCAATGATGTAGCTTATTTCCCTTTTTAATTAAAAGGTGTAGGCAGGTATTTTCTTTTGCTTTTAATAAAAAAAAATATTACTAGTGTTTTAAATTTCCTTAATAAAAGAATTTTCTTATATTTATCAGAAAAACTTTAGTTTATTTCCCTTTTTTTTTATTTATTTTGACAATTATATACATATAATTAGCAATGATTATTTATTTAATTTGTTATCTAAAAATATCTTACTAAGTAATGAAATTCTAGTCAAATCCCAAAACAACTGTTAAAATGTGCAATTTAGGTACATATAAGTTTATATTCATACTCATATGTACCAGCAACATAAATATTTTCTAATTAATGGTGAGAAATGTTGATAAGTACATAAGTCAACATGTTGATATTAATCATAGTATTTAATAATAATAACAAATTCTTACCTTTAACACTACTAGACTCTCACTAGTTTGTATACAACAACAGCAAAATGAACTTTTAATGCAGCAACAAAACACACAAGCACATACACTTGTTCAAATTTACTCTTACTTTTGTTTTGTTTTCTCAATAATTGCAACTAACTTGCTTCCCTTTTACAAAAACAAAAACACTATTTTTGGCAAAACAACAACAAAAGCTAAAAAACGAATATGGCTCACAATTTTTTTTATTCTTCTTTAATTTGATACAATTGGAACGAATTTTATGATAATTTTATTTATTTACACTAATTTTACATTAATTTCTATACTTTTTGCAAAATAAACTTAACACTTTTCATTCAAACACTTTAAATTTTACGCTTTTAACAAATTTATTTATATTAAGTAGCAAAAACATAATTAAATTTGCGCTTAAAATATAAATTTTTTAATAAAACACGGAAACGACTTCCTGATTGCACTAAATAAAACCGCGAACTGAATTGATGAATATGATAAGAGCAAAAACGAAAAAGATTACAATTGAATTAAGAATCTTTATGTAAGCTAGTGTCAAATTGGGGTGACATCTATGTGTCATTGCCTAAATTGACTGGTAGAAAAATTTAATAACTATTCAAATGTGTTTTAAGAAAAACATTGCTAACACAAACCGGGTAGAAATATTTTTGAAAAATTATTGAAATACATATACTGAATAAAATAAAATTACAAATAGAAAAAATCTTATTTTTTAATATTCACAAAAACAAAAAATAGCAATTAAAAATTTTTTAAGATTTTTTAAAAAACTAGGATGTATCTATATCTACCTATGTATGTATCTATGTATATATAAAATAATAATATATATAAAAATGAAAAATGTTTGTATGTTTGTTTGTTTGTTTGTTTGTTGGCTTATAGACTCCTAAACAACTAAACCGATTTTCCTGAAATTTTTACAGTAACATCACGTGAGTCCTAAAAATAAAATAGGCTACTTATTTTTTCGATAGGGGCAGGGGAATTGGTACCCCCAATTGGATGCCAATATTAAATATCGCATATCTTAAGAGCCGCTGCACGCATTTTGTTGAACTTTTGGTAGTAGGATCTTTTGAGCCCCAAAATTGAAATAAAATAGCAGCGGGGGAAGTGGTTCCCCCAATAGGACGCCAATGTTTAATATCGCATATCTTAAGAACTGTAATAGTGAGAATGTTCAAACTTTGCAGAAGTCACTCTTATGGTATACTACACTTTTGAAAATAAAAATAAAGCGGGTAGGCGCAGGGGAGAAATACCTACAATAGGATGCATATATTAAATATCTCTCAACTAAAAAACTATTAAAGGGAGAGTCTTCAAACCTGGTTAAAGCAGTGTAGCGAAGTGCACCGGGTTAATCTAGTTTGCTATAATTTTATGCATTTCCAATTGATCTGACATACTCACTGATTGACAATAGCGGTTTTCACCCTTGATAGTAAAGTCCCTTGTAGTCCTTGTGAATGTTATTAATTTAGTTAAAGTACTAAGATTTACAACACTGCAACAATAAAATGTATTAGACTAAAATTTACTGCGCTGTAGTTGAAAAATCCAACAAAAACTGTATTAAACACGGTTGTTTATTGCCGGTTCACACACATCAAGTTTGACTCGTCAAATCTTGAGTTTTCAGGAGAGAGGGGAAAAGAAATGGCATTCTCTTTTCCCTTCTCTCCTGAAAACCCAAGACTTGACGAGTCAAACTTAACGTGTGTGAACCGGCACTTAAATAACCTAGAATAAAACAGTTGAGAAAACTATATTTGTCTCTTTCCCTAACTCAGCAACTTCGTGAATTTACAATACTAACAAAAAAGACAGTCATGTTTTGTAGTATAAATTCGAATTAAGAAAAGCAGAGTTGTACACTTTATACAAAAGGTGAAAACCGCTACTATAAAATCTGAGTTAATAAATTTACTCAAATATCAATTAAAACTAATTTTTGGGAACAATTGTGATTTTTAGTTGATAACATGGCCACTACTGCTTAATAACGCTTATAATTTTTAAAAGTTTTTGCTGGCCATTATTACAAACATTCATGCTTGAAAACTGTTTACAATCCTAACAAACGAATAGACAATTTTTGTTTCGCTCCGAAGACTTCGCTTAGATTTATACAAATTATTTTTCACTTTTTAGGAAAACTAGAAATTAGGTTTGTATCCGTTAACTAAATAAAAATAAAGAAGAATTTTCGCACAAATAGTTACAAGCTTGCTTATACCAAACAACATACTTATATGAACCCAGGCAAAGGCTTAAAATGGCGCTTTCTTGTTGTTTTTAAAAGCATCAGAAACAGTATTTCTTGAATTCTCTAATTACAGTTCGTTGGTTGGCATTAGGTTTGACAACCGTGTGGAAGAATAAAAAAATACTTTTAATTCTTGGTTGCTTAAGTGCTTTAATATAAACATTGATTTGCTGTAGACAACACCCTTTTAACTGTAGCTTCGACTATAGATTATATTTTGATCGATAAAAGTTGATAACACAAATCGTTTTAAACAAATTCAAGTCCGTTCTCAGTTTCACGTCTAGTTTTTTTTTTTGCTGGACAAATATTTCGCTCGAAATAAGGCGGTTATGTTAATACATTTTAATTTAACTTCCTAACAAGAAAATTTTTAAAATCTGTTTACAACGTTGTAAAATTTTTTGTTGCGGAAACAAATTTAATTTCCCCAAAAAACAATTTTTTGTTATCACTTAATTACTTTAATTGAAAACAAATATTTTAAATCTCTTATTTTGAGATAAAAATAGTAATTTGCAAATGCCTTTGATTTTCTAATGATATTAAAAAAACCGCTAGATTTCCCGCTTACCGCCAAAATGGAAATTGTACCCCGATGGTCACGCAAAAACCGCTAGAATCGCGGTAAAACCGTCAAATTGGCAACAGTGGTTCTAACATAATTAATTATTATTTATATAAAATAATTGGAATAAAGTAAAAAATGACTGAATTGAATCAAATAAAAAAATTGTATTACATACAAAAAAAATATATTTATGTATGAAATATAACTTGGATATTTTCAAAACCGAAAACCGAACCGATACCGACCGGTTTTAATCATTTTAAAACCGAAACCGCGGTTACACATTTTTACGGGTTTTAGCTAAATTTACCTTGACCCATGTATTATAACTTTAGTGAGAACTTCTCGCATCGAAAAGATGTGAAACAAAATATTCCATCGTTTCTCGAAAAGTCAGAAGAAAGTGTGTCTGTAACTAATGGCGAAAACTATCAAATGAGATAACGTCGTTGCGTTATAAATGTCATAATATTACACTCGCAGCCGATATGAAATTGCAGATGTTGAGAGCGCCAGTCACACATATCGTTAACGGCGCACACTGGTTCATATTTTGAGAAGGCGGCCAAAATTATTTTTTTTACGTTCTCCGATTTTAAAATTTTTTTATTCATGTGAAAGTAAATACTAGTGAACCTCGGGAGCCAAAAAATTTCAACCATATTTCAACTATTTCATTGAGGACAGGGTGGTCCGAAATCAGGGCTGGCAAAAACCCGGGGTTTTTAAAAAAAACCCAACCCAGCGGGGTTTTTCATGGGCTTTTTTGGGTTTTATTGGGTTTTTTGGGGTTTGTTGTTTTTCATGTAATGGTCTAAGCAATGTTGCCCATTCAGCCCTTTTCGGTATGGATTTAGCAAGAAAATCTTCAAGATTTTTTATGACATCCGGGTATGTTCTGCAACACAAAATGAAGTGAATTTTTTTAATTCCCTAATCTAATGCTTAACTGCCAAGTGTTGTACAGTGGAACTTTTTTGAACCTTGACTATGACATCATAGAATTTTAAATAACGTTTAGTTGTATAAAGAAGCTTTGAATATTCAACAAATGGTTATCAAAGTTCAAAAAGCTCTAAATGCTTTACAAAGTGACTCCGCTACAAATGCAACTGCTATTGATGTAATTTGTTGAACATGATATACTACTTTCCAAACAGGATTTTGTTGATAAGCGTACTTACTCCAACTCATTATTTAGCGACTATGAAGCATCCCTGAAAGAAAGCAGAAGAATTGATATCTCAAAACCACCTCACATTTCATGTATTTGTCATCTAAAATTAAAGTTGCAGAATATTTTTCACAATAACGGTATTTAGTTAATATTTCATTTGATTGATTGAATGAAAAAATGCATTTTTGCAATCAAAAAAATCTGAATGTCAAAAATTTTAAATATTTTCCAGCAAACTTTTACGACTTTATCACTTCAGTCATAAATTGCCCTGCTAGTTCAGCATCAAAAGAAAAAAAATTCACGTTATTGTTTAATATAGAATAACCATAGAAATCGTCTTGGATTGGAAAAAGCATTAGCTCTTGTAAAAATGTATCAACATTTAACATCTGAGCCTTATGTACGTGTTTGCGCTGCTATTTTTATAAATTTTTTAATTATTTTCATGTAAATTTTTATGCAGAGGATTTAAGCTTCAGTTGTGGCCTTTTCAAAATCAAATTCCGGGTTTTAAAAAACAAATTCCGAAATTTTCGAAATCAAATTGAGTATTTTACAAATCATATTCCGCATTTTTCAAATCAAATTCGGCACTTTAAATATTAAAATAAATTTTAATCAAATTCATTTTAAAAAAACTGATTTTGATTTTTCAAATGAATAAGATTTAGAAAAGGCCGAATTTGATGTTAAATATCTTAAAGTGGTATACTATCTATGTTTCAATTAGTAAATAGAGAAAAGCCCTCTAAAGTTAAATCTACATACGGACAAATGGGCAAATAAACACATTGTATGCATTTAATAATTATTTTCTTTTATGTTTCTGCAAACAAAATGTAAAAATTATACCATCTATGTTTAAATGAATATAAAGAAAAATACCCACTTGGGTTTTTTTTTAACAAAATACCCGTTAAAACCCGGTGGGTTTTTCTGGGTTACCCAGTGGTTATAGTTTTGAATTTCTGAGTCAATTTTGGAAGTTGAAACGCTCATAACTTTTTTGTTTTTTAAGATTTTTCGACAGAATAAGTTTTATTAGTTTATTTTATTAGCTATGCGTGGTTTAAAGCATTAAACTCTGCGACCTCTAGAACTATTTAATTTTTATTTTTTTTAATGTCAAAATTTCCCGGAAATTTCCTACTTTATAGAGCATAAGTGATGCGCATCAAAACGCGTAAAAAAAATCTATACTCCCTTGTAGTCCAGAATCTAACCTACATTTCTATACGCCATTGTACGCACGTCTGGATACGACATTGCGAACTACTGCAATTTCTGTGACCCAAGGTAAGATTGTTATGAACTCACTGTGGGTGAACAGATGCTGCAAAACGAATAGGCGAGATAAATAGACTAACACGTTAGATTTCTGAGTAAGTTAAAAGGTTAAACATTAGTAAATAGCCGCAACATAAACTACATAGTTTAATTACCGGAAAATTGCAACTTAATTTAAAAAAATGGAAGAGCAGGTAAATGGTAAAAAAAAACTAGCACGCAGTTGTATTTTACGTGAAAATTACCTACATGTTACCTGTTAATTTATTGCCGGTATGTTTTCCTTTTAAAAAGTGTGAAAGTAGGGGTTTTTTATGTTTCAAAGAAATGCTAATAAAAGATTAAATTTGTATTTAAAAAAGGGTTTTTATGTTTTAAAGAAGTGGTAACAAAAGATCATTTAAAAAAACTTCTATCAAGAGTATAAAATTGCATGCATTCATAATTTTACCTTCATTATTGTTTTTTTTATTAGAATTAGAGGAAGAAGCTAAACAACTTCTGGAAAATGAAACCCAAAGATATTTAGAAGAAATTCTTACAAATATTGTTTAATTTAAAATTGTTTATAGATTATAATTTGTTTTTGATTTAAGTATATATTTGTATTAATATATAAAAATAAAATACACATTCATCTCAAACCAAAAATAAAAGTTGAATTACCTAAAATGTTATCGATAGCCAAGAATGCTATTTGGGCATTTTTCAAAATATTTCTTTTCAGTTTTATCCTTATAACAACTCGTCTCGTCCCAAAAAAGCCAACCTTTGGCCCCTGTGAATATTGGGACTAAAAAATTTGCAGGGGCCAAATATTGGCATTTTCTGACAGGATCTAAGTTCGACAATAACAAATAAGTATCAGTTGTAAAATACAAGACAAATAATGATAAATTATAAAAAAATCATATTTGAAATATTCAACTTTTACACCGAAACTCAACAAAAAAATGAAAATGCATTTTGAACTCCCCATAACTTTTGCTCCTATAAGTCGAATTTTACGTTTTATAGCGCAAATTAAAGCCTAACATCGCACCTATCGAGCAAAAAATCGCATAGAAAATACCGATCCAGTCAAAAGTAATGGAATTTTGACCGCCTTCTCGTAAAATTTCCCATTGTGCGGCGATCAAAATTTACTAAAATTGAAACATTTTCAACGACGGCGTCGAAAATACAACCGTCGGCTATACCCACTAATGAAAAGTGCGACTTTTTTTTTTTGAAAAAATTCGTATATTTTATAAAAATGTTAAATGCAAAATAATTAAACAATGAAAAAATGTGCCAAGAACAAAATATTATTACATATTATTATTCTATGCATGTTGTATTTTTAATCGTTTTTTATACCCTCCACCACAATTAGTTGTGAAGAGGGTACATAAAGTTTGTCATTCCGTGTAAAACTTTTTTATTATTCATCTCAGACAACATAAAGTATATATATTCTGGGTCCTTGAGTGTTTCTAAGTCGATTTAGCCATGTTTGTCTGTTGAAAACACGCTCACTTTCGAACAACTCAAAAGAAATGAACAAACTTTGTGTCAAATTGCTTGTAGTTATCCTAAGCAGTTTTGGATTGAAATTCAGCAAAATCAGTGCAGTAGGACCAGAGCTATGAATCAAAATGTGGAATCACCACCTAAAAAACATGATAATTTTGTTACAAAAAATAACATAAATGGTGGAACAAGGCACGGAATGAGATAAGATTTTGCAAAAATTTGTTTTATTCGACTGGAAATTACGCAGTTAAATTTCGTGAAGATCCGTGTATAATTTACCCTAGGCCCCATAGAAACCCTACTCTCACAAAACATTTTAGTACGCCTAAGACCGTAATTAATAATACTATCATAACAAAATTTGGCATGACACAGTTTTATAGTACTAGAAATTACACTGTGAATTTTCGTGATGACCGGTCTATAATTTACCCTAGTCCTCAAATAAACGCTTCTCCCGGAAAACAGCTTAGTACGCCTAAATCCGTAATTAATAATGCTATCAAAATAAAATTAAATACCTCACTACTCACACTAATAAATTTCGTGATGCTCGGTTCATAATTTACTATAGGCCCCATATAAAGCCCACTGAGCTGTCGGTGGAGGGTATCAAAGATTTGGCACAGCCGAATATAGCACTCTAACTCGCCCCATTTTTTCGTGAGTTTATTTGACAGTTCAAAGCGGGAACTTTTCTCACACAAATGTTATAGACACACTTTTTCTGTAAATTGGTGAGTAATTTCCATACATGACAGCTATTATTCGCCAAAAAAGTTACAGATACAGTTTAGAGAGAAAAACAGATGTTTGTTTCAATAAATGGCATTTTTGTTTCACTTCACACATTTCAATCGAATAGTTTTTCGACGCGAGAGTTACAGAACATGGGCACTGTGGTAGATAAAAGACCGATATTCACGAAATTAGGCGATGTGTTTTCCAGTCTTAGAAAACCCAACGATACCACATTCCACGAGCTTTAGGCGTACGTAAGTGTTTTCCGAGATTGGACTTATTTAATGGGGCCTATGGTTATTTATAGACCGATCTTCAAAAAATTTTTAGTGCAATTTCAAGTCAAATAAAACAATTTTCTGCTAATGTAAGAGAATTATAAATTTGTTTAGTAAAGTAGTTTCACATATGTGTTAAAATACTTTTCGTACTTAAGAGCTTGTTCTAGGGAATCTAGAAACAACTTTATTCAAAATTTTTTTTTTCTGTAGAGTCTTAGATTCCGATTTAATTCAGAACCACACAAAATAATTAATATAAAGATGCAAACTAAGTATTTTAATAAGATGTCCCATTTATATTGGGAGTTGCTGTATAAACATACTCAAAAAAATTTTCCAAAATGTTTCACCAATTAAAGTATTAATCAAAAATTAAATCAGTTTTAATTAAAAAATAAATCAAGTGAATTAAAATATTTATCAAGTGAATTAAACGTTTAAACAAGTTAATTTAACGTTTAATTACCGCTATTAATTTGTTAACTGGTGCAATTTTAATTAATTTTTTAATAAATATCACAAATTCTTTAATTGTTCTTGATGGGGAACATTTAAAGAGTTTCACACGGAATGACAAACCAAGTATACACCCTTCCCAGCAAATTATACATAATAATTACCATTTCCCATTTTTTTTCTAAATTATAGGATCTTAAAGATTTTATAGAAAGATTGAAAATACTGATTATGAAAAATGTTACGCGCACACATAAAATTAGTAGTTTCTAGTATCAAAATGTAAATCGAAAAAAGTACTTACAATTAAAAGAACTGTTAAAATCTGTCCAATTTACTTTTAACTCTTGGAAAGGGTGCAAAAAAGGAACATTGTCTTAAGATATAAATAACGGGAACCCCTGCTTTAGATTATTATACTGATCAAAAACAAACTCCAACCACAAAAAAGAGAACAAGAATTATGATCAACTTTAATATTGAATAACTTTCACTGATTTCAACAAAATTTAGAAACGACAAAAAACTGAAATTATTGAATAAGCATAAATATTTCTCCGCAATCAAACGACCACAAGAGTTGTGAGAAAAAACAATTTATTTAAACTACAATGGGGCAAAGTCTTAATTTTTGGGAAATAAATTAGCTATTTTGATTGCCAAGTGCTAATTTCAACAATAAACGCTAAAAAGTGTATTGAATTTTTTTTGAATTTAAAATAAATAACTTCAAGAAGTTACATTTTGAATTAATATTTGCTTACTATCCAATTTAATTAAAATATATATGTATATTACTTTAAAGATACATATCAAATAAATATATATTTCCTGATTTTCGCCAACTTTTCGAAATATCGGAACAATTAAGTACGTATTTGGGATTAACAACTATATTGTTGATCGTGAAAAATTTTAAAACCGTTATTTGCAAACATTACCATAGTTCGCAAAAGAAATTTAGACTTTGATACACCCATACACAATTCTTTAATCATGTTAACCTATCTTAAGCTTTTGAAATTCTTGAATCTACATTAGAGATAATGGACTTATCTTTTAAAAAAAAAAAAATTAATAAGCAATGGCCTAAAGTTTTCCTCTAATTTTTTATATTTTGGCCCAATGTGCTTGAGTGTATTGTTCAAAGATCTTTAACCAACCAGGTTCACAGCTAAAACGACAAAATATAAAAAATTAAAGCAAGAAGTATCATGATAATGAGCAAATAAAGATGAAGTTGTAACATCCAATCGTCAACCAGTTTATTTGTAGGTTAAACTCGAGGAAGAAGTGTGTAAAACACAACAAAATATATTATGAAAGTATTGCAACATCAACCTGTATGGAATGTTGAATAAATTTTTATTCATGAATGAATTTTATAAAAAACTTAAAAACAAGTTTTAAAAATATTAAGCGTGCAACAGCAAAAAGAAACTGCCAAGACAACTAAAGTAAAGGTAAAAAAGGTCCTTTAACTTAAGTCAACATTGTGTAATGTTTGATAGAAAGACATTTTTTTTATATTTTTTTATATTTTAACTTACCGAATTCCTTTAAAATAAAAAAACAGATATGTAGATGCATTTTAAGTACGTAATTATAACCAATAGTAAAACGTTTTTATATACAATGTAGATATTTGCATGAAATGGATTCAGGTTCCCTAAAAATATCAATATTTACTAAAGGTCGGTCACATTTGCTAAATATTTGACCAAATAAGACCAAACAAATTATACTGATAGTTATAAGATGTAAAGATAAATTCACACTATCGGCGCTCATAAAATAATCTATGAAGATTTTAGTCGTCCTCTATCACCACACCTCTACAAATTGCACAATTTATTTATAAGCGGTCATTTTTAAAATGAATTACGTTAAAAAAAGCAAATAAAAATAATATAACTTGTAAATATTTCGTATAAAAAGTAAATTTTAACAATATTTCATATAAAGATTAAACTTTAATATAATATCCTATAAAGATTAAATTGTAATAAAATTTCCTATAAAAAGTAAATTTTAACAAAATTTCCCATTAAAAGTAAATTTTAACAAAATTTCCTATAAAAAGTTAATTTTAACAAACTTTCCTATAAAAAGTAATTTTTAACAAAATTTCCTATAAAATGTACATTTTGACAAAATTTCCTCTAAAAAATACCGTTAGAAAAATTTTCTGTAAAAAGTAAGGTTTTGTAGAATTTTCTATTAAAATTAAATTTTTACAAAATTTCCTATAAAAAGTAAATTTTAACAAAATTTCCTATAAAAAGTAAATTATTACAAAATTTCAAATTAAAAGTAAATTTTAACAAAATTTCCTATAAAAAGTTAATTTTAAAAAAATTTCCTATAAAATGTAAATTATTACAAAATTTCAAATAAAAAGTAAATTTTAGCAAAATTTCCTATAAAAAGTTAATTTTAACAAAATTTCCTATAAAAAGTAATTTTTAACAAAATTTGCTATAAAATGTACATATTGACAAAATTTCCTCTAAAAAATACTGTTAGAAAAATTTTCTGTAAAAAGTAAGGTTTTGTAGAATTTCCTATTAAAAGTAAATCATTACAAAATTTCCAATAAGAATTAAATTTTAACAAAATTTCCTATAAAAAGTTAATTTTAACAAAATTTCCTATAAAAAGTGATTTTTAACAAAATTTCCTATAAAATGTACATTTTGACAAAATTTCCTCTAACAAATACTGTTAGAAAAATTTTCTGTAAAAAGTAAGGTTTAATAGAATTTCCTATTAAAAGTAAATTTTAACAAAATGTCCTATAAAAAGTTAATTTTAACAAAATTTCCTATAAAAAGTAAATTTTAACAAAATTTCCTATAAAAAGTTAATTTTAACAAAATTTCCTATAAAAAGTAAATTATTACAAAATTTCAAACAAAAATTTAATTTAAATTTTAACAAAATTTCCTATAAAATGTACATATTGACGAAATTTCCTCTAAAAAATACTGTTAGAAAAATTTTCTACAAAAAGTAAGGTTTAATAAAATTTCCTATTAAAAGTAAGTTTTTACAAAATTTCCTATAAAAAGTAAATTTAAACAATATATTCCATAAAATTAATTTTAACAAAATTTTCAATAGAACTAAAATTTTAACCAAATTTCCTATAAAATAAATTTTAGCAAAATTTCCTACAAAAAGTTAAAGTGATTAAAGCAAAATTTCTTAACTAGAAAATTTTAACAAAATTTTTGGCCAAATTTCCTCTAAATAGCAAATGTTTGTAAAATTTCCTATAAAAGTAAATTTTTAAGAAATTTCCCATAAAAAGTGAATTTTAAAAAATTTTCCTATAAAATGTAAATTTTAGCAATGTATGAAATAAATAGTAAATGTTGTCAAAAATTCCTATAAATAGTTTTCACGTAGATGTGGCCAATAAAAACCGGGGAACTTGTAGCATTTTGATTGTTTTACATTGTGCTAAAGAATATTCACATTATCGGTACATCCGGGTTGCTTTTAATTGTATTAAGTTAGAACGATGTCGGCGCAGATTGTCTTATATAAAAAATGTACGTACGTTTACTTTATGCTCACATGAAATGCAACGAATATTTGGTACATTGCGCTGATAGTGTGATCTAAGACGAATTCACTACAAGGCGAGGTCAACTCTACAACAACATTGCTTCTGTGGTCGGATTGTCAAAAGTTTTGCCAGAAAAAAAGGTTTGTTTACATAAAAATCTAATTCGTATACAAACTCGACCACCAAAAAAAAAACTGCATATGTTGACTTGACCTTTTTGTTTTAAATGTAATTTTCTATGTGAACGTTAACGTTCGAAACCGATGAACAGGCTGTAAGTGTTTTTCACTACACGCCGAGAAAATACAATTTTCTTTTTGGTCATCTCCAACAAAGTTATTTTTAGTAACACATTTTTTAACATATTATCGATACTTTGACCATCTTATTGGCACCAGCAACCATATATTATGCAAGTTTTAAATTAAATAAGTTTTCCATCAAGTAACACAACCATCATATGGTTGCCTCCGAACATGTTATGGTTTACTATACTTTTAATTGTATGGACTTAAGCTAACAACAGTATTTTTCTCTTTTTTAAGAGCAACATGCTGTTGGTGAAAAACAGTCATGTCATTATTAGTTAAGTTATTAAGAAAGATAGCAAGCCAGCCAGCCGGAGGCGGGGCATTTTTCAATAGATTAATAATGTTGTTTTGTATAGCTTGGTTGATTAAAACGTGAGTCGTAAGATATCCGCCCAATACGTAGTGCACTCGTTACTCCTATTTTGGTGTGGGTAAAAATAATTTTTACATAAACACTGAAGCCAGTAATCGAAGTTTTTATTGTGATGTACCATAAACTATTTCAATGAGGTATTTATTTTCCTGTTCCTTTCAAATATTCTTCTTTTGAAAACTTTCTTCTTTCCAGAATATTTTGTTAACAATTAAACCTAAGACGCCACAGGATCTTCGCATATTTGGAACTTAAAAAATTTGTAATGGAATACATTTCGTTTCCCCAATCAATTTCAAAATATTTTTTTAAGTTAAATTTCTTTTATTTTTTTAATTTAAAATTTGCATACAAACGCCATATTAAAACGCTAAGCAGACATAAATCAGTCTCCATCCTCACCCAAAAACATTTTTGTTAGTATGAGTAATATTGTTTGTTGATGGTCGTAGTAGTACATTTAAAAATGAAAACAAAAATTACGGTATGACAATATAAAAAATGTAGGGTATTTGGGTCAAATAAAAATTAACATCTTAATAAGGTTTCATTTAATAAAATTCCTTTTAAGAAAAAAATCGATGCCAATAAAAACAAAATGAGAATATTGTATAAGGTGTGCTCATTATTTAATCATACAGTTGTCATTTTTTGCTGCCACATGTGTTGTTGCCTTCCGTTTTGTTTATGGAAAGTGAAATTTCTTTAAAGTAGAAATTCGATTCATACCCATATGAAAGATAATATTTGGAGTAAAAATTATTATCATAATAATGAAAAATGACAATAGAAAATAATGACTATTAAAGTAATTTATTCTATAGAAAAAATGCAAGAAAGCTTTCTTAAATAGTAATACGATTAAATAAATTACACAAGAAATTAATATTAATAAAAAAAGAAGTGAAAAATAGTTAAAAAATTATGGATAATTTATTTTTTTTTTAGTTTATTTATTATTATTGAAATTTATTTACGAGTTATAAATGAAAAGCAGGTTTTTAAGTATGTATAAAATTTACTTTTTAATGCTAAAACAAGTACAAAGTATAATCGGACAAGCCCGAACATTTGATACTCTACACCAGAGTACATTCAGAAATTTTTTCGAGAGTGTAGTATATCCAGATAAAATCCATGGGAAATCATGGACCGAGCAAATCAAAATTTGTTATAAGGGTAAGATTCTCATAAAATTTGTTCGTGCCAAATATTATTTAATTTCAGCATACATATACATATACATATATATATGAGATTTGCATATGGGGCATATGGCCCATTTTGGTCCTACAAGTACAAAATTTTGTCATGAAAGTTTATAAAAGTTATCGTTACTAAATCGTATATTAATAACAATAATCGTAAGAAGAAAGTTTTGGCGCTAAAACTAGGATCTAATATGGACGGATTCCAATTGGCGCAAAGAATTTCTTCCGGGAAATAGTTTTGTAAGGGATCAAAAGGCTTCGTCCTTTGAAACATATGTATACAATTTCATTACATTATCTTCAAAATTGCGACCTGTACTTGGCGCGTAAACATGGACAATCATCCATCCTGCAAGACGGACGAACGGACATCGTCAGATCGATTCAAAAGGTGGTTCTAAGTCATTGTTCTAGCCCATACCACAATTGTGTAAATTAATTCACACAAATTCTTCACACGCATTCTTACGCTCTTTCATCAAGTCCACGAGAGTACACAATTCAGTCATCGACAGGGCTGCCAGATAAATTTGTGAGGAAATCGTCCTTTACTTTTCGAAAAATCGTAAAAAAATAAAAAAATCGGACAACTTTACATTTTTGTTTCGATTTTTATAAAGAAAAATAAAAAAAAATTTAAACAAAAACATAATTCTCAGATAGCATTTTCAATCGTGTAAGACATACTGGGAGTCTCATGAATAGCGAAAAAGATTCCTCTCACGGGATAAACCGTAACACGACTGGGATTCTTCCATAGCACAGCGAAAGGCGCTTCTTCAATCGTAAAGAGTCTTTCATGTCAAGAATCGTATAAATCACATGTAGATATTATCTTCCAACTCGTAAAATGTTCGCCGTATAATTATTGAAAATATGATTTATACAGAGAGTCGTAAAAGGTTCATTCGATGATGGTTTGACAAAAGATAAACAAAGTGTAACATTGTTGTTTTTTTTTGTACTCTGAAAATAATCATTTAAACATTTTCTTAAGTCTTGCATATTACAGCCGTACCTAAACAAAAGTGACAAAATGTGAATAGAGCGGTCTCAACGCTTTGCAATTCGAAAACCCGATTTTGACAGCATGTTTAATAGTGAAGTTTGCCGCTATTGGTAATTAATAATGGCAATTTAGCTATTTTTTTGTCAAAATTTATTTTTTTTTGCAAATTTAGTTTTGCAAATAGATTTGAATTTAAAACATTTGTGTTCTTTGTATTGCGGAAGCTTACGAAGAAAGAAGCAGATATAAAACACTGTCCTCCGTATTCATAATTGATTATTAAATTTAAGATAAGTTTATAAAGCAAAATTTTCATAGAAAATCTGTTTTGTAAACCTTTGTTAAATTTAACGTTTTCTATGAAAAAGGCAGTCAGTATACCTTTTGTTTCGTCGCGCCTCTGTATAATTTGTGCCTAAGATATGACATTTACATATGTATTGTCAAATTATATTTTTAACTTAAAAAAAACATCTCTCTGTTTTATATCTTTGCAGGAACCTAATCATATTTTATATCTACACAAAAATTTAATTTTAATGAAATGAAATTAATACCTTCCAAATTTAGTTTTTTCCTATAGCCAATAATGTTTTATTAAAAAAAAAAGACTTTATTAATAAGTCATTTACAATTGAACATAAATAAATTAATAACAAAAAAGTAACAAAATAAAAATTTTGGTTAGCAATAAAATAAAACAAGGTTATATTTTTTTTAAAAAAAGGGTTTCCTGTATTGGTTTAATTTTATATTCAATAAATATTAATTACAACTTTTGTTCGTCTTTTATTTAACAAGTTAATTTACTTTAAAGCTTCTTCATTTTATTTTATCTTTCTTTATTGTTCATCAATAATTGGTTTGATGATTTTGTTTGTACATATTTTGATCTTCTTCTATTACGAGTACAAAAAAAAAGTATTTAAAAGATTGTTATGAAAAGGGAAAGTTATGGTTAATGATCATTATGATGACTACTTTTTAAAATAAATCATCATCGGAATGATGATCAACTTCAAGATGATGGGAGTTGTTTTGATTTTTAATGTTTGGCAATTAGTAACTCAGTTAAATAAAAAAACACGCCTAAATTATTCATAGTTTTTTTTTTAATTTTTTTATAGATACTTTAATTTTTAATTATTAAATCTGCCTCTTTTTTGGGTATAACAATGAGTTATCAAACCTTAAATCTAAAAATAAAAAAAAGTTTCTCCCTAATTAGATCTACCGAGGTGGTAAGTCAGCCCTTGTTTACGTTTCAACTTGGGATGATGCCTTACAATCGGCTTTAAATCATTTTATAGTTTTATGATATATTTTTTTCACAGATTTTACAATACTTTTAATTTACTAGTGGGATCTCTATAAATGTTCTCGTTTCCTTGTACCATGGTTTTCCGCTCTTGTAGTGGTTCGAGGAAGTTCGTGTTGTGTGTTGGTCATTCCCAACAACTGGATGCCATATGACCTAATTACTTTTAAAATGGGTTTATACAGAATCACCTTATAGAATACGCTAAGTTTTAAATTTTCACCGAAGAAACAGTGAAGTATAAAACCTGTAAATACCGAATTTGAGTTTTTATGTGATGGGGCCGCGTTAGACGTCTATCCGGAGATATTACAATATTATGAAGTGTGAAAGGTGGACAGCTTTCTCTACTGAGTGTAAACGTAACATGTTTACTGTTCAACTCATTCAATTGAATTTTTACACCAATTTTTAAATAAAATAGTTGTTAAATTGCAAGTTCTTATGCGAACTGAGAATTGTTGTATCATTCGCAAACCTGGAAAAATTGCGATTGCCGCATACGTGCAATTTAGAGTTGTATATTAGAGAGATAATTGGTTCATAACCGCAAGCGTGTGTTTATTATATTTAAGCCTGGAAAAAACAATGTGATACATAAGTTTTTAGTAATTCACATGAAGATTGAAGAAAAAAAAAAAAAGCAAATTTCGATCTACCAAAGGTTAAATACAATTTGGTTTAAGGATTGATGTTTGACTATTGACGTCAGCAGTCGTCGATGGCTGCGAGTGTAAGACGGCAAATCCATCTGAGGAGATCAAGTGGTTGTGATCGAAACATGTCATGGAAACCAGCCGCCTGGGTTCGAATCTCAGGTCAGTCAAGAATGAATGATTATCAATAGCAATTTTAATTAATTTTCATGTTATAAAATTCCTTTCTTCATAAAAATAATTTAATGAAAATTAAATTTGATGAACTTAAGCCTGATTAAAATATTAAAAATTTGGATTAAAACCCATAAATAGTTCAACAAAATAACCACAATTCTAATGATTTTTATTTTAAACATCACAAAAATGCTGAACAGTATTATTTTGATTCAAATGATTTTTTATCTCCCCAGTCAAACGATTAACTTGTTTAACAGTTCAGTGTTTTGAACGGAAACCAAATTAGTTGACTGTGATAATATTTCTGTCATTTAAGTAAGGCCCATATTACGATTACGGTAATTTCTTAATTTTTGTATTATGGTTTACAGCTTTGCTATATTGCGGTCTACAAAAATTACAACTGTTCATAACCAGTTGTCTTAATTACAACTTGAGTTGTGAACCGTAATACGGGCCTAAGTTATAATTGTAGCCACACCACTATAGTGGATTGACGTATGCACAACATACAAATGTTGGTTCTACCGCCACATTTTGATATACCGATCGTCTCAGAATCATTTTCTGAGCCAAGCAAACTATGTCCGTCCGTGCGAAAAATACAGGTCACAATTTGGCCATCTATTGAAATTTATCGGCTTACCAATATTTTTTTTCAAATCGGTTAATATTTAACCAAAGTTGTCATTCATTCCTCCCACTCCTATAAATAGTTTAAAATGCATAACTTTCACATCGTCAGATCATTATTGGTTTGACCGTTTCAAAAGAAATTTAAAAGGTAAAGGGTATATTTGTATAAATGCCCCTTTCTGAGTGCAAAACTTGTTTCCGATATTTTTTTGTTTTCTAAAATATAAAGCAATAATTTTGCTCCATATAAACTATTTTTTAAGTTTATTAAGTATTGTTTTGCTATGCACGATACTATTTGGCGAATGCATCAAATTCCTCACACAGTAAATTTTACTCTTGCTTCGCTTTATTGTCGTAAGAATGAAAAAAGTAGTAAAAGCCAAATTAAATGTCAACAACTCTATACACAGCTATAAGTATACGTATGCAGCACAAAAAACTACTTTTTAAAAATAAATTAAGAAAACTGGCGTATACGGCACTAAACGTTTTCAAAAAACTTCATGTAAACCTGTATTGTCTTTTTTCTCAACTACTACTTTTTGGCATATGTGTCAAACCAATAATGAGCTGACGATGTATATAAGTTGGTATTGATACAACATTTGGCGACAATCACTCTTATAATAGCTACTATGTCATTGCAAAATTTGGGCTAGCAGGTCTAGAATTGACCAAAGAACCCGTATAAGTCCCCTCTCTAAAGTCGTTTTAAGATAAACATATTTCATATACCTAAATCTATAGATGTTGATATCTACATGATATTCGGCACAAAAAAATCTTTATTTTAATCTTAACCTTAGAACATATTTAATTTTCCATGTTTGCACATTGGGCTCAAATAGGGTACACTCTAAAATATGCCTTGTTGTTCTGTAGTGTGGGGTATCATATGGTAGGGCTAAACCGACTGTACTTCTTACTGTTTTTTAGTTCAAATACCTTCTCGAATAGTTTTGATAAACAGGGAAAATGGAATTGTCAAGTATGTGCTTGGTTTAGGCTTCATTTTTCATTTTATTAGGAAAAATCTCAATTTTAAGATCGCATTAAATAACGAATTTAATATATTTATTCCGGTACTAGGTAGGTGTATCATTATTAATGGTGCTATTCGGCCATATTCCAAAATTTTTTTCTTATAACTATAAAACACCACTGAACACAAGCAACCAACAATTAACCAACCCGACGTGTTTGTGGTTAAAATGTAACCAACCTAACAATTTTAGTGTGTTTTTTTTGTTTCTTTTATTTTTCTTTTATACATAATCTGTTTTGTTTCTAAGCATTATATCATACAATTAAATAATAATTAAAATTAATAAATTTAAATCCAAAAATGTGTTACAAAAGCTGTATACAATTTTTTGGACAGTTATTTTGAGTCATAAAAAAGGTTTAAATGCCAGAAAAAAAGTTCACATTAAAAAAACGTTAATGTTGAGTTTTAAGGTTTTCTAATTGCAAACATAATTTTTGCCTTTAATTTTTAATTAGGGCTATGTTTTGTCAAGATTTGGTGTACCCTATACATGGCAAATGGTATTTTGTACTGAATACACGAGTATGTATAACTTTAGTTCGGAAAGTAGATTTTAAGGGTCTTTTTAAAAATCGAAATATTATAAAATGATCTATACAACATTATCTACATATGTGACCTTCTCCGAGAAAAGGGATATAGTGTGTCACAAAACGGGTTTGGACTTAAGAGTGGATTCTGGTACCTAAAAGGGTGTAGAATAAGATGAAATGAGTTTTTCTCAAAACTTAATTTTCACTCGCTAGGTCCCTTTTCTCGGAGAGGGTCACATATATCGTACGCTATATAGTTCATATATTTTGTCACATAGTGTGCCTGTCTATAATCGGATGCAAATACGGGTTATCCTTTTAGTGGTTTCAAAACCGTCGGTCTGGCAAGGCTTTCAGCTGTTAAAATTCATCGATTTGAAGTGCCATTTATTTTGTGAAAGGTTTGCCATTTAAGAATATGGATCGTTTAAAAATTGTTAAAACTACAAACGTGGTGGCTCAAACGTGTAACACTTTTCGAACATTACGGGGTGGTTATGGTCGTCATAATCGACCTACTCTGGAAGGAATTGGCACGATTATAAATAAATGTTAAGAGACTGAAAGCATTACAGATGTGATCAAGCCTATTTATTATCGCAATGTGCGCACTGTTAGTGAAAGTATGGCGGATAATCCGAATTTATCGTTTTATCAATTTTTTAGTAAAAATGAAGAATAGTGATTCTGAAACATGTGAAAACCTTAATAAAATAACTATAAGAATTAATTTTCTTTTTTTAAGAATTAAACGTTCGAAAATTCTTCTTCTTCTGTATAAAATGCTATGTGGATTGAAAAAAGTTGCCATTGGTAAATATGTTGTTGCCATTTGTTGTTATTCAGTATGGCAATTTTGCGAGGTTAACTACTTCTTAAAAACGTCAAACATAATTAGTACTCAATTAAATTTATTCTCAGATTAATTTATTATAGTTTGCCGCTTAGATTAAACCCGATGTTAAAAACCCACTCTTAAAAATCACTATTTTCAAATCATTGAAATCAATCTTTAGTGCTGGTTCACACACGTCAAGTTTGACTCGTCAAGTCTTGAGCATTTAGGAGAAAAGGGAAAAGAGAAGGCCATTTCTTTTCATCTCTCTCCTAAAAACTCAAGACTTGACGAGACAAACTTGACTGAATTTTATCTAAATAATACGATGGCTTATGGGCACGAAGACCCCATTACGGCAAGAAGCAGTTTTGAGTTTATGCGAATATATGGACCGACTTTCAGCATTTGCAAAGGCTTGGTTCATGTAAGAATTAGAATCTTTGTTCTTAATTTCGCTAACTTGGTTCAGTATTAAGATTGCAAAAGTGCAAATGCAAAATATCGTAGCTCTTTTGTTAAATCCAACTACAAAATACACAGAGTTTCCGTTAGTTTTGATTAAAGCGCTACGATATTTGGTCTTTTGCAAGCCTAATATTGAACTCCACTATTTAATTAACTCCAAAATTGCAACCTGTACTTTGCGCACAACGTTTACATGCCCGAAGGACATATTTAGATCGATCTAAAAAGTAATTCTAAGTTGATTGGTTAACTAAAAGGTGGGTCTGGGAAAAACATTTAAAGGTGCTAGACACATCACTACAAACGCATATTACCCTTTCCACTTCTGCGGTATGGGTTTATTTACATTACAAAGAGAGTCGATTACATTTCCACAAATTAATTTCAAAACATTAAAAGTCAAAAAGTGAGTTTTACAGAAGAAGCTCTTTATGTTTATGGGCGTTATCTTTTACTATTTTAATTCCAAATTTAATATAATAAAATTCTAAGTTTATCATGCATTAAAATTACAAAGCATTTTTTTCAAAAGCACAAAAAAAATGTAACAAGTAGTATAAGACGCTAAATTTACACTAGAGTTTTTTAACGCTTTCAAGCAAAATACTGATTTAGTTAATCAAAGCCCTTCACAGCTCATTTAATATATTTAACTTGAGAGTGAAATACACACAGCTGATTAATAAATACAAAACCATGAACAAATTTTTATTTCTTTAGAGCCTTAAAAATTGAAAGAAATACTTTAAAAAAGTTATCAGCAGATTATTTTAAACTTATTAATGACGGAATTGTGAACAGTGGTGGATTATTTAAGGACGAAATAAAAACATGTAGAAGAAGGTGACGTCGCATGTTTTGGAATTGAGCTGTCGATTTAACGTTTTCCATTTAAATTTAAGGCAATTGTATTTATTTTCCCTAAAAGAAATCTGTCTTTCAATTACAATTTGATCTAATTAATATTAATCTAATTTTATTGAGGTTTTCCTTGATGCTTAAAATTTAGTCGCAGCCTTCGTATACGCAGAAAAAAAATTTGGTTGGAGTGAAACCATATTCTAAGAGCAACAAAGAGTTGGATTTTGACAATGTTTATGTTTACAGGTTACCATATTATGTTTAAATATGACCAAAATGTGGTAAAAACTTACTCTAATTTGTTCAAAATAACCCATATTTTGTTCAACATTAACCATGTTTTGGACAAAATTAACCAAAATAATGGTCAAAATTAATCACAAGTAACCATATTATGATCAGAATTAACAATACTATGTTCAACCATATTATCGTTATTTATTTCATTCATTTTTGCAATTTGTCTTTTAAGTGTCAAGTTTCGTTTTATCCTGTTACGTGTAAGGTTCCACTTTTATAAGTAGTCCTATTAAAAGCATTTCCAGCCTTTGATGACCTTCATTAGTACTCCTTCTGTTTTGCTGGTTTAAAGTACTAAATTTATGTATTTTATTCAACAATTAATATAAAATGAATGAGCACACCAAGCAAGTATGTATTTGAAAAGCATTCAACTATTGTAGAGAGTAAAACCACAATAAAATTGCTGTTTTAAACATATTATTTTAAATTTAAAAGTAAACATACAATGTTTTGAATTATTATAATTTCAAACATTTTATTGTTATTACCAATGCCCGGATTTTTATGCAAACGCATATTTGTTGTCGTCAGTCTGAGATCAACATAAACTTAATATCTTTACGAATCAAGAAATTTTAAATAAAATGGCATCGATTTCTTAGTGCATATTTTTGCATATTATGCTTTAAATGCATATATTGCTGACATTGCATATTTTTGGTGCATTTTTGGAAAAAAATGGGGAAAAAAAATTTTGCAACGCACATCGCGTTGTTTTGCATATTAGGAGAAGTATCCTATAACAACAATGCGGGGAAAATGGTTGAAATCAGTTGTGTGTTATGCTGAAAATTTTGAACAATTCAAGGATGTGATGGAACGATGGTAATGCAGTACCAAAAAAAAAAAAAAATAACAAATTTACAATATATAAAATTTCGGATAATTTTTAAGTCTTCAAATTACGGATTTATCTCTGATACTATTGTAAAATTAGAGAAATCAAATCCATTGAGAATGCAAATTGAATTAATTGATAATGTCATAAATAGCATGTATGCAGTTAAGGGTAACTTAAGTAAACAAATACGTATCAAACTTGATAAAGTTTTTAGAAATATGAAGCATAAAATTTGATTTTAACTGCATAAATATCCGGTCCCTATTTATTGCATATCAACCATTATATTAATTAAACAATAATATTGTTGCCGGTGACAATAATATTGTTAAAGTAACCATAATATCTTTAAGTTTATGGTTGTAACCTTATTTTTTTAAAACATTATTTTGTCAAATTCAACCATATTTGAAGTTTCAAGGGATGTAAACACTTTATTGTTAAATATAAACAAAATATTATTAATCGTGAAAAAAGTAATGTTAAAAACAACAATAGTTTGTTTGTCGGCATTGCCATGTTTTTCTCTGCGTGTAGTTACTATTAAATTAATTACACATTACAGGTAGCTGCAATGGCAATGGAAACCCGCAAGTTTATAGAAATTAGCTTGTAACAACTTCGCCTTAACCTTATTTAAAACCACAATTACCATTTTTCTTTTCTCGAATTTAATTTCTTTTCATTGTTTGTAACAAGTTGAGTTTAATTTACATGGAAAACAGGCAAGCAGACAGACCCAAATGTCTTAGATATTTTAATTTTTTTCTAACACATCTTTTTGTACAAACCAGCTATTAAGACCCGGCGTTGCGCGGATAAAGCTTTCATGGACTTAAATATATAATCATTATATGAATTTTAATTACTTTTAACACTTTGTAAAAATATTATAGCAAGAAAAGCTCAAATATGTATAGAGTAAAATAAGACATTAATATTTACTGCTTATAAATGCTGTCAAAGATTTAATTATATTTGCTTCAAAGTATTTAAGTCAAACCGACATGAAACTACGTTTATTCTAAAAATATTTTATTATACAAAGAAATAAAATTAGAATTGACTTCAATTAAAAAATCTTTGATATTTATTAAAAAATTAATTGAATTGGCACCAGTAAGCAAATTAATAGTATCAATCAAAAAACAATGTTTTTGATGTAATTAAACGTTTAATTCAATTGATTAATATTGAACTTGCATCTCGATTTTTGAGTTTCCGCAAAATAATTTTGGAAAATTGTTCTTCATACAAAAATTCTAAAAGTGTATACGTTTTATCCCTTCTAGTCAAAATTAAAAATTTAATGAAAGTTTACAAAACAAATTTTGTATGAAAATATGCCTTAATAAATTTAATATTCGCTTATAAATACGGTTGTAAGTCTCTAGATTATTTATTTTATAGAAAACTAAAATTAACATTTGTATTTATATATTTGTTTATTAATATTAAGCTGGTTAACGTTTTTTTGTACTACTTTTTTTCCTTTTCCTTGTATAATGCACTTCTTATACGCTAATGTAATTGTCTTAATTTGGACTGTACTCCAATTATATTTTTAAATATTCAATAAAAATGTTTTAAACAAAGGCGTGTTCATAGAAAAAGTACCATTAACAAATATTTTACTACTTTTTGTCCCTAGAAATCTATTAAAGACATTTTAAATCTTAAATATGTTTATTACAACAGAATATAAAATTCCTTTTTGTCCAATTTGTCCCATAATTCGTTTACGGTAGTAAAATGTACTTTATTTACTTACTGCCTTTATGTTAAATTTTCATATTGTTGAGTTGCTTAAATTTATGTTTAAGAACATAATATTCGAATTCGAGCAAAATTATGATGTAAAAACCGTGTTTTTAAAAAGTACCAAACTCAAGAATTTTAACCCTTTTTCGCCCTTAATTGTACTGTATTTGTTTGTTGCCTTTATGTTAAAGAAAATAGGATTCAAGATGGCGCAAAATTATAATGAAAAAAAACGTGTTTAAAAAAGCACCAAAAGTACGAATTTTTATCCTGTTTTGCCGCTTCAAGTTAATATATTTACCAGTATATGACCCTAATGAGAGTTTAAGCACTTAATATGCAAACCTGCTAAATCCTCTTTTTAAATAAAGTGAGAGTTTGATGCCGTGTGGTAGAGACAGTTATGCATTGTCGACCATTTTGTAGTTTTTCTTCAATTTGAGGTGTGTCAAATTATCTTTATTTTTGATTTTTATTTTTTTTATTGTGACAAGCCACCGTAGTTAAAGAAATTCATGCAAGCAAACATTTTTAATTTAGGATTGCAGAAATAGTGTTTACAAAACGTACCAAAAGTACGAATTTTTACACATTAAAGCTAAAATTTTGTAAATCTGTATCCCTGGTAGTACTTTTGACAAAAAATTTTAAAACTTTTAAATTTTTGCAGTCTAAATGGCGTGGAACAAAATGTACGTAAAATTCTATTTTTACCCACTTTTAACCCTTTAAATGTCGATTTTCGAAATGTACTTTTTCTTGGCATGCCGATGTAGCATTAGAAATTCGTTTTAAGAATGAAGGGTTACTTAAAAAAATTGGTTACAATTTTGCACATTTTTGAATGTTCAATACCTGCCTAGTCCAAAATTCCGGGAAAAGTATAGAAAATAGCAATTTTGCTATAACATTCTATCTTCGTAACAAATTGACTGTGATCGCGAAACATTCAAACAAACAAACTTACACTTAATTCTTATAATATATAATAGGATATTTAACATTTTATGGCACTGTATTTTCAGATAACAGTTAATAGCCATAAGCACCCTAACCTAAAAGTTTTATTTTTAATTATGCCTTGTTCTGTAAATAAAAAAATAACAAAGTTTCGTTTGTATTCTTCTGAACAACCTTCAAAAAATAAACCATTAAATTTTATTATCAAATTCTCCCCATGAAAGGTGCCAACATAAAAGAGTACCATTAAATGCATTTGTTATTTTGTTTAACAAGCAGGCACTTTTGTTTTCTGATTTCAAACTCAAACTTTTAACGAACAAAAACTTAAATTTATTGCAAAAGGAAATAAATTGAGAACCAGATTATATTCGTTCTGTTTCTTTTGGAAATAAAATAAAAGTAATAATAAAGGAACAACAGACAAATTTAGGATTAAATTGAATAATTTAAAAATTACTTTGGTTAGACATAAAAGCCTGTTTACATTAGAAATTTGAGAACAACATAAATATTATCTATCAAGTAGCCTAAAAACACAAGAGCTTACAATTCAAATTTTTATAACTTTATCTCCGACAATTCAACAAAAAATATTTTATGGCTGATGAGTTGGTTAGTCTGGCCTCAGAAATAAAGAATCCTGACTGTCTGGAGGCGGTCAGAACCATGATAGGTATTATTTCGTGCCACTGTATGATAGGCAGGATAGCGGTGAGGATGGGATCTGACGTGTCATATTAGAGCGGGTTGTGTGAGCTGGCGACAGTTGCGCTCATTCTGTGTCCCTATCCCAGGCTGCAGAGCAACAGGCTGAGGTGGCTACGTAGTAAATTCTTAAGAGAATTGGAAGATATCCACGGTTGCGGGCCCTAGAATCTTAATTGATTCGTAATAGGAATTACCTGGCTGCGTAACAGAAGTCTGGGTACGGGGTACACATAGGAACGTTTTTGTTTAGTATGACTATTTTTCTTTTCGGTCCTATTTTTTTTCTTACACTTCTTTCTCTTTTCACTTTTTATTTTCCCAGTTTTAAGCTTCGTTCACAATAGGCAGCAAAATTTTCACTGGTGCTCGCAATAGAGCAACAATTTGTTTCACGACCACATAACATTTTCAATAAATTTTTGACTCAACTTTTAAAAAAAAAAACTTTAGTTACATTTTTGTTTGAAAAATGAAAGGAAAATACATGAAACACTTTGGGAAGAAATAAGAAAGAAGATAAAACGAAATTGTGAATCGTTTATTTTAGAAACCCGTCAACTCTCATTAAAAATAGGCACACTTAACGGGTTTCTGAAATAAACGATTCAATTGTTGCTCTGATGGTAAACAAAACTTAATTTCCCTGCATCTTTTAACAATCTAAAGCTACGGTCACACTTGTCAAATATTTGACGAAAAAAAACGGGACCAACAATCAAACTAAATAATCATTTTCTGTAATTACAATATTTATTTTGATTACAAATCCAGATCTTACCAAAAACAGTTTTTTGCTATGTGTAGTACTATAATTTGTTTGTTTTGAGTTACTAAGACAATGTTAAATCTCACTAACTATTAACAAAAGTAGGGGCTTAGGGCTTATTTGGTCATATATTTAATAAGTGTGACCGTGGCGCCACAGGGGTTGTGTAGAAACATATTCTGATCACAAGCATGTCTGGTAAAACAGCACAGGAATCAAGAAAAAAAATTTCCAACAAAAACGAATAAAACAATAGCAAGTTCCATTCACATTCGATTGTCGATTTGATTCTACAAAACACAACTTTCTCCAATTTTCTTATTGAATGTATTCCTAAACCTCGGAGTGAATTTGGTTCAATCTTGCTTCATATATTCTTTAACACGAAACGAGTCATGGTATTTTATTAAAATAAGGTTCAACTCATTTTTATAGTCGGCCTTTTATTTGACAGTTAAATACTTAGTGGAGGGTAACAATGATTCGGCACCGCTGAATATTGCAATTTTACTTTTTTTGGGACAAACAATTTTTGAGACATAATTGAGGTTCAATGTCGTTAATGTACTTTATCTCTTGAATTGTTCTCGGCTTATTGGCACTTTCTCTTTTAAATATCCCGAAAGAAAGAAGTCCAATGGTGTCATCAATGGTAAAATCACGTGATCGTGACGGCCAATTAACGTCGCCACGACGTGAGATAACACAGCCACTGAATTTCTCGAGCAAAAGACCCATTGTTTCGTTGGTTGTGTGGCAAGCGGAACCATCCTGTTTGAAACACATATCGCCCAGGTCCATATCCTTATTAATGGTAACTGCTTGGCCGACGTCATTTTCGAAGAAGTACGGCCCGATGATGCCACCAGCCCATAAACCGCACCCAAAAGGCTTTTCAACAATCACTCGTGGATTCTTATTTGCCTAAGAGCGGAAATTCTGCTTGTTAACGAATCCACTAAGGTGAAAGTGTCCTCGTCGCTGAAGATGCACTTCTGTAAAAGGCTTCAACAATTTGTCAAACTCTGAAATAAAGCAATGTCAAATTAAGCCGGGCAAAAAACTTGACGTTAAGTTGTGACTCACAATTAACATCGTGCATTGTGGTTGGACTACAAAATTTCACTTACAAAATTTATGATTTAAAAATATTTCATAATAAGTGCATTTTCATACTTGTGTTTTATTTTTTGAAAGTTGAACAAATTTTCATGTATTTTTTTATAAAAATAAAATATTTCAAAATAAGTAAACTAACATGACAATTTGTGTTTTTAATTTTTAATAATTTTGCCACTTATTTATAGATCGAAAAGGGCTTCAATGTAGATGGCAAAATTATTTAATTAATACAAAAAATTTGTTTATTCATGTTATTTTTCTTTTTTTCCTCAATATTTATTTATTTAAGTTTCATGTACACAGAGAAAACAGATTCGTGATCACAACCGAATTTGGCGCCAATCGAATTTCGTCGGTTGCATGTACTATCACACAATTCGGTTACAATTACTGAAAATTTCGTTGCTAAGCATAATATTTTTGATAGCAACATTTGAATTTTAGTACACTATCAGTTATAACAACAGATATTGTTAGTTGTAAGTATGATTATTAGAAATAAAAAATATGCTTACAGCCGAATATATGATAGATGCAACTGAATAAACACAAATTTGGTGTTCATAACAAAAGATTTGATTGTCTTTATCAATATTTTTTTTTAACCGGTTACATAAACCATTTTCCCGATTTATTAGAAAGGAAATCAAAATAATTCCAATAAACTAAATTTTTTGTTAGTATATTTATTTATTAATATTTTTATTTACAGTTTACAACTTATTTAATTTTATACAAACACATACATGCAGCTTTCCACATCATCCAACGGATTTCTAAAGGTGTACAGCTCATCCCCTAAAGTACCAACAAAAACAATCTTTGGATTCAATTCAACGCAATCTAAATAGTGTCTGAAGTAAAACAGAATAATTAACATGTGGATTTTACAAATCAAACAGTAATTGAGCTGTAAATTAATATGAAAATCACTAAAAAACTGAGCGATTTTCATTTAATGTATTTATAACATATTTGTTTGACCAATGTACACGCGGAGGAAAATATAAACAATATGTACATGTATATGTATTGTACATATGTATGTATGTCTAAGATATTGCCCAGATAGCATCGGATGTTTGTTAGACGATTGTCTAACTCCTCAAAGAATCTTCTGATAAGTAGCAATAATAACACATCTAAATTTTTTATTTATTAGTTTTGTATACATTTTCTGACACGCTTGCCTTTTAATCTTGGAATGAACCTTTTGCGGCTCTCCTTATGAGTCATATAACAATTACTGAGCTACCTAAATAAGAGCGTTTTTAAAACATGAAAATTCACTAGTTCATACAATTTTATTTAAACCAGCCGACGTAAGGATCTGTCAAATAAGATTTTCTAACAGGATTGTTGTTGAATTCCTGATCTAAAGGTTTGTTTCGTATAAATTGTATGAAAAAGAAGATTGATGCTCTTATTTCGGTGGCTCAGTTATATCTGTAAGCATTCCGCAAGTTGTAAGTGAATTCCTACAAGAGTCTCATAAGATTCTTGATGTGCTTTCTGAAAGCCTCATTAGAAAATTTGTACAAAAATCTCAAACGAATTCGTCTACGATCAATACACTGTGCAACAAAAAAAATGCGAAATGAAACTAGAATATTGGTAGAGTAAATCTGCCAAAGGGTTTTGAAAAGTCAGCTTGGGTTCCCGAAATGTGGGCCCCTAAAGTTTTGGAAAAAAATACACTAAATGTACTTCTGAGCTAAAATGCTATTTCAGATGTCTACAGTAAAATTGTATGGTGATTCTCTGCTTAGAATATATTAACTTTCTAACACTAATTGAAAGGGGTAATTTTTGTCCTTTTTTTAACTTCCCAACAAATGTATACTTAAACGGCACTTTAGAGGGTTAATGTCTTCAGTAAAATCGTATAGCGATTCTTTTCTTAGGATATATTAACCCTCTAACACTAATTTGAGGTGTAATTGTTGTCCTTTTTTTAACTTCCCAACAAAAGTATACTAAAATGGCACTTTAGAAGGTTAAAAAGCTCCACGAATATTCCACGAACCCAAGCTGACTTTTCAAAACCCTTTGGCAGATTTGCTCTACCGGTATTTTAGTTTTATTTCGCGTTGCAAGTGTTGAGGCTGGCGGCAATGACCCGAATTTTTTTGCACTGTGATATAAGCGTATTTCGATGTGTTGTAGAAGTATCTCGCAGAGGAATCAGCTTGCGTAACAGTTTCTCCCGTGCGAGGAATCTTTTACGATTAAAAATTGCGCTCGTGGACGATTAATGCTCTTCATGAGATTCACAGTAGATTCTTTCGATTGAAAATGCTAGCTGGATACATATATATATGTATGTATTTATAAGAAATATAATACATACATACATACATACATACATACATACATACATATGTACGTGCATACCATAATTATAAAAATACGTAAATAACTTACCCCTATTTATTAAGTTTTTGCACTTTTTTGAGTTTTTGAACGCAAACTTATTTATTTTAATATAAATTTAAAATTATTTTTTTATATTTAATGTTTTGACAGAAAATTTAGTAAACAATTGGGACATGTAGCTTTTTTTTGGTTGTGAATACCAAATAATTATATTTTCATTTGTTGTACTCGAATTGAAACTATAATAGCAATCGATAATTAGCTGCAATAAATGAATTAACATTTATATTACAAAATTTATTGACGAAAGCAAATTATTAATTGCAAAGACCAATATTTAGTATTGCCCCGTATTAAATTCGGTTGTGATTCTAACCATTAGTACTTATTTTTAGAACTAAATTAAATAAGTTATCATAACTAATAAAAGAATTGAAGGAATCATATTTCAGTTAGAATAACGTTTTAATAATCAAGAGAATTAAAAATCAGTTAGAACTATACATTTTTAATAGTTGCAATAATAAATTATGTTACTTGATCAATATTTTATTACTGCAACCGTTTCCCAACCAATTTGTTTTCTGTGTGTAATAAATATGACCTAACAATAACTAATTAATCAAATCATATCTAATAACTTTGTTTAACATATGTATGTATGTCCTGGCAGTTCCAGACAAAAAATCTCATCATTACGGTTTTTGTCCACACATGTAGGTGTTTAACGTTCTTCTGAGTTGACGAGTGCTGCAGTGTCTATTCTGCTTAAGCGAGTGTGGCCGCCATGATTTAAACTATTTCGAGTTAGTGGATTTAGATGTAGTTTCAGCCTTTTCAAATATTTTACTGCATATTTTGTAATCATAGTTTTTACGAATGGCACATTGAGAAATTTATGGATGTTTGAGTTTTTAACATATCAAGGGCCAGCTGTGATTATTTGAAGATGTTTATTTTTGCGCCTTTGAAGTTTTTCGATATTAGAGTCCGAGGTAGTGCCCCATAATTGAATACCATAACACCAGACTGGCTTTAAGATGGAGTTGCAAAGTAGAAGTTTGCAACCAAGACTAAGGACAGAGTTTCTTCCAATAAACCAATGAATTCGAATGGCTTTTAGTTTCATTTCATTTCGTATTCAAAGCGTAAAATAGCATTAAAAATTAACAGAATAACTTTCTTTGCTATGCTGGGTATCTCCTCCAGCATTCTATTACTGACCCTATGAATACCAGGTGCCTTCTTAGTGTTTATGTTACAAATAGCCTTTTCTATTTCTCTTATCTCAAATCTTAGGGGAATAGCTGATCCAACATTAACAGGCAGTAACTCGACTGCTATTTTTTTGGGGTAAATACGTTTTTCATGTGACTGACAAAAAGAATTCCTTTTTCAGTATCGTTTCTTGCTCAACTACTATTCAAGTTTCTTAATGATGGCTAAGAGATAAGTGGCCTTTTTAGATTTCTAGCCCTTAAAATATTTTTCCAACTTTCTTAGCCTTTTTATTTGTGTAATCTTTAATTAAATTATTTTGAATATCTTTTATTATTTTTGATTTTTTTGAGGGTAATGCTGGATTGTTGAGCAGTTAGAGTAAGATAACTGTCAGAATTAGCAATTTACAAATTGTATTAAAAAAAATACGACCCTTTGCTGTTATAAGTCGTAGCCCTCAGAAGGTATGTTGAGCGATATAATCGCTAGCGGCCAGGTAACAGAGTACTAATTACATATTGTATTTATACTATATCGATTTAGCTCTTCAACACAAATGCTCGTTAATTGCAGATAATCCTCACAATGATCAAACATGAAGAAGTGTTTTTATCAAAATGACAGAACCTCCACAAGCTCTATTTCGAGGGCCCTTGGTATATAATATAACATATGTTTATCCATTGATTTTTAACGTATTTCTTGAGGCCAGATGAGATTCAGAAACCGTCATAACTTCAATATGTTTATTTTTAAGAAAGTATTCCAGTTCATTTTTATGTTGACGGATGCCGTTTGCGTTCCAAAAACAAATTTTTAAACGATTCATGGCTTGTGAAGTACAGCTTGCATTAACATCGATTGGATTCTTATAAATTTCTGCATCATATCACCCATTGTGTTTGTAAATTATTAATGTTATTAACAGGTTTTATATTTTTTTTTCTTCAAAAATTACCCATAGTGCTTGGCAAAGACCTTTTTTATTGTAATTATTAAAAAGCTTTGTATGTTTTTATTGCCTAAGGCTCTATCCATCATCATCGATGTCCAAACTTTTGCTTTTAAAGGTCTTTTTACCAAATGCCAAATTAATGGCAATTAAAATGTAAATGGTTATTATTGCTTCTAGATTATGATTTACCGCATTTTTGTTACAAAATATTCATAATTTATGCAGAATAGTTTCATTTATTAAAATTTGAGTTTTTTCTCTTTGTTGCATTGTTCTTTGTCATTTTTATTTTATTAACTTTCTCAAGCCAAAAATTATAATTTTTAATCTGGTTTGAGAAAATGACCAAACTTTAAACTATTTTTTTTTCTTGGGAATCTAAACATTAAAATATAAAATTGTATTTAGTTGAGAGGGGGGGAAAAAATTAATGAATAAATTAACTTTCTTTATCGAAATATCTTTTTGGTAAATTTCTAATGACAGTAGGCCTGGTTTTGAGAAAAAGTGAATTTAATAACCCAGTATTGAAATTAACTGGAAACCCTTTAACTACAAACAAAAAAGAAGAAAAACATCAAAGGGGACAAATCATTAAAATATGTGAAAGAGAAAAACACAAATTGAATTAATAAAATAGAAAGTGAAAATTAACATAAATTCTCAAAATAATTTAACAACAAATTTGAATTTTAAATTAATCCAATTAAATTTGGAAACAATTTTGTTAGTGTTTTTTTTTTATTTACATTTTTCTTTTATTTGAATGTCGTAGTGATTTGACTATTTTATTTCATATTTTTTATGTTTGATGAAATTAATTTAGTGTTAAATGTATTATAAATAATAAGTTTTGCAGTAGCAAAATTAAAAAAAAAAAAAAAACGCATAACCCATCATTTACTAATTTATTTGGTTTTTATTTTCATGTTTTTATTTTCATTTATTTGCGTTTATTTATCTATATTGTTCATCTTTAACACGAATGAGTTAAATTAACAACATTTCATTAGAGTATTTTTTAGTATTAACAACTTTGATAGCAAATCAACAAACACTTTCAACTACAGAAGCTCCAGCAGTTGCAAACACTCAACCAACCTTCAGATATCCATCCATCCATTAACAGCAGCAGCCAATTCATTGCTACCAAGTGAAAGTTCTTCTTTTTGTGTTGGATTTTTTATTTTTTTTTAAGTTTTGGAATGTACTCGTAAATTATTCTGCACAAGCAATTTTTTTAAATTAGTTTTTAATTAAATAATAATGTTCAATATGTGCAATACTTACATCTTTAAAGCTTTGATGAATAATTTAATTGACTCACTGGTCTATAAAACTACTTATAATGTTGGAAAGTTATTTCGAAATGTTTCCCTAAGAAATTAAATTTCTCAAGCCATTGAAAACGGTTTGAGCATTATGCTCGATATCAAATGAAAAAGTCATTTTATATCAAAGGTTTGACTATGTGTTTGTTGGAAACACTCCTCATTGTCATATTCTGAATTCATATTTTCTGGTTGTATTTTTGTGGCAGTTTTTGATGAAAGATAATTGCATGGTTGGAAAAAAGTACCATTGTATTAATTTTAGTCCTTTTAAACCTTTAATATTACTCTGCTAGACAAGACGTCGCAACGCTGACACATTATGACCTCAGTACAATGACAAGTGTCTTCGTTTTCATCCCATGACACTTTTCATTATTGTGATGTCCATCACGACCAAATTTTTATCAGGCGAAATTATGTCATCAAAGGAATGACGCATAGTCATCACAGAAATGATGAATCGAAGTGAGTTTAATAAAACATTTCATCAGTGCGATGACACGGTAACTTTGGTGATAGAACTCATTAGGCTCATTTTAACGACAATTTGTCATTGGGATCGACTTAAGTCAAAGTTAGAGAATATTATTATCTTACTACTTACCCGTTACACATGTTTGTTTCGCTTGTGTTGTATTCCGCCCTTTATTTACAGAATAACTCTCAATTATAAAACACCAGCTTTATGCCCGATATGGTTTTTGTAACCATTCTACTTTGAAAATTGGATGAATTTTACTAAATAATTAAGACAAATTGAATATGGGAATTTTTGCTTATTATTTTACTTTTTAAACATGAAAATAATATTAATTACACACATTGAATTGATGTCACTGTAGTCATAAATGACGCATTAAATATGGCAAAATATTTTGTTGACACCAAAACATTGATGTCACAATTCTGATGTTAGGGTTTCATCAATATGAAGATGTATTTTTCTATGAGTGTATGGAACACCATTTAAGATAATCCGCATAAAAATTTTGTCACTTAACTGAGCGTGTAAAATAAAATATTTGTAGGACTAATTCATCCACTTAAAGAGCATTAAATTCGTGGCCCTTTGTTCTTCATGTATATTTAGTTCTTCATATCGCACTAGTTCAACAATAGTGTATTAACTCAAAATTTTTCTCTTTTCTTTTTTTGGAAAAAAAACGAAACGTTTTATATGCATTCATATCTAACCGCTGTAAAAATATCATGCTATTTGGTTTACTTTTTGGTAATGAAACTGTTGGTTTAAGAATTCTTTCGCACATATGCGTTTTATGTAAAATTAAAAATTGGTTTGCTTCTACTGATTTTTTTAATTTTGAGTTAATACACTATTGTTGAACAAGAGCGATATGGGAGAAGAGTTCTATTTCTTGAGATCTGATTGAAATGAGTGGTGGATATACGAAACGTCCAATTCGCTCCTTTTTTTTTAGTCAAAGATTCAAGCAAGAATACTTAAGAAAATTCGGAATTCAGTTCTAATAATATTAAGAAAATTATATAAAAAATCGTTCTAGGACAATTAAGATTAAATAGTACAACTTTAAAAGTAACATTGAACAGTTTGAACACTCACTTTCCCTACCCTGGTACGTCGATAATAAAAGTGTGACGCAACGAGAAGAAAACAAAAATTCAATGAAAATAATCAATTCGAAAAGAAACAGCAATAGTTGCACAGAAAACTTATTGCTTATTTTACGCATAAAGACCGTAATACATTTGTATCCGTGGGAACTTGTGTAAATATTTATGCTTGTTACAGTGTTTCAAGAAAGTCTTTTGACAAGTTAATAAAATATTTTAAAACAAAATTTACAATAATGTGTGCAGCATATTTCCAATAGTTATTTCTTAAAATAAATCTTTTTGTTATAAAACTTTTTTGACTTACTGTTTATTAATGCAAATATATTTCTAGTTGTTGCGTACGTACATATTTTGTTAGGGTGTGTAAGAGAGTATTGCTTATAGAGAATAAATATCCGCATTTGCAATAAAATTCTTATCCGGTTCCCTAACGTAAACATAATTTAAAACAAAAATAATGTGAATGAGCGTAAAATAATAAAATTTAATTAGTTATATTTTACATGGCCATTTGGTAACGTGAAGTTAATTTTAGCTGTTACACTTAGACCTATCGATACATTGTGTTACTACGGAATACTGTTTAAACAAAACTTCCCACGAAACTCCGGTGTTATATTCAAATATTTAATGGTTCCTTGAAGGTAGCAGATGCCACGCGCTATAAGTTTTCGTTTCTTGCCAGCGCAGGACAATTACATTGGGTGATGCCGTTCGCTCTTCTCCTTGTTTTTAGTTCAAAAGATATTTCTGAATTCTAGACACTGCACATGTCGTCCAACAGCACAACGTCCATATAAGAAACGTTCTTGCTGATCATCAGTGGGGGAGATGCAGTACGCTTGTTACCTACATACAGGAAGCCAGTAAATCTGCAATCATTATTTTCGACCAATCTATTAATTTTAACATCAAAAATCCTTTCCAAAAGTCCAAGATTACAAGAACTCATGAGGTTTAAGGTTTAAGGTTTATTTATTTGTGTCTTTCCTATGCAACAAGATTAGATCTTATTATTACAGCATAGAAATTTTAATTAGAATAAACATGTTGATTATAAATTATTCTAGAGAGTTTACATATAAATACTTATAAATTAATTAGTTTAAAGATAAAAAGATTTTTATTCAAAAGTGATGTGAAATTGAAGAATTAAAATGCAGAAACTTTGTCTAAATAAATGAAAAATATGATAAATAACAGTATAAAAGTTAAGTTGTAGAATACAATTTAAAAATTTCTTTTTTAAACTTGAATGCGTTACTATTTTGCTGAATGTTGTGAGGTAATGAGTTCCAAAGTCTGATAGTTCCGGTGAAAAAATGCGAGGAAGAGACAAGAGTTCGGTATCTCAAAGAAATTATCTTATTTCCCCTATTTGATCTTGTGAATGAAATTCGTTCATAAAGGTAGGCGGGTACTTTGTCATATATAATTTTATGTATACAAATGAGGCTTCTAATTTTAAGAAAATTTTCAAAAGTAACTCCGTAAAGTTTAGTTTTATGCGAAGAAATACTGTCATACTTTTTCAGACCATAAACATATCTAATAATATTATTGTTTATCATATTAAGTTTTCCCATGCTGGTCGAGTCGCAATTGGCAAATAATTCACAGCCATAAAGTAAACAAGGCATTAGATACGCCTTCGCAATAAGAATTCTTGTTTTTAGTGGTGTAAAATAATGTGTTGACCATAATGTTCGTAGCATGCCATACATTCTGCCGACAATTCTATTTACATGATTGCACCATGAAAGAGTGTCATTAATAATTATGCCAAGATTTTTTACCGAAGTAACAATTTCAATCTTATTGTTGTTTAGAAGAACATTAAAATCACGATTTAGATTAAGGGTTCTTTTATGGATTACCATGCATTTAGATTTACCAGGATTAAGGCTTAGCCCATTTCCCGAAGCCCAATGATGAATTCGATTTAAATCATCATTAATTTTCACTATCGATTCATCAATTGACTGCACAGTGCTATTTAAGTAGACCTGTACATCATCAGCATACATATGTATTTTGCAGTGCCTTAACTGTAAAGGGAGATCATTAACGTACAAAGCGAATAGAAGAGGTCCCAATATTGATCCCTGAGGAACACCTTTCGTTACAGATATAGAATTAGACGAGTTCCTATTCATGCATACAGATTGGGTGCGATTCGCAAGGTATGAAAACATTAATTTGCATGAGGTACTTGAAAAATTAAACATATTCTTAAGTTTGAAACATAATATATTGTGGTCCACTGTATCGAATGCTTTTGAGTGATCCAGAAGTATTAAAAAGTCAACAAAACCATCATCAATATGCCGTCGTATGTCCTCAGTTACATTAAGAAGAGCGGTTACACAACTATGCTTTGGGCGGAAACCTGATTGGTATTCAGAAAGTAGTTGGTGTTGATTCAAAAAAGTTGTAAGTTGATTATGTAGTAATCTCTCAAGTACTTTAGAAAGATATGGCAATATAGCAATTGGTCTAAATTCCGAATTTTGCTTTGGAACCGGTATTATTCTTGCATGTTTCCATTTGGCCGGGTAAGAGCTTGTAGTAATGATGGCATTATACAGATGAGTTATGTATGGTAATAGAAGAGGCAGCATTAATTTAACAAACTTAGGGTGAATATTGTCTGCACCAACTGCATTCGATTTGATTCCTAAACAGCAAGATAAGACATCCATTTGATCAACACATTGAAAGTTAAATCTATCGATAAGGTCGTCATTATCATTGTCTGCATTATTGTTAATATCATAAAAGTTTGGATTAGACAGTATCATTGGTATATTAACAAATGACTCATTAAGGTGGTGCTACTAAGTCTGACAAGATCAATGTTCTAATATGTGCTACTAGAACCTAAATTAACTTGATGTCCAACTGCTGGGCATTCTCGTTTAGAGACACTCGATCCCGGCGAAAGCTGTACGGCTCATATATAAAAGATTTACTGAAAAACTTTTTGTGGTATCACATAAACCTATAGGACCCAGGGAATAAAATAGGTCCTGGACTGGATGTTGGTAAAGACCCTTCCGGAGTAATTAGTTGCTCTGTTTTAAGCTCAAACAGCAGCATGGAACACCCTTAAAAAATGACGGGTAAGGGGTACATTTTCGTCCGTTACCTAGCCTGTTGGTAAATCTACCACTGTGCTGTTGCTCTTGCACTCAAAGCAAGATAGCTTCAATTCTTAAGCAGGGGATACGTACATTTTGCAGGCATGGTTTTCCTCATCTGGTGTAGACGTTTGTAGACTCATTGTTTTAACCCAGAGCTTCGTGAAGCAAGGCCAACCATGACAGGTAGTCAACTTAATGTTGAAGCCAAATGCTAGTTTTGATGTCGGGAACAAGGAATTCGAACCACGATTAGCAGTTTAACCGTAAAAGTGAAAATTAAAACTGCAGTTGTCAATACAATAACTAATTTGAGCCAAATGGTCCGTTAGCTCTTTATATGGCTGTGCCCATTATCTGTGACTCCCGTGCCATAAATTGCAACAAACAATTGCTTTGTAAGAAAGTTCCCGCTTTGAATTGTAAAATAAACTCACGAATAAAAGAGGGGGAGAAAAAAATTAAAACTTAAAAATAAATAAAAATGTATTGAATATTTACACGGAAGAGGTAAGTATTTTGTTCTTGGTACATATTTTCATTGCTTATTTTCATTGCTTATCTACATTTCTTTTAACATTTTTCAAAAATATTCGAATGTTTTCAAAGCTATTTTGTCAACAACAAACATTAGAGTCGCACTTTATATAATATGGTGTATCTGTCAGTTGTATTTTTTAAATTTGAGTAAATTTTGATTTGTGTTACTCGCGTTCTCAACGTCTGCAATGTCACATTGGCTTTGAGTGCAATGTTATGACGTTTATAACGTAACACCGTAATCTGTTTGGATAGATTTCGCCATGAGTTACATATGCATTATTTTTCTCCCTTTTTGAGAAACGATGGAATAGTTTGTTTTACACCTTTTCGATGCGAGAAGTTCTCACCAAAGTTACAGAACATGGGTACTGGTATCTTGGTCTGAAAACCCATCCATCTGGAGTTCTTCGCAGTATATTAAGGATGGCCTCCTTGGAGTGTACTCAGACGTATGGCCTGCATTGTACTAAACGCTTTATTAAAAAATAACCTTTGTACCTTTGTTGGCTGGCAGGCACCACAGTGGTGCAGAGGTTAGAACTCAAAGAATTCTGATGAAAGAATTTGGTGATTCTTGAAACATGTAAATTCAAACCAGGTTCGAGCCCCAGCTCAGCCAAGAAAATGATCAATAAATTTTAACAAAATTCCAAGTTGTAAAATTTCCTTCCTTCAGTAAAAATAATATAATGAAAATTAAATTTGATGAACTCAAGCCTAACTAAAAATATCCAAATTAAAGTTAACAGTTCAACTAAAAATTGCTCCGCTTAAATTTTTTTAACAGTTCGTCGATTCTTAATTAAGAGTAGCCTTACAGGGTTAAACGTTAAAGTAAACTAACGAAAACAAATACAAAAATAACAATAAAAGCCACCATCTTAGGAATTCTCTTTTAATTTATTCAACCAGCATCCAAAATTTATAAAACAAATGTTTATGAATGTACAAAAAAGCAAAAACCAGTAAATCAGTTAAAGCCAATTTAATTTCCATTAACTTAAGCATAGACATACATATAAATATATACATGCATATGTAAATACATATCTACAATATGTATATACCCTGCAGGAGATTAAAGGCCCAACCATAATATGCATAGCCTTGCTTCACCTTCTGTCAAAAATTAACAAAAAGTCTCTCAAATGTATTGAAAAAAAAAAACAAAAATAAATTCAACAAACATTTGATTCCGTACGGAATGTGCGATCAGTTTCGCACTTTGCTTAAGCAAATGACAGTTTCATAAAATTAAACAAAAAGTTTCCTTAAGTTCAATATGATTTACATGTATTCGTACATTTGCTTAAGTCAACTTAAGCACATTATGGCTGGGCCTTTAGAGTTAATTGTCAAAATGCCACTTGTACAATAACTATAAAAAGAGAAACTAGGGCTTACGGGGCTAGAGTTTTTTTTTTCTATAGATATACTTATTCCCATTATCAAAAAACGCTGATGCAATAAACACATACTAATACGACATTAAGCCATCCATCCCTCCATCCATTCATTCATAGATACAGATTTGCAACAATTTTTGGCAAGAAAGTTTTTTGTTGTAATTTTTGTAATACTTGTACGTTTTCTAAATAATCGTACAAACATGTTGTTTTCTCAATTATTAACGCTCAAAATATTTTTAATGTGGTTGCATAGAACACACCCTGATTATTTAAAAAAAATCGGGATTTAAGGTTCAAATTATAATGGAAAATAGTCGTAGTCATAGTTATAGGTACACACATAAACAAAAGTTCAAACAAATTTCCATTTAAGAATTAAGTTTTGAGAAAAACGTATTTAAAGTTCCATAACACCCTTTTAGGTACCAGAATCCACTCTTAAGTCCAAACCCGTTTTTTGACACATTTGTTCCTTTAGCTTCTAATTATTGTTAAAGCTAAGACTCGAGCTCTATTTGTACATCTGACCTTCAAGTTGTGCTGAAAAAAGTCAACAGGAAAAAGAAAGACAAAAATCAAAAAAATAAAATGTACTTTGGACTTTAAGAAGAATTCTTGACAAAAGTACGGAAAAACAGAATCAAGGAAAAACATGTAAAATCAATTAAAAATACAGGTTAAAATACAATTTGGTTTAACCCATTAACGCCGGATGGGTAGAAAAATACCCAAAAAAAGAGCCTTTTTAGAAAAATTATATTTAAAGTTAGGTAAGACATATCGAAATATGCTTTGATAAACTGATAGACAAGGAATTGAACCATGCAAAACAGGTTAACGGGATTTTTTAGCATTAAATTTTGGAGGGAAACTTAATAGGTCAAATGTAGGAAAATTTGTAATGTCATAATATTTTAAAAGGAACGGCTTTGTAAAAGGGGGGAAAGGAAAATCCCATAAATCCTATTGGGCCTACATAGCCCTATATATGCTCTGTTATGAAAAAAATATTTACTTTAGTTGCTCCACTCATTTAGAATATATGTAAAAATAACGGAATGGGTATTTAAATACCCACTTCGACACTAAAGAGTTCTCAACTAATAAGTTTTAAGTAAAAAAACAATTTTTTTTAAGAGATCAAAAACTGTTTTATTATGTATTTCTGCCAGTTTACGTTTAAAATAATTGTTTTATTATTGAGATTTTTTTATTATTTTAATATTTTTTGGAATACCGTCATGAAATTGTGCAAAACAGTCCTTTGGATGTAAATTTACATTACATTTTGAGCAGCCGAACTCTGTCTTGCCCACACATTGTCCACAACGGCTACGTTTTCCAATCTTATTTATTGTGTGATTAAATTTATCCGTGCGCCTTGCAATTTGTTGTGCATTTGTGAAACTTTTTACAGAAGCACCACATCGGCTTTCTGGAATTGTTACCAATAACTCAACAACACTCAAGCGAAAGTCCAATTGGCTCATTATTGTCGCACCTTCACATCTTCTACACATGCAGTGTAGTTTCCAGGCATTCAACATCTCTGCATCCATTGCATTTGTGAGCAGCGGCCAATACCATTTTTTCCCTCGAACTCGGATGCGGTAATTGTTCATGGCATTGTCGAACAAATCAACTCCACCCATCCGCTGATTGTATGCGTGGACTAGATATGGTTGCTCAATATTGGCCATTTTCCGGTTTTTACGGTCAAATCTCTTCGCACGGCACATTGGCTCCAAGCCCAAAAAATTGGACATTACAGTGACCACCTACAACAAAAGTAATACATATTGAAGTGTGTTATCTACTATATACATATATATAGGATTATGTAAATATTTATATACTTACCGAATTATAATTCCAACGCACTGCGATCAAATTATTGCTTTCATCGAAACAAAAATCAGACGAACCTCGAGGTTTCTTTTTCATTAACTTCTACTTCTTCTACTGATCTTCCAGTAAAGCGTAATTGGTTCGATTGTCGCAAACAGTACCTGTCGCAAAGTAGCCTTTTTGAGATAATGTGCACATCAGCTTACTTTATAAAAAAAAATAAAAATTATTTCTGTAAGTTTTTTCAAGCGTGATAGATTACGTTCCACGCGACTTAACTTCGCAACCAGCACACAAAAAATTTTTTCACTCATACGTTTTCCAGATTGTGTTAAATAAAATTTTATTTAGAACACATTTATGCCGAAGTGGGTAGAAAAATACCCAGACACCACAGGTGCCGGTACCACAGATAAAAAAAAATTTATAATTCCATATCAATGTAAATAGCCTAAATACCGTCTGTGCGAAATTTTATCGAAATCAGACAACGAATTCGTGGGTCAGGCAGTAATGGGTTAAGGATTGATGTTTGGCTATTGACGTCAGCAGTCGTCGATGGCTGCGAGTGTAAGACGGCAAATCCATCTGAGGAGATCGAGTGGTTGCGATCGAAACATGTCATGGTAACCTGCCGGCCAGGGTATAAAGATGATCAATAACAATTTTAATTAATTTTGATGTTGTAAAATTCCTTTCTTCATAAAAATAATTTAATGAAAATTAAATTTGATGAACTTGAGCCGAATTCAAATATTAAAAATATATTTGTAATATATTCTTTAAGTTACTTATTAGCTTGTATTTTATTTGTTCATTTAACTTTAAAACTCTTTTGCCAACTTGCCTCAATAATGCCTTCTTGGCGCTGAGGCCAAATTGAAATTTGTAAAATTACTTTGTCCAAATAAAGTAAACAACTACAACTCATTTGTAGTTGTTAAAAACAAAAAAAAAAAAAAAAACTCAGGAGTTTGATGGTGAAAGAGGAAATAAGAATCGAAGAGTGTGGATTGTGAAGAAAGGGTTTTTATAAGTTTTCTATTGAGAGGAAAAGATGGAATAGGATTGACATACACACGATGCAATGCATTTACGCAATCTAGCAAATTAAATTCATCTTCATTAATTTTTCATTCATTCCAGATTACATCAACATCAAAACGCTTTGATATTTTCGGGTTGCATTGAAACAGATTGCATGTACATAGATTGCACTGTCTGTACCCAGCATAACCTATCATTATCCCTTACTGAATTCGAATACGTATACATAAATCCAGACTAGTTAAATTTAGAATAAACTTGTCCAATTTGTAATGTACTTATAATTATGTCTTGTATTGTGCTGGTATTCATGGCATTACAAGTGTTCCCAAGTATTTTCTATTTAATTTTATGGTTAAAACACGTTTTTGAAGGAGAGAAAAGTTAAACAATAAATTGCTTTAACCATTATGTAATAAGATTTTTACAGTTATATACTTATAACTTATGTAAATGTATTTTTAAACTGTTAACATATGTTTTCAAATGAGCCAGATGTTTTAACAAGTCGCAGTATGAATGAATTAGAGATGTAAAAAAATGATCTCTAAAATTATTAATTGTTTAATTTAAACACTTTTTCTACCCTAAGACTTACAAGGTGTTAAACTAATCACAACAAACGTCAATTCCATATGGAGCCAGCATAATACCTTTTGAGGTTGCTAATGTTTTATTTAAAATATTTATTACTTAACATTTATCCGAAACAGTGCTGCCAATTTAGCTTTTCTTGTAATAAAAATTACTATGCAAATTTGGCTAATTTATCACAGATCCTACAAAAAGTTTACTCCTAAAAACTTCAGATTCTTGGCGAAGGGTGTTAAATATTCGGCAACGTTATATACATATATAATTTTACTTCTTGTCAATAAATTAACAAAGCCCCATACGAAGTTATCCAGAGACGTTTAGTCGCACGAACGAGGGGTCGCAGAACCACTTCTGAAAAAAATGTATGGAAACAAAAATCAGCATTTATGGCTCGATAGCGCTCGCCATTCACCGTAACGGCAGCTCCTTGTTCATTTCAAAATTAAGAAGGACATATGATGCTGCCTGCGTGTAAACCGCACCAAACAGTCAATTTTAATGGATGTAATGGTGATCCGTTAACGGCTTGAGAATTGTCTTCGCTGTAAATAAAGTTATTTTGCTTATTGAGCTTCATCACTTAACATAATTCTTTAATGAAAATGCTCATCTTTGGCCAGTTTCAAATGAACCCAGTCCAAAAAAGGCGAAGTAAACAATGGCTTCAATTCTTGCACGATCTGTATTTGTATATCCTTACGTAAAGTTATCCACGAAGTCGAAGGGCAAAAGCCAGCAAGTGGAGAACGACGTCAAACCGGCATTTTAGCATCTACTTCAAAACTTCGCAATACAGCAGCAAAATGTTCTTAAGTACGCATGTATATTAAGCAATTTTTTGTATTTCGGAAACTGCATTCTAAAAGTTTTAAGTATTTGAGAAAAGAAATAAAAATATTTATTCACAAAACTTAACCGATCCCAAACAAATGTTATTTAGTTTTTTCATCGTATTGAATGGCTTTGACAGTTGCAGTTATTAAAGTTTGTTTTTCTTTCCAATTCCGTTGAAAACAGTTTGGTGCTGTTGAATTATTAAGTGTGTGACTGAATGAATGTGTTTTGCCACAAATCATTAAACCAGAGACTTGTGACACATTAGTAAACAATTTAAGCAAAAGTGCAAATAATGCGTCAGTCATTAAAGTGAAATGAAAGAGAAATTACAAAATAAACAAATAAAAAAAAATCAGCTAAACGATTAGAAATAAAAAACAAATGTTTAAAGAGTTATAAAGAAATTAGAAGACAAAATGCTTACAAAAGCTTAAATAAAGTTTGACTAAAATCACAGTTAGAAAATCGTGAATAAAATCAGATTTAAATCACTAACCTTAAAAATATTTTACAGCCTCTTCAAAATCTTTAGTATTCCATTTCCATCCTAGAGAGAAGCGAACGGACACCAAAGTAGTCTGTGAAATGTTTGTGGTGGTAGAGACACTTTATATGAATAAGATCTATCACTTTTACATGGGGTTGTCATTGGATGGGGTCAATTGACACCATTTGACCAGTCACACGTCTATTTTCAATGAACGTGTTTAGAGTTATTTATTACAATGTATTATTATTTCAATACAAATTAGTATTGTTTCAATAAAACAAGTTCTGGTACTAAATTTAAGTAAGTCCAAAAAAATGTGTTCCACCACCAGTGGAGACTGTACTGTAATTCATTGCTCTTTCTACATTTTAGTTCTTCACATATCAGTTAAGTGATTGGTTCTCCTTTCACTGGTCATGAGTTCTTTATTTTTAAACTTGTTCTATTTCCACAAATCCCAGGACCAGTCTGTTGGCACTATTGACACAAATTTCCCGTAGGTCTGTTACAGTTTTCTAGTTTTCAAAGCATCAGTTATTTTTATTCACACTGTACCTATTGACATGATAACTCATGTTTATTTATATCACATAGATTCAAAATAAAAATCATTTCATAGTTCATTATACTACGAAAAAATATACATGAACTTCATAAGACAAAACATTAAAAATCAATTGAAGTACCTCAGGATGATGATTAAGTGTTTTGAAGATGATCATTATAATTGTGAAACATAAAAAGATTTTTATTATTGAACATTGGAAGTTCAAACTACTTTAATGTTATGAAAACTTGATTTGATGGATTAAACATACGATAATCATAATTAAGAAATCAAAGTCAGCAAATATTTCGAAATTATTGACATTTGGGTAAGATTCGTAATAAAAATGAAGGGTGGCATAAGTTATATTGTGTCCAAAAATTTCCTAAAATAGGAAATACTAACAAAGTATATTCCGGAAAATGCTGAATGTACACGACTTGTTTTTTACATCTGACTTGTCAAATTTTCCACTGCCAAATACATACATGTCGTGTGTTACCTTTATAAAATTGCTTCCGCAAAAGTCAGATGCAAAGTCATGTGACAAAATTTCAATTAGAGCATGCTTTATTTTCTTCTGGCAAACCATCTGACAACAGCTGTGTCAGAAATCTATACCGCGAATAAATCGGCAGCGGCAGTTAACTGTTAACGGAATCATTAGCCGGCTGAAGTTAGTATTTTACAATACCGATATATGCATGATCATTTCACCATTGAATAGAAATTGTGTACATATATGTATAAAAAACGTTTCATTATAATATACTAAATTGGTATCTTAAAATTTTAAGACGGCTGAAATCTTTTATGGCACAAATGAATATTTTTATGGCGGCAAGATGCTATTTTGAAACCAAGAACTACTTGGATTTGTGCAAAAACTTTGCGAAAAAAGAGCCAATGTCAGAAGCAAATTACATGTACGTCTGTGACCGGGTGTTATAAACCTTATGTAAAACGGAATTTTTGACAGACATGCACAATTACACGTGAATGAAAAGATGTCAAGTCAGATGTGTCGTGTATATGTTCCTTAAGAAATTTGTAATATCTGACATAAAATTTGGTATCATCGAAAAGGAGCAGCATTCAATGATATAAACAAATTGATCACTTGCGACCTACTTATTGAGATATTTAACTAATTACATATTTATGAGAAGGGAAGTTTAAATCTGGTTGCCCGTCTGTTGAAATGGGGTTTCCGAAGCCCCCAGGTATGATGGGGGCTTGGTTTGTATACATTTCTATCAGGTATTCTTATTATAATTTTGCTATTGAAATTGAGCTAGATCGGTGCAAAAATGGCTGAGATATGAGCAAAAAAACACGAATACCTCTAATTTTTTGCAAAAATCCCTTGTTGTTGTTATTTTATTTATTTTGTCTGTATATCTGGCGAACGGCAAGAGCCGTGGTACCTCCGGTACAAAAAATATCAAAAATTGTACAAGAGCCTGAATTTTTGGACTTTCATATGACCCACGGTTATATCTTATATATCAAAAGATCGGAAATCTTAAGAGAAAATATTTACCGAAAAACTCGGTTCAGATACAAAAAAAATTATGACCAAAATATAAATTTTTTTTTGGAAAATATGCATTTTCGGGAACTATAGTCCAATTTTTATAATCCAAGTAAATAGTAAATTTCTTTTCTGAAAACGTCGGTACTTAAATCTGTCAAATCAGTTGAAAAATGGCTGAGTTATTATCAAAATATGTACTGAAATCCCAAAAATTACTCCTTTTTTATACCCTTTACCGAAGGTCAAAGGGTATATATAACTTTGTCATACCGTTTGTAATTTCTACAATATTGATCCTACACCCTATAAAGTGTATATATTCTGGGTCCTAATGAAAACACAAAAATATTCTAAATCCGTCCGTTCTTAGCTTTGAGTTATGATTTAATTGTCCACATTTTGAAACATTGTCACCCATTAAGATTTAACAAATATTACAAGCACACCCTTTAAACAATATTTAATGGTTGCGATATGAAAAAAGGTCAAATTACACAATTTCCTTTTATTTGTTTTTATATCTGATTTTAAAAAACAACAACAAAATGACGCTCAGACAGTGACATAACTTCATCGTAAAAAGTGTTACATGTTGAACTCCAAAACCGTCCAAAAAAATAAAACACAGAAAAACATACATTAAGAAGAAAAGAGAGAAGCAAACCAGAGCTAAAGAAATAAAAGTCAATGCGAAGCAACAAAAAAAGCCGGTACAAAAAATCACAAGCACATGTAAAGTAAATTATTGTGTAGTTTTAACTTGATTTCAATACAAATTAACTTTCTTTTCGGCCATTTAGGTAAATGGTATTGAAGAAAACCTAAACAAATAAAATAAATTAAATTGATGTCAAAATTACAATCAGAAACATACATACATACAGTTTCATTACTGCAATTAAAACGTTCGGCCCATTGTGCATTGAAATTGTGATTAAGTTTGATAAAATTGTTCAAATTGTTAACCGGCGGGACAACCAAACTAAGTGTTGTTTACACTAGCCCACAAATCTTTCGCGATTTGACAAAAATGCATTTCTGATCTAATTATTGAAAAGTGGCTACAAACTTATGATCAGGGAAACATGCAATTACCTGTTTATTCTTGTGCGACGAAGGAAGGCAGAAGCAATATATTTATCCGTTTTAGAGCTTTTAATGAATTTTGGTATCGATTTGTTTGTGAACAATTTGCATATTTTAGTTATTGCAGCATTTTTATTGCCCACATAATTGCACGTTTTGAAGCATATTTTAATACATGTGTAGCAAATAAAAAAAAATTGCTTAAAATTCTAGATAACAGATGCATTTTCTGTTGCTTAAATTTCGCCATCTACATTTAATTTTCACTCTACAATTGTCAGGCAAAGCAAGTTTTCGTTGAAGATAAATGTTATTCCAAACTGTAAATTTTTTTATATATGCAAAACTTAAGAAGAAAGCAATTATATAAATTTGTGCTGATATGTATATAGAAATCTAGACGTATCATTTAGTCTGATCGAATCAGAATCACTTTTTAAAGTGATCTTTTCGTGTCTGTCCGTCTATCTGGCTTGTTGTCTGCCCATATAAACTAGAGTTTGCTAAAAACCGTAAAGATTTGAAACCGCGGTTTCGATTTCGGTTGAAACCGAACAGCAATCCCTAATATAAACCCTGTGCGGAAAGCAAAAGTAGCAGTATTTAGATAATTTGATAAATATTAGTAGTTATGTTTTAATGGTCATAAGAACAACACCTATGTAAAATGTGAGAATCGGTATATAATATCACATAGTCCCCATGCAAACTTCTTTCTTTATATCCATTAACCATTTCATCATGTTCGTATAAAGATTAAATTTGGCCCAAAACATCTTACTGCCAATTAAATATGGTTAAATCGATTCAGATTTAAACATACAGCTTCCATTCAAATACCAATCCCTAAAATATTCAAGCTATTTTATTCCTTTAAATGTTAATTTAATTTAAGACAAAATATAACATCCATATACAAATAACTCTTATATGAATCATAACCTCGTAACATAACTTTATTCTGATGATCCCATAATAAAGTTTATTCCAATGCAAATATTAAATTGTGGAATATTTTGCTCTCAAGCCATATTTTTTTAAAAATTTTAGTGCATATTTTCAAATTATTAACCTGTAAACTTGGTTGCATTACTTACTTTGTTGTTGGCAAATAGTACTGAGGTAATTAAACGAATAAAATTTATGTGTAATTTTGTTTTTGGAGTTAAATTTTTAATGCAATTACCCGAATTGGGTTATTAAGCGTATGACAAAATTAACGTGGATTTTTGTTTGAAAAATGGAAGAAATTCAAAATTCAAGGTAAATAAATGTGAAAGGTATATACGCGTGTGGTAATTAACCGGGTTATACTGTAATATCGATTGATAAAACTTACATTAAAAACCCGGTCAGCCTACTAGATTACCCGCACTCGTATTATGTTTACGCGCAGATCCAATAAATAAATAATAATAAAAAAAAATTATTGCGATATTTTCCCGACTTGGCTAACCAAATATCGTTATCTAGAACCACGGGAACCAGTAGATCCTGGAACTTCGGCGCTGGACTAGCTGTTTTAATATCCAAAATCACAGGAATGCAGTTCTTAAAAAGTAAACGTTAGAGTTGATTTTTAACCACTTATAGGGCGTTTCTGCATGCTGGTGGATTTTCCTAGATGCTGTTTCTAATCAACAGAAACTAATTGACTTTCAGCAGTGAAGGTTAGAAAGCCTTAGCTCCTAAACTCATGCCACTGTATGGCTCTGCTAGATACATGGAGGCATTGTTTCTAGGAGAACCGTAGGGTTTGACCGAATTAGCACATATTATGTAAATCCTAAGCATTTATGCATATGGCTTTAAAAGTCTGACAGTTTTCGCAAAATAAGTTGTAGTCAGGACTGGCACATGCGGCGATTTTAAAATCAGACGATATGTTGCTTTAATGCAGGGAAGCTTTTTTACGGAATTATTAACAGCCTTGCCCACAATGTCCGAGCGACAACGAGTAACTCATTATCGTTCTCATAAGCACCGCACTTACTACCGAATTGTTGTTCGACAGTTTTTACGTTTCTAACGTAGATTTATTTATTTATTGTCAAATGACTATTTTGCTACAGCAACTGGTATACCTCGGCCATTTTGTAACCGATTTGATAAATTTTTATACCGACATCTTTAAGAATAAATTTACCATTTACTTTGGTAATAAAACTTGGATGCGGGAAGATATAAGGTTCCTGAAAATAGGTATTTAAAAAAAAACTATATTTTTGACATAACTTTTTTTTTACCGATTTTTCCGAGTTTTTCAGAAAATATGTTTTACTTAAGACGTATGAATAGGGCTGTAATATGCTCTTTTTTTGGAGCATTTTGCTCATAACTTAACGGTTTTTAACCGATTTTTCAGATTTATACACCAACGTGCTTAAGAATAATATAAGCATTAAATTGGGTTATAGGTTATATGTATATATACTAACATATATGTACATAAATTAAAACAAACTTAATTATAAAAAAAAGAGTAATTTTTGGGATTTCAGTAATTTGGCCATAACTCAGCCATTTCTTAACCGATTTGACAGTTTTATATGACGACGTCTTTAAGAAGAAAGTAACCATTTCCTTTGTTAATAAAACTTGGACTCGAAAAGATCTATGGTTCCCGAAAATGAATATTTTTCAAAAAAAAAAAATATTAATATTTCGGTCATAACGTTTTTGTATCTGAACCGATTTTTCCGAGTTTTTCAGAAAATTTATTTTGATTTTTTTTAAAATATAAGGCGTATCCATTGGTCATGTGACCAATGATGTTTTTTTAAGCCAATTTTAGGAGTATTTTACTCATAACTTGTCCATTTTTTAACCGAATTGAAAGATTTATATACCGACGTGCTTAAGAAGGGATTTGCCAGTTACTTTGTTTATAAAACTTGGACTAGGGAATATCTTTGGTTCCTGAAAATGGGTATTAAAAAAAATATTTCTATTTTGGTCATAAATTTTATTTATCTGATCCGATTTTTCCTTTATTTTCAGAAAATATTTTCTACTAAATATTTCATGTAACCATAGGTCACATGACTGTCCAAAAAGACAGGGTTTTATAAAATTTTTGATTTTTTCTGTACGGGAGGTACCGCGCACATTTTGTGGGATGCTGTGTATTGATAACCTAAATGTTTGTACCTTATTTGGAAACTTTGGCTCTTGGCGTTCTCCAGATATACAGAAAAAGAAATAAAAATACTACAACAACAAGGGATATTTGAAAAAATTAGAGGTAGTCGTGGTTTTTTGCTAATAAATCAGCCATTTTGAACCGATCTGGCTAAATTTCAAAAGCAAAATTATAATAAGCATACCTGACATAAGTATATAGCAACCAAGCCCCCATCACATTTGGAGTTTCGAAAAACAGATTTCAACAGATATTCGGACGGACGGACAACCGGATTTGAACTTCCTTCCATAATATACTTACGTTACAGGGTCTAAGATCAATATTGAAGAAATTACAAACAGAATGATAAAGTTATATTAGCTTCGGTGAAGGGAATCAAAATTGAGTGTTAAAAGGGGGTTAAAAGAAATATTAAAGTAATTATTTCGTCTAACATTTCAAGAAAATTATTCTGTCGACAACCATAACACAAGTGACTGATTTTCAACTAATTGTAGTGGGGAGTGTAAGATGAGATGAACGCACTTTTTATTGTTTATGTTGTTTTGTTTAAACTTTGATATTATTACAAGTAGAACTGTTGCTATAATTCTTATACGTTTAACTGTTTTATTTGGTTTAATATCTTTAGTTTTTCTAAAATCTTTATGGATGAAGTTTCCTGATGATCTGGCCTAAGCAACCAGTGAAATGCGCATAGGAATAGCTTATCCCATCAACAATAAATTTTAAGTGTTTTTGTCAATAATAAGAACTGGGAATTAAGCACGAATAACAAAATCTTTTGAACATTTTCAGAAACTTTACTTAAAAAGAGAATTTTTTGAAAATTCTTATCTCCTAATTTAATAAAAAATACTTTCAATTGTAGAAAATCTTTAAACTTTTATTACAAGAACAAAATATTTTTTAAATCAAACGTAAAATTAATACTTATTATGACTAAATACACTTATTTAAAACAATTCTTTAAAGCTCGTGACAACAACGATGACAGTTGTTAAATTAAATTTTAAGTCGGTCAATTAAAGCCAGATGACATTTTTGATGGAGCGTATTTTTTTCTATCAAATTTAAAATAAACAATTAACGACTTGAACGCGAAGCGTCAAAAATAAACAAAATATACTCGTTAATAAATTTCATAACGAAAGAAACTAAAAATGATGATGCTGTAAGAGAGTAAATAAATGTTTTATTCATACAACTATTTGGAGAAATCAGACAAAAAGGCCTTGAAATCACCAACTTAAAAAGTCTCTATAAATTTTGATGTTTTTAAATATTTAATAACAGAAAAAAAAATGTTTTATATAATACCCATTTTTCAGCTTCTTCTTCCTCATACTGATGAACTTTTTAGAGAAACTTTCTTAATCAAGAAAAGACGAAAGTAAGAAAAAAAAAATTAATAAAAAAGCAATAAGAAAAAAAGTCAATAAGAGTGAATTTCCGTTACCAAAAAAATACATAATAAATAAACAAAACAAAAAAAAACAACAACAAAATACCGAGTGTACCAAAAATCGAAATCAAAAAACCTGGTTTTTAAATATTTTCTTATGTTAGGTTATGATTATGACAATGACGGCAACGCAAACGACGACTTTGTTAAAGCTCGACGTTGTCTGAAATGTGGGTAAAGCGCCAACGCACTTTAGTCAAGTGTGCTAATTGCTCAAAAATATTTACTATACACAAAGCAAAAAAAAAAAATAAAAAGATCTCCCTAAAAATAAGAAGCACACTGGGTTGAAAGTTTAATTTTATCGAGTTTCATTTGTAAATATTGTAAAAATATTGTTATTGTTATTTTTCAAGCTTTGTGATGAAGAAAGTTATCTCCGAGTGCATATTTTAAAATTTAGCAAGCAATTTCTAAATAAACAAAATATGATGTCTTACCATCAACAGCTATACTGGGATCTTGGGAGGAATTTACAATATTCGAAATAATCTTGACAGACTTTTTGCAAAACACAGAGCGGAAAAACACGTCGAAAGATTGTCGATCAATGGTAAAAACGACAACGAAGTGTTCTCGAAATTTCTACATCATCTGTTGTCAAGTTTTTTTTAACAAAACATTGTCAAATTAACAACATTCTGTTGTCAAATAGATAACGCACTATTGCGGTTATTAATAACGTAACTACTTATGTTGTCAAAAAAACAATTTATGTATTCACCTCATCGTTAGCAGTTTTACAAATTAAAAAGGGTCCAAATTATTAATAAGTTAGGGTCTGTGTGAAACGGTAGCAAAGTTCTATGGTTTGTTAAAATTGTCAAGAATTTCTACGCTAATGTTAAAATGTATACTAACCCCCAGGGCCAGTGAAAATTAATTCACCTCAACGGAGGGGTGCTTTAATACCATGGGAGATAAGGCCACGATGGCTTTATCTCTCATTCAAAAGGGAGATAAAGTCTTTTATTTTTTTTTTCATTTGAATGGGAGATAAAGCCATCATGGCCGTAGCTCACATTAGTAATATTAGAAAATGGTGTTATCTCTCATTTCAGTTTTGAAGAACTTTTGCATTTTACATTGATTAATAGTTTTCTAATTTTTTAATTAAGAGGTAATGATTTGCCCTTTTACTAAAGTTAAGTATTGAAATCTGGCTTCGCATACTAAAGTTGTTCTGCGTGGCGGCCTGCGGCCGTGCTTACAGGTTTTCTCCTCCAGTAGGACGCGGCAGGTGGCTTCGCTGAATAAAGTTTCCCTGCGTGCGTCACAAGAATAAAAAATGTCTTTTCCCGGAAACAGTAAATTTAAGTATTGAAATTTGGCTTCGCATACTAAAGTTTTTCTGCGTGGGGGCCTGCGGCCGTGCTTACAGGTTTTCTCCTCCAGTAGGACGCGGCAGGTGGCTTCGCTGAATAAAGTTTTCCTGCGTGCGTCACAAGAATAAAAAATAAACACTAAAGTATTGGAATCTGGCTTCGCAAAAATATGGCTTTATCTCTCATTTGCGAAAAAAAATATGGCTATATCTCTCATTCCGCATAATTTTAAATATGACCTTACCTCTCAATGATTGGGCAATAAGGCCATTATGGCTTTATCTCCCATTCAATTGAGCAATAAAGCCTTATCTCCCATGGTTTTAAAGCACCCCCCCCCCCCCCCACCTCAACAGCGCCAAAATATAAAATACTTTGCTACCTTTTTACTCATATCCTGATTAATAAATTTTTCTATTTAATGAAAAACCAAGATGTGCGAATCGAAAAAAATAAATTAAACTGTGATGAAGACATTTTATGAAATGTTTTAGAAGTCTAAAAAGATATTCTGTTTGAAAAATTTTTTTGTTGGTGATGGTGATGACGATGAAGATAAGAAACTAGAAATAATATGGTAATTTTTGTTTTTTATTCGGTATCAATGATGAAACTGTTCCAGTACTATCTATGGTTGCCAGATACCAATAGCCAAGTAATCAAGTATTAAAAGCAACAAAAAATCTTTAATGGGTGCTTATCAAAACTAAAAAAAAATTTTTTTTGAAAATTTTTTAGAGTAGAGCTTGTTAGGGGCAAGCCTCAAATTTTTTTTTCAGAGTCACTTTTAAAACTGAAAATCTTGTCCGATCGAAATGAAATTTTTTGTTGTTAATAAGCGAATAAAGCTAACTAATATTAAAAAATAAAAAAAAAAAAATCGAAAAAAATTGTTTGCTTGTATGGAATTTTTTTTTTATCAATTGAAATTTCACCTCAAAGGGGCACAGGTTAAAGTTATCCGATTTGGCTGAAATTTTTTCCACATCAGTTATAGACCATGTGGCACAATATTCCGCTCGGGAGATGTTGAAAATCCAAAGTTGAAATAAAGCTGCCACTCTAATAAACAGCCATGTTATGGAAATGGAGTGAAATTGAAATCATTGGAGATTTTCAGTTAAATTTTTGTTTAAATTAATGTCGTTTTTTTATTTTAAGGTAAGTTCTAATGAAGATAAGCTGTACTCATAGTGTGAACTATACAAAACAAAATTATTTAATGAACTTTAAACACTGGACTCGAATTCGATTTCCAAAACATGGCTGTAGAATTTAATAACTCTAATACATAAGTTGTAAGCTAAAATATTTGAAACATTTTGCAACTTTGTTCAAAATTTAGTCTTATTTAAATTGCAGCCTTTATTCGGTCATAGGAATGCATTCTTGTGAGTAAAGATTATTAAAGGTACTTTAAGTGCTTTCACAAAAAGTATTCCTAGTTGGCATGACTAACAAACGAGAACAATTTATACAAATTTTGTACGTTATTTTTATCGCATTTTTGAAAAACTTGACCGTATCTTATTAACTGAAATGTCTGTCGGCAAATTATAAATGTTTCCCTTATAATTTTTTCTTAGTATCAGATTTTATTCTTACAAAATAATAATTAAACTATAAAAAAATATAATTAGTATTGTTGTAATTTTGCTGAACTATTTATGGGTTTTAATCCAAATTTTCAAGATTTTTAATCAGGCTAAGGTTCATCAAATTTAATTTTCATTAAATTATTTTTATGAAGAAAGGCATTTTCAACATGAAAATTAATTAAAATTGTTTTTGATAATCATTTATTCTCAGGTCAGTCAATGCAGCAATTTTTAACATTAAAATTTCTTTGAATTCAATAAGCGATAACACTGTTTTTCAATAATTAATGTCAGCTGCTGTTAAAAATTTCGCGCAAAAAATTATAATTATTAAATAAAAGTAAAACAACTTAAAAAAAAAGATTTTATATCATCACAATATTTTTGAATATGTAATCGCTTTTGGCCTATGTTGGCTTTTTTAAAATTAATAAAAAAATAAATAAATATAACCAAAAATCAATTATAACTGCCAGGGCTGTGGAGTCGCCCGAATAAAGTACTAACTCCGACTCCGACTCCAAATGCTGAAATTTTTTAAGTGCGACTCCAACTCCTACTATAATCTTGATGCTAAATGTATATGAGACTCAGTGATGTTAACTTTTATTTTTTCATTACCGTACGGCCTTCTAAAAATTAGAACTTTTGAGAAGCAATTACCGTACGCAAACATTAATGTGCTGTTTCCAAATGACAGGCGATTGATTTTGTAGCAAAATTTATCAGGGGTGTGCTAGAAATCGCAAACGCAAAATGCAAGAATTTAGAAGAATTTGTTTTTAATAAACTTTAAACCTAATTCTTATAATTTTTGGTTTAAAATCCGGTTTAATAGGAAAATATTTGTTAAATATTTGTCATAAAATTCTTTTATTACAAAAATCTTATTTAAAAACAACTTTTAAAATTCTTACGTTTTACGTTTGAGATTTCCAGCACACTCCTGCATATGAAAAGCACTCAGTCCATCGCCTGTCATTTGGAAACAGCACATAAGAGCAGTATTCATAAACCATTTATTTAAATTTCAAATGTGTTTTAAGAAGATAATTTTTATTTTGGAAATTTTTTTTAAATTTTTTATGCCGAAAAACTTTGGAGTCGGAGTCGAGGGTTTTTGTGGGTACTACGACTCCGACTCCGGCACAAAAACATCAACTCCGACTCTTCAACTCCGACTCCACAGCCCTGATAACTGCGGGTAAAAAATTTAACAAGTTTGCCATTTATTGTTGCAACTTATTTAGAAAGGAAAACGACAACTTCTCACATTTTTGCATATATTTTTAGAATAGAATAAAAACCCGCGCGAATGGTAGCATACATAGGACATTTTTGTCAGAAAAGAAAACACCATTAATGTTGTCATTATGGCAAATTTAACCATTTATTTTCAAATCTACGTAGATTTTGGCAATACTACCGTATGTCTGTGAAATCCTTTGATTTTCTATTGCAAAAAGTTAACACCAAATTTGTTAAAAGTTAAATTTGGTAGACTGTCTTGCCATAATAGCGGCCGGCTTTCTACAGATAAAATTATAAACTCCACATTCACTTTTGCCATGTTTATTCTTTGGCGCTCAGAAAACAACTAAAAATTAGAACAAGTTTTAAGTGGGGAACAGAAAAGTCGCCGTAGTACAACGTTGCGAATAGCGGAGAGAGCTGTTTAGAGTTAAAAACGGCAGTTTCAAAGTAGTGTCAAGAGAATACTAAGTTGTAGAAATTGTTGAACTTTGTTGCGCTACATAGCATTTTTCAACATCAGCTACTACTACAACTACTTTATTCTGTTCCAGACCTTATTCCTGCGTGGCGCCGCTCAGCCAGTCAGAATTACCGCTTACATGCCGATCATTGCGCGGCCACTTCAGTAGTATTTCATATGTTTTACTTTTTTCCGCTCGTTGCATTGACTCATCCCGAGGAGAAGTTATACTGCAGAACTTATCCGATCAAAAGAGCGGTAAATATCGACACCGGTTTTAGGAGAACTGTTGTCTGACATTGAGAAGACGCAAACTTAAGAATTTTATTAAGATTTATATAATTATTGTTGGTTCATATAATTTATAAAGATTCAATAACAAAATATGAAAAAGGTCGATATGAGAGCAATTTAATTTTCATTAAATTATTTTTATGAAGAAAGGAATTTTACAACATGAATTTTTTTTGATAATTTTTTCCTGCGGCAGTCAAGAATGAAAAAATTATCAAATAAATTTTAATTAACTTCATGTTGTAAAATTCCTTTCTTCATAAAAATAATTTTATAAAAATTAAATTTGATGAACTTTAGCCTAATAAAATATCAAGATTTTTTTTTTAATTTTGCAATACTTGCATTTATCTTAGCTTCAGTTTTGGAGGGACTATTTATGTAGAGTTAAAAATATTTACACCAATAAGAAAACCCATTGCAAATAACACTGATCTGCATGAAAATCAGCCCTGAGACCGTTTAAGCTGATCGTTTTGTAAAATAACCTCCTGTATTCGAATATATGACAATCGCTTTCCCTGATAACCCACTATTTTTGGTGAGGATCCCCGTCACTTGCCACTGCTTCTTTATATTTTCAGTATAAAGTATAAAAAATAGTTTAAGCCGTTAAATTCTTTCCATAGCCCCTTATGCGACGAGGATGGTCTTGGATTATTATGAAATGTAAATCATCGGTCAGGATAAAGAAGAGGAGGAAACGTTGTTTCACTTTCCCTCCCCCTCCCACTCACAGGGATATACGGACGGGGAGACCAGAATTGTCCTGTTTGGATGCTCTATCTAACGTGGGATTAAGGCCGATCTTTCTTTTCAGCAAGAAATCGAAATGGTTTGAGGCTGCTGAGAATCTTGCGAAAATTTCTCGGCAGTTCCGCAATAAAATTCCCAGAACAGCAAAAATTAAAAACAATTAATGTTCTCGGGGTTTCCTGGGCCGAAATATCTATATGTATAAAAATAAGTAGTCCTATGTTCGTCATTTTATAACTCGAGAACCACTCAACCGATTTTCAAACGAGTAAATGCGTTGGAAAGGTCTACTCACTGATGGTATATTTAAAAAAAAATCCCGATAGGTGGCGCTGTTGTCGTGGTATTTAAATTTTTTTATTGATGCTACATAGCGCTGGGGTCAAGTTATTAACAAAATTCTCCAGTATTTCATTTTTTATTTTTATTTAAAAAATCCCGAGCAGCGCCGGGACCAAACATCTAGTAAAATATAAATAAATTAAAAATATTTTCAAAAACCTAAAAGAACTGGATGCTTATTTCTAACAAATGGCTTTTTAGATAAATACCACCGGCAAATAAAGCATATTAAGCAACATGTAATATTTTTTGTGAGATTATTTAGACTAACGCCTTAAGCTATTCTACAAAAATAAATATAACTATCAAATACCATTTAATAGACCAAAAAGGAAGACAACAAGCTGCGGAGGAAAATTTTAGTGTTTTAATTGTTATCCGGAAGCGCAGCAATACCGGGAAAGCTTACCCTATCGCCAGCTTTCCCGGAACATAAAAAAGCAGTAACAAACATTTCTACTAATTGTGTTTATCGCATTTTTCGTAAACTATAAATGAAGAATTCCAAAAATACATAAAAAAAACAACACGCAAAAATGCCTTATGAAATACTCTAAAGGCAATTTGTTGGCCCATTGTGCAACGTTTAAAGTTCACTGATGATATTTATGATAACGAAAGAGAGTTTCCTAAATGAAGAGTAAAGAAATGCGGAAAGAAATGACAACAAAATTGTTTAAGCCAACTCTTTCTACCTTTATAATTGTAAAGGCTTACAAGAGCATTCAATCCGGGAGTATGTGTGCAAGCTTGAGAGAGTGTGTGTGTGTGTATCTATGTGCGCGTAAAATATTTTTATTTTTAACCAAATTCTTTGAGTCAATACGCGGTGCTGTTACTGCAATGGCTCTTATACATTTACATTTCGATGTTTTGTTAACATAATGGGGATAATAAACAATTGTTTTTTTTTTTTGTATTTTTAGGGAAAGAGTGGTTGGTGGTTGGCGTCAGTATTGACACTCTTTTCTGTTTAGATTTTGTTGAGCAGAGTACCTGGTGAATGTGAGAATGCGTATGGTGGGGGCTAAAGAGGGCTTAGATTTGTGTGCTTGTGAGTTTGCATAAGTGTGTGTCTTTTCGTACTAATGACATAAAGTAGGTAGTACATGGATTGTTGTAGATATGGTTGTTGTTGTTGTTGGATTTGCTTTTATCATTATTATAACAATACCTTTAACCATTTTACTTCATGATCAAGAGCAATGTCTACTACGAATGCTGTTGCTCTTGATGGCGGAGATGATGATGATGATCATCATGGGCATTTGCAATGGCAACAGCAACAACAAACAATTGGTTTATCATTGGTTGGTTGTTGTATTTTTGTTTGTTTTCTTTTATAGGTTTTGCATAATTATATGATTTTTGTTGATTGTTGGAGACTGCTTAAAAACAGCCTGACATCGTCGAAAAATTATCAAACCTCAGCTTGTTCCATTCGAATGAACACATAGTGATTTCGGTGGTGTTCAAAAAAAAAATTATATAAAAAATTTCGGTTATTAAAAAATAACCTTAAATATTAATACATATTAATTTAATAAACAGAAGAAAAACATACCAAATCACATACAAAATGAAATTCTTTTTTGCTATAACTTGTGTGCTTTTATTTGCTTCTGGCATCCTTGCCAATCCAGCTGCCACTAAGGATAACAGTAGTGAAAAACCCAGTGCTTTTTCCCACTGCTTGGAAACCGATTCAATTTCGTGTCTACAATTAACGGTACGGATTACTTAAAACATAAACAACAAAAAAAAACAATACAAAATACCTTAAGGATTATATAACTTACAAAGAAAGTGAAAACTTTACAAAACTTGAAATACAAATAAAAAAAATAAAATAAAACTTTAAGTGTAGACCTACAAACTTAAAAGAAATTTTGTTGGAATGAAGTAATAAAAAAAATTTAAAAACTTTAAAATATGAGAAACCATAAAAAACTATAAAAATTTTCAAGTTACTTATAACAAGTGCTATTAAATAATATTAAATTGATATAACAGGGATTTTGGTACCCTGTCACCAAACTGTCTTACGAAATACTGAAATACCTTTAACATCAAAGTGAAATTTCTTAGTGTATTTTATACCTTTATTGATATAAAATTAAAGTCAATCAATAAAACATTTAACATTTAAGCTTTAAAATTCAACACAAAATATTTCATTATCATTCGATCAGTTAAAATTATATAGAATTACATAAATTCCTGCATAATTTTTTATGCGTTTGTAAATCAATATATAAAATTGTCATTAATTTTTTATATTTGTGTGTGTTTTTTAGTTCACTTACATTGATGAAATCTATTAAAGTGTAAAAAACATGTTACGTCACAAATGGGATAATAGCAAAATCTCGAAATGTCAAAATCCAGCATTTTCTTATATCCCGAATTTAAAAATCCTGAATCTCAAAGTCCAGATATTAAATCCCAAATTTATTAGATTAAGTAAGCGAATCCGGTGTTTGTATGTCATATAGGAGAAGTCCTTCTATGCAGAGAAGCTTTGGTTAGCGAAGCCGGTGTTCGTTACACCATAGAGAAAATTTAACTAGCGATTGGAGTTCAGGACTTTTGTATTCGTGATTTTAAAATTCGGGATTTTAAGTGACCCCAACCTCTTAGCAAAAATTTTATCTGTTTTAAATAAACAAAATTAAGAATTGATTCTTAATGCTAAAGTTTGCCTTAAAATGCATAACAAAAATCCTGTGGTACTTAAGTTTTTTGAGCAACTGTTTAAAATTACTAAAATTCCTCAAAAAAATAATCAAAATTTTTCAGTTCTTATTAAAAACACAAACTCCTTTTTAACTTTATTACTTAATTTTGAATCACTAAAAAAATTAAATTTTTATTTCAAAATTTTGATATTTGAAAGGCCTGTCGCAGAAATCAACTCGATCGAAAGCGGTTGAGATTCCGTATTTTGCTATTCCAAAAAATTTAATTTTATTTTAATTAACTTAAATAAATTCCTTTGGAATGGCAACTATGTATGGACTTTAAAACATTTCGATCGGAATGTTTAACAGGCCTGATAATTTAAATTTATCATGTTGGAAAAATTTTAAGTAACCAATTTTACTTCTATCAATATGAGCAGCAATTCAGAACCAATACATTTCTCTTCAAACATTATCATAGATTTCCCAACAACTTGTTATTTTTTCCAAATCTCCTTTCATTTTAATTTCATAAAAGCTTTTTGTAATTTATTTTTTATATTAATAAAGTTTATTGCATACAACTTTACAAACCTTCCAGATACTTTTTAGATCTAGAAATAATTTTCTTTTACTCGCTTTTGTTTCCCCTCATTTTCCTTTAGGCATTCCGTAAAGCTCGCTCTATCTTCGAAAACCCTCAAATCGAATTGTTTGGTGGTGTCTCTTTGATTAAGGCAAATGAAGGTCGTCAAGGTAAATCTATGGATGAAAGTGCTCGTGCTGTTGAAGCTGCTCCTAGCGTTGAGGCGCGTAACTCTGAAATCGGCAACTATATGTTGACTAATGCAAAGAACTTCTTTGCTGAACGCTCCTTGAACCTCAACTTTGCTAATGCTGCCCGATCCGTCGCCCGTGCCATTCCCGACGACATCAAGGCTGATTTGCGTGAATTGGTTGTTGAATCCCGTACCAAAAAGAAGAAGTTGATCAAGAAATTCTTGCCTATTCTATTGGGTGTTGGCGCTAAGGCCGCTATCTTGCTTGTTGGATCCATTTTTGGTCTGTTCATCTTGGCCAAGAAGGCTCTTATTGTTTCCGTCATGGCTTTCTTCTTGGCTTTGGCTGCCGGGGCTAGCAGTGGCCTAAGCCGCCTTGGAGGTGGTGGTGGATCCGGAGGAGGACTACTGAGTGGTCTTAGTGGTTTGTTCGGTAACAGGAACTCTGCTTCTGCCGCCTCTGGTGCAAGCTCTGGTGGTTACTCATCTGGTGGTTATTCGTCTGGTGGTGGTGCTGCCAGCGGTGGTTGGTCTTCTGGCGGCGGCGGCGGCGGTGGTGGCTGGGATTCCCATGGTGCCTATAGCTCTCCCGTTGCACAAACTATTGCTTACTCTGGCTACAAGCAAGCTAGACGATAAGCGTTAAAAGAGACTTACATACAAGCTATAATAAGTTTCTTTTAGGTAAATAATTATTGTATTACGAGACAAAGCACCACTCTTTTGTTGTAGGAATCTTAACGAATACTTTGAAAAAGCAAATCAAAACGACATAATTTTTAATTTATTATTATTTATTTAATTTATTTTTATTTTAATTTATTGCAAAAAACAATACAAAACGAAAACTTAAAAGTGCCTTTAATCCAAATCAGTAAAAAAAAAAAAAAATCAAGAATTTGTTGAAAAAATATTTCATAAATTTTAGCGGGGTTTCAAGCTGAAATTCTTTTACAAAAACACTACTTCCTTATGATTTTAAAATTCTCAAACACAATTATGTTAGATTAAGCCTAAACAAATTTGAAAATTTGAACAAAAGTGATTATAATTAGTTTAACATTTTTCTTTAATTTAACACCATAACGCTAAAACAAATTCACAAAATGCATAAATACTAGTCAAGCATATTGTGTATTGAAAATTTAAAATCCGTCTTAAACTTATATGTACATTCAATCTATCTATCGGTTATATTTCTGTCTATCAATTCGATTCATGTTATCACTGTTAAATTATTTTTACTATTAAATTTATTTAATCTTCACTTTTTCTATACCAAGAAATTCTTTCTGCTTATCTATCTTTTCTTCTATCTATCTATCTATCTATCAATTTCTTTTTTTTATGTATTTCCATTAAACCATTTGAAAACATCTACAAAAGAAACGAAAAAATACAAACTCATTCCTTTTTCCAAAAAAAAAACAACAACTTACAAAATCTCTTTATTTCTTTAAAATTTTACAATAATTTGGTTTTTAACTTTACAAAATTCATTAACACTTTTCTACGAAAAAAAGATGTGCCGTCATTCCAACATCTCATTAACAACTTTCTTTTTATTTCATTTCTCAAGCGCTTTGAAACGTTTAACCAAATACCACCACCATCATCATAAATATCAAATGTCATTTACATTTTTAATTATCTTTCGTACAAATCTTAGAAAAAAGAAAATATTTATTAGCATTTAACATTTTCTGAACGCCTTCCTTTACCAAACTTTTTCTCTGCTTTTTTCTATTAAAGTCATCTTATATTTCGCTGCTTATTCTTTCATATCCTCTCATTACAAAATCTTAATGTTCTATTTTCTTCCTTCATATTTTCTTTTGTTTGTTTTTTTTTTTAAACAAATTTCTTTTGCATGTTTTCTTTGTATGTATCTTAATGATTTTTTATAAAACTGTAATTAATTTTTATGCGACCTTTAAAAGTTCACTTCAGCCTACACTCTTCTAAATCACACACATACACTTATCCATGTCTTTAATACTCAGCTTTGCAATTTTTCATTTTAACAAAAAAAAAAAAATTTTTTATTACACATCTTTCCTTGACATTTTCCATTCTATCTAATTTGCATGCTCTCTTTACTTTTTCTTCTATCGTCTCAATCAATTGATTACATAATTTTAATGCAAAAAATATTGTAATATTTTTTTCCTAAAATTGTATAAAATTATTACTGATTGCCAACTTGGTTTGGCCTGTAATTCTATCATTCTATTCTATCACTCCGTCTCTCTCGCTCTTTCACTAACCCTTCAGACTTTCCTAGCTTGAACTCTTGAAAACCAATTTGTCATATAAAAAAATAAGTTTCTTTTTTGTTTTATTATGTATGTATGTATGTAAATATATGAATAAAAAACGAAATACTTTGCATTTTAATTACTTAATTTCTTGTGTTTCTTAATTTATTGCATTTTATTTCAACAAAAATAAAAGAGGAGAACAACGATTAAGATCATAAAACCGTAAAACTTCGATATCAGCAACAAAAATTGTAGCCAAGAGATTTTTAGTGACAACTCTCAGTTAGAGGGTTAATAAAAACTTTAGATTGCATTCATTTAAATGATATGTGGTCTTTAAAACGACAATCATCACAATTGGAGATGCATGCATGTCCTTTTAAAGGCGCTTTAACACTACAATACTAAGTACTTGCGGCATGTCAAAAACTTAAAAAAAAAATCAAATTATTAAATAGTGTGAAAGCAAATTTACACAGAAAAAACTTTAAAAAATTGTTCACTAATTAAAGCATTAATCAAAAATAAAATCAGTTTTCATTAAAAATATAATCAATTCAATTAAACGTTTAATTAAGTGAATCAAGTAAATTAAACGTTTAATTGACACTATTAATTTGTTTACTGGTGCAAATTTAATTAATTTTTTAATTAATATCACAAATTTTTTAATTGAAATCAATTCTTATTTTTTTCTGTGTAGATGAAATGTCCAAAAATACGCAAAGAAATCTGACATTGAAAAATTTGAAATTTTGCAAATTTTCCTAAATAATAAAAAAAATTTAATTTTATCAGAGTTACATTTTTATAGAATCACAAGAAGAATATCAGGAATAAAAAACCAATTTAGAATTTTATCACAAAATGTTCACTTTTATTTTTTTCTAATAAGAAAATGCGAAATTATAAAAATAAATATAAAACTAAAAGTCTTATCCTTTAAATATACCACACATTTTCGTTGTTAAATATATTTAAATACAAAAAGTATGAAAAAAGTACGATCATGTCAACTTTTCCATAATTATGCATAACTTTTCCATAATTATGTAAAAGCTGTCCCCAGCATCAGAATACAAATTATGAAGAAGTTAAACAGACAGTATTACAAAGTACTAATTGAAGCACAGCCGTGAACAACGTTGTAAGTGATAAAATAATTATTTTTCAGGGGAGCAAAAAACGTTGTTAAAAGGCACGTTTACTTATTTTTAATTTTTTTTTTAGATTATCAAAATGAATGAAAATAAAAACTTGTATGCAAAATATTAGATTGCAAAACCATTAGATTGTATAATTTTTTTAGTAACTTACAACGTTCTTTCATTGACTGACTCTTTGTATTGCATTTGCAAGAGGTTAAGGTGCATAAATTTGGATGATATGAAGTTAAAACCATAATTTGCAAAAAAAAACTGATTTTGCAAAAAAAACACTTTTTATTCGCGGTTGTGCTTTAATTGAGGAACATCGTTTTGATATCATATTTCAGAGCACAGTAACCAACCACTTTTACTCAAAACAGTATAGACAACCATTTATTAAAATCACTTTAAAATCACGTATTAAAATTTTTCAGTACGACTCGCACGTAAGTAAGTAGAAAAAAACTCTTCACTAGGAAGTATAAGATCGATATGAGTTTAAATGGGATTGATCTACTGATTTCAAACATCGGCATTGGTAGCAAGCTACCATGGAGACTGAATGACCCGACAAAGGTTGCATGAGTCAACTAGATTTTTGAGGCTGTGGTTAATCCGACTTTATTTTATGAGGTTGTAATCTGGCGGAGTGCGGTTTATAATGGTAGATATGGTGCAATGCTTGGACAAGCATACTTAATTAGTGCGCTCTACTACCACTAGGGCGTAATATGCACTGCAAAACTAGCTTCTTAACAGCTATACCTGTTTATTTTGTGATTGCGGCTACGACAGTAGTCCATCTCTGTGGTGCACGATATGTAACACATAAGGCTTATGAGTTTTCCTGAGACTGAGAACAACATCTTAGGGTTTATACTAAGGGTTTACAAAAAGTAAGTAGAGTTTGTTTATGTGTTTTTACATTGAGAAGCTGGACTGAAAAGTTCCTTTTCGACTGCCGGAGGAATAAATGGTCCTGCAGGCGAAAAGTTTGCTATATGGTGGTCGGCTATTTAGCGAAGGTATTTTCTTGTATGGAGCTATAAATGTATATTTACTGAAAGTAAGTCTGCTATCGCAGCACTGGCGGGTGTGTATCTTTAAATGCGATTGCGGAACAATAGAAGGTAACACTAATGTGGATACTAGATCATACGGAATGCCAGTGAAACCAAGTAGAAGATGAACCAACTAAACAAGGCGAGCCTTTTTAGCACCTTTTACACGCTCATACTTGGCATGTCAGTTTGCTATGATGCCATTCCAACATACGCGAAAAATTAATAAAACACAAATTATTTATTTTTATTATGATAATATTGGTATAGTACATTAGCCGCCGCGACCTCCGCGGCACACCTCCATCCGATGGTCCAAATTTTTGATGACGGTGATGCATAATTGAGGTTCTATGCTGTTAATGTGCCGAATTGTCTCATCCTTTAGCTCTTAAATTGTTGCTGCCTAATCGACCTACATCACGATAGCAAACACCATTCCAAGTAACTGGCTGACCTGCCTAATTTTGGAAAAAAAATATGGCCAGATGATGCCGCCAGCCCATAAACTGCACCAAACAGTCACTCTTTGTGTGTGCATTGGTTTTTGACAATCACTCTTGGATTATTGAGGAACTTGATGCAACTCCATATTTAGACTACTCATTATGGCGTGCAGCTAGAAATCTAAAAAGGCCAGTTATATCTAAGCCACCATTAAGAGAATTGAATGGTAGTTGGGCAAGAAACGATATTGAAAACGGAAATCTGTTTGTTAGTCCCTTGAAAAACGTATTTACACCAAATATATCGCACAATATTGCGGTCGAGTTACCACCGGTTGCTGCTAGAGCAGCTATTTCCCTAAGATTTGAGAAAAGAGAAATCAAAAAGGCTATTTGTGATTTAAACACTTAGAGGCACCTGGTATTGATAAGATTAGCAATAAAATGCTTTTAGAGCTACCACACGTAGCAAAGAAAATTATTATTTTTATTTTTAATGCTATTTTACGCCTTGAATACTATCCTCAAAAATGGAAGGTTTCCTTAGTTACCATGATACCAAAGCCAGGTAAAGATCATGCAAAAGTTGAGTTTTATAGACTGCAGCACTTACCCAATTATATGAGTGATAAACTGTGAACACAACCCGTAATGAAGAAAATTTTTGTCTGGCACTGGCAGGATATAAATAAAGAATTAGGATAAGATTTTATTTATTATTGTTAGTTCATATTAAATATATGAAGATTCAATAAATAAATAATGAGAAAAAAAACTCTTGGATTATTATTCGCCCAAATGCGGTAAAACTGCTTATTGACAAATCAACTGAGGTGAAAATGTGCCTCATCACTGAAGAGGATTTTCTTCAAAGGTTGATCATTCACTGTTGCCATTTCTTGCCACCATTCTGACCATTGACGACGTTTGGAATGGTCAAGAGGCTTAAGTTATTGAGTAAATTTTACCTTGTAAGCGTGTTAATATAAGTCGTTATGCATAATGTTCATCAATGACGAGCGTGAGAGGTGCAGTTGTTGGGCCCGATGACGCGTTTAGGTGGACGGCTTTTCAGCCACACTATCGCGAACAGCAGCAATATTTTCTGCAGTACGAGCTGTACGAGCATGCACTGGTGTTTTCACATATCCTACAGACGCGGTTTGCTCTAATTTTTGCACGATTTTTCTGATTGTACGCTCATTTGGACGATGGTTCAAATTGAGTAAGTCTAAAATTCAGAAAGGTCAAATAAAATGCACAAAAAACTTGACGTTCACATTCAACATCGGCCTTTAAAATTTAATCACGCTTTAAAAACTCCTTATGGGGTCTTAGATGAATATTAAAAAAGTTTCACGCGGAATGACAAACTTAGTATACCCTCATTCACCATTAGTGGTGGTGGAGGGTATACAATTTTTTTTTCATATTGATCTAATAAATTTTTTAGATAAATTCTTTTTACACTCAAAGACAGAGTTGCCAGAAAACATTTTCCAAAATGACTACGTACACAGAAAAAATTATTGCCAAATTATTTTCAAACAAACGCTTGTTTGAAATTTTTTTTTAATTTCTACAAATTTTTTTACTGATTCAATAAATATTTTTGTTTGATTTTTATTTAACCAACAAAAATGTTGACAACTATTCAAAACTATATTTTATACGCGCTATTGGTTTCAAGTTTTCATAATTTTGTATGAAATATTTAACGCTCTTTAATGTTGTCGTTTTTGCATTTTTTATTTGATCGTAAGCAACACTTCTTTATACGAAATATAAGAACAACAACACAAAACACATACAGTCTATTTTTAGACGCTTTAAAAAAGTACAACAAGAAGAAAGGTGATAAAATAGCGCGACGAGGTTACTAGAAAAAAAAGAAAGCAATAGCAGGTAAAAAAAGGTTTCATTCTTTTTAAACAACAGAAACAACAACAACATTATAGGAAACAAAATTTTGGTTGGTTTCAAAGTTGGTAAAAAAGAATGAAAAACAAAATCCCGTATTCAATTTTTGAAAACTGTTTAGTTAAATACATCAAATATAAAAATAAAATGATGACGAAAAACATATCGAGTCGGTCTGCTGCCGGCTTTGGTAACATTTCTACTTCTTTAGCCAAGGAAAGGATACAGCAGTGAGTGATGAAGAAAAACATTGTGTGTATAAACAAGACTTCGTTTAAAAATTATTCCAACAAAAAATGTGTCTCAAAGCCAGCCGCCGCTCTACTTCTGCCTTCATCTTCAGTGGTAGCAAAAATTTTTGTTTGATTCAGCAAAATTATTTGTTTGAAATTTATATGAATTTCAGTAAACTTTTTGCTTGATTCTGTAAATTATTTGTTTGAAAAAATCAGTGTTTTTTTTCAGTAAACAAAATGCAAATAAATTGTTTGAATTTGCGAATTTGTTTGTAGAACCGATTTCAGACAAAAAATGTTTTGATTCTACAAATTTTTTGTTTGAATTCGAAAAATAATTTTTTCTGTGTAGTCAAATGCCAAAAAAGTTTTACCTTCCTATAAAAACAATTCAGATAAAAAGACAATCTTTTTCTGAAAATATTATTATTTATTTTTTTTTTTTTTTTTTTGCAAAATACTAACAGAGTTCTTTTTGGAAAAATTCAAAAAAATTTGTTTTACATAAAATTAAGAGTTTTAATTTCCACGAAAAGACAATAAAATCTGTTTTTTTATAAATTTTCTAATTTAGAAATTTTTATTCAAACAAGTGCCAACAATTAAAAGAATTTTAAAGATCTGACCGATATTAAGTCATTAAGTAAAAAAAAACACACATAAAGTTGTCTTCCCCAACATCTGGCAACATTGTGTAATGATACAAATTTCTCAACTGGCTTAATGTTGACTTTTCCCTAACCAAACTTTTATAGTTTTAGGAACTTTGTTCAAAACTTAAATTCCAAATCCACATAATTTCACCCCTACTTTATGTCTCAAAACAATTTACGCCTCCAAATTCCAACAATTAAAATGTTGGCTTTAGAAAAAAAAACTTTTTTTTACTTATTTTTTAATTGTTGCACATTAGACAACTTTTGGACATTTAATTTTAACAAACAACTTTGTATACAAAACGGTGCGCGTTCATGATAACTTTTAAGTGTCTAGAAGAGTAAGTGTGTGAGAGCTTTACCCAAAATATTCTGGCCCAGTCTCATTATTAGAGTCAGACAAATAAACGTAAACGTTTAAACGTCTCCCTAAGTACTTAAACATTATTATACAAAGAAAAAATAAAACAATTGAAAAAACGCAGCATCAAAGCCCAGCATAGCTTAAAAGGTATTTGGTTAATAAAATAACTTAAGTTAGACATAAAAAATGGCTGCAAGTAATAACAGTAGCAAAAGTAGCAGATGTAACACACAGCATCGAAGTAATTAATTTTTTGGAAAACAATATTTAACAAGACTAAATGAATGTATGGTTTTTGTTGTTACTCTTTTGTTGGCTTTTTTACCCTACACCATTATAGATTTTATATTGCGAAACAATCCATAGATCGGAACACACAAGGCAGACGAACTTTCACAGTTATTGGAAAACACCTCGCATCCGATCGAGTGTACTGGAAAAATATTGCTACAGCACCATGCTCCTTACAGGAGTAAAAAGAATAAATATTTTTTTTTTATTTAATAAGAGTTACAAATACAATTACGAATTATTATATTATTCTAACTTAATTAACCGAGCAATAGTAACGTAGACTTCAGCCCGTTGTACTGAAACAGACCAGAGTCTCCTGCGAGAATCGAACCCGCAACCCCCGCACTGATAGACTAGCTAACTACTAACTAGCGTACCGGGGCACCCAGAGTAAATATATTAATGTACATACATATATAATATGGATTGGGAGGGCATTATTCGTTTTTTACTGAAGTAAAAATAATAAACACGTATGGGCAAATGCAAAATGAAAATGCAAAAAGAGCGAACGATGTGTATACATATACAAAAAACAAAGAGCATAAAACCAACTAATGCAAACGTAAACAAACCAATACAATGCCACACATGCAAAGCTTCAATGTAGTGGTGCCCATACCTGTTTATAAAGCATAAAAACATTTGTAAATAGACTCACTTTTTGGTGAGTATCACTTTCGATCCAAGCATGTCCGTCCGTACATCTGATTGACAAACTGGCTGTTTATCCAGGTTAACACAAATCACAGCTCGCAGTTTTAAAGATAATTTTAAAAACTATTTTGCAATACTCACAAGTTGTGTAGAATATCATTTTGTCGGACTTGCCCAACTTTACTTTTTACTGGTTCCACCATACATGCACATTTACGATTTACACTGAGGGTATATGTATGTATGTGTTATTAGTCTGTTAGCATGTGTATGGCTAGTATTTAAAATATTTAACATGTGCAGAGGTGTGGATAAAAATAGCGATGGATATTTACTAAATAATAAATGAAAAAAGAAAGAAGTATTCGCAATTTGCATAGCCTTTACCACAGACTGAAAGGCATCCTTATTTGTAGTGGAGTGGATTTAACAATGTCCAAAGAAACCAAATACATAAAGTCTGGAATAAATTGCAATTAAAATTCAGCCAGTTAAGGTATTAATAAAAAACTACTGCTGCCTCTATTCTGAAATCTAACAGCTAACGGCCATCCTAAAAGTCTAAACACAATGTTAGCTGTGTGGTGCGATTTCTCGTTGCGGGAGAGAAATATAAACCTAAAACAACGGAAGACGGCGACGGCAATAGTTGTTATTGTTTGTTTTAAATTTTATTCATTTATTTGTGCATACATTTTTATCATGTTTTTTGTTAACAATTATGTTGTGAACATCGCCAATTATTCAAATGCTATGGCAACATCAGAAAGAGAACGAGTTTCAATAACTGAGAGAGAAAGAAAGTCCGCAATGAAAATAAAATAGATTTTAAAGTGGGGAACAGAATAGTCGCTTTAGTACAACGTTACGAACAGCGCTGAAAGCTGTCAAAAGTTGAAAACGGAAGTTTCAAAGTACTGTCAACAGAATACAAAGTTGTAGTAATCGTTGCAGTTGAAGCTGAAGTACAAAATTCAAATATTTGAACTTTGTCGCGCTACAAAGCATTCGTCAGTTTCAGCTTCTACTACAACTTCTTTATTCTGTTCCAGGCCTTAGTTTATTCCGTGCCGCACTGCGGTATTTTCTTCAAAATCGTATGAAAAATTGCACTGCAATAAATTATCGTTACATTGTGTTCAGACTCTATGTCACCTGCACTATAAGCGCTAATAGAGAATAGGGAACGTTACGTGTAGGGTGATCGATTATTCGACATTTTTCAATAACCGGTTTTCGAATATTCCGAATAGTTGCTATTTAAAAAAAACCGGTTTTCGGTTAAGCATTTTAAAAATAACCGGTTAACCGGTTTTAATTCGAATACATAAAAATACAAAAATCAAATTAGTTTTTGTAATAAAAAGATAATTGAATAAAAGCAAAACAACTCACGAAGGAAGGGAACCAACAAAATACATCTTTTAAGTCAGTTCGAAATATCACCAGAGATGACATCTTTATAAAGATATACATTAGGGTGGGTCACTGATGTATGAGAAAAAATAAAAGTTCTCGAATCATATTCTAATAGCAATATTTTTTTGTATTACGTTAAAACAAATAAAAATTGCAAAAAAAAAGTTCAAAAAAGTGACAGCTATTTTTTTTTAAGCTGAACTTTTTTTGTAGTACATACTTTAAATAGTTTTTGGTTTTTGTCACAAGACAAAAAAAAACGCTTACATAGGCGATTTGTATTTACATTGCTCATAATGTTTTTTTGACTTTTGTTTCATTTTGTTTTGACATTTTTTATGAAAAGTTAAAATTTGCCAAATATTCAATTAGAAAAATACTTATATTGCGGGTACATTTATAACAAAAGTAAGGAAAACGTATATAAATTACACATTACTTAAGTAACCGGTTTATTTTACTTAAATAACCGGTTTATTCGATATTCGAAAAGTGGACATTTTAAAATATTCGACTTGGGCAAACCTAAAATAACCGGTTAAAACCGGTCGAATACTATTCGATCGATCACCCTAGTATGTACTAGGGTGATCGATTATTCGACTTTTTTCAATAACCGGTTTTCGAATATTCCGAATAGTTGCTATTTTAAAAAAAAGGTTTTCGGTTAAGCATTTTTAAAATAACCGGTTAACCGGTTTTTATTCGAATACATAAAAATACAAAAATCAAATTAGTTTTTGTAATAAAAACTTAATTAGAATAAAAACAAAACAATTCACGAAGGTAAGGAACCAACAAAATTCATAGATATGACAAAAGGTATGTTCAGACCTAACAAATATTTGACGATGAAATCAAACAAAAGCGTGGCCAGTAAATTGATAAAACTAAAGCATTATTTTAAATAATTTCTTGTTATTTGCTAAACTTTATGTCTAAGATGATAATTGCATTTATGTATAATGTAGTTACGAAACCCTTAAATAATGTTTGCTCTAGCCAAACGTTTTGCAAAAGCAAACAATTCTTTACGTTAGGAGTCAAACATTTAATAGGTGTGAACATAGCTTTAGAATTTTTTAAAAACATTGGTTTTAAAAATATAGGAATGCAATAAATTTATTATTTGACATATTTTCCTAAATTTATTGTAAATGAGTTTTAATTTGTTGCTGGTTAAGCATGTCTGAATGAAGCAGTAAACTTCAGCCATATTTTTGAAAAGTGGCAAACAAAACCTCTTATCCAGGATTATATATTTCAATTATTTTTGTTTCAGCATTATAGAAACAATAGTAATATGAACATGCTTTTTGTATGAAATATCTGTCAATTCGTTGATCACACAACTTAAACCCTTCTAGGACATTTTTGATTCCTTCAATTTTATTTTAAGTTCTTGGTATTTTAATAAATAAAACTGATGAATTTTCCCATAACGTTGATTCCGCCGGTATGTTCCTGCTTTAAGCATGAAGATGTGCTGGAACTACTTAAGAGTTTTTCATTCATTATTGGCAGCATATTTTAGTAAAGTATTATTTGCAGTCTCTTAAAAACTACTTGGCCCTGTTAAGTGTTACTTGGCGTATATTTATGTCAAGCTTGTAGACTAATTAAAAGTGAATAATAAGTCGTGATGTAAAGATCTTTTGCCACTTATCATTTTAGGGCCGATTAAGCACAATTTTTTTTTAAAACAGTTCGAAATATCACCAGAGATGACATCTTTGTAAAGCTATATATAGTATTTATAATACTGTCCAATTGCTTATTACTTTTTATGCTGAACTTTTTTTGTAGTACTTTATATTGTTTTTGGTTTTTGTTACAAGAACACACGCTTATAACTATAAGCGATTTGTATTTACATTGCTCATAATGTTTTTTTGAGTTTTGTTTCATTTTGTTTTGACATTTTTTATAAAAAGTTTAAGTTTCCAAATATTCAATTAGAAAAATACTTAAATTACGGGTGCATTTAAAACAAAAGTAAGGAATAAGTATATAAATTACACATTACTAAAATAACCGGGTAATTTTTCTAAAATAACCGGTGTATTCGATATTCGAAAAATGGAAATTTTAAAATATTCGACTTGGGCAAAACTAAAATAACCGGTTAAAACCGGTCGAATACTATTCGATCGATCACCCTAGTTACGTGCTTCATATCCTTGGGATTATGGAATTTAAGGCGTTAATATAATCGCTTAGTTAAAACAAAAATTTTAAAAAGTAGGAGGAAGTAGTGAACATTTACATGAAAACAAAAACAAAATTTACGAAAATTGTTTTTGTTATCTATACCAACAATTCTTAAATCAAATTAACGCGAAGTTATATCGCGTTTCTTTGTATTAAAAAACCCGTAAAATTTGAATGATAAACAAAAATAATTTTTGTCAAATTGGTTTTGTTTTGTTTCTGATTTTTTGTTAATGTTCACTTCTTCGACACGTATTTTAGAATAGCCACGGTTATGTAAAATACAAACTAAAATAAAAAAAAACCATTCATTTTTGAAATCTATTCAGTCAATTTCTACGAAATGAAATGTTAACAATTAGAAATTTAAATAATTAAATTTCAATTTAATTTATTTTTTAGACTAATTTAGGGATAAGGCATTCATTACAAGCATAAGAAATAATATCGAAAAAATATTTCGAAGAGTAAATGACATTAAGGTTAGATGCATGTAAACGATATTTTCGTATGATTGTATTAAAAATGGAGAACAAAAGATTTTATTTATCCATCGCCGCTATTTTCCTGACCACAACTGCATACTAGGTAATGTTACATGTTTTCTTCATCACTTTTTATTTTCGTCTCTTTATTATTTTTTTCTTTGTTATGTTTTTAAGGTGAGTAAACTTAATGTATTCATACCTTAATTTTTAATTAAAAGAGAAAATTTGATGTTCATACATACCCTACATAATAATGTGCTTAAGAAAAAGCAAAGGTTAACAATATATTAAGAGTTTTCACACCAATGTACATAAACACTTTAATTAAATATTTTGCATAATCATTTTTAGATCGAAAATGTTTTCTTGCATAATGACGCAAACAGATTCATAGAGATTCAAATATGTAGCTTGAGTTTAGATTACATCAGTTCAGAATCAGTTAAAATAATATTTAACTTTGTATTTATTTTTTACAGGGTGTCTTCTGGTCGCCCTTACCACTTGAATCACAGCTAATAACTTGTGGTTGAAGCGTTCAATAACTTCTTAAAATCAATTTTATTACTAACAGTTACCTACGTTTGTGTACGTGTGCACTAATATTGTTTTCGTTAATAGGTATTTGTGTTTCAATAGTATTATTTACATATGCACTTACCACACAAACCGTTTAAAGATAAACGACAATAACAAACCCACAATGGATGCTGTGTTAATCGAAGAAGAAGAAAAGCGAAAGTTATTTTGTGCAGGCAGGGTCAATATGCCCTTAAAATTAACGAACTGACTTGACTGTTCGATGTCTTTTTATTTTGTAATATAATTTTCCCTTTTAACGAAGTCTCTGTCTGTTTTGTAAAAAAAAAATATTAAAATGTGTATCTTCATATTTTCAGAATTGAGAGTACAAACACAGCCATTTGTATTAACATCTTTTAAAAATTTAAGCCATAATTTGCTACTTTGTCAATTCTGTTAATTCTTAAAGTGCGTAGACTATGGAAGTTAAAAGAGTTGTATACTTCAGCTTAGTTGTTTTGTTATATTTAAAATTTTTATTGGTTAGATACAAATAGCAATAGAAAAAATCCAATAAAAATCAAATAAAAAGGTGAAAATATTGGAAATTCCCCACGAAAAACGAGTTGAAAATGTGACAAAATTCAATGAAAAATCAATCCATCCGAACTCAAATCAATCCCAAGTGGTTTTAAAAGTACTGATTTTTCTATCGCGAAATACTTATTTTATTCATATTTTATTTCGAATTCGTACTTGAAATAATCCGAAAATGATATTGATATTGATTGATATATATTAGACTGGTCGCAATTTTTTTTTTTTTTAAATTTAATTGTTTGCGCTACTTAAAATATGAGGTTTGGTGTAAGAAATCATGTCCTAATTTTTCAGCTCGATCCGACGGTGCCTAGTCGTGCCAAGTGGGGACCAAAGCTCCCCATATGATGAAAAAAACATCTATTCAATCAGATACTAGTTGAAAAGCCGGTCCCAAAGACAGAAAATCAAAAATCTGGCTTCGTTACGATCTTCCGCAGTGAAAGTACTTTAAGTATGCCAGCTTCATATGTCATTCGATGGCTTCAGAAAGTTGCGGAAATAATAGGACATACATACAAACATCCGCAAATACTAAGAAATTATATATTGTATACATAGATTAAAGTATCTGCTAATTAATATTTTAGTATGATACGAACGAACGATTTTTAACCTAATTCAGGTACGCTGAATCCAGTGGTGCTAGCCGTTTTTTTTAGGTTAGCTCTGGTTTTCGTGATATACCGTTATTTCAAAAATGATGGAGGCTGCACAACATATGTTCGGGTTACTCAAAAACGGTTTAACTTATTGAAAAAAATAAAAAAATCCGAAATTCCGCAATAAAATTTACTTTTAGAAAGGTAAAACTATTTTCTTATATGCGCAGTTGTTTTAGAAACATAATTTTTTTTTGAAAAAAAAAATAATTTTTTTTATAAAAATTTCGAAATTTTTATTTTTAAAAAATTCATTAAAAATTGGAAAGTGCAGCTAGGCTTCTACAATAATTTAAAAAAAAAATGTATAAATTTATTTGAATGTTTTTATTAAATTGATTATTTTAAAAGAGAAGATTTGTTGTGGGACGGATATAAATGACGATAGTGCTCAACAACTAGGAGTAGGTACTGCTTATCTGTCTCATCGTATGTTAACGATTTATTGTAATCCGTGATGAGTTTAATTGCTCTTTCTGCCGCATCATTTACAACGTTCAAATGTTGACAGACAGCTTTTCCAGCGCAGTAATCATCCCTCTGCTGCCATTGAGAAGGTTCCGATTCTAAAAATGTTGGATCTATGGCTAATCGGGGAAAAAAATTCTTTGTCAGTGGAGAAACAAAATCGGATATATCTCTTGACACGTAAGAGAAAATTTCATCCATATTGACAACATTCCTTTTCGTAATTTTTTCATAATTTCCATGTATGTCATTGCCGATGTCGAATTTTTGGACCATCATCTTTTTTATTTAAAACGGCACGCTTTCATCAAAAAATGCAAGGCCAACTGTTTCTTCTGTCAAATACCACAAATGCTTTCTTATTTTTTGCAACAATGCAGTCGAAACTTCTTTATCAAAATAAGATACAACGTTTTGAATGAAATCAAGATCCAGTTTTGGCGCTTCTATAGCGTTCACTCATCGGAACCAATAAGGTACATATATTATAGTCAAAAACAAGCAAATGCTACGAAGACTTTTCAATTCTGCTGCTGTCAATTTGAACTGTTCGCGAAATAGAAATATTTTGTAACAATAAATGCACTTTGACATGAATCGTGCATGCGATGTTGCACCAGGCAAACGAAATTGTGAAAAATCTGGTACCCGCTCCCCAATAAAATGGAGTGTTAACTCAAGCAACTCTTTATAATCTGCACGCACGTAATGTAATTTTAACGCATTTATACAAAAATTTTTCAAAAAATCTAAGTGCGATGTTGTTAAAATTTGTACCACTTCTTCGTACAAAATTCCACTTTTGAAGGTGCTAGCTTCAATGTGTTTCCAATTTTTGGCAAATCTGTTGAAGCGCTTATTTTTTTAAATGTACCTTTAGTGCTTCGCAAAATGATAAAAATTTTTATTGGGTAAAGTAAATTTTATTGCGGAATTTCGGATTTTTTTAGTTTTTTCAATAAGCTAAAGCGTTTTTGAGTAACCCGAACATATGTTGTGCAGCCTCCTTCATTTTCGAAATAACGGTATATCACGAAAACCAGAGCTAACCTAAAAAAACGGCTAGCATCACTGGATTCAGCGTACCTGAATTAGGTTAAAAATCGTTCGTTCGTATCATACTAAAATATTAATTAGCAGATACTTTAATCTATCTATACAATATATAATTTCTTAGTATTTGCGGATGTTTGTATGTATGTCCTATTATTTCCGCAACTTTCTGAAGCCATCGGATGACATATGAAGCTGAAATTTGGCATACTTAAAGTACTTTCTCTGCGGAAGATCGTAACGAAGCCAGATTTTTGATTTTCTGTCTTTGGGACCGGCTTTTCAACTAGTATCTGATTGTATAGATATTTTTTTCATCATATGGGGAACTTTGGGCCCCACTTGGCACGACTAGGCACCGTCGGATTGAGCTGAAAAATTAGGACTTGATTTCTTACACCAAACCTCATATTTAAAGCAGCGCAAACATTTAAATTTAAACAAAAAAAAAATCCCATACAAGATGCGACCAGTCTAATATATATATGATATTGATTTAAGTAAAACTAAGTTTGAACAAATCTCAAAATGCGCTTGTTTCAAGTACTATAAAGTTGATTTAATCCCGAATTCGGACTTCAAATAAACCAAAAGTTTAATTAGAAGGAGAACTTTATTATGATTTATTTAACTACATAACATATAAATATAACCGAAAATATAAACTAAATGGAAAGCAAGGGTTCTCAATTTTACTTGTTAAACACGAAAATAATGTGTTTTCGTTTTGTTCTGCTGTTTTTGTTGTTTCGACACACAACGAGCAAATCGTTTTTTAACTTCTTGTGTGGTGTTGTTGTAGTTGATTTTCGAAAGTAATTCCATTTAGGATTGCTTTAAGAACGTTTTAGTGTTAATCGTACTTGAATTTTTGAGAACGACTCATACTTAAAGTAAGAATTCAAAACTGAATTTATCCCGAGTGTTTTTCTTTCTGTGTACCGGCATGAGAATTGGCCAAAAATAATATAGTGTGTCGACAAACGGTCTATTATTTCGAGGAAACTGACAAATCCGGTCATAACTGGTCGTAAAAATGTGACAACCAAAATGGAAGATCGTTTATTTGCTTAAATATTCTCAGAAAATCCAGTAGCAATGCCATTTAAGGTTTCTGTAGATACAGAAAACATGTTAGTATTCGAGCGGTTTTAACCGGTTATTTTAGTTTTGCCCAAGTCTTATATTTTAAAATGTCCATTTTTCGAATATCGAATAAACCGGTTATTTTAGTAAAATAACCCGGTTATTTTAGTAATGTGTAATTTATGTACGTTTTCCTTACTTTTGTTATAAATGTACCCGTAATTGAAGTATTTTTCTAATTGAATATTTGGCAAACTTAAACTTTTTATAAAAAACATCACAACAAAATGAAACAAAAGTCAAAAAAATATTATGAGCATTGTAAATACAAATCGCTTATAACATCTCTGGTGATATTTCGAACTGACTTAATAGAAAGTTGTGCTTTAATGGCCCTAAAATGATAAGTTGCAAAGGTTCTTTAACGTCACGACATATTAATCACTTTTAATTAGTCTAATACTTTACTAAAATATGCTGCCAATAATGCATGAAAACCTCTTAAGTAGTTCTACACTAAAAGAAAAAGCTTCGTAAATGTAATGTTTTTTTACATTCCAGCAACGATTTTGTCATCGATTTTGAACCAACGTAACGCTTCCTTCCCGCTATGAAAATTGTTTCATTAGGTTAGAAATTTTCATTAATATAATGAAATTATGTCATTAATATTATAACACTCAAATATTGATATAATGAAACCTTACGTTACATTAATGTAAGTTTTCTTAATTGCAATGAAAACATTTGGTATTTACAATGAAATTGTGTCCTTATTGGAATGTACGTTTGCCGTAGATGAAATGAAAAGCTGCATTCATTTAATGATATTTTTTCATTAATGTAATGATATTTAACATGATTACAAAAATTTTCTACGTTTTAACAATGAATTATGTCATTAATGCAACTACATTGTTTTCTTAATGCAATGATGTTTTTACATTAATAGTATGATACATATCATTAACATAATGATAGTTTCGTCGTAATATTAATGATATCCTACGTCATTATAATGAAAACAAGTCATTATATAAATGATATTATTCATGGCATATACATATGAATATTTATCATTAAAATAAAAAAAGTATTATTACATTTTTTATAGCATATAAGTATTTAATACATTGTAAATTTGTACAAAGTTTAGGTTTAGTAATTTTGGTTATACAAATTATTAAATTAAAGCATAAGAAAATTTATATTCCCAACTCAAAATGGTATCTGCATTTTTGTGAATTTTGTTGAAATCGGCATCAATCTGTAAAAAATAAATAAATTGTAATAAAAAAAAATTAAAATAAAATTCATAATAAAATTTACCAATTTAAATCCATTAGGCACTTTGTATTGCGGCCACAGCTTAAAAGCTCTTTGATATTTTGACATTCATTCTTTATTTGGTTCCAACGATTTCTTCCACATGCAGCCCATGCACACGACTACTCTTCCGCTGTTAAATTATCAAACTTTAGGCACTGAAGGTATATATGTGCATTGTCTTTAGGAACTGAAATAAATAAATTGCAAATATGCATAAATATAAGTAAACGAAAATTTTTTTTAGTTTTTAAGAAAAAAATAAAATATTTTGTAAATATATGTTACCTAAAGTGTCTTTTGAATCCGAAGATTGTGTAGAGTTGACAGATTCCCAGTCTTTAAAATAAAAATAGTTTTCATTTTCAATAAATATTTTTTTGCACAAAAAACAACACAATATTTACTTACCAAGTTAGATTTTTTTCCACAATATGTTTTTATAATAAATTGTTGACTTATTTAATTTTTACTTCTTTACACCACGGCTTTTTATAATCAACTAAAGTTTAAAACGATAACACAAGTTAAACGTTGAAGTTGTTGTTGCAACAAATTTAAGAAAAAATGTCCACATATTCGTTAAAGTCCCGTTAATTTTCTTTAAAGCGTACATAGATAGAATGACACTTTACGTTATTTTAATGATAAAATCGTCATATTTGCTTTTTAAAAACTATTTCTCTTGTAATTTATTTATGAACAATTTACGTTACATTAATGATAAAAATTATTTTATTTACAACAATGTTTTTTTGGCATATTTTTCTGCTCTTTTTCTTATGTTTTTCTCTCTTTTGGTTTGTTGTCAAAATAAAATATAACATTATATTAATGTAATAATTGTTACATTAACGATACATTTTCAAGCAAATTCTTTGCACTTTTTTTCTTAATAATGTCCCGTTATAACTTGTTTTGAAAATTGTAGTTTAAATAATGATTAGTTACGTTACATAGATGATGTATTCATTATATTTATGCCATCTATATCATTTTCCATTTATTGGATCCTCATTCTCATTATGTTTTATGAAACTTATGAAGATATAATGAAAACTTAAGTTGGAGTTACAATTATTACATTATATTTATATTGTGTGTATGTGAGATAACTTTTTTAAAGTATAAGTGTATTTTTTTTGTATTTAGAATATCTGAATGAGAAGTTACATTACTGTAATGCAATTTTGTCATGAAAGTTTACTCATAGTTACGAAATGACAAGAAAACTTCCATAGGAAGTTAACGTAAAATGACAAAAAGAATGACATTTGTTACTAAAAACTCGTAAATTAAACAATAAAATCAATAAAAACTTTATGAATTCTATTCTTTTAATTAATAGTTTTACTTTTAATTTATAATCTGTACATATATTATATTATTTTTCTTAAAAAACGGAAAAAACTTTTGTCATTAAGAAATGTAAAGCTTCATTAATGCTACGTAAATATTTCATTGAAATTTGGCAGATGCTGTAATTTCTACAATTCAATACTTATTTCAATAAAGGTAACTTAAATTAATAGAGTTAAATAAGTGTAGCCCAAAAAGATAACCATTATTACTTTTTTCTATAATTATATGCCTTAAATCTTGCTTAAAAGTTTTTCATTGCCCGAATGCAATACATTTCTTAGCCCCAATGAAACTACGAATTGTCTAAAAACACCTGTCTTCCACGATTCATTGCATTAATGTAACTTCCATTACTATTATGCACATTTTCATTAAATGAATGAAACTTTTCGTTACATTAATGTAAGGGGGTCAACGTAACGGTTTCATTCCTGTTACGAAGCGTTTTTCTTTCAGTGTAGCATATCTTTATGCTTAAAACAAGAACATACTGGCGGAATCAACGTTATGGGAAAATTCATCAGTTTTATTTATTAAAACAGCAAGAACTTAAAACAGAATTGAAGGAATCAAAAATGTCCTGCAGGGGCTTAAATTGTGTGATCGACGAATTGACGGATATTTCATACAAAAAGCATGTTCATATGTTTCTATAATGCTGAAACAAAAAAAAATTGAAATATATAATCCTGGATAAGAGGCTTTGTTTGCCACTTTTCAAAAATATTGCTGAAGTTTACTGCTTCATATGGGCTATTTCAAATTTTTTGAGCACCTACTGAAACCGACATACTATGGCTCTTATTTCGTTAAGTTTTATGAATTGAAAAAAACGTTGAACAGGGTTTGGATGACTATACTTGAAGGATATGACGTGCAAAGTTTTACGTTGAAAAGTCCTCACCTTAAGAATTGGTGGTCATCTAAAATTCGAAAAATTAAAAAAACGACTTGAAACTTGCAAGAGTTTTTTCATTCATTCCGTTTTCTTTGTAACATTTTTAAGCTTTCAGATCCAAACTCATACAAAATATAGTCACTAGACTTGGAGGATGTATCCACTAAAAAAAAATTTTTTATATCGCTGCTGGGTGAAAACCAAAATTTTCCGAATTTTGAAATTTTTGAAGATTTTACATAGAGTTTTTGAGCCGTTTAATAAAAATGAGTTTTAAGCGCAGAATTAAAAAACTGCGTAATTTTATAAAGTTTGAGGTGTATCAAGTTGGTGTCAGCGCACCAATAACGTATCACGGACATCACAAACTTAAAAGAAATTAGCGTAAATTTTTTAAAAATTTATCTTTTTTGCGTCTGACAATCTGAATTGCCTTTTAAGTTGGCTAGTGTATTGCGTGATGTGAGTAACTTCGTAAAGGGCAACTCCGAGGCGAAAACGCACTTGAAAATTTTTAAACGCAAAAATTTTATGAACTTTTGAAAATTTTTGCAACAAAACAATTTATTTTTAAGTTTTTTTTATATCAAAACATGTCATGGGAACATGTTTAGGTATCTAAATAGATTCTTCGCGACGGACTAAACTGATAAAGTGCAAAAAAAAATAATTTTTTTCAACCCTGGCGCGTGCAGCGGCAGTTTTTTCAAACTCATTTCGCTTTGTGACAACTGAAGCGCTGTATCAATTCCGCTAAAACGTACATCGAATAGAAGACTTTACTGAGCTTGATACTAAAATTGAAAACGCACCAAAAAATTTTAAGAATTTAAAATTTTATGGAGGAAACAAAATGTTTCTAACCTCAAAAACCATCCTTGTATGAAATATTTGATTTGGTTTCAGATTATACATTTTAAAAGTTTTTTTCCCAAAATATTGCAAATTATGTCTTATACTAGCCGTAGTTTTGTAAAATGTTTAACAATTTTAAATAAATTTTTCTATGTATACACGATCAAAAAAAATTTTTTTATATTTTTTTTCCAGTGTATTTTAAAAAGTATTCCAGCTTTTACAAAAATTTTAGTGTGCTAAGAAAGCCCTTAAGGGGTATTATCCACACGCGGTATTTTTTTTAAATTTTAACAAAAACTGTAATTTTTATATTTTTTTTTTAATTTTTAACTTTAAACCGCAGTAAAATTTGCGCCGTGTAATAAAAATGATTAACGCGAACGGATTTCACATGCTCAAATATCGGTTTATACACACGCAAATCAACATTGATGTCAGACAAAAAAAAAATGTCTAGGTTTCGTAAATTTTTGAAGTTGCTCATATAGACATGCTTAAGCAGCAGCAAATTAAAACTCATTTACAATAAATTTGGGAAAATATGTCAAATAAAAAATTAATTAAATTCCTTTATTTTTATAACCAACGTTTTTTAAAAATTCTAAAGCTGTGTTCACACCTATTAAATATTTGACTCCTTACGTAACCACTAGTTTTCTTAAAGAATTGTTAGCTTTTGCAAAACGTTTGGCTAGAGCAATCATTATTTAACGGTTTCTTACCAACATTATATATAAATACAATTATCAGCTTAGACATAACGTTTAGCAAATAAATAGAAACTGTTAAATAAAGCTTAAATTTAATCTATTTACTGGTCCCGCTTTTTTTTTGATTTTATCGTCAAATGTTTGTTAGCTCTGAACATACCTTAAGTCATATCATTGTATTTTGTTGGTTCCTTACCTTCGGGAATTGTTTTGTTTTTATTCTTATTTACTTTTTATGACAAAAACTAATTTGATTCTTGTATTTTTATGTATTCGATTTAAAACCGGTTAACCGGTTATTTTTAAAATGCTTAACCGAAAACCGGTTTTTTAAAATAGCAACTATTCGAAATATTCGAAAATCGGTTATTGAAAAAAGTAGAATAATCGATCACCCTAGTAAGCACGTAAACAAATTTACAATTGAGGAGAAGATTAAACAGAATTGATATAAGGACCTTCGTAGCACAGTGGTGCAGCATCGTGTTTCATGGGCATAAAGTCTAACGCCCGTACACTTATAAAATTATTACAGTTACTGATTGTTGGTTATTAAATTCGTTTTCCGTACTGTTATGTACGAGATGTTAATGAGACGAATATGGCATTCATTTATTTTTTTCAAGAAGCTTTTTCGAGACATACGCGAACAACCAGTTTTTTGCATTTCATAAGGCTGTTTCCAAAAATCTTGCGAACTGATTTTTTAATCCCGTATTTTACATTGTTGGAAACACATCTTTTTTCTTTTTCAGCCGATATCTATACTGTGTTTATCGGACAACTATTCACTGAGTTACATGCTTTAATACTACATTTACATTAGGCCGAAATCTTGTAGATTTGATTTAAAATCTTCATCGAAATCTAGTGCGTTTACATTATACTTTATTGACATTAGCGAGATTTTGTTTTTATAACAAAACAACTGACAAACAGTTTTTTCGTTACACATAAAAACACAAAAAGAAATATACATTAAAAAATTTGCATTACCTTTTATTAATGATCAACGATATTTATTTTATCAATATTATTCGTCTTTTGTATTTTTTTACATTTTTTATAAAACTTTTTAATTTTTATTAACATTTTTGTTTTGTTTTTTTTTTAATGCCATTTTTTCTTGTACATGGAAGTATTTTTTATTGCTATATTGAAAAAAACCATAGTTGCATCATTGAGTACTACTAGATTTTGAGTAGATTTCGTCGAAATCTAGTCACGAAGTAGATTTTGTTTTGTATGGGAAAATCTAGTCAAAAACAACTAGATTTGGCTCGAAATCTCGTAAGTACTAGATTTTGCGTAGGTGTAAATGTAGTATAAGATTGGAAAATAAAATTGATTTTTTCTACGATTTTCAAAATTTACCATTTTCAGTCCCTGCTTTAAAGCCATAAAATTAATTTTAAGGCCTTATCTTGAAGACAATTTGTTCCAAACATATTTGTTATAAACTGGTTAACATCGGACAATAATTAAGAAATTTGCAATATAATTAGTAAAAACATCTAAATTTAAATTATCTTATAAAAACATTTTTGTTGTTTGGTTGTCTTGATTGGATTAGGATTAAGTGTTGAAAGACAATTTAATTTGTTTACATGATTCTATTTTCGGTCAAAAAATGTATAAAACTAACCGAGAAATTATTGATGTCTTTATTGATGTTTTCAATGTAATTTCTCACTCACTCACTTGTTTATGTTTTCTAAAAGCTTATATAATTAAGGCATAATGTGTTATTGTCAGACGAGTACTTTCAATATAAATGGTCACTTGGGAAAGCTTATATGCATTAAAGGATCGAGGCATAAACCTGTAAAACATTTTAACAGGTTTGATGGTTTTGAGGATGGCTTTGGTTATAACGTTTTAATTGATTATGATTTCACTTTAGCTCAGAGACTATTTACATATCCAAATCGGATTTTATAGCATGGCCACACTTATCTCAACACTACAGTGAATTAATGAAAAACAAGGAAAAAGGGCCAAACACGAAGAGGAAAGAATTGATGAAATAAGACATTTGTGGGACGGCCTAGAAATCGTGCTCGTTCTCAATTTGATTGCACCTATTCCAGCTAGACTACAAGACGTTGATTAGTACCATCAACGGATACTAATTTTAACATATTTTTTTGTTTTATAAGTAAATGATTTCGAAAACAGTTAAATTTGTGTAAACAATTTTAAAAGCCGAAGTATAAATTTCTTTCCAGGTTTAATTAACAAGAAGGCGAATTTATTTGAAAAAAATTTTTTACTACTTAAATATTTCAAAATTTTTAATTTGTGTAAATACATATGACGGCGACTGTATATGTATTGTAAAGAGTAATTATTGCTTAATGCTAGACAGCTAGACATTTTTGTAATAAACCCTACTATATTATAAAAATAATATAAAATTAAATTGATGTGTGAGTGATGTTTTATACAAATTTTTATTTAAAAAAGGATTTGCAAAATACTAGTAAAAACTGTGTCGAAAAAGAGTCGTAATCGATCAGAAACGCGGGTCATAAAATACTCTTCCAGAAGAGTCGCGGGTGGAGTACCATTTTTTCCCTAAAAAACGAACACATAAATGATTATTTTATTCACACAGTGGAGTCAAAAACTTCTCGAATATATTCAATAACTGCGTTGTTAACTCGTTGCGTTTCGCACCATTTTGGGTGCTTTTTTTAATTGTTTGTGCAAAAAATTCCTTTGTTAGTGCGTGGTGCGCTTTTTTTAAAATTTCGGTGCGTTTTATAATTTTTGTTGGCACCAAAGCAAATTAAACACAACTTTTTGCTTCAATATGAGAAAAAAAAACCTTTGTTCAATATAATACACCTACTTCAATCAACAGTGCAAAATTTTTACAATCAATTTTACAGATCACAATAAGAACAACAAGTAGTGATGTTAAGACGTACCAAAGTCAAAGGGAAGGTGCGTTGTTTAAGCAATTGTTTCGGAAAAAATTAAAATTGAAGCTGCAAACATGTCAAATAAGTGCAACTGCTGTAGGAAAAATCGCCCAAAAAAAATTGGCCCAAAAAAAAAAGAAAAATTGCCAAAAAAAATTGCATGTAAAATTGGACCTAAATATGAAAAATGACCCAAATTTTTTGGGCTATTTTTCGTAATTGTTGGGTGATTTTCGTTTTTATAAATTTGGTGATTTTTCATTATGAAAAATCACCCAAAAATTTTGTATGAAAAATGGCCCATTTTGGAAAAAGACTTAACGCCATAAATTTTTTCCGAAAATGAGACATAAAGCCGTATTTTTTAAAGGATTTTCTACTCTTTGATAAAACAAGTACCGGCTTCGCTAACTAAAGATTCTCTGCACAGCTTCGCTAAATAAAGCTTCTAAAATCTGCCTTGTTTTCGAACGAAGGCCGATTTCGCAGAGAAGATTTAGTTAGGGAAGCCAGTTTTTGTTATACCATAAAGGAGAAAATTATTGCGGACGGCCGAAGGCCGGCTATACAGAGAAGCTTTAGTTAGCGAAGCCGGTACTTGTTTCATCAAAGAGCAGAAAATCCTTTAAAAAATATGGCTTTATGTCTCATTTTCGGAAAAAAATGTATGGCGTTAAGTCTTAATTATTCTTTTCTGCTTTTTGGGTCATTTGTCATTTTTTTTTTGGGCCCTTTGGGCAAAATTTCATATATAAATTTTTGGGTCATTTTTCATGTTTTATTGGGCGATTCTTCATTTAAGCGATTTTTCATTTTTTTCCATTTTTCTTTGGGCGATTTTTCCTACAGCCAAGTGCAACATTGTTTTTTAGCTCATTTGCAAGGATACAAAAAAATTGACGTAAATACCTTTATAAAAAAAATTATTTAATTCAATTCTTTCAAGCTAAAATTAATATTTCTTTATTTCATTTGGAATTTTCACAATATCAAATCAGAAATTCTCAATGTTATTTGGAATTTTCTCAATTTAATTTGGAATTTTCTCAATTTCAAATAAAACTTTTTAATTTCAACTGGAATTTTCAAGTTGAGTTCATTTCAAGTTCATATTCTCAATTTCAATTGGAATTTTCTCAATTTTAAATTGAAATTCACAATCTTTTTTGGAATTCTCTCAATTTCGAATTTAAATTCCCTTTTTAGTTTCATTTTTTTTCAAGTTTTTTCTTTTTTTTCCAAAACCCTGAACTGTAAAAGACGTATAAAAACATAAACATTTTAAATAAAAAAGTTGGTGCGTTTTTCTTTAAATGACGCGTTTTTTCCCCGTTTTGGGGCGTTTTGAAATTTCAAAGTGGACAACGCTTATCAATAATTAAAAAAAGGCTGGCTGGGGTATCTCAGTTAAGAAAAGCGACCTCTGTTGATAACATTTCGTAACTAAATTAAAAGAAATATCACAGCCTTAAACCATGATATCGTATTGCAGCACTTTCTCTCACAAATGTATTTTATTTAAGCAAAGTTTAAGATATTCCTGAATTGGCAAAGAGTGCTTGAATTTTATAAAGTTTTAAAATTGTACTTTTTTGAGCACTTAAAAAAAAATAGTAAAATTGATACAATTGGTTGTGCCATATCTTTGATACCCTCCACTAAGAATTACAATTCCTGGGAAGCAAAAAATTAAAAGACCCGAAAACTTCAGACAAATTTTACTTTGAATTAAATGGGCTCAAAACAAAATGTATTATTATTTTATTTTACAATGCCTGAAGTAGTGGATGAAATCGCATGGGAAACCTCAATAACATCTTCTTCTGACGTTACATTGTGGACTTGTCGCAAATGTCGCAGTAAGCCACTTGTACTACCACTGTTGTATGCAAGCCTTTTCGGACAAAGCGAACATTGCACGTAATCGTTGTTTTTAGCAAAATATTCTCACATTACTCTATTTTGATCTCCGCAAATAACAGAGTTCTTCTGTTTAGTAACAAAACAAGAAGTTATATTAACAAAAAAGTTAAAAAGTTTCCCGAAAATTTTCTGGGATTTGATAAAAAAAACACAAATTCTCGAAATTCCCGGAAATGCTTTTCGGTGAAGAAACTCTATTCCCAAGTAAAAAAAACTTTCTATGTCACTGTTAATGTTCCGCACTTTCCGTTAAGTATTTCTAATTAAATTTTCACGTAAATTTATAACTTATTTTTGCAAAAATTAATATAAAACTTAAGTACATACAATTGAATAGACTTATTGTCGGTACAATTTTTTGAACTTAGAATCTAAACTTTTTTTTAGTAGAATAAGAAATGTTCAAAATAATAATTTGTGTCCTCTTCTTCACATTAATGCAAACAGTTGACGCAGAAAGAGTAAGAAGTTTGTATAAAATGTAAAAGTTAAATTTAATTTTTTTTTTGCATCATTTTAGTTATTTGGAAATGACTTAAAAGAAGCTGAGCAAATTTTGAATCAAGCCTTAGATACACTAATACACGAAAATGGACCTATTTATTCGTGAGTAGATATAGAAAATAAGTATTCTTTTTTTTTAAATATTTTTAAATAATTTTTTAAGACAACACCGTCTTGATGCTGCTTACAAATTCGTACCCAACGTGGTCTACACATTTAATGCCATTCTGCAGGACTGGAGAAATGATTATAAGCGATGTCAGGTGTCTATATCGCACACTAGCACTGACCTAAATGTTCTTGTTACCATAAAATGCGAAGGCGATCCCGAAACAGTTAGAAGAATTGTAAATGAAGTGATTTTTGTAAAACCAACTGCTAGTAATTAATAATAATATAATAATAATAATTATAATATTAATAATAATAATTATTATAATAATAAAAATAATAATAATAATAATAGTTTTTTTATAAAAAGTAAGAAAATACAAAATAACCAAATTTGAAGACTTATGTGCAAGATGAATCGATTATGTTTCAAAGTGAATTACAAGGTATCAGGACGAGGCCTCGCAAAGAGCGGCCAAGCGGTGAGCGGCAAAAAATTAAACGTATGAAATACTACTGAGGTGGCCACGCTATGAACGTCTAAGGGTGCGTACTTGTTGCCGAGCTGAGCCGAGCCAACTGACGCTTATTGCGAGAACTTGTTCATGCGGGAAACAAGTTTTAGTGTGCATACACAGAAAAAATTATTTTTCGAATTCAAACAAAAAATTTGTAGTATCAAAACATTTTTTGTCTGAAATCGGTCCTACAAACAAATTCGCATATTCAAACAATTTATTTGCATTTTGTTTACTAAAAAAAAACACTGATTTTTTCAAACAAATAATTTACAGAATCAAACAAAAAGTTTACTGAAATTCATATAAATTTCAAACAAATAATTTTGCTGAATCAAACAAAAATTTTTTGCACAAGCAATGAATGGCGCGCACCCAAGCTATCACTGAAGGAGAAGATGAAGGCAGAAGCAGAGCGGTGGCTGGCTCTGAGACACATGTTTTGTTGGAATTATTTTTGAACGAAGTCTTGTTTATACACACAATGTTTTTCTTCATCACTCACTGTTGCTGTATCCTTTCCTTGGCTAAAGAAGAAGAAATGTAACAAACAACGGCAGCAGACCGACTCGATATGTTTTTCGTCATCATTTTATTTTTTTATTTGATGTATTTAAGTAAACAGTTTTCAAAAATTGAATACGGGATTTTGTTTTTCGGTCTTTTTTTCCCAACTTTGAAACCAACCCAAAATTTGTTTTGTTTCTTATAATGGTGTTGTTGTTTCTGTTGTTTAAAAAAGAATGAAACCTTTTTTTTACCTGATATTTTTTTGTTTTTTTACTAATAACCTCGTCGCGCTATTTTATCATCTTTCTTCTTGTTGTACTTTTTTAAAGCGTCCAAAAATAAACTGTATGTGTTTTGTGTTGTTGTTCTTATATTTCACATAAAGAAGTGTTGCTTACGATCAAATAAAAAAATGCAAAAAACGACAACATTAAAGAGCGTTAAATATTTCATACAAAATTATGAAAAATTTAAACCAATAGCGCGTATATTATATTATTGAAAAGTTGTCAACATTTTTGTTGGTTAAATAAAAATCAAACAAAAATATTAATTGAATCAGTAAAAAAATTTGTAGAAATTAAAAAAAATTTCAAACAATGGTTTGTTTGAAAATAATTCGGCAATAATTTTTTCTGTGTAGTAGATGCGAGAATCAGCAGTGATATTTCATCTATTATTTGTGTTTTATGAATGTTTGAATGCATTTTTTTCAATTTTGTTTGTACGTTTTTTTTAAATTTTTTTATAATTGTTATAATTTCATTTAAGTTTTATTATTTATTTGAATTTTTATTTTTTAGTTTAATTTTTATTTTATTTTTTAATTTCTATTTATTTTAATTTTTTATTATTTTTTTAGTTTTTTGATTGCATGTTTTATCTACTTTTTCTTAAATTTTTGTTTATAATTTTATTAAATGTTTTCCAAAAAAGTTGAAATCATAAAAACATAACATAAACAATGTTTTCGGCGCTGAAAAACGCATTCAATTAGCTTTGCGCTCAGACCAGCTCGGCGCCCACTATGACCTGTTCGCGCTTATTTGTACTAATTTGTATAGTACCAGTTTTCTCGCATTGGTTCTCGCAATAAGGCTCAGTCGGCTCGGCTCGGCAACAAGCGGCCACTCTGTACGCACCATAATTGGTGACGCTTAGTAATAGAACTTGCTCTAATTTTCAGTAATTTTCTGAGCGGCAAAAAATAAACATGACATAAGTGAATGTGGAGTTTATAATTTCATCTTTACAAAGCCGACCGCTATTATGGCAAGAAAGATTAGATAAACATTTTGCAACAACAAATCAAAGTAATTCACAGACATCGCCAAAATATGCATGGAAATTTGCGTAGAATTGTATGTAAATGGTTAAATTCGCAGTAATGTCGCGTTGCTTGATTTATAGGATGAATTCTTAAAAATATAAATACGATTCTTGCGTAGTAAAATTTTTATTTTAATTATTCTATTCATTTTTTTAATGCACCATTATGAATTTAGTTTTGCATGTTTTATGCGCACAATTTCCAATAGCACTGTGCTCGAAATTGACAGTTTTTTTTAGACAAGCTGGGCACTTGGCGTTTTAGCATACTGAATCTAATGGTGCTTGCCGTTATTTAAGGTTAGCTTTAGTTTTCGAGATATACCGTTATTTCGAAAATTGAGGAGGTTGCACAACATATATTCGCGTAACTCAAAAACGGCTTAGTCTATTGAAATTACTAAAAAAAACGAAATTCAACAATAAAATTTCCTTCAAGAAAGGTAAAACTATTTTCTAATATGCGCAGTCGTTTTAGAAACACAATTTTTTTTTGGAAAAAAAAATTATTTTTTTATCAAAATTTCGAAATTTTTGATTTGTAAAAATTCATAAAAAATTTGGAAAATGCAACTAGGCTTTTAATTTTTTGCAGGCATATAAAATCACAAAAGTTTTAAAATTTTAATTAATATAAGAACTTCATAAGACGCAATATTTGAATGGGAGCCCCCTAAGAAGTGCTGATAAGGGGAAAGTATGTCTCGAGAAAATGTTATGGACAAAAATTAATTGAGGTCGGTCATACCTCATAACACACTAGGGAGACTCTTGGGCATTTATCGGACTTTTTTTCAATATATTTCTAGTCTGCGTTGAACATTTTGTATGGGAGCGTCCTTAAGGAATGTATATAGCAGGTAGATATGTTAGAAATAACTGATTGCGATGAAAAATAAAGTAGGGTTGGTCATACATTTGACCCATATAGGGGCATTCTAGGCGCTGCAGGATTCAAATTTAAGAATTTTACTAAACGGCCATATTTGTATGGGAACACCCCCCATAAGGGGTGGAGATATATGGCAAGTATGTTTTTAGAAAATGTAAAAAATAATTAACTAATGGAGGTCGGTCATACATTTTATCAACCTAGGTGCGATTCCTTGGCAGTTAAGGGGCTTTTTCTTCAATAAATTTCTATCTGTATTGGCTATTTTAAATGGGAGCCCCATTAAGGGATGGAGATAGTGAGTAGGTATGTTAACAGGGCTGCCAGGTTTTGTCCCAGGGCTGTTGGGGATTTCATGCGAGCAAAAAGGAAAAAGAAAGTCATTTGGAGATTGGGGATTTTTCCGGGGATTATACAGTTTGTATAATATGCTACATTGTCAATTGTCAAAATTAAAGAAATTTAAGTATAAACAGTTAAGGTGATTTATTAATTTATCATTTTGAATAGTTTTTACTTCTGCTGTGAAAGTTTCAAAATGTTAGATAGGGCCTTTTGCGTATTAGGTGACGAAATATAAAAGACAATATACAATAAAGTTTGGGCACAAGAATGCGGGGGGCTATTGGTTAGTACTTATTATGCTTCGAAGTATTAAATAATCGACGGATTTATGTATTTTTTATGGATGACTTAAACCGACTGAACAAGCTCCAAATTCTTTTAAATTGGCTCATTCGTCTTCAAAAACAGCGTATTGCTCTGCTTGTAATTCCTCACTGGAATTACATAAAAAGGATTTAAAAAAACAAAATAAATAATTTTTTTACTAAAAATTTTTATTTGGGGATTTTCTATTACAATGTTTCTTATTATTTTTAAAAAAATTTAAAATTTTTAATTAACAAGATTAAAAATTTGTTCAGAAGAAAAACAAAACAAAATATTAACTTTTTAAGGTTTTGATTTTTATTTTGGGTTTTTTTTGGGGATTTTTTTTTAATTTTTTGGGGACAGGGCAAAAAAGTACCTGGCAGCCCTGTATGTTAAAATAAATGATTGAGATTAAAAATAACGCGGGGTTGTTTATACATTTGGCCCAGCTAGGGGCAGGGACCAAATTTAAGAATTTCATTCAACGTCCATATTTGAATGGTTGAAATCTTCAAATTTGGTTTCGTATGGTAATTTCACTAAACTTAACCGTTTTTGAGTTACGCGAATATATGTTGTGCAACCTCGTCCATTTTCGAAATAACGGTATATCTCGAAAACCAGTGCTTACCTATAAAAAACGTCTAGCATCACTGGATTAAGCGTACTTGAATTAGGTTAAAACGCCAGGTGCCCTGCTTGTTTAAAAAAAAAGTGTAAATTTATTGCACATTATAATTAATGAATTCAATTTCACGTCCAAATTATAAATCATGTAGTTTAAGGGTTTTAAGAATATTATACAGTAAAAAAAATCCAGAGCTTAAACATTTTTAAAAATATTTTTCTTACATTTTAGTAAATTTTACGAAACTTACTGGAAAGGGTCATATATGGTTGCAAAAACGAAATAATTACGAACAAGTTATATAGAAAAGTCCGTTAAGTCCGTTAAGACCGACAATATCGTACCCTTCACCACAGTATTTACAGATAACTTTTCGAGTGTACCCTCAAGGACCCGCCAAAACAAAATTCAGATTTTATGCGCAAAATACTTAACCCAATTTTAAATAAAAAATCACCGGGAGTTTTATGCCTTTTCCCATTTTCCCTTTTTTAATTAAATTGCATGAAGGACCCAGAGATTTTTCGTCTTTAAGTAGGGAGAGGAGGTTTATATAGGTGAAAATTGGACCTTCCACCACAACATTTTACCAAGATATAAAAGATATCGTAAAATTTATTGTCGTTTTATTTAATGTCAATGTCAATATCAGTAAAAAAAAGTATTGCCATAAGAAACAAGTTATTTTCGGAAGTCGTAGGTATTTGTCTGGAAGCCATGGTCAAATATGGACCGATTATAATACAATTTTGTAGAATAAAAATATGTTTGGACCAAGTGAAATCTTAATTCCAACATGTTAAGATGGTTTATAGGTACAATGACTCTATTCCGGAAAGAAGCCTGTATGGGAGCTGTATGAAATAATGCAGCGATTGTCATCATTATCAATAGACTTGGTCCCCATTACAATTGAACAAGTCTTATTAAATTATCTTTACATTGAAAGCCTACCAGCTAGCCAACTGGACGAACGGACATCGGTAGATCGATTCAAAAAGTGATAAAGGGTCGATCGGAATACCAACAAATGGTATTGTGGTGTGTACATAAAAATAACCGATTTCAGTTTTCACAGAATAAGAATATTCCTTTAGAAATAAAATTTTTTTAAATTAGGAAAAAAAAGTTGAATGAACAATTCTCAATTGCTACAACTTCTGTTTTCTCTTCTCTCTTATTGGCCAATCGACAAACACTATACCGAATTTTTCGTTGCACTTTTTATACCATTGAAAATTGATTTGCTTTATATAATTCCTTTGTAATGCTTAAGTTTACGAACTGCATATAAAATGGTTAAATAGTTTAAAGACTCTGGCCAGTTTTAAAAATTTTTAGAATTTGAACTTTAACAGAATATTTTTTGAAATGAAAGAAACAACAATTTGTATAATTTTTGCCACAAGTTTATTAAGCGTGAATGCAGCGAGGGTAAGTTATGAAGAAGTCCTCGTTCACACTATTCAAGTTTTAGCCGTCAAGTCTTGAGCTTTTTAGATAGAAAGTAAAAGAGAATGCCATTTCTTTTTCTTTCTACCCCAAAAACTTATGACTTGACGACTAAAACTTGAAGAGTGGGAACCAGCACTAAAGATGTAACAAACGTGAAATATTCAAATTGAAATTCTTGAATATGTGTTGGAAATGTTTTCCTTTTAGCTCTATGGTTACGATTTAGAAGATGCAGCAGAAATTTTAGACAATGCTTTGTCACAACTGCGTCGCAAAAATGGACCTTATTTAAAGTAAGTTGCCAAAAGATTCAAATAAAAATGAAAAAATGTTTTGCTACAGTTTTTATCGATGTTTTTTTAGATTAAAGGGCATAGATGAAGCTTACAGATTTGAACCCCATGTTATTTATACGTTTGATGCACAGCTTCTAGATCCAGATGGCAAACTTGATTTTTGCACAACGGAAGTTTCTTTAAGTTTAGATAATAATAAAAACTCGTTAATTATAATTAGCTGTGGCGGCGTTGAAAAGGTGCGAAAAATTATCAATCAGTCCCTCAAAGTGAGAAAATAAAAAAGAAAATTAATATTTTATTACTTATTTAAGTCGAAGTTAATAGAATAAAAATTTAAAAAATGTTGGAATAATTTATTTCGGCTTAACATTTAGTAAATTAAAAGTATAAAATCCAATACTGCAGAATTTTTTACGCCCGTCCTTAATGACATGCAGATGGAATAAATAGATAAATATGATTTTCGGCGCAAATTTCGGCAGTAGTTTTTTTATAGGAGCAAAGGATTTCTTTTAGAAAGCGACTTCTTAACTGGGCAGCATATACATATTTTCTATGGAAATATGTTTTACAATGACAAGGCTATTTTAAATCTACATATATAAAAAGAAGTGTACACTTGTTGTTTTTCCGGAGATATGGCACTTAGATTTTCCTATATATTATTCCCTTACAAATATCAACAAAAAAATGCCCTCTATCTGCCATATTATGATTTTTTATTGTCACTTGAAAAGTTACCCAATCATGTATCGTAATATCTTATATGCACAATTACAATCGGAATAGCTCTTAATGTATATTTCATATCGTTTGAGGGCATCAAATAGGGAAAAACGGGTAAAAGCAACCCTAACCCAATATCTTCCTAATTAATCAACCAGTATTCTTAAAATTTGACATGCTGACACTGTCATATCTAAAGGAACTTTAAGATATTAATTTTTGGAAATCCCAACAATTAGGGCGCAAAATAGGGCACAAACAACTTTTATTACAATCTAAAAAATTTGGATAAAATTTCCAAAATACACAAAGATTGTCATTTTATTGTTAAATAAAACTGTTTTGGAAAAAGTAGACGGTAAGTTTTACTTCTTCCAACTCACATCAAAGCAATGTATGTTTATTCAGACTTGTATTATTTGCTTCGATCGGTGAATTGACTTGATACTATTCAGGACTTAAAAGATTTGAATTTTAAAGGTGCAAGACTTAACATTTGCCAGTGCATGAAAGCGAGTTACTGCAATGGTAGCCAATATGTTAAATATCATACATAATTATTTAGTTTTTTTTAAGCCAATACAAAAAATCTATAAAATGTTTATTAAATATTATAATTTATGAATTTAGTAAAGTTTTTTTTATTTAAAAATGTATTCAAATAAAAAAATTATTACTAAAAGATTTTTGTATGATGTGCAAAACAACAAAAACAATTTGCCAGTTCAGTTTTTTGCACGGGCACATGCAAGTATATTATCAAAGTTATTTTCGGGAATACAAAATTTATTAATAAAAGATTTTTGTGTGACGCGCTAAATTCACAAATTATTGTTTGTTATAATTTCTGAGATTTTCTAGAACATTTTAATTAAATATTCTAGTCTTAAATCATTATTTAAAATTCTGGTTATTATCTACTTACACTTTTTCATACCAATGAAATAAAATTGGAACTCACCTGAAAAATAGAAAAAAAAATATGTATTAATTAAAATTTTGTTGTCAATTTAATAGAATAATTTTCTTTTAATATCAAGAGGAAGTTATAAAAGTTTTTTTTTCTTAAGTAGCAATTTTACCCGTTTTTAGCGGCGGCGGTTTTTCGATTTTCTTGTAAGCGTTTTCACAAAAAACATTTAATTTGCAGTAAAATTTTCTATTATTTTTATCAAGCAAAAACCGTCAAAACAACTTCGTCCAAATTTAGAGCAATTCATAGATAATTGTTCCTTTGGCAACTATTTTATTACTTTTTGCAACCTTGTCATGCATACAATGTATTTAAGGAATTTTTCGAAAATTTTCAAAGAATAGTTAAAGTAAAAAGCTTTTTAAAATAAAAAATTGTGGTAATAACAGTGCTCATTTTACAAAATTGTTATTAGCTTCCAAGTACACGAAAGAACATGACTGCAGGGCCTTCCTAGAAACGTAATATTTGGTGACACCATTCGAAAGACTGGGCACTGAAGTATAAATGGCTTAACCAAGACATGGAGTCAAAGCGATCTTTTGCAGTGTTTTGAAACAACTTTAAGTGAACTAAACAATCATCTTCAGCGACATGGAAAAACACATTGATAAGATAAAAAATGTTCTTGTTTGTTTCAATTGGTTTGCTTTGAATTAATAAAAGACGATAATAACGATGTGCGACTTTTTATGCGACTTTATTTTAATAAAACTTCTTTTCAAAAATGTGTAACGGCAACCCTGCGGAAAATTCATTAGCAAACCTAAATCCGTAACCAATATTGCTTTCGTACTAAAATGTTTTCCTATTAGAAATCAAGCTTTAAATTTAGTTGGGATTTACTTAAAACTAACCAGAGGCATGATCCCGCAATACCGAACACTTTTTAGTCAAATATGTCCCGAAACTCATCCCAAATAAATTCAAGTGAACCAAAGTCGCGCCACAAAACAACGAAATTATCAGAATATATAGGAATACGACAGTGGAAACCTCCGTAAGTTAACTTTTTAATTAATACATAAATGTACATACATATGTATTGCGAATAAATCAAAACAAATTTTGAATTAAAATCATTATTGAAATAACGTATTATAAATGAATGGCTAAGTTCAGAAAGGGAACTAAGCTCCTTCAAAATATTCGTTGTGAGATAATGAATTAAAACAGTGTAGTTTACAATAATAAATGCAAGTTTTATGTTCTTAGCTCGCAGACGGAAGAGCTGACTTTAATTTGAAATTGTCTAAGATTACGCTTTTACACTGGTTTCTTAGCAATACTCAAATAAACTGCATGCATCAAATGTAGTTCCCTTTGACATAATAACACTGTGCTGGAATTTGACACTTTTTTTTGAGAAAAGTCGAGCACCTGGCATTTTAACATATCTGAGGTTCGCTGCATCCAATGGTGCTAACCGTTATTTTAGGTTAGCTTTAGTTTTCGATATATACCGTCATTTCGAAAATGGAGAAGGTTGCACAACATATATTCGCGTACCTCAAAAGCGGTTAAGTTTATTGAAATTACATAAAAATGGCAGTTTAATAAAATTCTTAAATTTGGCTCCTACATATGGATCAAATAAAGTTCGGTTATTTTTTAACACAATCCTTTATTTCTAACATACCTACCCGCTTTATCCATTCCTTAAGAGGCTCCCATATAAAATGTTCAATGCACACTACAAATATACTGAAGACCAAGTCCCATAACTGCCCAGGAGTCGCCGCTAGTGGAATGTAATGTATGACCGACCTTAATTAGATTTTTGCCCTAAACATTTTCTCGAGACATACTTGATCTTTATCTCCACAAATATTGCATTTTATGAAATTCTTAAATTGATTAAAATTTTTCGTCTCTTGTAAATAAAATCAAAAGTTGTTTCCAGATTTCAATTATTAATCGCTTGTTTCGTTTTTTTTATATGCCTATACAAAAAATTTTAACAAACAAAAATTTCGAATAACGACTGTACATTTTAGAAAAAAGTTATACTTTGCTTAAAGTTATTTTTATTGCTGAATGTATGTTGTGAGCCTCCTCCATTTTCGAAATAGCAGTGTATCTTGAAAACAGCAGCTAACCTAAAAGAACGTTTAGCACCACTGGATTCAGCGTGCCTGAATAAGGTTAAAACCAGGGCTGCGGAGTCGGAGTTGATGTTTTTGTGCTGGAATCGGAGTTGGAGTCGTAGTACCCACAAAAACTCGCGACTCCGACTCCAAAGTTTTTCGGCATAAAAAATTTCCAAAATAAAAATTATTTTCTTAAAACACATTTTAAATTTAAATAAATGGTTTATGAATACTGCTCTTATGTGCTGTTTCCAAATGACAGGCGATGGACTGAGTGCTTTTCATATACAGGGGTGTGCTGGAAATCGCAAACGTAAAACGCAAGAATTTTAAAAGTCGTTTTTAAACAAGATTTTTGTAATAAAATAATTTTATGACAAATATTTAACAAATATTTTCCTATTAAACAGGATTTTAAACCAAAAATTATAAGAATTAGGTTTAAAGTTTATTAAAAACAACTTCAAAATTCTTGCGTTTTGCGTTTGCCATTTGCAGCACACCCCTGATAAATTTTCCTACATAATCAATCGCCTGTCATTTGGAAACAGTACATTAATGTTTGCGTACGGTAATTGCTTCTCAAAAACTCTAATTTTTAGAAGGCCGTACGGTAATGAAAAAATAAAAGTTAACGTCACTGAGTCTCATATACATTTAGCATCAAGATTATAGTAGGAGTCGGAGTAGGAGTCTGAGTCGGAGTATGAGTCGGAGTCGCACATAAACAATTTCAGCATTTGGAGTCGGAGTTAGTACTTTTTTCGGACGACTCCACAGCACTGGTTAAAACGCCAGGTGCGTTGTTTGTCTGTTTTTTTTCAACTAGCACAGTGTAATTTATGAGTTTTTGAGCGATTTCGGTAAAACGGTACGATAAACGTCGTTTATAATTTCGAAGTCGAGTTTTATCTTTTATTTTTAAGTAAAATTCTAGGTATAATCCTAGTCGTCTATAAAGAACAATTTTAAAATGTATGTTGCTTTCAATACTTAGTCAATTTAAACAACATAAACTGTCAATAACCACAAACTTTTAAACAACAAAAAATATAATACACAACAAGTAAGCTTTAGCAAAAAAAAAAAAGTTCTAATAAAAACCACAAACTAACCAAAATAATTGTCTTCTGTAAATGCCACTTCAAACATAAAATGAAATAAAACCTCAAAAGTTAATAATAAAAGACTAAATTGCAAAAAAACCAAGCTTTTAAAGCAAAAACCACAAAAGTATGCAATAGGTTTTAGTTTGTTAAATTTAAAACAATATTTCAGCTTTTAAATAACTAAAAAAAATAAAAGCCCCACATGAGCAGCGTTGCCATTTGCCAAGTTTTTTTTTTTGCAAGTTTTTTGTGATTAGGATGACCAACCCCACTTTATTATTTATTTTTTGAGTTACGCGAATATATGTTGGGCAGCCTCTTTCATTTTCTCGAAAACAAGAGCTAATCTAAAAAACGGTTAGCACCACTGGATTCAGCGAGCCCCAATTAGGTTAAAACGCCAGGTGCCCGGCTTGTCTGTTCTTTTCAACTACAGTACTTATTGCTCAAAATTATAACATTCAAATTCTATTTAAAGATTATTTTTTTAAACGTTGCGAAAGAAAAAAAATCTTATCTTAAAAAAGAAAAATAACACCTACTTCAAAGTTTCAGGATTGTTAAAGAACATGTTGAGGTAAAATATAAAAAAAATCAGCCAAATAAAAAATAGGTTTTTGACTTAGTCCGTTTTTAAATTTAATATTTTGCAGATATTACATTTTTTCAAAAAAAAATGAGTGTTTTACCTAAGACCTTAAATTATATTAAGAAAATTCCGGGGAATTCCCAGGAATACGCGCACAAATTTCCCGGGATTTATTATTAATACGATTTCCGTATGACGTGCTAAATTCCCAGTTTTTCATATTTGATAAATACACTGAAATTTATTGTTGAGGGAAAGCTAGCTTCTATGCGCATTTCACTGGTTGCTTAGGCCAGCTCATCAGGAAACCTCTTCCAAAGATTTTAGAAAGGCCAAAAATATACAAATAAAACCCTAAAGCGAATAAGAATTATAAACATTCAAAGTCTTACTTGTAACAATATCAAAGCCAAAACAAAACACCAACAATAAACAGTGAGTTTATCTTTTCTTACATTCCCCTACAATTGGTTGGGTTCTTTCCGACTCGAATTGTAGTTGTAAGTGGGTAAAAAGAAAAAACAAAATTAAAAAACAAACTGCTTCATTCTACTGTCTTCGTAAGAAAACAACAAAAAAAAAAAAAATTTGCCAATTCAGTTTTTTTGCACGGGCACATGCAATTATGTATATTATCAAAGTTATTTTCGGGAATACAAAATTTATTATTAATACGATTTCCGTATGACGTGCTAAGTTTTTCATTTATTTCCCGAAAAATGTGCGCGATCCCGGGATTTTTGTCCAGGGAATTCTCAACAATAAATTTCAGTTTCTCAATAGTATGAAATGGGAATTTAGCACATTTGAAAGAAACCTTGTTAATTAATTTCTGAATCCCAAGAAAAAACTTTAATGAAAATTAAATTCATTGAACTTTAGCCTGATTAAAAAATTAAAATTTGAATTAACCACTATTGTTAATAAATAATGAAAATTTAGCTATTTTTTTTTGTCAATCTAGCGTTTTTATCTTCATTTGTTAATTTCTACTAGGAAGGTTTTATTAAACAAGAGAGTTAATACTACCTTCCGCCTTCCGCTCCTCTTTAAATAAGGCTGTAATTGATGGTTACACTCATCAAGTTTTAGCCGTCAACAGCGTTTTTTCCCTCAATGTTAAATACGGCTGTAAGTGATGGTCCCGCTCTTCAAGCTTTAAGGTCATGTCAGATAAAACTTTTGCTTCGCGTTGCGTTAGAGATTCGCTATGACATCCAAGATGAAGTATTCATACTTATACGAAACATGTCACATAAAGAACTTTTAACGCAGAGCGAAGCGAAAAGTTAGGCAACTCTCATCTTTTTGCGAGCTTTGACAGCCTGCTAGTATAATTTTTTTTATTTATTCATTTTAAACAAACAATTCGTGTGTGTTGTCAAAGTGTTTATTGTGACACACATCCTTTGCGTTACGCTTTTCTATCAAAGTTAGAAACGTCACGCAAAGCGAAGACGTTTTATCTGACATGGGCTTTAGCCGTCAACAGCGCTTTGTTTCCCAATGTATACTTGTGTATTTTTTTTCGATTTTGGATATTTTTTAAACCCAAAAATAACCAATTGTTTGTTTTGGAACAAGAACTATTTGCTCCGCTTTTTTCTGTGTGGTATTTGTGAACAAAAGATTTACTCCATAATTATGCTTTTAATTTTGAACTTTGATACCATAACGCACAGCACGACTTTAAAAGTGTTGTACTATGTTCACACTTGGGTTAATAAACGCGTTTAAGCAACTCAAACGTGATTAAGCTCTAATCACATCAAAATCTAGATGATTTCCCATACATTGAAATGATTTGTTAATCACTTCAAATTGAAATGTTTACAACTAAATCACTTCATTAATCACATAGAACCCATTGAACATACCTCAAATGTAGAATCGGCCAACATGAACTGTACAACCGGCCACGATTTCTGCTTAATGTTTTTAATTTTTCCTTAAATAATTCATAAATTTTCACAATTTCATCATTAAAATAATTTAAATAATCTTTTGATAACTTTATAAATGTATTTTTATCAATTTTTAATACTTTAAAGCAATATAAATTTCTTCATCTAAATAATATTAAATGTAATGTAAACGGCTTTGATTAACTTAATCAACATTTTGCTTTAACTCGTTTAAAAACTCAAGTGTGAACATAGTATTACTTTTAGGAGTTCTTTTTAAAAAAGGTTGAAAGCTCTAGCCTATTGTTCTTTCCAGACCATCGGTAATAGGCTTGGCTTATGAGCCAAGAAGATACAAACAAACACTATTTCTTCTTTAGACACGCAATTTTTAAATTGAAGCGTGAATAAAATAGTACTTTTGATACAACATAATTTTGGTTAATTTTTTCGCTTTTGGTTACTTTATTTTTACATTTTGGTTAGAATTTTTTTGGTCGTCAAGTCTTTAGGAGAGAGAGGAGAAAAATGGCATTCTATTTTCCCTTTACTCCTAAATGATTTAGACTTGATGGCTAAAACTTGAATGAAGAGTGTGAACTATCACTATGTTTTAAAATTCTATTAGGAATTTTATTTGTAAGCAATTTGTTATTTAAATTTTGAAAATTTAAAATTGGTGAGTTGTACTTGTCTTAAGAAATTATTAATTATAATGTAGGCATATTTTTTTTGAGAATTTTTTTTTGTTTTTAAAATTTTTTGTTATTCAGAAAGTGTTGCGTTCAGACGGCTCTTGTTTTAATGACATTGGTCTTACTTTTTCTTCTTTGAACTTTCATTGGCGTTCAAACAATTTATGTCAGGTTGACGACAAGTCTTTTTTAGCGAATAAAAAGCAAAACGTACTGATAGTACATGAAACTGTGTACTCGTTTTTGTCTCTTCTTGTCTTTCTCGCCTATAAAGTAGTAATCATGTCAATAAGAGATGAGCCGTCTGAACACAGACAAGGTAAACATTTTATGAATTGAGCAGGAAAAATAAAATAAAAAACATATGAAGATAAAAACTTTTGATTATAAAGAAAATTGTGTGTTAAAAGGATAATTGATTGTGGATTTCAGAAAAGTATAAAAAAACTTATAGTTAACCCTCTAATGCTTAACTACGCCTCTAGGCAGGGTAGCAAAAAACCGTCATAAAATTTTTAATTTTGACAATATATCCTAAATTAATAATTCAAGGTGTAAATCAAAGCTTATTTTATCAAAAAGTTTTCATTCAGTGGCAACACTCTTACGAGTTTGACGAAAAGTACATTGTCATCTTGAATTTGAGCGGCAACGATCATTTTTTATTCGTTATGAAGAATGTTAATATTGTGCATCGAAAAAATAATATTTAAAAGTTTTTGATCAGGCCGAAAAAAACACTGGTGCATATCTTAACGTTCAATTGAAATAAATATTAAGTTTTTATTAAAAAAAAAAAAATAATCGCTATTGAGTATGGATGTTTCTGCTGAACCCGTCTGGAGGCGGACTGGGGAATTACACAGAAAATTCTGGGATGTATATCAAAAACGTATCTTAAATTATTACGATAATGCCCAACTCCGCCTCAAGGCGGACTTTACCGTTTGATCCCTTACAGGTCAACGAGTACTCAAAAGAAAAAACTAAAGTCAGACTCATGTTTCTCACCCTAAAATTAGCTTAATTTGATTTTGTCAAGGCAAACAAAAATGTGGCATTAAATGTTTGTAATAAAAGGATATTGAAATAAGAATACTTTTTTTTAATTTAAAAGATTTTGTTTGTCGTTCTTAATTCCCAATTTTATTCTTTATAAAAAAGCACTGAAATTTATTGTTGATGGGATAAGCTATTCCTATGCGCATTTCACTGGTTGCTTAGGCCAGATCATCAGGAAATTGCATCCATAAAGATTTTAGAAAAACTAAAGATATTAAACCAAATAAAACTGTTAAGCGAATAAGAATCATAAGCCACAGCTTTACTTTTAACAATATCAAGGCTTAAACAAAAAACTACAACAATAAACAGTGAGTTTATCTTTTCTTACATTTTCCACTACAATTGGTTGGAATTCTTCCCACATTAATCGTAGTTGTAAGTAGGTTAAGAAAAAACAAAAACAACTTGTTTCAGTTTTTTTATCAAGAATAAAAATTGGGAAATAAACACGACAAACAAAATCTTTTAAATTAAACAATTGTTTGTATTCCCACAAAATTACTTGGATAATAAACTAAGAATGTGTACTTAAATAACTAAAAAAATCGACAATGTTTAACACAGGGTCTCCACCTGAGATAAGATATAAAATTTGTATATCAGCAAACGTCAAATTCCATCGCAGAGAGTTATTATGTGAAATGTAATAAGAACTATCTTATAAGATGAGCTGTCAAAAAAACATTTACATATGCGGGATTTCATGTCAAGTGACCCAATTTTGAAATCGATGTCTTCCGATTTGGATGAAATTTTGTTAGTCCTATTGGCTAGTCTAGATTAGTCCTATTGACAAATTTTCAACAAGATCGATCAAAAAAGTTCTGAGTTAGAGATTTAAAACTTTTTTTTTTGCTCAATAGAAAGCTTATTGCTTTTCCTTTAAGGAAGTTTTGGTCGCTTTTTGGGATGCGAGTGGCTTATGTATAAAAAAAATAATTTTTAAGTCTAGACGAGGGTTTTTTAATTTTTAGCATATGCACTATTTTGAGTTTTTGTTTAAGTGTTTCTAAAACCTTAAAAATAAAACTTATGCAGAGAAACTAGACAAATTAATCTTTCCAGCGGTATCTAACATACCCAACTATAATTTTATGCCTTCGATAATGTAATTAATGCCCACAATCCCAAGAATAAAATAACTTTTTTCTGTAGAAATGTTGACAAATAATTCTTTTTTTTATTTAGTATTAAAACAACAAAAAAAATGTTTCAAAAGATTGATCAAATAGCTATCGAAAATACTTGGGAAAAATTTTGCTAACACTAATAGGCAATAAGTTACATGGATGAGAAAGAACACCTGCATCTTGTTGAAAATTTCTGTCTATCTATCCAATAGGACTAACCTTGGTGCAAATTTCATGCAAATCGGAAGACATCAATTTCAAAGTTGGGTCTCTTGATATGAAATCCCCCATATGTTTAATTTTTTAAAGCAAAAATGAAAATCTTGTGATAAGTGTTTAAAAAAAACAATATTTTAAACAAAAACCAAGGCGAATTTATTACAGGTGGTCTTAAAAGCCCTGTTGATCTTAGCTAAAATCACTGTTGGATGTCAAAATTTTGTTTATTCTCTTTTATTATCTTTGTTTCTGTTTTGTTTTATTTCTGTTTTTGAAATTGTACAATGATTTTACAAAAACAAATTGCTTGTGGTGTTTGTACGAGTTGTACTTGTTGTAGTAACGAGATTACCTGGGAAGAATTCGCCTTGACAAAATCTAAAGAAAAAACGAAAAAAAAAATAAAAATATCAAAAACGTTTATGAAATATCATAAGATAAATGTTTTGATTGTTTAAGATTAAGATTCACTTGAAAAAATGTGTTCTCTTATTCTGCCGACATTCTTTTCTATATTATATATATAACGTGAATACCCAGTGTAAACAAGCTAAAGTTTTGAATTAAACATTTTTAATCATTAAAAATAAAATAATTTAAAATATAATTTGTAAAAATTTTAAAAGCTGACACATCGTGAAATTACTACAAGGTGGCATCACTAGGGCATCTGGTAATTTTTTGCTTAACTGTGGTGAGAACCCAAAGATGTCATTTTTTTTTTGTTTATGTTTACATTCTTGAAAAAAAATTGTTGTGCGTTAAAAAAAAATAATTTTTTACGGGTTTTTGAATGAAAATTGTGCAAAAATAATAAAATATTTGCAAAAAATTAATCGTTTTTGGTTTGTATATGTGCATATTTAGTTGTGCTAATAGTTTGATTTTTAAATAATAAATAAAAACAAAAATAATTGTGTATGTGACCACGGCGTGCGAACGTTTGAAAAATTTGTTTATTTTTGATATGGACTTGTGCGCCACTTCCTATTAACCTCCGAAGGACTTGTAACGAAGAAAAAGTGGAAAAATAATTGTTTTTAATTCAAAAAACATTAAAATATTAAGTATGAATTTTTTAGTAATTTTTTCATAATATTTTTTGTTTTATTTGTTGCAGATTAGCGTTGCCAGTGAACATTTTCTATTCGACCAAACTTGATCCGATCAGTTTTGTATTTTTGATATATTTAACTGCTAATTTAGCAAGTTCAGTTATAATTAACCACCAGTTATAGCTGTTAGCTTAAAATTTCTTTTTCATATACCTTAAAAATAAAATTAACAATTGTTTTGCTTCTACTGAAAATTTGTTAATTTTGAGTTAACATGGGGCCGTAGGTAAATTATGGAACGACCTTCACCATATTTGGTGACATAAAAAGGGGTTTGTTGAAATTTAATGACAATCAGTGCATTCCGCTACAAATTTATTTAAGTTTTTAGGGAGGTTGTTTACATTTGGGAGCATAACTCTATTCCTAATAAAAACATCTTTGAAGAACTAAAAACAATTTGAAACCCTAACGGCTAAATCGCCTTAGAACAACTAAAGACCCAGAATATACATATGTACATATGTATATACTTTATGGGAAAAAAAGATTCACATAGATTGATAAACGTAGTATCCCTTCATACACCACATCTGATTAAGGGTATAAAACCGTCAAAAAATGTTATTTATTATAATAAATTTAATTTCTCCTTAATGGACAATTTGTTAATTAACGAAATTGTTTCAGAATTATTACTTTGTAATGTTTAGTTTTCTATTCCGCTCTTCCAGAAATAACATTCCCCTTAGACTACTATATTTTTTTCTCATTTTGCAAATGAACTATGAATTTGACAATGTTTATACGTATATTGATTTCTATGATCCTATTAGCATCAAAAATAACCCCTTTAATATCTTAAAATAGTTTTAATCTTAATTTTGTTTTCGTTGTTGTTTAATATGTATGTATGTATTTATTAAATGTGTCACATTACCCTAAGGTTAGCCTACCATCCGACTAAGCGAAAATTATCCGACCAAATTTTGTCGGAAAAGACAAACAATGGCAACGTTGTTGCACATAATTTTTGACAGCACGGAGTTTATTACACAAACAAATTTGCCTGTTTTTGTTGTATTGTTGTACAACAACACCTAGCGCTGCCACCTTGTAGTAATTTCACCATGAGCTGACAATGAAGAAAATGAAGAAAATCAAAAATAATGTCATAAAGGAAACATTAAAAGATACTTGAAAAAATATGAATATCAGGGTAACATACGGGGGTACATCAAGAGAGAAAAAAATAAACATATATAAAAAAAGATGGTCAGAAAAACTTATTAAAAAAACTTTAATTAAATGAAAGTAAGACGATGTTTGCAGAGAGAATATTTGCTACCAAATTTCCAGAAGTTCATGGTTGTTTGAGTGTGGATGCTCAATAAATTATACAGCAATTTAATTAATAAAGGCCGAATGAAATAAAATTCATACAAAATGAAAAGCACATCAAGAAGAATCAATTATAGTCTTCTTAAAAGAAGCCAGGAAATGAGAAGAATTATTAACAGATGCAGGACTGTTAGGGAAAGTTAATACTAATTAATTCGTTGCAGAAATGTATGTAGGTATCATTTCAAAATTTATACGGAATTCTCCTAGAAATATTTTTAATATTTTTCATGAAATGAGCATCGTTAATCTCTTCAACGAAAAATATACAATTACAGGCAAGAACAACACAATAAAAGTTTTAGGTTTAACAATTAAACAGTAACATGAATTGATGACGTATCTTCAAAATGAATTAATGATGACAATAAATTATTTAAGAATATTTTTTAATTGAAGTAGAGTTTGAAAACTTTTTGGAGCACGAAAATAAAATGGCAGCAAAATTCAATGAAAGGGTCCAAGCATAGACATAGAAACAAGCTTGAAGAACTTAGGAATATGCCAAAGATGGAACTAGGAATAAGATTAAAAAAAAAATGGGTTAACAAATCTAGTGTTAATGTTCCAATAAACACACAGTGGGTTCTTTGTTTACGACACTCGCATGCACTACCAATTAAATGGAATCAATTTCCGACTTTGAAAATCATAACTGTGGAAGAAGACTTAGTGCCGACATTAAGTAACAAAGAAGAACAGGAAAGGGCGAGAACTTAACTTACAACAAATGTTAATGGTTATATGAATAAAATTAGGCTGAATAACAGGGACAAATTCATTCTGGAAAAGAAAACTTTTTAAGAATTAATAAGAATACTCTTATTTCGAATGCTGGGAAGGGTAATACAACAGTAGTTATGAAAAAATGTGATTATGATATGAGGATTAATAATATTTTACAGGAGAATTTTATATAAAGGATATCAAATAAGGATCACACAAATAAATTACAGCATAATGTTTGTATTCAAGAACTTTTAAAAAAAAAACAAAAACACATCTACGGAAAGGAACGGACTAAAAACTAGCGCGCAATTTCTGCAAGATTGTATGGAGTTCCTAAAATTCATAAGAGAGAATATACATAACGAGCAATTGGCTCAAGTATCAATTCTCCATCATATGACCTTTATTAAGATATTACAATAATTCTTAAGAAAGCAGCTGTAAACTCTCTTCAATTTAAGGATTAAATAGGACACGTTAGATTAATTGACAATTAAAAATTGGTTTCTTTCAACGTAGTTTCATTATTTCCATGTAAACCAATAGATCTTGATATCGATATAATAGAAGAAGAACGGAATATAATAAAATAATTTAAAAAAATAAAAGGGAACTACATACATACATATTTTTATGTATTCTTATATTCTGTTAGATATATAATAGATATTTTCAATTAGATAATAACATACATATGTATGTATATGTTTAGCAAAAAGTACATCCAATGAGATGGCCATCATATAGCGGATATGTTATGGTTTACATCCTCAATCTCAACAGCATCAGTGATGTTCGTGAGATTTTGATAATTGGTAACAACGACGAGTCGAGGTTGAAGGCTCTTCTGCCACACTACCGAGAATAACAACAATGTTTTCCGCAAAATTGACTGGGAGAGCATGCACGGGTGTTTCAGCATTTCCTAAAGACACAGCGTGCTGAAATTTGCGCACAATTCTCCGGATCGGGGACACATTTGCGCTATAATGCTGACGAAGTGCACGAAATACTTCCTGATTCGAACCCCATTTTCATTAAAGTCTTCGGTAAAACTTAACGCGCTGCTCAATTGTGTACCGCATCATGGTCGAATTTGTCAAACACTGAAACAATAAATGTTATATTAAGTTTGGCAAAAAACTTGACATTTAACATCATGCGGTAGGACCACCCTTTATAATTTGATTTTCTTACCAAAGCTAATGGCATTGCTGCTCCCGAATTCTCTTGTAGTTTTTCAGTCTTTAAGATGAATCAGTTTAGTTTTTAAACAAAATCACTTCCAAACACATTTTTGTGGCAACTGACTTTTTTTAGATTTTTGTAGAAAAACGTTTGTTTAAAAAAAATGTTTTTTTTAGAAATAAAACGTTTATAAAATAAGGTATGGCAACGCTGAACATTAGCTTAAAGAAACCTCTTCTCTGCTTAAATTATAATGCCAAAAAGTATTTTTATTTTACAAGCTCCTTAAAGTAGGCAATTTTCATATGATCTTATAAATTTTATTGTTTCCGGAGGAAGTTAATATCCACGTTAATAATATTGAACAAGAAAATTATTTTTTTTCTCTTCTTTTTTTGTTTGAATTGTCTGCAATGTTTGTATTTATCGTATTAAAATATTCCATTAGCACAATTTTGAAAAGTCTTATGTTGACAAATACAAAAGAAAAAAAAAATAGAGAAATAATTTAACGCAATAGATTCTGAAGGCAATTCATAAAATAAAATTTTTTTTCGCACAGTCTACAGTCGCTTAAGGCATATTTACCAGTAGTAGTAGTAGGTAGTCCCTTTCTTTCGTGGAGATATTTTAATGGCAAAGTTTATGTTTCTAAGTTTAAACAAAAAAGTCCTAATGTTTGTCATCTTAAAGGTTCTCATTCACTCAGGACCCTGCACGTATAATTTTAAGCTCCTTAGTTAAATACCTATCAGAGAAAATTAAAAAAGTACCACATGTAGAACGGAAAAGTAAAAGATTTTATTAATTTCCCGTATTTCGCCCTTTTTAGTTTTTTTCCCTTTGAAATATTAAAAAAAAAATTTATTATTGTAGTGGGAGCCCATGATTTAGTACGCATATGTCAAAGAATGGAAAAATTGTTTTGCTAAGAAAGTACCAATAAAAGACACAATTAAATATTCGAATATCGCAAAAGTACCAAATATTTATATTTTTTGGGTAAGCAAAAAAGTTCCAAAATACAGGTTTTATCCGTTTACTTCTAAAAAAAAACTGCATATCAAAAAAGCTTTAAACCGTTCCAACAAAAAAATTGACTATGAAACTTAAATTGACAGTTATTAGGTGTGTTCATTTGCTTACCTAGCAGAAACATGCAACGTAGGAATTTAAACAAATTGCTCTCAAAAATACTAAAAAGTAAATGAACACTTAACCAGCCAAAATTTGCAAGTTAAAGTAGTGACAAATATACAACAATATTTGGGAACCCATTAATTATTTTAAACCTCGGGAAAATTTTATACATTACAGTAAAAATAGTGTGATTTTATGAATTTATATACGTTTATGTTAAATTAAACAAATCATGAATTGCAATTTTTTTATTTTGGAGACAAAAAAGTATTTTTTATTAATTATTATTTTTTTCTTTGTGTTTTCTGCATTTTTTTGAGAAGACTTGGGGAGTTAATAATTAATTAATTATAAAATCGACTCTGAACATAATTCCGTCTTTGTATATTAAAGGGGAATGCTAAGAAATATTTATACATTGCATGAGGTTGTTATACGGTTGATAAAGTTGGTACAATTGTACTTTTTTTGGTACAATTCAAAACTAAAAAGTACGCTGGTACCGCCGTGACTCATTTGGCACTATTCCCAAATTTTTCAAACCTACTGTCTAGTGAATATAAGCGGAGTTTAGTGTTTGGTGCAATTGGTCTTGCGAAAATGCTAAATTCTGTCGCTTTTTTATGAAATCCAACGGAAACAGCTTTTTGTCAACATAATTTGCACCAAACACTGAACTCGGCTATTGTGAATAGATTTTTGGGCTTGTTCATTGGACAATTGCATATGCCACAGTCTAAATTAAGTATCAGTGGCAGCATTTAAGCGTGCTTTTTCTAATTATAGTGACACGTTTTTAAAAGATATAGGAAACCACTTCTGCAAAAGTTCTTGTAGAAGAGACGACTTCCTCTCATTTTAATATAATTTTGGAACGAACTCATAAATTTTGAAATATTTGTCAACAAGATGGTTGTCACGTCAAGAAGGAATCGACAGAAGTTTGGAATAGTGGACACCAACTCCATTATTATTTAACTCCGAATTATTTTGAAGGAGATTTTACAAGCGCTAAATTAAATTTTATTATATCCGGACTTCTACTGCAGCTTATAAAATGCCTTTCCTGTTTCTGCAGTACTTATTGAAAATTGAAAGCACAATAAATTTGGAAATGCAATCCGAAGATGCTCGTATGCACATATTTTTGGAACGCTTAAAATATTTATTTTCGTTTATAGATTGCATTTTGAGAAATATTCTTCCATTTTCACAACAATTTAGTAAATTTTCAACAAAAAAGACGATACATTTTAAAAAGTGTTTGAAAACGCTCTCTGGCGGAAATCGAAAATTGTTATTTCTATTCTTGAATATTTTGGAAAACTAGCTAGTTTGAAAAATTCTGGGGCTCGATATATATTTTTGACCTTTAGTTTCTTTGGCAAAGTGTCTCGGAATTAATTATTAAATAAGAATCGCGATGGGCTTCTGACGCGAAAAAAATTTTACATGTATTTATTTTTTTTTGCTATCTATATTTTACTTACTTTTGTTTTTGTTGTATTAAATTTTTGTTTATAAAAATAACACAAAAAAAAATTATAAAATAATGATTTAGTACTATTGGGGTCGAAAAAGTACGATTTTAAAGGTTCGTTGGTTTTTCGATATTGGTTTTCTCATTTATCATCCTTGGATTGTTATATTTCATTTTGTAGCATGGTGTCACAACTTACTGATAGCTAAAGGTAGGATTTTATCGGCCGTATAAAAAAGTGTTACATTATCACAACTTTACTTAAGCCTACCAGGTAGGGTTCATTCTTAATTAACTTTATCGCTCACTTTAGGTTAAAGTAAAGTTTTAATAATGGAACACTTTTTATAAGGCCGGTTAAAGTCTACTTTTAGCTATCGGTAAGTTGTGGAAACGGGCCTTTATGTATTTACGGTGTTTGCCTCTTTGTAGAATAAGAATAAGTAAGAAAGAAGTTTGAACTAGCCGGTCCCTATGACACCCTACACCGCAGTAACTACAGAAAAAATTTCGAGAGTGTACCCTAATTTGGACCCATGGACAATCATGGACCCTTTAGAACAAAATTATGAGACTAAACTTTATAAAGTGTTCTTTGCGGTTTACTACATCTACTCCCAGGGGAAGCTCGTATATGGCTGAAAGTGCTTGTGCACAAAATGTTCGTGTGCACCCACCCAACCGTAGGTATGTCGTTAATATCGATTAAAAAACTTTTTCCAAGTCGATCGGTATACCAAAAGGTGCGTCTACCTCCAATATTTTTCAGTGTTGTGCACATCAGCACAAACGTGTGGGTATAAAAATTAAGCCAGAAAAATATTTTTCACCAGCAAACCAAATAAATATACAATTCAAAAGTGCACAACATTTTAACACTTTCTTTATGAAAATAATAAAAGTTAAATTGAAAAATATTGTTCATTTCCATTTTGTAAATTTTAAACTCGTTGTTGCGCTGCTTCTTTTCTTTTTTCAGGGTTGTTGAAACTTTGCGGATTGTTTTCGTTACAATATCTTCACACAAGTTTTTATTCACTTTTTTAATTTTATTTATATTTGTATTTGCTTTTGTTTTCACTTGCCACCAGTTTAATTCTGTTGCGGCAAGTTGTAAACTTTATTTACATATCTAAGCTACGGTTGTCAGTATTTGAACGACCGAAGGATTCGGCAGAGGGTAAAATTGGAGGATTACCTTTTAGAAAGTTACAACAAAATTTTACTAATATTTGAGGCCCAGAACAGACGGCAAAACGCAACTGCAGCGAAATCCTTTGGAAATCATTGTTTTGAAACTGTAGTTTCAATTGTTTTCCACACACCCTTCAACCTTAATTGTACCAAAATGTAATGAAATTATCACAATCATTTCCATTTTCTTTCAAAAGAGATGGAACCCAAATATGAGTTTCCTGCACACCGGTTTCAATGCAACTGATTTCCAATGCATTTTAAACCGGTCGCAAAATGGTTGCGTCATGTGTGGTCCCTCAAGGGAGTCAGTCTATGGCACAAACTGAAATGAAACTCGAAAATAACTTGAAGTTGGAGTTGCGTTTCACCGTCTGTTCTGGGCCTAAAAGTTAATTTTTAAAATTTCACTTTAAATATTCGGTCTCACTGGGGGTTTTAAGGGAGACATCCTAAGAACATTTGGAGTAACATTCTCCCCGACCCCCACTTTTTCAATTCCGACAATTCTAAGGAAGGTTGTATATTGATAACCCAGCTAGGTGTACCAAATTTGGACAATTTTTCTCTTAACGTTCTTTAGATATAAAGTAATATTTTTTGGCGTACGCCCATTTCTCCACTCCTGCCCACATTTTGTCGGATTTGTTCTATTGATAACCAAAATGCTCGTACCTTCAATTATCAAAACTTTGGCTATTGGCGTTCTTCAGATAAGCAGAAATCTATTATGTCTTCACATGTGTTGTGCAACGCCCACTTCTTCTATCCCGCAAAACAAAAAATATGTGGTGTCGTGATTTTTTGTTCATATCTCAGCTATTCGTGGACCGTAAGGCTGAATCAACAGACATACAGACATCGTTAAATCCACTTCGCTAAACATAAGGACCCAGTATATAATTACTTTAAAGGGTCAAAGCTCAATATTGTAGAAATTACAAACGGACTGACGGGCTTATATAAACTCTTTCCATTTTGGCGAGAATTTCCGCCTACTGGCGGGTGTCCCTAGGTACTGTTACTAATCATCTGATGCTATGATCCTTAACATGAGGTGAATGTGTTGGTGGCGCTCACACAAAGGGGCGGCTGGTTAACGTTTTTAATTGTTTGTCATCTATTGGTTTAGGCCACCATGAAATTATGCCTCCACAGCAAGAACTCATGTAACTTTTTTCTTCTGCTAAATATTCGGTCGAACTCAATGCACTTTATGATGTTTAAACATAAATCGTAAAAATAAAATTTGGTAAGCTGTTTTTTTATTTTGTTGCTACAAACTTGAAAATTCAGAGTTTATGACTTTTTATAAGAGTGAGTTGTTGTTTTTCATTCATACATTTGTCTTTATATGGCGTGTTTGTCCATAATTCTCGTAAAACAATGCGTGTGAAAGTGTTTCAACGTATTTGCTTAAAAAGTCGTCTTATTTGTCTTTTCATTCAACCATTCATCCAGTCGTATCTTTAGTTTCCAGTTGCAGCTTCTGTTACAGCTTTTGCTGTTTTTCCTCTTAAAACAAAATAACTTATTATTCACTTTTTTCTTCTTTTTAGCCGAGTGCCTCTAAGGAAATTTTTTTTTTATGTTTTATGGCTGCTAGAGACAAACAATGTTTTTAATTTTTGCAAACATTGCATCAGAAACTGTATTTAAGCATAGTAAAAGTAAATTTGTAATGCAAATTATTGGTCATACAACTCAGTACAAATTCAAAGATACAGTGCAGTTCAAGAAAACACTCTGCAGGATTTTAAACTTTTTTAACCAACAAATAAAAGATATCTTTGATATCCCACGAATACTTCAGGATTATTTATAAATTATAAAGCAATCTTTAGTAAATCAAACTTCACAGTATTATGATTCGTTTCGGCTTTAGGATTATTAAAGTCTATTCAAAAAAGTCCATATATGAACAAAATATCATGATTTATTTTAGAAAGCAGTGTTTAAGTCATGTTCAGGAGGGGATTCGTTCATCATTATATTCGGTAGAGTGATTTATAGTAGTAAAAAAACCTTAATTAAACCAAATTTCTATACAGTTATAAATCTTTTTGGAGAATTTAAGGTGCTTTCCAGAAGGCCGCTTAATATGGGGCCTTTGATAAATAATCGACTGATCTTCACGAAATTCGGCAGAGTTATTCCTCATCTTGCAAAACTGTGAAAGACTAAATTTTTTTCATTATGGCTTAAGACGTACTGAATTTTTTTCCGAGAGTCTGCTTTATGTGGGGCCTTTGGAAGATTATGGACCGATTTTCACGAAATTTAGTAGTATGACTTCTAGTCATATATAATATATGACTGGGGTGTTAGAAGAATATTAAAGAAGTTTCACACTGAATGACAAACTTCTGCCAACAAGTGAATTAGAATAATTCTTCGGAAGCATATGCCATACTTTTCGTGATACTCGGCAATCCATTCTACCTTTAAGGCGGGATTTAGACCTGTTCATAATTCATTTCCTACTCTTGCCCAGATAAGAGCCTAGTGGAGGTCTGACTGCTTCTTAGCAATTAAAGTCTTCCAGCTCCAAGCCCAGTCTTACTATTTCATCGGTTATTTCGTATCCTGTAATGTTGCAATGTAAAATAAAAACGAATGTTTGTATTTTATTTAATTAAATATTTAAAAAAATTTTTTTTTTTAATATTTTTAATCAGGCTTAAGTTCATCAAATTTAATTTTTATTAAATTATTTTTATGAAGAAAGGAATTTTACAACATGAAAATTAATTAAAATTGTTATTGATAATCATTCATTCTTGACTGACCTGAGATTCGAACCCAGGCGGCTGGTTACCATGCCACAATTCTAATTATTGTTAAAGCTAAGGCACGAGCTCTATGTGTACATTTGTCCTTCAAGTTGTGCTGAAAAAGCTCAACAAGAAAAAGAAAGACAAAATGAAAAAACAAAAAAAAAAAAAAATGTACTTTGGACTTCAAGAAGAATTCTTGACATAAGTACGGAAAAAACAGAAGTTAGGAAAAAACTTGTAAAATCATTCAAAAAAGCAAATTTCGATCTATCAAAGGTTAAAATACAATTTGGTTTAAGGATTAATATTTGACTATTGACGTCAGCAGTCGTCGATGGCTGCGAGTGTAAGACGGCAAATCCATCTGAGGAGATCGAGTGGTTGCGATCGAAACATGTCATGGTAACCAGTCGCCTGGGTTCGAATCTCAGGTTAGTCAAGAATGAATGATTATCAATGACAATTTTAATTAATTTTCATGTTGTAAAATTCCTTCCTTCGTAAAAATAATTTAATGAAAATTAAATTTGATGAACTTAAACCTGATTAAAAATATTAACAAAAAAAATTTGGATTAAAAACCATAAATAGTTCAACAAATTAACCACAATTCTAATTATTTTAAAAAATTTAAGTTAATTTTACACCGATCCAATTCGTTTTGATAGACTGTATTACAGATACTTTGTTTTCTTAGCAAAAATTAATAAAACACGGAAATTTTGCATGATGCATTTTTAAGCAATTTATGTCAAAAAAGCATTAACGACAAAATATTCAAATGATGCACAAACAAATCAATTTAATTTCTCATTGCCCAACAATGTACATTTATAAAATGCTAAGTAAGCCTTCAAGTGAAACCAGCAACAGCGCTTGTAAACAAAAAATACTTATCGTCACATAAAATGCAGAAGGGCCTTTCAACTTTTTAAATAAAAAGCAAAAACAGCTTTTTCATGATTAACAAGTTCGTGTCATGTTCACATCTGTTTTATGAGGTTTTCTTTCGTAATCTGTCTCTCCTTCTTTTTGTGTTTCTTTATTTTTGTCATAGAAAGGATCCAGCTCAGCAGCCTGAACTATTTGTTCTGTGCTTTAACTACCATACATTGCGATTTTACAAAATGTTCTGGAAGCTTTCATTGGACCATGTTTTCGTTTTTAAACGAAGTTAAAACTAATCCTCTTGTGTACACAATTTAGTAGTTTTAAAACTACTCCTTTGTAGTCCAAAGATGGGTTATATGGTCCTGCCCTAGGACATCGTAATTTTAAATAGACCATATTTTCCCATACGTTTTGGTTACTTTTGGACTAGTCCTAATCCCTTGTGGGATACTCTTTACACTCGTGTTTGGACTGGTCCTATTATTTGCAGGGAATCTATTCATACATACGCAATATACATACATGTATTATCAATCCACTAACATAAGAAATGTTATCAGTGTACATAATTTAGTTAATCAAAATTTAAATTTATCTTAATAGCCGCTAGGCTCTTTCAGCAATTTACTAAAATTTATCAGAAGACATAAAATTGGAGAAATTGCAAAATGAAATTTTATGTTACAACCCTTTAATTTATTTAAAATTACATAAACACAAATTAAATTTTTATATCTTTAAAAAAATAAGAGGGCAGGCCCAACTATTGTACGTACAGTAACCAAAAAGATTGACCAAAACGAAGGCATATTTACAAAAATATGCTGGTAACTTGAAACTGGATAGAAAGTGAAATTTGTATTTCAATTTCATTGGAAATATAAAGTAACGGTCACAACAACAACGACTACCTGTTGAAATGAAAAACCAGATTACGGAAAGAAAACATAAAAAACAGACGACTTTTTGATGAATATAAAAAAGAAAAAAAAAAACACCAACAATATCCAAGACATCTTTACACCGACACAAACATCTACATTCGGATCTACCAAACGAACAAAGACTTAAACTTATTGCTAAAAGAAACAACCTTAAACTTGATATTTCTTGCAAAATATTTATTTTATAAAAAATGTATTAAAAAGCAAAAAAAAAAAAAAACATAAGCGACACGATGAAGTAAAACAAAATCAAAACCTTTAGACATTGTCTAGAGAGGCATAACGGTATTAAAATTTATTACCATTTTTGAAGTTGCACAGCGCACACATAAAGAAAAGATGTAAGAAGTTGATTAAGCCAAATGGCTGAAAGCGGTCGAAAAAGGCAAAAATAAAATGTATTTACAAATTTTTGTTACTCAAGTCTGTTAGAGTAGGAGCATAAATTTATCTCCTGTTACACAGTTTGTTGATTTTGTTAAGGGTTCAGTGTTTCTTTAAATTTAAAAAATTAAAAATAAGTAAAAGTGTTATTTTGTTTTTGAATGTTTGGGTACCCTATAGTTGGTACTATAAGTCACCATCCATATTGGTAAGAGGGGTGAGAAGATGTGGAGGGCTTCTCAGTTTCATGTACTTTGCAATTCTGTTTTGTGCTGTAATTCGCACACTTTTTAACTTCAAGTAAAATAGAAAAAGGAGAAGAGGAAACCCAAGATGAAAATACAAAAATTGAAGAACTAGAAATTGCACCAACAAAAATCGAAAGTCTGGACGGTAACTAAGGAGTGAGGATGATTAAAAAGTTATAGTATTTTCATACATTCAGTTAAGACGTTTTAACCCACTACCACGAGTGTTGAATCGATTTGTTTGTGCATATTTTTGCATAATTTAGTTAAAAGTAGCTTTTTGCTGCATACCTTAAGGTTTTAGCGCATTTTTTGCCTTTTCGAAGCATATTTTGATACATATTAAATTTATTAAATTTTTTAGAAAAAAAATATGGTTGGAGGTAACCATATTATAAGAGCAACATACTATGGTTGGATTTTAACAATTTTTATGTTTGCAGTTTACCATGTTATGTTTAACTATGACCATGGTTTGGTTAAAATCAACACAAATGTTCCCGAAATCAACCATAATATGGTCATAGTTAACCATATTTTGGTTAATTTCAACCATAATAATGATCAAAACTAACAATATTATGTTTAAAGTTTACCATAATATGGTCAAAATTTCCCTGAATTTTGACAAAAGTAACCATATTATGGTCAGAATTAACAATAATATGGTCAATGTTAATCATATTATGGTTACTTATTTCATCAATTTTTTTTATTTGTTTCTAGTGTCAAATTATAATTTTATTTAATTTTTTATTCCTGATAGGTGTTATGTTCCACTTTTACAAAAAAATCCCCTTTTCATTCATATTACAACTTGTGACGACTTTCATTACCATTTTTTCTTTTCTACTATTTTATTCTACTGAAAAAATTAATGTGTTTAAATCAATAATTAAAATAAAATGAATGAGAATTTTAAACAAACCAAGTAAGATGCAAACGACCAGAATGATGTTGCTTTTTAAACATATAATTTAAAATTTAAAGTTAAACATACAATGTTTTAAAATATTATAATTTCAAACATATTATTGTTATTAAAAATTAACCACAACATGGTCGGAAGCAACCATAATATGGTTATAGCTTTTAGGTGAATGAATTTAACCATAATATGGTTGCCGTGATAATAATATGGTATAGGTTACTATAATATGTTTAAGTGTATTGTTGTAGCTTTATTTTATTAAAACAATGTATTGTTGAATTCAACCATATATGAAGTTTCATGGTAGGTAAACACTTTATTGTTAAATAGAAACAAAATATTATCAATCGTGATAAAAGATTTGTTTAAAACAACAAAAGTTTGTTTGTTGCCATTGCAGGGACCATAATATGTTTTTTTAACCATACTCCAACCATGTTTTTTCTCTGCGAGTAGAAGAGCTCAGTCTATAATTTCACATTATTCCCAAAAATACTTCTTTCCAAATTAGACCCTCTGTGTCCGTAAACAATCTAATTATGTTGGTATAAAGATTAAATTCGCCCCTAAAATATTTAACTGCAAATAAAATTCTTTTCGTATCGCTTCACATTTGCCCAAAGCTCCCATCTATAAATAGCTGTAACTTCCTTTTTATGGTTGGCATTAATAAACAATTTAGTGACCGTCACTTAAATTGTTTATGACAAAAAATCTCATATGAATATTAATATCTAGATAATATTCGGCTCAAATAACTTTTATATCGACCCCTTTGCGCGAAATTATCGTATGTTACAAAAACCAAATTTTACAGGACAGCCATTTTTCTACTGTTCTCTGCGTTCGTTTGCAATATCAAAATGAAAATGTGCATTCTATTTTTGGAGCAACGAATTGGAACTCGCTTACAATATTTTGTCAGGTGATGTCTCTTTGAATGTAGAACAAGATTGCATCAAAAACTCAATTTCAAAAAATTGGAATATATGATAATTTCGCGCAAAGGGGTCGATATGAATTTAAACCTCATAACATAACTTTGTTTTTGTGAGCCCAATAGGGTAAAATCTCGAAAATTCGTCTGTAAATGCTATGGTGTATGGGCTGTACCGTTTATAATCTTAGGATTGTTTTTTTAAATGCAAATTTTATTAAATTGTTGAATATTTTGTTTTCAAGTAAGCAACTTTTGAATTTTTTGGGCATATTTTTAACAATTTTCAGGGTATATTTTCAAGTTTTTACTGCATATTTAATGCGCATAAAACCTGTTTTTGACAGCATATTTCTGGCTTCCCTGATAATTAGCAATGTCCGTCCGTCTGTTGAAAATACGTTCACTTCTAAAGACGCAACACAAAAGAACAATTTTGATGTTAAATTATTTCTAGTTTTCCTAAGCATTTTGCGATTGAACAATCGGTGCAATAGTAAAAGAGCTAAAGACTTGAGATATCAAATATTTGGTTTTTTCCATTCATACGGTATAAAATAGTATAAATTATATTATGTTTTTTAAAAACAAATAAGAAGATGTACATTTCAGTCTTTTAAAAATTGATTCGGTTCATCAAATATCTTAAGTTTACACATTCTTCTTTTTTACACACAAATTACACAGAATACCCCGGTATGCTAGTCTAACAGCGCCGGGGTTGCGGGTTCGATTCCCGCCAGAGACCCTGGCTTCTTTCCTGCAGACAAGCGTAGAGCTTCGCGGGATTAGCTTATGAAATTATAAAAAAAAAAATAAAAATTGCATACTTAATGAAAGAAGATGAGTTAATATAATTGGGCTATTCACAAGGTGTGCTATCAAGTCTTATCGTCACAATGTCCTAAATAAAATTTTAGAATTGTTTAAAAAATTATGTTGTGTTTGAAACAAAATAAAAATTTCACTGCTGTTTTCATTATTTTGCCGTAACGGTACATAAGAAAGCTAAATTATAAGCGCTTGTCCACAGCAGTCATATACTTATATTTCTTTTAAATATTTTAAGACATATGACCTTACAACTTTATGACTACCTTGTGAATAGCCCAAATATGTATATGGGCATTTTCACAAAAAAGTCTATAAGAATATATAATTTTCATCATCCAGCAAGCCCGATTAATAGTTCCTGAAGCTTTTACGGTTGGATAGGGTTTAGATCTATTACCTAGATAAGGCACAGATGAAGTAATTTATTAAAGTATTCTCTTGGTTGCATATTTTCAAGGTGGCCTTTACTTAAATTCTTCGCGAATTGGTCAAGAATTAAAATTCACAAAAATCTTTCAAAACGTTCTTTTACAAAATTTATAACACGAAGCTTTGGCGAATGCGACACACAGTGCTCTGTCCCCATATAGCGAATCGGAAAAACTAGAGCAGTTATGTAGAAAGTTGAATTTGAAAAATTTTAAATTTGAGAAAAATCGATGTAAGGATATGCCTACCTCCCATACATTCTGAAATTAAAAGTTTAATTTTTAGCTACATTTGTTATCAGAATGTATCAAAAGTTGGTGCCTGGCTGTAAAGTTTTACATTCTAGCGCTGTTGTAAATTTTGTTGCATTCGGCGAAAGGACATATCTACCTGCCATATATCCTTTTTTTTAAACTAAATTTTTGCTGTATTTGTAAGTATAAAGCACTATAAATTAATAAGTGTCATAAAAGTAAAGCGCTTAAGCTCTGTTCTATATTTGATTTTATTCGATGCATACATTTCTATAGAAATGCAAAAATATGATGCGGGTACTAAGTATAAACTAAGTTAAATGGTAGTATTTTTGTTTTTTATTAAAACATTTTTCGTTTTTATCCGATTTCAGATAAATGGACAATACTATAAATTTATAAAACTCACAAACTTGTTACTGATTGTGGTACAAAAGATGTTCCAAAATGTTAATAATTCGAAAAAAAAGTTAAAAGCTTCATGAAATCTTAGGTTTGATCCACTACAACTCAGCCCCTTTTTATCCGATTAAGGAAACTTCACCACTTTTCGACGCTTAATTTAGTAGTCAATTAAACAAGATTGAACTCATTTTAATTGAGCCAGGGGTCTAATCACCGCATTCGATACTATCGTATCGAATAAAATATCGAATGTTTTTGCATACGATAGACACTGATGTATCGAATGAAAACTCGAGAAATGTAATGTCGAGTTACTCGATATCGAATGCTATTATTTCGAATTCAATATATTTCATTCTATATCGAGACTCATTATACCAAAATAAATAATTTCGATCAATTTTGCTCGATATCGTATGCGGTGATTAGACCCCAGTATTTGACTGTGGACGAAGACTGAAAACCACAAATGTACCGTTATGTTTTAAAAAAATTGATTTTTTGCAACAATTTATATCATAATGTGGCAAAAGTAGTATCCGTCTGCAAGCGTTGTTATATATTTCGTTGTATACGGTGCAAAGACATGCCTACTAGGCTGGGTCAAAAAAATATTTTTTCTCTTATCGACTTCTAATAGCGTAAATATGTTGTATTTTTGTCTGAATTAGATCCCTGTAAAATATTATTAATTTATTTTTAGTGTAAGAGCCCGCGCTTTGACCTTCAATTTTGTTAAATTTTTAATATAGCAACAATAGCATTGTATTGCAGAAAAGCATATTACTGTATTTTAACGACGTTTAGGTTAGTGAAAATAGTGTCAGAAGCATTCATGACTTTTTGCGCTAAAAAAGTCAATCGATGGTTTAATATAGACGAAACTTGAATCAAGACGAGAGATGCCCGGATTTGACAGTAAACAAGATTTTGTGACCAAAAAGGATTTTATTGTTTTATGTTGTATAAGAACCAAATTTTTATTTTTTTTAAGTTTAATTCAAAATGTTTTTAGTTTTAATTAATAATAATCGATGGTAAATAAAATATTAAAATTTAAAAAATGGACTTTTTCAAATATTCTTAATTCTTAGGAGCTCATGCCCGAGCTCAAGATGAGACTTTTTTGAACTTTTTTTTGCAATTTTTATTTGTTTTTACGTAATACAAAAAAATATTGCTATTAGAATATGATTCGAGAGCTTTTTTTTTTTCTCATTCATCAGTGACCCACCCTAATGCCTACATCTCATATATTTATACATTTTTTCAAGTTAAAGCTAAAGTTATGTTTATAAAAAATACAAAATTTCAATTTTCCGGCAGAAAATCTTACTTTCTTTTTTTCACAGTCGTTAGACCTCTTAAATCACTAATTTTTTATTTATATATATTTATAGTATCGGCAAGCTTTGTCAGATATTAGGGTTGACCCAAAAATAAATAATGTATTACTTAAAATTGTTTTCATATTTTCTTTATAAAAAAAAATACATAAGAATTGAGTTCATTTTTTGTAGTGATGAAAAAACAAAAGATTTATAACTTAATATTTTCCAATTTTGGCAGTACTTTAAATTCACTTCTTTGTCGTTGTTTGTATAACTTTGAAAATATGACTCAAGAAATACATGCAACTTTTTAAATTCCGGCTAAAAATTCTAGGGCTCCTTTGCAGATTCTGTAAAATCACTTGAAAAATTACTAAAATCTTAAATAAAAAATTAGGTACTCTGAAAAATTAGTTAATTATAGTCTTTCAAACTTAGACAATTTCGTGGCGTTTCAATGAAAAAATCTTAAAGTTTACGATAATACAAAAACTTATCTCAGCCACATTATTAACCAACAATATTTACAAAGTTTGGGAAGAATATATTAAAAAAGAATTTTTGGAAATTTTTTTGTTTAGTAAAACTGGTAAAATTGTTTTTTTATTTCACATTTTAGCTCAAAACTTGCCCTCCACTGTAGAGTTTGCTAAAAACCGTAAAAATGTAACACCGCGGTTTCGATTTTAAAATGATTAAAACCGGTCGGTTTCGGTTCGGTTTTCGGTTTTAAAAATATCAAAGTTAAACATCATTGATAAACATATACATATATTTTTTTGTATGCTATAAAATGTTTTTATTTTTTCAATACAGGTTCTTTTATTAAAACTTAATTTATACCTGGGTCTGCCCAGGAATTTTTTGACTGTTTTCCAGTATTTTTGCATAATTAATAAGTATTTATATTAGAACGAAACTTTATGTATTCCCAATTGACAGGCGCTGCCATTTTATATATTTACTGCAGGCCCAGGTGGTAGTTTGTGCCACATAAATAAGGTGTGTACTTAAGAGGTTAAAAGGTAGCATTTGTTCTTTTAAGTACTTATTTTGAATTTGAAAAATTTTGAAATAACTTGCCATTGTTGCAGGCAGTTGTGTATAAAGTTTTTAAATATGAAGTTCGAGTATTTTGTATAATTTGCAATTTCTTTAAGCATAAATATATTGTTAAAGTGTCGGGATTCAGTAAATAGGCATTTAAAACCGCGGTTTAGATTTCGGTGAAAACCGAACAGCAATCCCTACTCCACTGTACACAAAAAGTGAAAATTATGAATTCTACTTACAAATCTATTTAAGGGTCTTTGTTAGCTTTACAAAAATGTATATTACATCATTATCATAAACACTTTATTAATCTTTAGTTTTGCCTTTGGGACAGAGCACTGTGCGACATGAACTTAAATGTTAGTACAGAAGTGTTTTATTTAGTATGGCATTCCCACATTCATATTCAAGGTATCAAGAAAGTTTAACTAAAATGCATTGCTGTATACACTGTGGCTCTATCTTTAAAAAACCCCACGATTTGTCTTGTTCTTCGTATCTGGCCCCAATAATTTGTTCAACCTGCTGCGGTATTTATGCCCGTAATTTGTACAAACAGTTTTCTGGTCATGTTCGTACTTAACAGTTATCTTTACCTATCCGGTAAAACTATTTTGGTAATTTCAACGTTGATTTTGCCAACGTGTTTTTTCCTTCAAGTTTTCTTTTAAAATATGGAAACATTTGTATTTTTATTGAATTTTTGAATTAACTGTCAAAAAATTATGGTTTAAAATACACTACAGTTTAACCAGTAGGTAAGATATTCGTGTTAAAATTATGAAAAATTCGTTACACCATAAATATCTTTACACAGATATTTATCTATTTGTGGAAATTACGGGCATAAGCACCAAACGACTTGATGCATCATAAAAAGTGGAGAAATAATCATTTAAAGCGATATTCCACAAAAAATCAAATTTTCATAAACATTGCTGCTAGTCGAAACAGAACAACAGCAAAAAAACGATAATAATAAGAATGGTAGAAATTTTATATTTTACCCCAATTTAAAATAAATAAAAAACGCTTGTCCATTTTAATTTTTAAAATCTATATTTATTTTAAATAAAAGTAATTAAGGAACAATTCTTTGTTTTATTGAGCACGTCTTTAATTCACCGAAGTCGACAGGAAACAGACGGGCTCATTTTTCTTTTTTTTATAGTTGAAAAAAAGGTTATCAAAGTAATTAGTAACCGGTGTTGACAAGGTGCCACAGAAATAAAGATTTCACCATTCCAAAACCGAAATTTTAAGCTTCTTCGCAAGTTCACAAATGACTTCACGTAAACTGCATTCCTAAACGCAGAGAAAAAACATTTTTAAATATGGTCACCTCCAACGAAAATATTTTTAAAGAAAATTTTAAAAATATTTAACCATATTTTTATCACCGATAACCATATTATGGTAAAATTAATCAAGTCAGGTGTTCCATTATTTGTGGTTTATCGACGTAGATATGTTACTTAATATAACCCCAAAGAAAATAAGCAAATGTGGTTAAACCACACGATCTTGGTGGCCAATTCATCGGAAAATAACATTTTGAATGGAAATTCAAAATCAATATCAATTTGTGCTTCAACCCATTAGCCGAATTGGTGGCGCATACGATGGTCGTTTGACTTTAATTCCTGTATAAGTTGAAGCTTTTAAGCCAAGATCCTTTTGTAATATCTTCCATAAATTTGAAGGACACAACTCCAGTTGCTACGAACGGCAACGATTTGTTATAGTAGGATCATCTTCAATGCTATCCTTTAAAGCGGCTACAGCTTCTTCAGTGCGCATTATCATTAACAGTAATGTCACCCGAAAATGACAATGTCTTCAAAATAAGCCGCTCTAAAGGGCGATTATGTACGCCATAAAATGGAAGAAGTGCACGATGAGTTTGACGAATAAAACAATTATTTTGACTAAAACAATTTGCGTGCGTTGCTCTGGTGTAAGTGAAATGAAATATGATGAAATTTCAAAGACAACTAAACAAAAAGCAACTATCAGCTTTTAATTGGATGCTCAAATAAATCAGTGATGCCAACTCAAAGTTGTTACACTCTAAAAAATACATGCGTTATCTATTAGACTGATTGTATTTAGTATAACAAAAAAATTTTATATACCTTTCTTTAAAAAAGTACAGTAAGAAGTATTTCTTATCCGCCTAGTCGTTTTCGAAAACTTTTTTCAGTTTTATGCTTCCAAAATTAAATCACTTTTAGTCAATTGAGATTGGAATTTGTTAAATTGAAGGCTTTATTTTAAAGCTTCTATTAAGAACTTAAACTAAAGCCACTAATTTTGTCAGTTAAAAATTCGGCTTTTTAAAATACATTTTCATAAGTGTGGAATCAGAGTTAAAGTGTCGGTAGCAGAATTTTCAGACGTGTTAAAATCTATTGACCACTTTGAATAAATAAAAACATGCGGACTTAAGAGCACAAATTTTAAAATCATGCGGATTGCAAAAAATTTTGGGTTTTTCAAATTTAGTCGAAACTTAGAACACACCTGAATATTTTTTTAGTTCTTAGATTCCAAATTCTTAGGGTTGTTTCAGCAATATTTACTGACCAGTTGTATTACCTTTAATATTTTTTATTTCCTCTCCAACACTACTACTTTTAGCAACTCAGCATACCCCCTCTTATAATGATAAACATTTTTGACATAACAAAAAAAAAAAAAGATACCCATGCAATCAACAATTTTGCAGAGTCATCCATAAAATACGTAAAAGCTAAGGAATACAAAATACACTTCCATATTGTAACACAAAATAAAACAAATCTTGATATCCATACATTTTCTTTTACAGACATTTAGGCGGTCCAGTCAACTTATGAATCAGGCAGGGAAGCAGCAAGATGATATAGAGAGAGACCAAAGCGTAAAGTAAAAACAATTTAAATGCAACTTCAACATGTGTCAAAAAAGTTGTTTATTCGCCGACTTGGGCATAAATGCGTTTAAAAAAAAGAAAGAAAAAAAAAAACTGCTTAAAAACAAAGATAAAGACTGACTGATTTAAACGTTTATAACAGTATTTAATTTTATTTTTCTTTGAATAATCGTACTCCCAGGGTCTTTTATCAAAATTATTCATGTGTAAGTTTGGGTATAGAGAGGGTCAATTGATAATTAGCCATATTATTACTGAAGAGAATTCAATAGAATCTCTGAAATCACATATCATTTAACTGATGATGGCTGCTCTACTTCATAAATGATGAAACAGAATTGAGTCTTCCACTTCAGGCAACAATTCTAAAGCCCATAATTAAAAAATTCTCTCTAATTTCTTTCATTTTCTTTTGTTCTTATTTTTCTTTGTTTACAAAACATATGAAATAGTTAAAAACTTTTTTTTCAGGAGTTCCCTGGAATTTTTTCCGAATATACCCCCTTTTTCGAGATTACGGTTCCTTTAACGATAAAATTCTGCTGTAGATGTCGAATAATAAGACGTATGCGCAAGTAATATTTTGTTTGAACGATTAACCCTGGAATGCAAAATCGGCTACAAGTGTGTGTACTAGCGGCCTTAAACGGTTATAGCTGCAAAACCAAAACTAATAGAGAATTTACACTTCTGATTTAGGAAACTAAAGTCCTTCGTGTCGCTTTCTTGCAGATTTATGAAGTTCGGTTCAGTGGTTCCATGGATGTATGCTTCCAAAGATAATACCTACGCAAGCACAAAACCGGTGCTATGTGCCCAATAGTTTTTTTTAATTGCATAAAGAGTGTGTTCAAAGATATTTCTAATTATATATTTCAATATTTAATTAATTTTTCTAAATTTTTGGTTAAAGGATTCTAAATTAAATTTTTTTTTTTGTAAAGGTAAATATTATAATGGAGTACACGGGTACCCTGGTTATGTGTTTGCGTGGTAATTTTTTGTTTGCCGCGCAAAGCTATTTTTGCGTATTTTTTTCTCTCGACTCGGTTGCCAATTAAATATTTAGTCTGTAAAATTTTCTATTTTTATTCGTGAAATTATTTTAAAACGACAGAAAACTATTCTTTGAGGTTTAAAACTCCTACTAACCGATATCCGATTTGTGACCCAGTTAAAATTTTGAGCTCGACAACGCGACCGACAATGCAAGCGAGCGATATAGTTATATTATGCGGTCACAAATATAAAAATCTTTCACTTGTGTTGTGGGTGTCGGCAATGGCATTTTGTTTCAATATTAAACGAAATCATTTATTTTATATTACTTGAAATATCAACACTAAATTTTTATAGTAATTTTTTTCACTAAAAACATTTACTGCTAAACTGCTCTGGGCGAGGAAGCAACTCGCTAGTCTTTGTCGTTATATCTTAAACACAAACAGGCCGTGTTTGTTTGTTTGCTTTTCGTGGGTTTTGCGTTTCACCTCGATTTGGCCACAGGCTTGCCATGGTATAACTGTACCGTGTACCGGTTTTTGCGGTTTCATCATTATTCCAGACTGGTGAAGTACCATAAAAAGCTCAGACTTCATAGTGGACGTCTTCTAGACTATGACCAATATACTCTGGAGTTGATTCTGGAAGTTCTTACGTCGGCCTAAACCTTCATTTATGAAACGAGCCGCGACCTTAGATCAACAGGGTTCTATTTGCACCTAAACTACATGACAGATAGAATATTGTTGTCCTAGGATCGCGAAACATTTGAAAACAGACGTTTACTGCTTAGTTGTCAGGTAGCACAGAGCTGCATGCCTTAATTTTATGTTTTGCGGATTTTTATTTTTAAACTAGCGTTTAACTATGTTTACATTATGTGTATTTGTCTTGTGGAATGTCACTTTTTTACATGTTAAATTTATACATATCGTCTGAACCCCTCCAAATAATGCATGTGTTATTTCTCTGTGTAGAGTACACATGACATTTTTGATTTAGAACGAGTTCTATTTTCAAGTGATAAAGTGATAAAGAAATTTGAATAAATAAATATAAATAATCATAAATTTATTATTAAAATTGGTAAGTAAGTATGTATTGTTTTGTTTTTGTTTTTGATAGGTTTTGTCACAACAAGTGAACATGAATATTATAAACCTTATGTACAACTAAAATTTTGACATCCACATGAAATTAGATGCGTATAGAAAAGTGACATTTCACATGACAGATACACATTATGTGAACATACCTTAATATGTAAAATACTTGAGGTGGCAGTATAGTCATTTGATAATGAATAAATGAATTACGTTAGAAACGTATAAGCTGACGACCGACCAGTCGATAGTAAGTGGTGCGCTTATGTGAACGGTAATGAGGGACTTGTTGTCGCTCGTTTAAGTTGTTAGTCTTAGTTAAACTTCACAAACACAAAAGTTTGAGGCATTCGGGATTTTGCTGGTATTTGACGAAATTAATTCCGCCCAAACGACTACAAAAGTTATTCCGCATGCATAGAGTTTTAATGGCTCTAACTCGAAAGTATGAGCTGAACTGCTAATTGAATTTGTAAAACATCTGAATAATATTATCACATATTTGGATTTATTTTTTATAATATCTCAATAAATTCATACAAAATTTAAAAAAATATTCGCACTCTGCCTTCAAGTCTTACCAATTTTTACCAACCAGTAAAACTGAAAAAACATTCGTTAATACGAGATATCAGTGTCAAATTATATTTAGAATTAAGAAATCAAAATTTAAAATTCCAAACAAAATTCCACGAAACAAAAATTCACGTTTAATTTTATTTCTTTTTTAAAATCCTTTTAAATTTACCCTTTTTACACACTTTTTAATTCAGGTTTAACTCTAGTCTTTTACACACTTAAAAAATAAATAAAAAAGGTGGAGATTTTAATTAAATATAAAATTTATGGTTGCTGTTTTTTTCATCTTTAACTGTGTAACCGAACGACGACGGCTGATGATGGCCACTTAGTGAAAGTGTTTTCATTTACGAGCATTGAATACTCTTTTCTGGCTTTGACTATATTGAGCGCATAAATGATATTAAAAAGATTTTTTACAAGCCCATTAAAAGAAATATCTACAATATAAAAATTTTACAGATAAAATTAAAAAAAAATATTTAATCAAAATTAAGAGATATTTTTTTCCTTAACAAGTGATGTGCCGAACAAATTAGTAAATGGCTGGTAACTTTTTCTCATGCCTCTTAAACAAACGAATGGATTTCCTTTAACTTTTATTTCGGTTTATACAGGGTGGCCAAAAAAGAAACGAAGGGGGTTTTTTATAATACTTTATAATGGATGAACGCGCCGGTAGTCTTATTGATAGTGAGCTGGTACATCACTGCGAGTGTTTGCGTGTTCAATTCCCGCCATTGACTCTGGTCTGTTTTACTATAACGAACTAAAAGTCTAAGGTACTTTTGCTACGTTAATTAAGTTACAATATGTTTTGTTATTGTGTTTGTAACTCTTAATAAATAAATATAGCACTGCATAAATAAATCGAATATTTTGGCAATTTATGATCTCTATCATATGATCTCTCTTTGGTCTCGAGAATAAAGTGGGGAACAGAATAGTCGCTGAAGTACAACGTTACGAATAGCGCTGCAAGCTGTCAAAAAAACGGAAGTTTTAAAGTACTGTCAACAGAAAACGTAGTTGTAGTAATCGTCGCAGTAGAAGCTGAAGTACAAAATTCAAATTTTTGAACTTTGTCGCGCTACAAAGCATTCGTGAGTTTCAGCTACTACAACAACTTCTTTATTCTGTTCCAGGCCTAAGTTTTATTGGGGTATGTACTGTTGATTGTTTACTTATAGAGGATAAAAAGATGTTAGACAAGTTCAATGGAAAAGTCGCAATTCCTTTGGAATATATTTAGCTACATGCTACGAGACAAAAAACTGGCTTGCTGTTGCATTTGTATATATACATATACACTGAAAGAATTTTCTTCGCAAAACCAATGAATTTTTACATTAATCCCATGAAAAATTGCATTAAAAGGGAAAGTATGCAGCACTTCGTTGGATCAATGAAACCTGTTTCATTAAAATATATTTAATGAAACTTTACATTAGTTCTTTGAATATTGTTCATTGGATGAATAAAATATATTTATTATATACAATGATTTTATTTCATAACATTCCTGCAAATATTCATTAACTTGATGATAAAAATACAAGATTTTAATGAAACAATTTCATTGAAAATAATATTTGTATCGCTATTTGAATGAAGACAAGTGTATATTCAGAAAATAACTTTAAATACCACCATTGCATCATAATCGTTGAATATTATATTTATTGTCTTTAAGACGTAAAAAATCTTATAAAGCTGTCGATAAGAACTATCTAGATAATATTCGGCACATATAACAATAATGCAGTGCTCGACAATAAACATTAAATGTCGTTCTTTCTTGTTCGGCTTAGTAGACTTGTGGTAAACAAATACAATAATAGTAGCGGTTTTCACCCTTGATAGTAAAGTTGTCCTTGTAAATCTTATTACTTTAGTTAAAGTACTAAGATTTACAACACTGCAACAACAAAATGCTTTAGACTAAAATTGACTACGCTTTAGTTGCAAAATCCAACAAAAAGCTGTAATAAACACGTTTGTTAAATAACCCAGAACAAAACAGTTGAAGAAACTATATCTGTCTCGTTCCCTCACTCAGTAACTTCATTAATTTACAATACTAACGAAAAAGACACTCATGTCATGTAGTATAAAATCGTATGAAGAAGAGCAGAGTTGAACACTTAATACAATCAGAGTTGAACACTCAATAAATCATAATAACGTTTCTCTGTTTGTGATCTTCGAACACAAAAATTATACTGCTCTTATCCAACTCAATAATAAGATAAGAACATTTAATTGCGTTCTGTTTTTTTTAACCACAAATTTCATTGTGTTCAGCTCAGCACATTATTGTTCGTTCGTTTCAGTTGTGAAAAAAAATTTTGCAAAAAAAGCAAAAAAAAATATACACAAACAAAACAGTAACAAAATACACACACAAGCTATTCGTGCTGTGGTCGTTGCTCAAAGTTTTTGTTTGCACATTACTTTATAAATGTGAAAAACACTATAGAACATTAAATTATAATGTATGTCTACAGAACCACTACAATTGTTCTGTTGCATAACGAAGGACAGAACACTATATAATTTTCGCTGCTCTCTTTAAAATAGTAGGTTAGGTTAAGAAGGGTTATGCGCCCAAGAGCACACTTCCACTCGGAGACCAATATGGTCCATTGTGAATCCTTTCAATTAAGAAAAAAAATAAAAGACAGTAAAAAAAAGAAGTATGAGATTTCGCGTAGAAATATTGCCCTCTCTACAGTCCCCTAAACAGAAACAACCGCACTATTTACCTTACAAACCCCAGTAGATCAGCCGGACTACATCCAGCGATGCACCCCAGTTCGTCTTGAAACCAATCTCCTAGCCACTTCTGCCTGAGACCCTGCATCCTGGGACAATGGCACAGTACATGCTCGATCGTCTCCAGCTCCTCTGAATCATCGCACAACCTGCAGAAGTCCGGAAAGGCGTTGTCCCATCTGCCCGCAAAAGCCCTGACAGGACAATGACCCGTCAAGAACCCTAAAGGCGTTCTAAGACTACTCCTATCCAATCCCAGTAGAACCCTGGTTGCCCCCGCGTCCAATCTTGACCATAGTGCCCTGGACACCCTGCAATGCGTTCTGTCCCCCCAGGATCGGTTAACGTCATCACGGCATTTCTCCCGTAACGAAAGATATTATGCGGGGTCTTCTAAATAGATATCGTTCTAGGTGTGTGAGCCGTACGCTTAATAATGTTTTGTTTATTTTTGAAGACTGCTCTAACGTAAATCTAAACCTTATATAATTTTGTTCTAAAGGATACATGACTGCCTGTATATTTCAAATGGGGTATACTTTCGAAAATTTGTTCGCAAGCACTGTAGTGTAGTTTACTGATCGGAATGAACCGACTATACTTTTTTACTTGTTTGTTATATGAAAATATTTTTATTAATAATAATTTTTAACGTTTTGTTTTAAAATTAGCCATTCCTGTTAATAAGTCATATTTTTTTTTATAAATTTTAAGGGCACATTTTCTTGCTCTAACTGCATATTTAATAAGCATAAAACACTTTTTTAAATGCATTTTTCCGGTATTCCGGGTCTGTGTATAAAGTCGTGATTTTAATCGTAAATCTTCTTCTTTAAAAATTGGATTCTTATTAAAATAAATTTAGTTACACACAATTAAAGCGCCTTCATTTCTATTGGTATACCCTGTACATATAAACATTTTATTCGATTTTCTTTTATTTCAAATTGTTTTGTTATTTGTTTTAATATTTTTACAATTTTCTTTCGTTACTGTTCAAAAAAATATTTTTTGAACTTAACCGCCATTAAATATCAATTTATGAAAAAGATTTAAATCTCGTGTCTCGCTTTTACTTTCATTCAAAAAAATTTAGGAGATTTAAGTATGACGCAACATTGTTTCTTTTTTGCTTTGTTGGGATTTAACTAAATTAAAAAAAAAAAGAAAAAAACACAAGATGAAAATAATCTCAACCGCAATCAACTAACGAACTTAAACTTTAGTTGTATCTCTGAAAGCAGTGTTAATGTTAAAGCCAGAGTTGAATAGACATAAACACTTTCAAAGAGCTCGCTTTTGGAGAAAATAAATAAGAAAGATGTTAAACACCTGCTTAAGAATTAGATAGAAAGAGTTATTAAAAGTTTGCACGTGAACACTTTAATAACGTAAAAAAAAATTTCGTGTTTCGTCTTGTAATGAAAGCTATTCCAAAATCTTTGCAGATTAATAGAGAATGTGAAAGACACTGGGAAAGTCTGCTTTCTCGAAAACCCGACAAGGATGAAAATACACGCACAAAAAAATTTATATGGATTATATTTTTGCTTTAATGCTGATAGTGTAACACATAAAAATATTGGTTCCAGTCGCACCTTTTGTTATACCAATCGACTCAGAATCGCTTACTTAGTCATTCTAACGATGTCCGTCCGTACGTCCATATGGCTGGTTGTCCATGTAAAGCTTTTGCGCAAAGTACATGTCGCAAATTTAAAGATAATTTGATGAAATTTGGTATCAATTTGTGGGGCTTGATCGACTTTACTTTCTTTTTTGTTTTTTTTTACATTTCTTTTTTCCAGCCAAAATAATTTTAAACTAAACCAAAAAGGTACGTGGAAACAACGAAAATGTACGTTAAGCCAAAGAAAAAATTATTCCTTTTCGTTCTTTAAAAGATTTTATTTTAATAATTTAATGAACTGTTCGTTTATATAACGAAAAATTATCATAAATTTATAATTAAAATTTAATGAAACATTTTTTTAATTCAATAATCTATTTCGTTAATTTAGTGAACCTTAACATTAATTTAACGAACAATTTTGTTTTACAAATTTATTGACTTAACGTACACAGAACATTGTTTCAATTTTTTTAAATTTCCCCTCGGAAAATTATACCACCTGTACGACCACTCATAATTTACTACTGTTACCGCCTATAAAATGAAAAAGACTCATAATTGAAATGTGTTTATTTATATTTTATTTAATATTTATTGTAGTACATATCTGTGGCATTTTGACAAAAAGCACAAAAACTTTAAGAAAAAACTCGGTGAAAAAATAATTTTTATTAAATAAAAAAATAAACCAAAATTTAAGAAAAATTTCGTTTAAAATACAAAATTTTAAAAATTTTAACAAAAATGATTTTTGAATAAAAATTCGTATGATAAATTGTTTCAATTTTTTAACCATTTGTAGCATTTTAGCAGAAAAAGTTGAATAAAAAAAATGTCCACAACAACAGGGTTCGAAATTTTCAGTAGCTTCCTAAAAATAATTTCTTACCAGGTTTGGGTACTAACCCTACTTTTCGAAATGACCATCTCCTGGCCGGTAGTCTACAAACGTAGACACCATATAAAATGCATGGAAATTCACATCGGTCTTTAACTCAACTCGTATTTTTTTAATTGCGGCACGTCGAAAATGTACTTGTGCACGTTTGTGTATGCATAAGTGTGCTTTAGGATTGCCAAACAGGCGTGATTTGGCATGATTGTTAAGCTTTTTCAACGAGCGTCAAGATTCAAGAAAAAATATCATTTGCCAATCTAAACCGGAATTTTAAAAATTGTTACATTAAATTGTTAAGAAAATCAAGAAACAATAACAATTATTAACCTATTTGGTATTTTTGGGCTGCAGCTATAATGTATTTTGTCGAAAAGAGCTGTGGGAATTTGTATCCCAAGGAATTTTGAATTTTTAGAAGAAGAAGAATGTATAGCAGGAGTATCAGACTCTATTTTGTTTTTAATTTATACCATATTCCATGCATGTGAAGCATCAATATTGTTTTTAAAAAGCAATTTTGGATTAACAGATATTATACGAAGCATCGGAGTAAAATTCTGTCCTTATATCTCGTATTGTGTGGGCGTTCCTGTACCAAAACCGTAATTTCTATTTCTTTATAAATACATATTTTCTTCAGAAAACCTTATTTAAACGTTTACACGGATAGAAAAACCAACGGACGAATAGACGGAGATCGTTAAATCAACTCCGCATTTAATAGATCAATATTCCAAAATATGTATGTATGTATGTATGTATGTATGTATGTATGTATGTATGTATGTATGTATGTATGTATGTATGTATGTATGTATGTATGTATGTATGTATGTATGTATGTATGTATGTATGTATGTATGTATGTATGTCCACCTTTGTTGGAGGGTATAAATAATATACACTTTTTTTTTGTCAATTTCACCGAAATATTATTTGTAAAGAAAAAAAATAAAGCTTTCTTTTCAATGCCAAGCTTTTTGCCGATTTGGATCTGGTAAGCCCAGTCTGCTTGCATATTTGTCCTTATTTTATTTTACAGACATGCATTGAAGTATACCACTCTCCTACTAATGTTTTTTTTTTGATATGTGGACATAGTTTTCCATTAAAAAATACATATTTGCTACAAATGTAGACTTCCGACCGCCAACGTTAAATTTGACTTTAGATGTTTTTTCAAAATGCCACAGATATATTTATGTATGTATAATAAACCTTTCGTACACATATGCATATGATTATCATGATCATAGTTGATTTACAATTTTTAGAAAGTTCTTTGAAAATTAAATTTATAGTGAACTCGTTTGGGTTTCAACGGTACTTAGTTTGTTAATTTGGACGTCAATGATCCACTTAAAGCTGATCTAACTTAACTATCAGCAAACCCACCGCACTTAATTTTATTTTACACAGATAGCAAAATTTGTCTGAATCGTATTTAACTCACAAGTTTTTTTTTGTTTACTTTGAGATAGTGTTTTTTACAGACACAACAATATTTTTAATTTTACACGGAATTTTTGTATTTGCTTAAATAATATTTTAAGAAGAAGCTGTCCGAATAGAACAAAAACAAGAAATGCCAAAAAATGCTAAACTAACACTGTTTTAAAAACCAATTTAACAAACGTTACGTTACCCCCACGAAACTTTTTTGACGTCAACGTACCAGCCTACAAATAAAATATATATTTGTGAGAGATAACATTTCAATAAGGTTTCTCAAACTGAACGAACACTATTTTAATATTAACGAACGAGGTCGGTATAACAGGCTCACGAAAACTTCATTATTCTTAATGTTCGAGTTTACAAAATTAATGGGCATTTGTGCTAATAACACTTAATAAATGTTTCGTTACCTCAAAGAAAATTTTATTTACTTTAACGTACAAAGAAAACTATTTTAATAATCGTTGTACGTTAATATTATGAACACTTTTTGGTTCAGTGTTTTCAAAGTTCGATTTTTTAACCGTTACTTAAAATTTCCTTAAATTCATTTTATCCTTTTTGACCAGCTTTTAGGCTCAAGTACTTCTCTGTACGACCCAGCGATCTGTGAAATAAGCACCCTTATCGTGGTGGGCGAATTAAAAATACTCCTTTCTGCGACTGTTTGGTAAGAGATTAAAAATAACAAAAACCCCTTGCCGCTTTTATTTTGGTAGCTGAGTTAGTTCTTGAAATTTTTCTAAATATATCACAAATACAAAAAGATATTTAATAATTTGTCATAAATATAAAAACATATCCAGCCGCATTTGCGATTATATCGTAAGCGACAAAGAGCAAATTTGACAGAAAAGGGTTTTAAGTTTTTTTCTTAAGTAGTGAAGCGCTTTATTTGGTTTCTTGTTATTCATTTATTTATTTTTTTTTTATTTAAATGATTTTGTTAATCGTGCTTAATTCCCAGTTTTTATTATTGATAAAAACACTTGAAATTTATTGTTGATGGGATAAGCTATTCCTATGCGCATTTCACTGGCTGCTTAGGCCAGATCATCAGGAAACTTCATCCATAAAGATTTTAGAAAAACCAAAGATATTAAACTAAACAAAACTGTTAAGCGTATAAGAATTATAGCAACAGTTCTACTTGTTACAATATTAGAGTTTAAACAAAATCATCTACAATAAACAGTGAGTTTATCTCTTCTTACACCATCAACAATAAATTTCAGTGTTTTTATTAAAAATAAAAATTTGGAATTAAGCACGAATAACAAAATCATTTAAATTAAATTTTGTATGCCCACGAAAATTATTTTGATAATATTTTTTTTTAATTTATAATTCGATAGTTTTTAAGAATATGCTGAGATGCAATTGATCATTTTACCTGTCGCTTACGATAGTTTTATTGATGTCGCTTACGATATAATTGCAAAAAGGTCTCAAAATTTGGAAATATGTTACATTGCATTTCTAAATATATAATGACGTAGATGTTACATCAAACAATATTAAGTTCGACATATTTATCTTCACCCACATGTACAACCTTAAGGATGATAATTAGTATTTTTATTATTTTGTTGAACTGTTTATAACCCATAAATAATTCAATAATATTTTAATTAGGCTTAAGTTCATCAAATTTTATTTTCATTAAATTATTTTTATGAAGAAAGAAATTTTGCAACATGAAATTAATTAATATGTATTGATAATTTTTCTGCCAGCAAATTGGTTACAATTGAAACATGTAAGGGTAACCAGTCCGTGAAAGCCTGGTTTCGATTCCCGCGGCAGTCAAGAATGAAAAATTATCAATAAAGTTTAATTCATTTCATATTGTAAAATTCCTTTCGTCTTAAATATGTTTAACAAAAAGAACCATTTATATACATACAATGTGCATACACAAATTTATTCTTTTTTGGAAAAGGAAATAAAACAAACTTTACTGTACATTTTTGAAATGCTTGAAATAAACGTTTAAAAAAAGAAGACAACAGACATTTTTTATTATCTTAATAAATAACATTTTTTTCTGAATAAAAGTAACTGATTATCATCTTTTTAATCATCAGAAAGACATACAGTTAACAAAATTAATCTCTATCTCTCTCTTGTAGAAGCACTTTTGTAAATTATTGGATGAAAAAAGTAACAGGTGTGAATCGTTAACAGAACTAAAAAAATGTTTGAAAATGTATAGAAAGATAGGCCAGATTAACAGTTACCCTCCAAAAATGCAATATTTTGACCAGAAGTAAAATAAATAGGAGCTTATGAACGAATTAATCTTAACACAAAAATTTATAAGAGAATCTATAAAATTTAAATTTATTTGTGAAATATATTTTTTCAATATTTTTGTTTTGCCATTTTATAATAATAAGACATACAGTAGAATCGCGAAAAAGTTATCCAAAATGACAAGGGTTTTTAACTTTTTCGAACTATTAACTTTTCTAAGCGGGCTTAAATTTGAAAAATATACAATACTAAACATCGATCTTTCAGAAAAAACACACTTAACTTATTCCAATGGCTTAGTTTTCATAAAAACAAAGAAAAAAAACTCAGATTTTTCATAATTATTCGCCACAGCCTCGAGAATTTCAAACATTTTTTTCTAAGTTTTCAGATCCATAATCCAACGCAATTTGTTTTCCCTGAATATCTTAATTAATTTTGTTCAAATTCTCCATTTTCTGCTCATTTCCGATGTTTTTTTTTTATCAAAACTTTTAGAAAAGTTAACTAAACGTTAACTTTTTAGAGCGACGCAGGCACGCTAAAATTCGGTTATTAACAAGATTAACTTTTCCGAGAGTTAACTTTTTCGCGATTCTATTGTACATCATAAAAAGCTTAACAATTTCCTCCGAATTTATTCCGTAAATCGTAGTTTATATTGGAAATACCGCCAGCCGTTTAAATCGGGGCTGGGTCGGCTACAACCTCCAGTCAAGTGAAAATTCAGTCGGGAAAATTCAATCCAAACCCAATTTATGACTTTTAGAATAGTAGTGCTCGACTAACCCAGGGTGGGCTAAAAAAAATGTATCTCAAATGACAGTTAAGAGTATGGACTTCAATATCAGGGTATTTTCACTATTGGGAAAATAGTTTAAGATGATTTATTAATGGGAAATATGATAAAAAAAATCCAGATTGCATTTGGTGATGGGCACATTATCAATTTCTCGGCTACGAAATTCTGTCTTGTACTACGTTAATAATTCCATTAAGTTCTCTCTTTTCTAGGAGGTTTTTAATTAAATAAATAAAGAATTTATTAAATTTTCGCTCTGCTGTTAATTATGTTGTTAATTCTATAACGCAAATCTTCTGCATTTTAAATTACATACAATCGTAAGTATAGTAGTTTTCATGGCACATTGGGAGGGTTTAAAGTACACATTTTTATCCTTGCAGCGATTTTTGTTAAGTTCAATTTTGTCACTTCGTAAAGAACAATTTTAAGGATTAAAGGACAAAATAAATATTTATCGTATTTAAATTTATTTTTACTTTATTAATGTTAAAAATTCATTTACAAATTATACCATAACTTCTTTCTGCAGCAAACAAGACCATGGTATGTGGCAGTGATTGAAAATTTAAAAATTTAGATGGTACTGACCACCAAGCAAAATAGTACTTTTTTCAACATTTTGTTACTTTTTTCAAACATTTTTTTTTGGAAAATAAATGTAAAAATAAAAATACAAAACTTTTTTATTTTTTTTGTCTTTAATTAAAATATGCCAACAAGCAAATATTCTTTTCATAAGAATACATATTGTCTAGGCAATGTTGTCAAGAAGGCTGTGGAGAGGGTGTTGTAGTCGGAGTTGAGATTGTTATACCGGAGTCGGAGTCGAAGTACCCACAAAAATTCGTGACACCGACTCCAAAAAATACTTCGAAATTGGCGATGCACCATTTAAAATATTGATTCGAAACTTCCCTTGCTATATTTAAACATTTAAGAGGTACTGCATTAAAAAAAGAGTTTAAAGTCAAATAAGGACCAGTCTCATATACATTTAGCATTAAGGTTAGATTAGGAGTCGGAGTTGGAATTTCAGCGGTTAGAGTCGGAGTTAGTACTTTTTGTTGACGACTCCACAGCCCTGGTTGTCAAAAAAAATACTAACGCTAAATTTCTAAACAAAGAAGCATAACAAGAAAAGAGTACTTAAACCAGCGTTCGAAAATAAACAGTACATTATTTAACGTTCGGCTCACACACCCAAGAACGATATCTATTTTTTTAGTGATTGTGTAAACATACACAACCATTAATACCGTTCGTAACTATTTTCAACGAAGAACCGAACATTATATAATGTTCGGTTCTTCGTTAAAAAACAGAACAATTGTAGTGATACTGTAGAAAAACATTATATTTTAATGTTCTATAATGTTTTTTTCGTGTGTGTATTTTGTTTTTGTAAAAATGTTTGTTTTTTTTTACCAGCCAAAAGTGACGAACATTAATGAACCGAACCGAACACAATGAAGTTTGTGTTAAAAAAAAAACCGAACGGAATTAAATGTTTCCATCTTGTGTTGAGTATGATGAAAACAGTATTATTTTAGTGTTCGAATGATGACTAACAGGGAAACGTTATTTTTTTTAATGATTTTCTACACAAACACTATTAGCGTTTGTGTTTTCCACAAATCTACCGAACCGAACACTAATGAACGATATTTAGTGTTTATTTTCGAACACTGACATAAACGGACGTGGGGGTACCGTGATATTTTGAAAGGAAAAAGTACTGACAATAGTACCGTAGTACTGAATTTTCCATCACTGGTATGTGGCCAGAATCGTATACGCAAACCTCGCACTGATAGACTTACGCACTACCAACCATGCATAAATTAAACACACTTTTAACGTAAAACAACATTTTTAAATAATAGCAATATTAACAAAAAAAATTAATGAAAAATCTGAAAGGAGAATAGAATACAATCTCTTTAAAAGCAACAGCAGCAATGGCTTGAAGACAATTCTATCGTTTTTTAAACGCAAAAATTTATAATTAATTAACAAATGAAAATGGTGTTTCCTTAAGGCCGATAGAACTTAAGAAGTGTTAAATGTAATTCAGGAGGTCCTCATTTTCTGATATTTATGATAAACATACTCTGATAAGTTATCCTGAATACATTTACGTAAATTTACGTAGAAGAACAGTCATCAATTCGTGCTAATAATAGACTGATTTCTTAAGAAAAACAAAATTCAGACCTTATTCAATCTAGAAAAATGCACCGTTTGCTGCTGTTTACACTTTAATGGCATCATCGAACGTTTTTTCTTCCAAAACTATTTATTTCTTCGTTTTTGAAGAAGTCATATTTCAATGGTTTTTTTTAAATATCGAGGTTGAAAACGGAAACGATTTTCGATATCGGCATCGGTACCACCAGTACAAAAACTTTTATGCCAGTTTGAGAACATCGTCTATTTTACAATTTAACTACCCAAACCAACACAGGTGCCCGTACACGACTTGTTTTTTTACATCTGACTTTCCAAATTTCCCACTGCAAAATACATGCATGTCGTGTGTTACCTTTATAACATTGCTTCGGTAAAAGTCAGATGCAAATTCATCTGGCAAAATTTAAATTAGAGTATGCTTTATTTTCTTCTCACAAACCATCTGACACCAGCTGCTTTTATTATGAAAAATTAGGTGAACGCGGAGGCCAATTAAAATCACTTGTACGCGCAATAATTCGTCAAACCGTTGATTTGAAAAATAAAGCTCAACAATTTGGGTACGTTGTTTAATTGAGTACTGCTCCATTTTTAATTCCCCAAGTCTTCTTTACGAAATACTGAAAAAAAAATTATAATAAAAAAGTTATAAGCAATTCAAACCCCTTCGGTAATTTTGGGAATTTTTCTCAAAAATATTGTAAAAATTGCTAAATTAAAACAAATGAAAACTTTCAAAATTGTGCTAATGGAAAATATGTTTGTTATGAACTAAAATGAATTTCGGTATACGCATCGGTACTAAATTATTCGCTCTTACGGCATCGGTATTAAACTATGGCTAAGATCTTAAGTCAAAAATGTATCATCAAGTTTAACGATTCACAGTTTACATATAGTACACGACGCATCTATGACTTTTTTTTCTACACGTTATCATTTTAGAATTGACAACTGCCGCACAGAGGCGCCAATTGAGTTTTTTCGTTGCAAAAATCATAACTTTTGAACCAAATGACATAATCAAAAAATTTAAAAAGCGTATTATATAAAATTGCCCAACCTATGAAATGAGTGTTTAAGGGGGTTCTACGCCGTTTAGGTGTCTTCGATTGGGTTGGCAAAGTTGAATTTTGCGGAAAAATCAATGTTATGGGAAGTAAAATAAACTATTTCTTAAAATTTTTGATGTTTCTTTTTAAGATAAAAGATTAAAAATTATTCCAGCAAAGATTTTAAAAAAGGTTTTATTTTTACGAGTTAATAAAAATAAATAAAAGTAAATATGTTAAAAATTGCACGCTTAAAACGATGGCGTTATAATTTTTAAGAAAAAATGTTTTTTTTGGGTTATTTAGACGAGATTTTGTCGAAAAAACCAAAAGCTGCAACTTCTTGTGGCCAAGCTAAGTTAAATTATTTAAAGTACTTTCTAGCTCAGATATGGGCGAGAACATTTTAGGCCATTTTTAGATATGCTCTATTTTATTTGTAAAAAGTACCAAATTTTAGGGTATCTGAAAAACGGCTACTGTCGAATGAGTAGGGAGCATTTGGTTACATATTTAAAAAAAAAATAAACACACCTTTAACAATATACCAAAAAAGTAGTGATTAAATGGTTATATTTCTGACACTTCAGTTCTAAAGAGCATTTTTTTTTTGTCAACATCACCTTTTATTGTTTTTTAAAAATTATCGACTTTGAGCAGCTCCATCCACCGCCTATAATTTTTATCAATCAATTGGATTTTAATATCGTTCGATTAAAAACCTCTTGAGTTTATCTTTTGGGGCCACTTGACGTCAGTCACTGGTTTATGCTGATAAACCATAAACTATTGACAACTTAAAGAGCAAAATTGTACATATTAATTAGAACTCCTGAATGAGATTCGTCACGAACAGCTGCGGTGGTCATATGCCCGATACCTTCTTCAAATTGTAATGTTATGCATTATCTTCTTACAAATAAATATTTTTTTTTTGCAGGAAGTTGTGAAGTTTGGCATTCTCTGTGAAACTTTTTTTATTATTCATCTCAGACCCCATAAAGTATATATGTATGTATATTCTGGCTCCTTGAGTAATTCTAAGTCGATTTAGCCATGTCCGTCTGTTGGACACACGCTTCGAAAAACTCAAAAGAAATAAACAAACTTGGTGTTAAATTACTTGTAGTTATCCTACGCAGTTTGGGATTGAAATCCAGCAAAATCGATTCAGTAGGATCAGAGCTATGAATCAAAATGTGGAACCACCACCTTAAAAATTGATCATTTTGTTAAAAAAAACTAACATAAATGTTGGAACAATGCACGGAATGATATCAGATTTTTCAAAATTTCATTTTATTCGACTGGAAATCACGGCGTAAGATTTCGTGAAGATCCGTCCATAATTTTATCCAGGCCCCATATAAACCCTCCTCCCGGAAAACCGTTTAGTACGCCTAAAACCGCAATAAATAATGCTATCATAATATAATTTGGTACGTCGCAGTTTTATAAGACAAGAAATTACATCGTGATGATCGGTCCATGATTTGGTATAAGCCTCATATAAAGCCCACTCTGGTAAATTAACTAAATACGCCTAAAACGTTGCAAGTATAGATATGGCGGTAAAATTCATGTGGCTTCATGTGGCCAGAAAAAATGTCATGCAATTTTGTGATATACGGTCCATAATTTACCTTTGATTCCATATTTAGCAGCCATCTGAAATTCACTGTAAACGCTAAAACTTATTTCACCGCTGTATTGAAATGTATGTTTTTTAACACCAGATATCACTCTGCAGAATTTGGGTTCATAACTAACCATGGCTCCAATATAAATTCCCCTCCTGAAAATCATTTAAGTTCGGCTCAAGCTAGTTAAAATTGCTATAAATAGCAGGGCTGTGGAGTCGGAGTTGAGGTTTTTGTGCCGGAGTCGGAGTCGTAGTACCCACAAAAACTCGCAACTCCAACTCCAAAGTTTTTCGGCATAAAAAATTTTAAAAGAATGTTCCAAAATAAAAATGTTCTTCTTAAAACACATTTAAATTTTAAATAAATCATTTATGAATACTGTTCTTATGTGCTGTTTCCCAATTGCAAGCGATTGACTGAGTGCTTTTAATATAAATTTTAATACATAATCAATCGCCTGTCATTTGGAAACAGCACATTAATGTTCTCAAAAACTCTAATTTTTAGAAGGTTGTACGGTAATGAGAAAATAAAAGTTAACATCACTGAGTCTCATATACATTTAGCATCAAGATTATAGTAGGAGTCGGAGTCGTGAGTCGTGAGTTGGATTCGGATTCGGAGTCGCACTAAAAAAATTTCAGCGTTAAGAGTCGGAGTCGGAGTTAGTACTTTTTTCGCACGACTCCGCAGCCCTGATAAATAGCATACAACTTTCTGATGGTCGGTTAATAATTTAATATAGGTCTAAGCCGCAACCAATTTTAATGCTGACGTCTGTTTTTATAAAGAAAAACTTATAATAAATAGATGTCATATAGGTGTCACTCCTGAGATATGCGGACTGTCGGTGGAGGGTATCAAAGATTCGACACAGCCCAATATAGCACTCTTACTTGTTTTTGGTTAAAATGTAATTTTTTTATGTTACTATTTTAATTATCAAATTGTTTCGAGCTTAAAAAAATACCCTCTGTAAAAGCTGGTGTGGCATAATCTTTAAACATCTTTGCTTCCGATAAAATTCTGCATTTGGTTAACTGAGATTTTTATTTTTTTAATAAAATCATTGTTGATTCTTTTCCCACAACAGTTATTTTTTTTTGTTCATTTTCTTTAGTATTATTTTATATTTTAAACACTTCCATTTTCTTTTTTCGACAATTTCTTAATGTTGTTACGAGAATTAACGCACTGCGTACTAAAATCCACACTGTTGCACATTTAACGTCAAAACAGAAGAAATTGCAACAGAAACCGCGTAGCCAAAAAATGTCCATAATTTTTATTTCGCTTTCACTTAATAGCCAAAAAGTAGATAATGGGAAAACAAATAAAGAAAAATTAGGCCACAGCTCTAACAGAAATAATTTCATTTACTTTGGAGGGGAAGGTCATATTTTCTGAAAAAGGGATCGTTGTATATGTAAGTAAAAAAAATGAAGGAAAGCCTCATTTATGATTTTTTTATTATTAAAAACAAGCAAGAAAGTATAGTCGGTCAAGCTCACAAGGGACTAGGACTAGTCCAAAAGTAACCGAAATGTATGGGAAAACATGGTCTATTCAACATTACGATGTCCTAGGGCAGGACCATGTAACCCAGCTTTGTACTACAAAGGAGTACTCCATGAGTATACTCCATGGTATACTCAAGAGGATTAGTTTTGAAGTCGTGTAAAAACGAAAGCACGTCGTTAAAAAACGAACACATATCGTCTCACTACAAACACTTTTTACATCGGACCAGTTCATGGATTAGTCCATTTCATCAAAATGGATCAGGTGGTCCAATAATATTTGCAGGGATATTTCCCATATTACGATAACTCACTTCAGCATCATATTCAAAATATATAAATCTGCCTGATTAATACTGGTAAAATGAATTTTGAATTATTGTTGTTATTAAATTTCCTAACGCGTACTGGATGAACTACAAGTTAGTACTCTAAAGTCCGTAAGCTAATGTTTTATATGTAAACAACACATGCAATGTGAAGGGTCATTGACCACATTTAGTAACTTCATTAATAACAGCAGCAACAGAAACGGCAACAAAGAGCCATAACCAGCATAAGAAACAAACCAAAACAAACTTTTTTTCTATGATTTTGTTTTCAATTTTGTATTTTTTTTTTATACATATAAATAAATATTGTGACGGAGAGTAGTTCACATAAAATACACACTTTCAAGCACAAAATGCTATAAAGTTTTGAACAATAATTCAGTGTTATTGTGTATGACTATAAGTACTTGAATTTTCTTTATTTATTACACTTACCCCACCATCACTTCTCACTCATTGATTAAACATAAACCCACCGACAACCGACCGGCAGACACTCATAATACTGAAAAATAAAATTAATTTAAAAAATAAAAAAAAGAAATATCACAATTTTTAGTGAAAGTTTGACCGTGTGAATTGCATAAAGACAACAACTAAAACTAACTCTAGCAATGAGAGAAAAATGAAAAATAAAATTAAAAAACAAAATTGTGTACGAAAAAGCCTTTTATGCGGATTTACCATAAAAAGAAAAATTTCAGATAAATAGCCGATATCAGTCGTATGCATTTAAGTGACTACAAACATTTGACATCTAAACACTGCAGCTAACAACTGAAATAAATTCCAATTAAAATAGTTTAAAAAAAATGTTTGCAAGGAATACAACTATTATAATATTTAATATATTTGAGGGATTCACAAGTTTTGGTATCAAGTCATATTGTCATAATATTCTAAAATTTCACAATAGTTTAAAAAAATTATTGTTGCACTAAAATAATAAGACTTTTTATGCTGTGTAAAAATGTAAAAATTAGTAAAAATCTAAATTATGAGGGTTGCTCACAGCACTGTTATTTTTTTCTTGTGATTATTTTAAGATTTATGACTTTATGACTTCATCGTGAAGTCCCAATTATATTTAATCAAAAGTATATTTTGTTTAAATTAAAACAAGTGAGAATGAAATATTTGGTTGTGCCGAATCTTTCATACCCTCCAACAGGAGTTAGAATTTTTCCGAAGTGGATTTTTTTTTTATAATCTGTGATCAATTTTTAGCTCATCTTTATAAAATCTAACATCACTGATGTGCGTTAAATTTCATGACAGCCTTAAGGCGTATTTAAGTACCTTTTGCGAGTGGTTATGGTGTTTTTTTTTTTCTAAATTAAAAAGAAAAAACTTATCGATATGGTCATCCTCAGCAAAATTATTTTAAATAGAAAATGTTAAAACATATTTTAGTTACTTTAACCAAATTATTGTCACCGACAATCAACAAATTAGTCACCATTACGAAGCCAGAAACAAATCTAGGTTGCTCCGAACATGTTTTAGTTAACTAATTATAATATTATGGTTGTTTATTAACAAACAACTGTTGCTTATGAAAAAGTAGAAATGTTATTTTAAATTAACAACTCTGCAATTATTAATTGTTAACATTTTATTGTTATTATTAACCATAATATGTTCGAACGCAACCACAGTATGGCTTATTGAAGGTTTAATTTAATTATAATATGGTTGTGGCTGACAATAATATGGTTATAATAACCATAATGTCATAAAATAATCCCATTGTGATTTTAAAATTGAACCAAATTAAATAATTTGCTAGAGTAGGCGTATAAAAGCATTATTTGGAGTTGGCTATCTATAGATTGTAGACCAATAGTCATTGAAGTTTATAACGTAATTCTAGTCATAGCGCGAAGTAGAATTTATTTGTGAGCTTGATCCTTATAGATCTAGTGATTTATGTATTAAAAATCCAATGGCGTAGAATGACCATTCTATTGGGGGATATGCCACCTCCAGATAAGAGGTTGCAACTGTGGTTGCCGCAAAAATTACTTTTAATACTTTTGTGGAAAAAATACTTTTGAACTAAGACCCCTCCCGCTCTTTCAATGAAATTTATACCTACGATAATGGTGGAAGCAATTTTTTTAATGTAACTCTAAAATTTCTGGGTTTTTTTTTATTTTACGCTCAAGTAAGCTTTTTGGGTGATTGTATTTTAAAAATAACACAAGTATTGTAAACACTGCATATCGAGCTCTAATAGCGAAAATTATGTAACCAACAACATTTTAGATATTTGTTTTTTGATGAAAATCGATAATTTTTGATAATTTGCATCATCTCTAAAAATCTCATATCTCTGGGAAGTACCGTTACGAAATAAGAGCAAAAGCTTAGAAAATCTAGACGTGAAGCAAAGATATTTAAAAAAACCTTTTCCTGAAAAATTTTATTTTTGTTGGTTACATAATTTTTGCTATAAGGGCTCGATATGAATTAATAGTATTCGAGCTTAAACCTAAATTGCTACATTTGAAATTCGCCAAAATTAGCTTGTTTTAGAATTTATTGTTTTTTCGTTTCGTTTCTTTGTGTTTATGCCACTCTTAAAATACTTTACTACTGTACATAAGTTGTATTTCCGGTACGTACAGTTACAATTTACAAGCTTGTTGTGAGTGAGTAATATTTTATATACATATTTTGCTGTTTCTCTTTTTTCCGTTTGAACATTTAACTTTTACTTTCAAGGTAAGTAAAAGTTTTTCTGTACTTGTGCCTGTATTTTGTTTTTGTATAACTGGATGAAATATAACTTGATTTAAAATCGAGATTTTATTTTATGTAACTGATTGAGCGGTTCATTTGAATGTATAATTGGTAACAAGCCCATATTTACTTTTTTTGTATTTTTTGATTTTCGTTCAATTTCTTTTTTTTTTAAGGAACCGTGGGAACTAAGAAACAAAGTACGTAATAATTGTGAGTGGCTTTGCATAATAAATTTGGGCATATGGGAGTTGCATGTGTTGATTAATTTTTGTTGATTACGTCTTTTATATTCTGGGAAAAGTAATTGTGTATAATGTTTACCCTAGGTCTACACTAAAGATAAATATCAAGTTAGCAAGTTAGCAAAAACGTCGGCAGAACAACAGAGCAATATTTATTATTGCTCACCTTATGTTAAAGGCATGGGAAGACGTATTTATGTTAACTCATAATTTAAAAAAAACCAAGGAAGAAGGTGCAGTGTTAAACCTGGTGCTCTCTTGCAAAACTTTGTTTTATAAATATACATAAATTCTTTCTAATTCGACTATATTTTATAAATGTATATTAATTTGTTTTAGCTTGAGGTCTTTTTTTATATAGAAATTTTTATTTTTATTAAATTAATTTCTTTTCCCTCAAATGATTTTGTTTTTCTTGCTTATTTCCCAATTTTCATTATTGATAAAAACACTGACATTTATTGTTGATGGGATAAGCTGTTCCATGTGCATTTCACTGGTTGCTTAGGCAACTAAAGATAATAAACCAAATAAAACTGTTAAGCGTATAAGAATTATAAGCAACAGTTCTACTTGTAACAATATCAAAGTTTTAACAAAAACATCAGCAATAAACAGTGAGTTTATCTCTTTTTTGTTAAATTTAATTTCTTTAATTTGTTGAATTTATATGTATTTCCATATAAAAAAACTCAGGCTGGACAAATTAATATAAATATTAATTACAAAGATCAAATAAGAAGAAAATTATATAAATAAAAATAATTTTTGCAATTTTATTTTAGTGTTTATTTATTTCTTTATTTTAATTGTTTTACTAAAATTATAACTTGCTACAATTTCACAAACTTAACTTATTTGCCACACAATAAGAAGCAAATTGTTGTATTCTTGTTTGCTTCTTCTTTAATTGACAACCAAATTTGACGTTTTATGTTAGCAATAAATGTCAACATAATTGGATCAACAATTATTGCAACATAAATTGCCGGCAATAAATATGTACAAAAAATTGCTGTGTACATTAAAAATAACATAATTTTGACATTTACTGCAATATATGTCGCAATATTTATCTCTGGTATAGACGGGCAGCTACGTTCATACATAAACAATAGACTTTCTCAATATTTTACAAAAATTTTAAATTTCTTCGTAAATTTTTATTTTTAAATGACTATAACTTTTTTGTTTTAAAGCGAAATATGTACTTTGTATAATTGTGTAACTTATAAGCTATTAGTGTCTCTCAGACATTTTTTGATAAATGTCCAAAGTGCTCGAAAATTTCCTACTTAATAGAGCATAACTTTTCCCGTCAAATCATTTGAAAGAAATCTTGCCAACATTTGTAGCCCGAACCATCCTCTACACACTACATTAAGGCCATTCTAAATCGGTTAGGCTTATAAAAAGGGTATGATATTTTAGATTTTTCCTTTCGTAAGACCCTCTCCAGTGTACTCCGCAGTTGGGCAAATTTGCTATTTATAAGAAATATGCATAAATTTCTCAATAACAGAAATTAACTACTAAATTTAGTTTTTAGCTCTTTATTTATTTTTTTTCTCAACTACGTATGCTGCAGACTCACTTTCAAAGTCCTAACTTTTCTTTCGGCTAAAAATATCAACATTGGTAGCTGTGTATCATGCAGCTTAAAAAGCAAAAATAAAAAATTAATAATTAATAAAAAATTTCACAGTGATGTGTTAATCTCAAACTAAAAAATTAAAATAAACAAGTAAGAGTGCTATATTCAGCTATGCCGAATCTTATATACCCTTCACCATTGTGCGATAACAAAAGAAGGTTACATAAACACCGTTCTTTCGATATCAATAAATCACCCACATTTTGTCGGATGTTGTGTATTGATGACTCTCTTGCCGTTTCTCAGATATTCGGAAATCTATATTGTCTTTTTATGGAAAGTGCCACGCCATCTTCTACAATTTCGCCGATTCTTTTTCTAAAAGTGGTTGTGAATTGATAACCAAATTTTGAAAATTTTTCTCTTTCCGTTCTTTGGATAGTAAAAAACAATTTTCTGCCACGCCTACTTGTGCACTCCCGCCCATAATTTGTCGGATGTTGTCTCTTGATAGCCAATACGCTTGTATCTTATTTGGAAACTTTGGCATTTGCTGTTTGTTTGGCAAGGGCCAGGCTCACTTCTGCAATCCCTCCCACATTTTGTCTGACGTCGCAAATTGATAATGTAGAAACTTGTACCTAAGTAAGAAACTTTGGCTTTTGCCGTTCTCCAGATATACAGACGCGAAAAATAAAGTAAAAACAACAAGGGATTTATGGGTAAAATTGAGGCAGTCGAATTTTTTTGCTTATAATTCATCCACTTGTAAATCGATCTGACGCATCGGTTGCGCTCTTCGGAAACCCCATTTCAATGGACAAACTTCGTTAAATCAATTTCATTGCTCATAAGAATCCAGAATAAACATAAATATTCTTAATGGGGTCTAAGATCAATACTGTAGAAATTACAAACGGAATGCCAGACTTATCTATAACCCTTTACCTTCGGTGGAGGGTATAAAAACGAAATGTATTTTCTCTTGTGCATATTTCCATCACATTTCCGTTTATAAATAGTTTAACTATAATTTTTTTTAAGATTTATGAGTACCTTATATAAAATGCCATTAGATGATAAGAAAGTGTCTTAATTTCCTTTTTTGTAATTAAATTTTATACGTTAAATTTTTGCTTTTTTAAGCACTTTTACTTTAAAATTTCTTGAAATTTTTCAATTAACCTACATAAACAAAATATTTCACTTTTTAATTGCAATTTTACAAAAAAAAAAAAAATAATGATAAAATGTATAAAGAATTTTTTTGTGTATAATTCGTTAATTTTGTTATTATTAAACACGATAATTTAGTTGTAATTGACTTTAAGCATTTTAAATTAAAAAAAAATATATCTGAGAATACGTACATAAATACATAACTACATATACTTATAAACATATGTTTATTTTAAATAAAAATTATATGCCCAATCTTATAAGCACATGTTGTTGGTTGCAATGATTTTTACAACTTTCGCTAAGTGAACGTATATTTTGTACATACGTCTGGTTTAATAGCCGAATGACTGACTGTCTCAATATCTGTGCGTCCATCAGCCCAGTTACGTTGGCTGTCCGTCTATCTTATTTTATGCTATACCGGCTTAATCGGCGTCTTGTGTGTAATTTAAATAAGGGCTCATAATATGAATAACTGCTGAACAGGTTCTTAATGTAATAAAAAAACAAGATCTTAAAAGAAAAGTGAAATGATTTTTGTTTTTAACATCCAGTTTAATTTTTGAAGAGTTTTGCTTTAAAAATAATTTTTTTTTTTTGCATATGTTGCGAGTTTAATTTTTTAACAATAATCTTTATTTGCATATATGTAAATACATAATTACATATTCAATTGATCGATTTCTTAAAAAACAAGTCAAAGTGCTTGCTATATTCGGCTGTGCTAAATCTTTGATACCCTCTTTCGACAGTTTGAATATTTCAGGAGTGGGATCTATATGAAATCTATTTATTTTTAATTTATCTTTATAAAAACAAACATCAACGTTAAAATTGGTTGCGTTTTTTTGACCGATATTAAATTATTTACCAACAATCAGAAAGTTTTTTTTTATAGCAATTTTAATTAGTTTGAGTAAAATATCATGATTCGTAACAGTTTAAGGCGAACTTAAATGATTTTCAGGAGGGGAATTTATATTGGAGACATGGTAAGTTACGAACCAATCATCTCAAAGTTCTGCAGAATGATTTCTGGTATTATAAAACATAAATTTCAATACAGGGGTGAAATCAGTTTTAGCGTTTACAGTGAATTTCAGAAGGCTGCTTAATATGGGATCTAAGGTAAATTACGGACCGTGCGTCACAAAATTGCATGAAATTTTTTCTGTATTAGTTGGAAGAAATTTAACCGCAGTATCTATATCTGTTACGGTTTTAGGCGTATTTAATTAATTTACCAGAGTGTGTTAGTTGCAAAATTAGACAAACCGGGCACAAGGCGTTTTAACATTATTCGGATACGCTGAATCCAATGGTGCTAACGTTTTTTTAGATTAGCTCTTGTTTTCGAGATATGCCGTTATTTCTAAAATGGAGGAGGTTGCACAACATATATTCGCGTAACTCAAAATCGGTTTAGTTTATTGAAATTACTTAAAAAAAAACGAAATTCCGCAATAAAATTTTCTTTAAGAAAAGTACAACTCCTGCGGTCGGCCATACATTTGACCCATCTAGGGGCATCATTAAATTCCTCAATTTGGCCCCTGCAGCGCCTAGGACCTGGTCGACCGCACTTTCTTTTTAATCCCAATCATTTATTTCGAACATACATACCCGCTATCACCATTCCTAAAGGGGGCTCCCATACAAAATGTTCAATGCAGACTAGAAATATATTGAAGAAAAGTCCCATAAATGCCCAGGAGTTGCCCCTAGTGGGATGGTTGTATGTTTTTGAGTGTTTTCCATATAAATTTTACTACACGTTCAGTCACTTGTGTTGTGAAAACAGCACATTAGTCTGGAACCAGTGTTCTCTTAACCCTAACCGTACTGACAACATTTACACACGTAGACTCCTGAAAAAGGTACCCGGGTACCCGTGTGTGTTTATTTGTCCATTATTATTTATGCTATGCATTTTAAAACGGGGAATCCCCTGTTTGTATTTATATGTTATATACAATTGTACTGTGGGTACGCATCGTTTCGATTATATTTTTGCATTCTCAGTTTTGTTTGGTGTTGATGCGTACGGTTGTGTGTCTTTGCTTTTTTTGTTTTATAAATTTTTTCGATGTCGCGTAAACGTAATGCACTTGTTATGGAAATGAATGTGTCTGAACCAATATCTTCTGATGGGGGACCATCATCTTAAGTTACACCAAGTACTGCTAGGCAAGCCCCCAAAATAAGGGCAAATATATCATCATCGAAGTCTTTAGATCATTTCCATTTAGATGTAGAACCAGTTTCACTCAATATATTCCCTCAAAGACAGCTAAATACGGAATAAAAATATTTTGGTTGTGTAACACAGCCAATAGCTATCCTTTGAAAGGAATCATTTACACAGGCAAGCCACCTGGTGGTCAACGACAGGTAAATGTAGGAGAAAACAAGAAGAAGAAGAATTGTGTTTTCCTTGTGTCAACAATGCATTATACTCGAGGGGAGCCAACTATTAATGGAAAAGAGGAGATTAATGACTTATATAACAAAACAAAAGGCGGAGTAGATGTTATGGACCAGATGGTGTCTAAATATACCACAAAACGCAAAACAAATAGATGGCCAGTGGCAGTTTTTTCAGTATGATTGGCGTGGTGTATACTCCAGCCTCGATCCAAGCACAAAAGTAAAACGAAGCTCTCGTCGAGGATTTTTAACATCACTTGGCGTGGAGTTGGCAACTAAAAATATGAACAAAAGAGCTTATGATAATCAAATAATACGACACTATAACGCCCGGGCAGCTCTAGAGCTTATGACAAATAAAACCATCCCTAAAAAAGGTTTCCAGGATGCTGCAGTCCCATCAGATACAACCAAACGAGATAAAACTGGACGGTTGCCAATAAAGGGTCGCTGCTACCTTTGCGTGAAAACTGATCAAAAATCTGATGGAAAAACACGCAAAATATGCTGTAAACGACCAATGTGCAATACGCATAGCAAACCTATTGCTCCACGCTGCACAAGATGTTAATTTTTTTTTTCTTTTATGCAACAATATTAGTAAACAGTTTTATTTATTTTTTATACATGTACAAAGTTTGATGTAAAATATTTTTTGAATTAAATAACCAATAAACTAAAAAATACTATAATTTTTTTTTCATACAAAATGTAAAAAGTTATAAAAGGGTACCCGGGTACCCTTATCAGGAGGGAAAGGACTATTCGACTTTGGGTGGCTCCAGAGTCAATCCAAAAGAATCAAGAGTGCTTTAGATGGAAAAAAACTTTAGAAAATGGTTATCTGAAGGAACTTGTGGAGCCTCGAATTTGTATTTTATTTAGTTTAAGAAAAATATGACTTCAAAGTACGTTCGGGTACCGGGGTACCCGTTTTAGTATGGTAAGGGTTAAGTTTAATCCCGAGAGATGGCGCTGGTTTCGTGATATTAACATTTTTTTTAATTTGCGATGCGATTTGGACGAAATTCTCAAAATATTTTTAATAAACAAATAAAAGACAATTTCAAAACAAATACATATAAGACAATGTCAAATTATATAAAACAAATAATTTAATTTAATATTGCAACAAAATGCCTCTATCGGCAACCACAACACAAGTTACGGATTTTGACATCATGATGGGTCGCAAATTTTTATAAAAACTATTACGTTATTAATAATTATTATAGTGGTTAATTTATTGAACTGTTTATGGTTTTTAATACAAATTTTGATATTTTAATCATACATCGAACTTAATTTTACATTACATTTTTTTTTTGTGAAGAAAGGAATTTTATAACACGAAATTAATTAAATTTTATTGATAATTTCACATTCTTGACTGAACTGAACGTTAGCGCTTGCTTGCATTGTCGATGAACATGCAATGCTTAGCATTTAAGGTAGAGCGCAAATCAGCTGTTATTTGTTGTACATGCAAGCAAGCGATAGCGGTCGACATCCTTGGAAATTATACAGGAATTTCTTTCACTGTATATGACATTCAAACATACATAAGTTAACAACCACATTTCACTTAATTTTTATTATAATTCGATGCATGTGTATTATTTTTCGTATTGTTCTCTTCAAGTAACATTACTTATACTCATTATTATTATTATCATTGTTAGGTTTATCATCATAAATGGCAGCAGTCACATATATGAGAATTTTGAATTCATTCAATTAAATATTATTGTATGACTACAAACACGTAACCAGTAATTTCTTATTAAGTGAAATTTCATTAATTTAATTTTATTTTATACATTTTTTTCTGAGTAACAAAAAAATTCCATCACTGGTTTTGTTTAATTTTTTTTTATTAAATCTTTATATAGTTTTTTTATGTTTGTAACAATAATAAATATAAGAGAAGAAGCTTCCCAGCGGTAAAACTTAGAAGACCTTCTTACTTTAGGCCTTTTTGAAGGCCTGATTAAAAATTTTTTTGATTTAATTACTATTCTTATGTAACTGCTAAAGAATGCCTCATAGAAGGCCTTGGCTCTTTGGTATAAAAGATAAGATACACCTTCCACACTCGCTTCTATGAGAAGCGATAAAAAAGGAGTAACATTTTTTGTTTTGTTTTTTTGCACACGCAAAAGCAAAACAGTTCAGATTCCTTTACAAAAACAAAGTAACATACATAATAAAATAACTTCCAAATGAAAACAATAACGTAAATCTTTTTAGTTGATGTTAAAAAGAGAAAGAGTAAAATTTTTTGTTCTGTTTTTTCGCCAAAGCAAAAGCGAAAGAATTCAGATCCCGTTATAAAAATAAAAATACATACATATTAAAATACCAAGTGAAAACAATAATGTAAATCTTTTTAGTTGTGTTTTGTTCACTGAAAAAGAAGGTTCTGTGTAGGGATTGACACTGTAAAAAAACATCGATGTTTTTTTCGATGCGATGCGAATGAAAATGGTCAGCCAATTTCCATTAGAACCGATGCACTTTTTACAAGGATGGTCCGAAAGGCCTTTTAAGAGCCATTAATTAAAAGGCCTTTTAACATACCTTTCTTAAAAACCCTTTAAGATAACCTTTATTCTAAAGCCTTTTAACAGTCCTTCTCAGGAAAGCCTTCTAAGAGCCATACATATATTTGAATGCCTTTAAGAAGCTCTGGCGAAAGAAAGGAAAGCGGAAGGCCTTCTCCGCAATGACAACGCGTGTAAAAAAGATATGAGTATGGAATGGAGCAAGAAGGCCTTGTACATCCAAAAGAAGGGGTACAGAGGCCTTCTAGAAGGCCTTCGTACTCCTTCTTTTTCCCGCTGGGTTGTGTTAATTAAATTACTTTTAAATTAAACAAAAATATTGTCATTTATACACACACTGGCTATTAATACTAATACTGGTATAACTAGCATGTATTTTACAACAAATACATACAATTATTTACTTAATAATTACAGGCATCTGTGCAAGTTAAATATACAACAAACACTTGTAAATTGTGATCAAATTTGGCTAGTTGCAATGCACAATGGGATGTTTTTTTTAGAGCTATTGAAGATAAATTCAAAAATATATTTGTTGCAAAAAAATTTAACTTTGTTTTCCAAAAAGGGTTCAAAAGACAAAAGCATTTTCAATTTTGTATGAAATTCGTCTTTTTAAAAGTTAAAAAAGGGGCATTTAGAATAGAAGCCTTGGGCCGGCTTCGCTAACTAAAGCTTCTCTGCATAGCAGACATGCGCAAGGGGGCCATATATTTTCAACTCTTGACAATGACAACTCATTTTTTTTTTTGTCAATATGAAACTATAACAGTTGCTAAACGATTATGGTGTAACTGCAATTTGGTGTTGAAAATAAGATCATAAGGTTTTACTTTGCACTCCATTGAGCAATAAGGCCACTTGGCGATATTTCTATGGCTTAATAATACTGCAGTGCCTGTTTTAGACTCGATATCGACTTTATTTTACAAAACAAGTATTCAATTTCGATGAAATTGTACTCATTTTACATACTGTGTTATGATAAAATATGTATATATTTTAAGCCTTCCCGAACATTACGGCTTCATGCCTGTAGTGCGATTCACTAATTTTTAACGAAACGACAATCGTTATATCATGTATATTTGCTTGCAGTAACGATAGTGTGGCATTTCTTACTACGAACTATCAAAATTCTCGAGTGCCAAATACGAAAAAATACTGGGACCAAATTGTGGCATTCGATATCGATCGAAATTCCCATTTAAATTGTATTGTAATTTCGATCGAAATTGAGCAGTAACAGCTGACTTCAACCAACATGTTACTGCTGAATTCAACGAAAATGTTACTCAATATCAAATTTGAAAAATATTAGTTTTTTTTAACGATACGATTATCGTTATAAAAGTTAGTGAATCGCACTTCTATTCGAATATTCTGGGATTTTATTTAGCCACTGCTAGCTTTAAACGAATCAATTCGGTTCGATGCTGATCACCTGTGATCGTCTGGGCCTGACTACATTGATTTTAATTGATGAGAATTTTCTGCTCCACATTAATAGAGATCATTGACTGGGCGTGATCGATATTTGGCAAGGCTTAACAAATGAGAGTTTGTACTTCGGGTTTAAATAATGGCTCAATTTTGTATTGCAGTAATGACTCAATAGAAAAATTCTTTCTTTTTATGACTTTTAAGCATCAATCATCTTTCAGCCTTTTTCGGCTTCAACTCGTATTTTTCTAGTTTTAAAATAATTCTACTGCTTGCAAACGCCTTTAAATTGCTGCTGGAGTGGCCCTAGGATTTTCTTGAGAAATGCTTCCAGTTCATTTCGTATCAACACCACAATTTTTGAACCGCTCAAACCATCTCGCTCAAATCGTTAAGAACATATTCAGGATAAGGTAAACATTTGGCACCATCGCTGCTAAAATTATTAGAAAGACAACATTTTATCTTTGTCTTAAGGATTGTCTTGGCCCTGCAAGGCATCTAGATTATACAACAAACTTAAAATCTATTTATTTTCCCATTTTATCTTTTTATTATTTGCCTTCTTACCCATAGGAACGAATTTTTTTTCAGTACAAATTGTTTTATTTTTTATCAGGGCTAAAGGTTTGTATGTAAATTTTCTTTAATAGTTTCGCCTAAAGCCTAGTAATCTGTTCAGCATTTCGTGCGAAATGTTTTCAAACTCAATATAATAAAATTTCTGTGAAATACAAACGAAAAAATGTTGATGGAGTTGTACTCTGTTTATATTACGAAAAACATGCGAAATGTTTCTAGCAACATTTTTATTTTCCGTGGGAAACAAGTGCAGCTCATATTATTTCGCACGGAATTTTAAGCAACAGCTGATCATTTTTTGGATTAATTTATTTAGTATTTGTGAGGTGCGGTTTATAACAAGCGTTTCAAAAAGAAAAATGTAGAAAAGTGCAAAAATTAATAATAAAATTAAATTTTATTGTTTTTTACTATAGAAAATTATTATATACAATTGTTTAACTTTTTTTAATGACAATTATCAAAACACATGCTGCCAGTTCAACGATTTCGAACGTTATCGTTCGCATAGAAAATTTATATGAAAAACACTCAGTTTTAAAAATATTTTCCATATAAAATTCTATGCGAACGACTACGTTCGAAATCGTTGAACAGGCAGATGGTTTTTGTCATAGATGGGAGTAGTGCACTAGTTTCAAATGATTGCAACAATTTTGTTGATGTTGAGTGATGAATTGAAAATTAGAAATCTCACTACACATACGTGATTGTAATGTTAAAGCATTTTGCGCTAAAAAAAAATTGTTTGATATAAAAAAAGCAATCATCAGTTAATTGCAGTTTCTTTTTCATTTATTTGACTAAAAATTTTGCATACAATTTAAAATACAAAACTTGCGTTTTAATGATTAAATCGAAGAATTATTCCGTTATTGACAGAATTTCATTTAGTTTAATTTCCTTGCTTATGCATATCATCGGAAAAATAAAAAACCATGCACGTACAAAATTAAATTTTTTTTAAATTTTAGTGATATTATGTTTTCGTACAGCCTTTTGATTGCAAGTTCAAATTTTGAACTACAAATTTGGATTGAGTGCATTTTTATGCATAAAATCACAGTTAGCGATAGTGAAAAAATTCTCAATACCATTTAATTTATTTAGTGCTAGTGAAAAAAATACAAATCATCACTAAAGCTGGTAAAATATTTTAAAAACTAATTTTTTGCAGTTTTATTTAGTAGGAGTTCAATGTTGAATTAAATCAACATTTAGTGCACTAACCCCAACTGTGGTTTTTGTTTTCCTTCAAAAATAATGTTGTATACTTGTAACTAATAAAAACGTTTAGCCTAGGCTTAAAGCCTAGTACTCTGTTCGAACTTGCGAAAAATGTTAAGCAACATTGATTATTTCACACGAAAATTTTGTCATGTATCAATATTATCTATCTCGCGGTTTTTTAAAACTTAACGTTTTTATTAGTTACATTTATACAAGATTTTTTTTTTTTGAAGGTAAACAAAAACCATAGCTGGGGGTAGTGCACTAAATTTTGATTTAAATCAACATTGAACTCCTACTAAATAAAACTGCAATAAATTAGTTTTAAAAATTTTTTAACAGCTTTAGTGATGATTGGCATTTTTTTCACTAGCACTAAAAAAATTAATTGGTTTTGAACATTTTTTCACTATCGCTAACTGTGAATCCAAATTTGTAGCTCCAAATTGAAATTGCAATCAAAAAGCTGTACGAAAACAAAATATCACTAAAATTTAAATAAATTTAATTTTGCACGTGCATGGTTTTTGATTTTTCCGATGATATGCATAAGCAATAGATATTAAGCTTAATGAAATTCTGTCAATAACGGAATAATTCTTGGATTTAATTATTAAAACACAAGTTTTGTATTTTAAATTGTGTGCAAAATTTTTAGTCAAATATTCTGGCAGTATTTCTCGTGTTTGTGTTCCCTGAGCCCGTCATTGGAATGTCCACCAGAATGCCCATTTGTTTTCTTTGTTCTAGTTGAATTTTTGTTTTTGTTTCTTGAACAATTTCTTTATTTTTTCCACGAACTTGCCAGGTTTTTATTGGTAGTCTGTACGCGATATGAATTATACACTCAAAGCAGCGAATCCATGCATGTAGTGTTGATAATCCATACTCGTACAAATGTTCTTGTGGTTGTCTTAACTGAATCATATTCAGATTGTTAAACAGTTTTTGAGTTGCCCCACAAATTCCGCAAGCCTGTAATGATGACTCCGCTATGGTATTGAAAACTTTTCCGTCAATCATTCTCAAATGGAATTTAAATTGTATTTTCATATGATTTAATTTTGTAGGTAAAATTTGAGCAATTCGCCTCTTAACATTTTCAACCTCATCTCGAACTAAGTCTGCTGACTCTTTATAAAAAATTAGTTTAATAGGTTGGCAGAACCTAGTTGAAGAAGGTCGATTATTTTCCCATAGTATTGACGATCCATTTTTTATTAGCAAAGGCACAATACATGCAGAAAATAAATGCTGATCAATAGTTCCTGTTTCGGGAACATTATGTCGTTGGGGTAACACTCTTTTTTAGTTTTAGCTAAAACATCGTAGCTTGGATAAATGTTACAATTTCGCTCTTTGGCACCATATTGCATTAATTTATATGTATTTTTTGAGTAGTCTCCATCTATATTAGGGCCAAAGCTTCCTCAGGTGTATGTGGTATAGGTGCTTTTGGCTCTGCATTTACAGTCTTAAACATTTTTGAAGCTATTGTAAGTACTCAGCCCAATTTCGAAACAACTTGTGAAGCATTCCTTTTTCCAGATTTGAAAAGACTAATGCGCGTTGCTAACATTAACTCCTCTGTTGGCGTATTATCAACAATAGAAGAAACCTTTTTTATTTGAGTTTTAGTTGAGCACTCTGAAAAATTTTTATATTTACGACGACCAATGGCTGGTTCTGGAAAAATAAGATCTCCTTCTAACCATTCTTTATTTCGATCTGCGAATTTTTTCATAATTCTGTGACTAGTTGTCTACTTGTACCGCAGTTTATTAACAAAATTTCTTAATTGCTTACGAATTTGTTGACATATTTTTTTATTTAATACCTAATAATTACAATTTAAACACTAATTCAAAAAAATATATATAAAGTAATGATTTTGTTGTGTAAACAAACTTTAACTTTAAAAAAGTGCGAAAATTATTAATGCACTTGCTAAAACATATGTCAAGTTTGAAAGCTCACAGGTGGGCGAATGTCGAGAGCAAAACAAAACAAAAAAAAAACCAAAAATCCGTTGGTTTCTTAGTTAACAAAAAAATTAAAAAAATTAGCAGAATTCTAAAATTTAAAATTTACTTAAAGCGCCACAAGATTGGCAATTACTCCCACTGTGCAAAGGTTTGATTTCGTATTTGCTGGGCTATAAGTTATTAAAGACAGAAACCATGCGTAAAAATTCTAAATTCGGCGTTTTCATATTATACGCTTAATTTTTAAGCGTCGTCGCTCCGTCCAATTATTTAGCAATACGATTTTAGATCTCCTTTATCTAATAAATTAAAATAATGTTAAGCAAACCATTATTTAAAATCCTCCCCACTGTACTACACTCATGTTGAATGTAATCAATTTGTATTGGGCGTGTTATTATGTGTTCATGTGTCAACTACACTTTCTTATTTCATATGGAATTTTGTTGTTGCCATACAAAAGCGCCAGTGTATTTCGTATGGCAACAGTCAGCCGGTTGTTTCAACCGAAAACCACTAAAAGATGTGTTTTTAAATTATTAGTTCCGTTAATAAAAGAGATATTGTCCATTTTGTTTGGTTATGACATTTATTAACCAATTAAAGATAATTTCAAAATCATGTTGGATAGTTTTTTTTAATGATTTTACTCACGAAAAAACAAAATGTTTATTTTTCGGGTACAAAACTTTTTTTTTTTGACATTTGACTCATATTAGTCAGGAAAATGATGGATTAAAGTTTGTTTCAAAAGACAGTGTGACAAATATCTTTTGAGCTTAGTTAATTGTAATAACGACATCATGTATATGCACGTAGTTGATTTATTAATCACTCAGAGAATTTTATCTCCCTATCCAATATCGGATGTTAGCGACCAAAGAATTCGAGACATCGTTACTCTTACGTAAACGTATACTTTGCGCATGATCTATTCTGTTTTTCCTACCAAGCATATGTATAAATAAGTACTCTCAAGTAAACGTAATGTTTCGTTGCTGATTACACTGTCCTAGTTGAAAAACAGACAAGCCGGACACATGGCGTTTTAACATAATTCGGGTACGCTGAATCCAATGGTGCTAACCGTATTTTATGATAGCTCTTGATTTCGAGATATACCGTTATTTTGAGGAGGTTGCACAACATACATTCGCGTAACTCAAAAACGGTTTAGTTTATTGAAATAACTAAAAAAACCGAAATTGCCACTAAGTAAATGTAAACTTTTTTTCTAAGATACGCAGTCGTTTTAGAAACATATTTTTTTTTTGGAAAAACAAATCATATTTTTTAACAAAATTTTAAAATTTTTGTTTTTAAAAATTCATAAAAAAGTCTACATTGTACATTTTGTATATGAGACAACTAAGGATTGGTGATATCGGGTAGCTTTGTTAGAAATTAATGATAAAGATGAAAAATAAATTGGGGTTGGTCATACATTTGACCCATCCTGGGGCAACCTTGGCACTGTAGCGGCCAAATTTAAGAATTTCAACCATACAAATATGGCCGTTTAATGAAATTCTTAAATTTGGCCCCTGCAGTGCCTTTGATGTTCAATGCAGACTAGAATTATTTTTAAGAAAAAGTCTCATAAATGCCCACGAGTCGCCCCTGGTGGGATATAATGTATGACCAGCCTCAATTAATTTTTGTCCTTAACATTTTCTTGAAACATACTTGCCATATATGTCCACCCCTTAGAGGATCTCTCATACAAATATTGCGTTTTATGAAATTCTTAAATTTATCAAAATTTTTTTGAATTTTGCAAATGAAATCATTTATGGCTTGTTTTGTTTGCTGCCTTGTTTTTAATACGTCACACAGAAGGGTGAACAGTACCAAAAACGAGGATTAATTCAAAAATAAAGTTAGTTTTTCGTATAAGAATTTGGTACCATATAAAAGTAGATAAAATTCAACACGAATACCTGTATAAATTGTGGATCTATGTTGTTTACTTTTTTTGTTATTATATGCTGCCAAAGTTGAACAATATTTTATAATTTGGAAATATTTGTTAAAAAGTAAAAATATATTTTAATTGCGATTTGAGAAAATTTTTTCTAAAAAAACACTATTTTTTTAAATGGATCCATCAACTTCAGGTATTTAGCTAATTTATTAATATATTTTTGTAAAGAAAAATATTGAGGAAGTATTTTTAATTTATTTTTTTTAAATGGTCAAAAAAAATTTTTTTTTTAAGGAAATGTTGATTTTGTTTGGTATTTCAACTTGCATAATCAAAAAATAAAATCTTGCCCGTTTTTGCCCCATTTGAAAATATTTGAGATTTTGTGAAACACATTAACTTGTTTTTTCTGTCACAAAATTTCAACAAAGTCGTGACCAGAAAAATCTGAAACCCAATCTTTATGTAAAATTTTCCCCTGAATCCGAATATGAAGTCAGAATAGTCAAAAGTACAACAAATTTGAGATATTCCAAAATAACCGTTATTTGTGTTTTTAAAAAAGATGATGTGACTTAAATGCAAATATCTTTAAAAATTTTAAACGGATTATGTATTTTTTTCCTTTTTAGTGAAAGGTTATAAAATATCCATGGATTGCTAGTGAAGATTGGTCAGGTAGTTACAGAGATACAGGAGACAAAAGTTCAAGCTTCATTGAAAATTGTATGATTTTGTTAAATTTTGCTCTTTTAAGTTATTTTTTTAAACCAATGATTTAAAAATATTAATGTTTTATTGCATGCGACAGTAGATTACTTTAATATGAACATTTTGCGACCAACAATACATAGATTGGTACAAAAATTAAAAAGCCACTGAAAATTTAGGAAATTATGAGAAAAAACTACATAATTTAAATTTACCACAAACAGCACTTTATTTGCTTGTTCTGCTTAATATTTGATGATGAAGATAATTATGAAGATGATTTTTAATTTTATATTTTAGCAATGAATGTGCCTTGTTTCAAAAATATTACATTGATTTTTTTAAGTTTTTAGTTTATTTAATAAAACAAAATTAAAATTCCGCTAAAATTTTACAACACAAGCTTTTTTTAATTAATCAATATACACAGAATCCAAAAAAAAATTTTTTGTCATAAATTACAGGCTTCCCTGAATTAATCCTCGTTTTGCATATGGTTTACCCCACTGTGCGTCTGGTAACAATTAAAAATCTGCTACATTTTCCAATTTTTTTTATGAATTTTTAAAAATTCTTAAAGGAATATATATATACTAGCTGACCCGGTCCGCGTTGCTGGCCCTAAGCAAACATTAGTGTTGTATTACCAGACGATTTAAATTGATCTTTAAACGAAATTTACGGCCTTTAAATAAAAATCCATGAAATACCTATCATAAAGTTTTTTTTAGAGAATAACTTACATATGGTGTAGATATGGGTTCAATGAAAAAAGAAACACATGTATTTAAGGCAAATTGGAAATTATATTTATTGATTACTTCATCCTAAGGCCAGCGCATAGACAATGTTTTTTTTTTTATTTGGTGTAAAGAGCCGTTTTCTGATTTTAGGTAAATCGAAATAAGCGGGCTGGTCAAAATTTTCTTTCCGTAAAAACCTAAGTTGGACCATGGCGATAATTTGAAAGAAAAAATCGTCCAAATCGGTCAAGCCGTTCTCAAATTATGCGCTTAATAGAAACACTGGGCGTAAAAGTAGGCGTGGTAATTTTTTCTTTCGATGAAAACGTAAAATGGATTAATACGAACAGTTAAAAGAAAAATTAGTCAAATCGATGGAGCAGTTTTTTGATTTTAGGTAAATCGAAAAAAGTGGGCGTAAAAGTGGGCGGGGCAAAATTTTCTTTCCGTAAAAACCTAAGTTAGACAATGGCGATAATTTTAAAGAAAAAAACGTCCTAATCGGTCAAGCCGTTCTCAAGTTATGGATTTTGCTACGCCTACTACTACTACTACTATTGATATTTATTTTTCAAACCAACAACCCACTTCGTTGACACAGCGTGCCTTTCATCGACATTTTAAAGTGCTATTTTGCCCCCACAAACAAACAAAGAAAAATAATTGTTTCAACGTGGACATTTACACCCATTTAATTTTACTATAGGATATCATTTTCCACAATAATATACTATTTAAAAAAATAGTAATAATTTAGGGCTAATAAATCTGTGCAACTCCCTTTAAAATTTGTTTAAACCAGCAAATCTATAAATCAGTAAACATATAACCCATCTCAAAACGCATAAAATTGAGCGTTTAAAATACCTAAACAAATCATGTGAATTTGATAACATTTATCATGGTGTTGCCATACTATTTTTTTAATATATATATAATTTATGGGACACTGATTTACAACTATTGAGTTTAAACTACATATTAGTTTAAGTTTAGTTCAACTTAACCAGCGGTCAGTGATTTATTAGCAATTAATCGCACAAAATTTAATTTAATAATTTAACAATTTATATCATAAAACCCAATCTGCGCCACCCTCTACAAATTTGCAAAAATTAAAAAAAAACGCAAATAATATACAATTTCCTTTTCCTCATAAAATTTATTAGGTACCTCAAAAGTCCGAATAGTACTTATTTATAAAGTAAATTTTTATTACACAATAAATTATAATAGATTTATTTAATGGGAAAACGTGCAATTTTAATTGATACTGCGCGTGATACTGCAGTTATGTCTATTAACATTATAATAATAATTACGTATTATTATTGCTACTACATATTGCCAGTATTTACTCCAACTAAATATTGTAAAACAAAACGTAATTATTTTAAAAGAAAACTGATACATGTAAAGTTTAAAATTTTTTTTAAGTTATTAAAAAACTTTTTCTTGTTTATATTAAGATAAATGTTTTTTTAAAGTGTTTCCAGGCGCGTTCATGCTCTAAATGATTTAATGATGATGATATTGCTTTTGATGATTGATTTGCAAAATATTTATCTACATATGAAATAAGAAATATAAAGGAAAATATCTAAAAGAAAATATTACAAATAAAAACGATTATGTTCAATAGTGTTGCCAATTTAGCTTTTGATGAGCAAGTTTCCATCTTGCCTAGCTATGAACAATTTATTTAGCCATTAAGACAATTTTTGTTTACCTTTTTTTTAAAGCAACATTTTTTTTTGTTTTTAGAATTTGCAAATTAAATAAATATTGTTGGTATAATGTTACACCGAAATTTTTCTAATTCCTATTTTAAACATCTACTACGAGTACAGAAAAAAAAAATCTCGGTATTCCGGAAAATTCAAATTTGTTTCCCGCTTTCCAGGGAAGTAAAAAAGACGAAAAGATTTATCATGATTATAAACAATTATTTATTTTTGAGTGAAAGGGGCCACATATACGAGACTAATGGCGTTTTCTTTTTTTAAAAAAAAGTGTACAATAAGTGTCACATGGGATCTGGCAATAATTTTAAATGTTAACCTGGTTTTTAAGAAGTGTTGTATATTTTACGTTAACGAAAAACACAAGTTTCGCCATAAGTACAATTATCGGTGAAAACTTGGAGAATTTTATACCGCTAATTTCTAAGTACAAAAAAAAAACACGAGAGACGAACTAAAAAATAATTTATTTTTGCTGATATAATAACAAAACCAGCTGTTAATCTATTGCTACACTCATGCACCTTTAATTAAAATGTGTGCTGAACATGAAGCATTTTTTTCTTTTCATCTTCAGACAAGAACACGTTGCACTTTTAAAACAGAACACATTTTTAGAATTAATTATTGTTAGTTCATATTAAATATATGAAGATTCAATAAATAAATAATGAACAAAAAAACACATTTTTCAGAAAAGAACGTAAAGAAAATGTAAAAGGCAGAATAAATGCAGAATATTATTCAGAAAAGAAAACGCCATAATAGTCAGCAATCGAATGCCTCTCACAAACTATCATACTACTTATTTCATTAAAAATTTATTTAGGACAGTAATATGAACTTTTAAAAGTGATATCTATTCAATTGACAGATATGGACCATTTTCTATTAAACTCAATTATAGCATTAAGGTGGCAATAAACATTTTAAATACTAAAGTAATTAGCCTTTTGGCTAATAGAACCGACTTGTATTTTACATACAAGGTTGAATATGCTTCGCTCGACTGAACGAAGGACTCTAAAACGTTAATAACAACTAAAAGGGAACACCTTTTTGGCCGCCTAAAAAGAATACTTTGAAACGGAACTTTGTTGTTCGCAAACACTTAAAATAAGTGCTTAGTGCAAAACCTTTCAACAATTTTTTAAAGTGAAAACAGTCCAATTTGAAATGACCTCCAATTGCAATGGCAATTGAAATTAATAGGAACCCAAAATTTGTTTAGTTTAACTCTTTTTGGGACATTTTTATAATGACAAAAACTCATAATGCAAAAATAGAAAAACAAATTACAATTAAAATCCCAACTTAGTACTTAAATTATTTTGGAAGTGTAACAATTCCCTATTGGGACTCTATAGAGAGGTACTTCTTGGTACCAACAGAAACTCTGAGAATTCCCTTAAGCTTTTTTAAAATTTGAGATTTTTATTTTATAGGGTGTTATTTTAAGCTGCTTAAGAACTTAAAATGATAACAAGTCAGAAATATTGATGGAATAAAATTTTTTATTATAATCTAAGTGAAAATTTCGTGGCCTTAATTTTTTTAAATATGATGTTACGTAGTCCATTTGATCAGTGAAATTTTTGACAACTTTTTCTATAAATCTAGACGTATGGCGTCAATGGTGGATTAAAAATAGGATTTCAATGCTACAACAACCAGCAACTCGGTTTGCTGCATAAATGAATGACTTCACATAAAAGGGAACTATTTCAATTTCTTAAAATGTAAATTTGTTTTTTCCAAACCCACTTACAGCAACATAGTAGGGAGTGGTAGAAAAAGGGAAACTCACAGTTTGTTGTTGTCGTTTTTGTTTAAGCTTTGATATTTTGTTACAAGTAAAACTGGATTTTATAATTCTTATTCGCTTAACAATTTTTTGTGTCTAATATCTTTAGTTTTTCTAAAATCTTTGGATGAAGTTTCCTGAAGATCTGGCCTAACCATCCCATCAAAAATAAATTTTAGTTTGTCAAGAGTATGAAATAGGAATTTAGCACATTTAAACGAAACCTTGTAAATTTTATTTATTAGTTATAAATATTATAAGCCAATTTGTATTGCCTGCCCAGTATCCATTTATTGTATTCGTTGACATGTAACTGTATGAGAAATGTAATTTACTATCACAGTAATTTATAAGATTTATTCTAGTTGTGATAGTTTTTGAAATAAATAAAATAATAATAATAGATAAACTCATAAAAAGTAATCCAGTAGTGTTAAATCGTTCGAACGAGGGGACCAGTGGACAGGGCCACTTCTGGATATAAAGCTGTCACCAAATTGATTTGACAATAAATCGATTGTTAAGCGCGCTGCATGACAACTTTCGCCGTCTTGTTGGAACCAAATGTCGCTGATGTTTAGCTGAGAACATTTTAAAAACAATAATTCAGTCACCATGGCTCGATACCATTGCTAAAAAGATTTTATTAATATTTTCATTATTGTGGCCACTGAGTGTAAGTTTTATGCTTATTTAAGAGGGAAAGAATGAACATTACATAAAATATATATATAAAAATTTTAATTGTAACAACGATATTAGCTATAACCTACGTTTTTTTACTACGTGTACCGGCAGCTCTTTCCCATTACGAAATAGCGTGTTATGGAAGCATCACTTTTTTGTTATAGGCACCTTTATTAAAACGCTTTGTACATTAAAAAGTTAAAGATTCAATTTATTAGACTTCAATTTTCGACGTTATGTGTTCAATGACAAATGAAAGTTAATGTTAATTCCATAAGGAAAAAACAAATATTGGAAAAAAATATTTAGGGTTTACAAATTATTCAAAAGTAATCATTATGTGGGAATGTTTAAATATAATATATGACAATGTTTACAGTGTTAACCGCACCAAGCAGTCAATTTAAATGGACGTAATGGAAATTCGTTAACGTCTTAATGATTGTCTTCGGTCAAAATAATGCCGTATTTTGCATATTGACGTAGCCATTTAACCAGAGATAAGCTTCGTAAAATGGACGAAGTGTTCTATGAACTTCGCGAAAATATTTATTTTTTCAAAGTAAATTTCGACAATTTGGAAACTCTGTTCTAATGTTAAACGATTCATGTTGACTTGTCAATACTTACTAAATAGAAAAGTCAACACATTTTGCCATTCTCAGCTGTCAATTCATCATTATCGATGTCGAAAGTCCTCATGCAACTAAAAAAAAACAACCGATATTACACTAAAAATCGGAAGACAAAGAAAAATACTAAGAGACAAAATTGTATGAAGATCCGTCCCAAACAAAACAGCAGTCTTTTGTGTAAAAGAGTAAAGGAAACAATTTTTTCGATATGACCATACCCAACAAATCTATTTTAATGGAGAATTTTTCAACATATTATTGTAACATAACCAAAGTATTTTCACCAGCAACCATATTACGAATTAACTTAAGATAACTCTTCATCCAGAAGCTTCAACCATATTATCCTTTAAGTGTATACCTGGGTCTGGCAGGCATTTTTTTTTACTCTTTTACAGTTTTTTCCATATAATTATCTCATATGTTAAAACGAAACTTTATGTAGTCCTCAATCAAAGTGTTTTTTACAAGAAAACTAGAAAAATAAGTGTAAATTAAAACACCGTGGGCGTGGAAATTGACCAAATGAACGTTTTGTGCATATTGTATCCACCTGGGCCTGGACAGGCCCTGCCATATTTTAAATGTACTGTCGTAAATAAAATCAAAACGAAACGTATTAAATGGCATACGCAACACATAAGAGTTCTTTCTTTACTTTTTTTCGAGGAATTATACGATTTGACAACAAAATGTTCCTGCTGTAGCCATAAAACTCCAAACATACCAAAGGAAGCCCCAGTCGGGCACAGGGGCTCGATAGTGTGAGTTTTTTCTATAGTCAAACTCAATTTAAAATACAAGGGGTCCTAGCCAGGCCCAGGTGGCAGTTTGTGAAATTAAGTTTTGTTATCTAAGCATGTGAGCCAATAACCTGCGCATATGGCTATCATTGTTGTAGAGTATATACCCCTGCAATTAATGCGACTAGTTCAAACACGCATGTAAAATGTACCCCATAAGGGACTAGAACTAGTCCAGTCCAAAGGTAACCTCAATGTATGGAAAAAGCCTGGCCCATTTAACATTACGATGTCCAAGGGCAGGACCATATAACCCAGCTTTGCATTACAAAGGAGTAGTGTTAAAACTACTCCATGGTATACTCCACGTTTAAAAACGAAAACATATCGTTAAAAAACGAAGACATGTCGTTTCACTACAAACTCTATTTTAACAATGACATGGTCATTTATTCAAAATTGACCAATTAGTCCAATATTATTTGCAGGGCAATCTTGCAATATTAATAAAAAAAGTTAGATAACAATTCGTGCAGAGCTTAACATTTAGCTCGTTCTTGCTTTTAATGAAAACAACATCTAAATTTGCAGCTCAACGTTAATTTCCTCACATCTACTCGTATCGTAAATATTTTAAAACAGCAAAAAATATTTAAGGAATTTAAAATGACTACAATATGTCTTGCCATATTTGATGTAGCCGTATGTAGGTCATCTTATCTTCGATCTTGACCATCCACAATTTTCAAACAAATTAATTTGCTATCTTCTCTTTTTCTCTGTTTAGAGTAGCCCTGCTAAGGAGATAAATATTCATTTACTATGAATTAGATAATGTTAAAATATTTAAACATGATCAAAAAAAAAAAAATGATAATCAATAAATATCCATAAAAACTGTTAATAATTACAAAAAAAAAAATAAAACTTTTTAACACACTCCCAAAAATGCCCGGATACAGAAAAGCACAGACAACCAGTCAGTCACTCTCATACAAAGCCGCACACGCATAACACCAGATTCAAAATTATAAAATATAAAAAAACAACTTATGAAGAAAGTGAAAGTTCATCTTTTGTTATTACTTTTTTACTTATTTATTTTAAAATTTTACAGATGCCAATACAAAAGTATTTTGTGGGTAAATTTCAGAGAGTATTGATGTGTTTGTATTTGCATGTATTTCATGATATTTCAGTTATTTTTACATTCACATTCATACAGCATTATTTTTTTTATTATTTCAATGATTTTTGCTTGTTTCTCTGGTTGCTGTATTCTAGGGATTGTATTTAAGTTTGATTGGAATTGAGTGTGGGTTTATGTAGATTAATGGTAGCTTGTAGTATGTTACTTTTTGATTGGAAAACCAAATATTACATAAATTTAGAAGTTCAATTTTAAATTAAAATAAAAAACCAACAACTTTTTCGGGAGGAAACACAGCTACAGAAAAAGAAGTGTAAATTATTTCATAATAAATTAAAGTAATAAAAATAACCTTAACAACATCTCTGTTCCCAGGAAATGAATTTTATAAATGCCCTATGCTTACTGATTTTTATACCAACCGCAGCTACATAGTTGTAAAGAGGGTATACTTAGTTTGTCATTCCGCGTCAAACTTTCTTAAATATTATGTAGTTAAAAGCCATGTGTCCACTAGCAAGTCACTTGAGGAAGAACTTTTGTCACTTCTGAAAGCACATTCCGCAAGAAAACTTGGTAGTAGACACACGGTTAAAGAGTATATATATTTCGTGTCGACTGACGACAATATGTCATAGTCGTAAGTTCTTTTTCACATTAATTATACAATTATAGTACTTATTGTATTTTTTTGTTTTTTGAAAAATAAAGAACAACTAACTAACTAACTAACTATTTCGTGTCCTTAATTTATTCTAAGACAATCAATATCTGTCTGTCCTTCCGTCTTCTTAAATCACGCCGACTTTGAAACAACTCAAAATAAACGAACAGTATTGGTGACAAGTCGTTTCTTGTTCCCCTAAGCAGCTTGGGATCGGAATACAGCACAATCGGCTTAGAAGGAAAAGATTTATGAATCAAACGCGCTTAAGAACCCAAGTGTGAACATAGTATTATGCCCAAAACAGACGGAAAAACGCAACTGTAACGAAATTCTTTTGTAATAACTTCCACCGTTTTCCACACACTCTCACAATCATTTCGGTTTTCTTTGAGAACAGGTGAAACGCAAACACGAGTTTCAAACACGCAGCCAACAGGGGCCAAAGGCGGTCATTTCAAGGATTTATTAAGGAAAATTTTATTCACCGTAAAAACTAAAAGCACTTGCTCAAAGTGCACAAAATTCTACAGAACAAGGCAAACAAATAATTGGCAAATATATAACAGTGCTTTTGCAGTTAGGCGTTGAAATTAAACATTGTAAGCAAAAAGTGAAAAATAAGCAGAAAAGGTATAAACTTTTCGTAGTTAAATGCGATTTACCGAAAGTAATTTTTAAAAGTATTAAATATAACGATGCAACCATCAAGCTCTGTTGTTTATTCAAATGTTTTACTGAAATTTATAAAAAATCGTCAGGGGAAGCTCTTTTATTTTTAAGTTTATATGGGAAATGCAAAAAAAAAATATTTTTTCCGTTTATGTGGACATCAAGTTATTAATTGGGCTCAATTGAGCAGAGAATTTAACTTTATTTTAGAGGTCGAACTAATCAGCGTTATTATAGAAAAAAGTATGTTGCACATACAAGATTCACGCGTGACCGTGATTAAATTTATATATTAAAATGATTAAAAAAATGGAGTGCGTAAATTAAAATGTAATTCTCGCGCGATGAAGCTTGTGTGAATTAAAATCACATCCAAATTGTTTTGATACAGGTAAGAACCCTCCTACTCCTCCAAGATTCGGTTGGAACATGAAGATTGTTTTAAGAGTCACCCACATCAAAAGTAAGTATGCCTCACTATTGTAGTTGTCAAATATAAGAGCAATACAATTTTTTTTTAATGTGAGTACCCATATCCTCCCACTTACTCCTCCAAGATTTTGTTGGAACATGAAGTTTGTTTTAAGAGTCATCCACATCAAAAGTAAGTGTGCCTCACTATTGTATCTGAAAAGATATGAATTGATCCACGAAAAAAATGGATTTTGGTCCCAGTGTGCGCTAGTTTTAATGCAACTAATTTCCAAAAATGGCCGCGTCATGTGCTATCTCTGAAAGAAGTATATGCCATTAGCTCAAATCACCATCTGTTCTGGACATTATGGCCAATTTTACGATGTCGAAACAATGCTTTCTTTCACACAAATATATTTGAAAGAAAAACAAAGTTTTTAGGATATGTTTTCGTTTTAAATTAAGTGAAGCAGGTATTTATTAAATTTTGCACGAAATCGTTTTACAAGACGAGAAATTATACCACTGAATTTCGTGAAGATCGGTCCATGGCCATATAAAGACCACTCTCGGAAGACACTTTAGTACGCCTTTAAGTGTAACGAATAACACTATTGTAATAAAATTAGGCTGACATAGTTTCATAGTACTAGAAATCACACTGCTAAATTGAGTAAAAATGAACATCTGGTACCAAGAATTCGCCACAAGCAAATATAGCACACTTTTTTGTTGGTATTGAATAGCGAAATAATATGCAGCTATGCCATGAAATGTATTTTTCAAAAACTGTTAGACAAAGGGGGTTCCAGTGAGCATATCCTATATTTAAAAAATGCATTCGGCCATGTTATGGAAATCAAAACTGAGTAAAATTAAAATCGATGTAGATTTTAAGTTGATTATTTTAAAAATTACAGTTTTTTCTGATTTTAAGATAATTTCTGATGTTCATTAGTGGTACTCCACATACAAAGTATGTAAACAAAGTTTGCGTTGGTTATTACCGAAATGTTTTATTAGTTGAAAAGACATACCGATGCCATCATGGAAATATACGCCTTAGATTCGTTAAGTGGCGCGCATCCGAAGTGTCCATAAATCGGACACAAAAATTAGGCTAAATTTGACCAAGGGCATGGGTTATGTTTTCTTTGAGGGCTGCTGTGAATTGTGGTTTCTTAGCTCCTTAAGAAAACATCACAAGAAAAAAGCAAACGAGGTCAAACCGCACATTGCCTTAACTTGAGATGACCATGTTCTAAAAAAGCTTGCGAAGAATGTCCAATGAGGCATGAAATAAGTCGTACGAAGCGAACTTCTGCTCATACGTATCGACGTTCTGTCCATATCATCAAATGCATGACAAAAGAAGTTGTTAATCATTGACCAATAGCGCTCGCCGTTGACAGTGATACCAACGTCCTTCTAAAAAAATGTGTACTGATTATGTCGTCAGCTCAAAATTTTCACTTAACAATTATCTTTTGGGATGTATTTGGCGCTCTTGGATCTCATGTGGTAAAACAAAACGTACCGAATTAGTGACAGCCAAATAAATAGATGCAGCTTCGGCAATATTCACGTATATCGAGCCCTAAACGCGAAAATAACGTAAGCGACATTATTTTATGGTCACATAAGGTACCGTTACGATTTTTAAGCAACAACAATTTTATCGTAAGCGACAAATTTCATACAAAATTGATATGAAATAAAATAAAAAAAGCTCTCTCCTGTAAAATTTGAGTTTTTGCCCCTTACGTTGTTTTTGCAGTTAGGGCTCGATATGACTCATAAAAGCTCTAGTAAGTCTCTTATAAATCATAGGACAGGGAAGTCGTTAACCCGTAACTAGTGCTAATATTCTAGAAAAACATCATAAAACGTAAGTTCACTTTTATTGTTCGTTGTTATCAAATGTGACTTCGAGTTAAAAACACTCTTCAACAGTTTTAAAAATTATGAAAGTGAAAAATAGGTTTTATTTTATTTGACTATTGGTGAAAAAAAATACCTTCTTTGTAAAAAAGAGCTTTTTTTTGAGCCCAACAAGAATTCAATGAAATAAAACAATAAGGAGAAAGTCGTTTCAACGAACTTTTATAAATGATAAAGAATTTGAAAATAATAAAATTAACTGTATTTGATCAAAGTTTTTTTTGGAAATACAAAATTTACCATTAATAAGATTTCTATATGACGTGCTAAATTTCCAATTTTTCATGTTTGATAAATAAACTGAAATTTATTGTTGAGGGAATTAATTTAAATAAAACTACTAAACAAGTACAAATTTTTAGAAATGCGATTTCTTGTAAAACAACTCTTTGTTCAAAAATAATCAATGTACGATGCGCTGGGAAAATTTTTGAAACTTTTTTTATTCCGACTGATCTTTAAATTGTTGTTTTTGAATGCTCGGTTCTTTCTTTAGGCGCCATCAAAGTACATCGCGCTTTTGTTACGTGCTCAGCTCTAGGAATAATCTAAGAATCGTGGAGATGTTTTATTCATTTTTTGATGCACCGTTACCGTACTTCTTAAGCATGTAACGATTTTTGAATGGATTAAAAGTTTGAAATAAAAGTAAATGAAAATCATTAGTAAAAAATTCCCTTTTACCATCACTGATAGTACCTATGTAGTTACTTCTGTTAGTATCGTGGTATTTAATACCCGGTTACTTTATTCTTTAGTATATCCATCATTAAATAATGCTGCTTCAGCCACTTCCTTTTTCGCAAAAAGACTTATAAGGTAAAAAGTCGAAACTAATACTAATAAGAGAAAAAAAAAAACTTAAAACTTAATTTATATTTCTGTCGTCATCAAGTACTATACGTTGCTAATTTTGCATTATTTATATGCATATGTTGAAAAGAAAAAGTGGGTAAGTTGTGAACAGGAAAAGTTTGAAAGATTATCACTTCAATCTGACAACTATTTTTTTTAGACCACGAGGCACTTAACAGGCTGTCTTTACACCTGGACCAAAACATAATCCGGAATTATCCAGTCACTTTTAGGGACAATATTTATATTCAGTTGAAATTCAATATAAATAATTTTAATATTATGTATTAAAATATCTATTTGATCTCCACATTTTGTACATTTGTATAAATTGATTTTTTCCCAAACCTACTAGTATATGAAAAAAAAGAACAAGCTTATATGCTGCACAAAGAAAGTTGGAGTTATAAAATTATTACCCCTAAAAAAAAAATTTTAAAACTATTTTCATTAATTTTTATACTACGACTTTTTTTTAATAACGTTGTTTAACTTTTGCCTAAAGATACTTTTACTATGCAATATCAAATCGTAATCTATTAAAATTCATTCATAACTTAATTTCTCTTAATGACCTTCAAAATATTAATTCTCATTTAATTTCATTCATCATTTTTGCTAACTACATTTCTTATTTATTTCGTTCTTTATTTTACTTTTGATGTTCTCTTATTTTTGTTATATTTATGAAGGTATATATTTATCGCATTCTTGCATATTGATTACTAATTGCTGATAAAAATATTAGTAGTAATTACATATTGCATTTTATTAAAGTTCTTCAATTTCTTTTATTAGTATTTCGTTGATATTCTTGTGCATTATTGTAAGTAGGTCCTCTTGAAAAAAAACAATAATTTAGAAATAATAAATATTAAATCGAAAATAACAAAAAAAAAAGACAATAATAAGAAAAAATTATACATAGATAAAATATTGAGGATTGCTAAAAAAAAAATTGGTTAACAAAAGTGAAAATATGATAAGTATTATATGTATGTGAAAATTTTAAATTCCTTGTTAAGTACAAAAACTAAATTTGCATCCAACCACTATAATTGTACCCATAAATACATGAATCCAGAACTCCAGTTGCAGTCCAAAAAAGGACTTTTTACGACAGCATCACCGGATTAAATAATTCCCAACAAAACCGTAAGTGTATTTAATTGTTTCATATGCATTGATTTATATCATATTTAAGTCTTGTTGTTGCATAACAAAGTATTTTTGCAACATTTTAATTTGATCGCGGCGAATTCGAGTCCGAAATCTTCTCATATTTTCTTTAGCTTTTTTCTATTTTTTTTTACATGAACTTGAGTTCAATGAATACCTAAGTTTCTTTTTTGTTTTGTCATTTTTGTTATTTACTTAAAATGAATTGTAAATGCACACCTAACCCTAAGCTTACGAGTTTATATTAAAAAAATTTATTGTAACAACATATATAATAATGCTGTTAACAACATCTTAATTAGTATATATCATTTATATTTATTACATTACTACTTTTTTTATATGAATTATTACTAAATTAATATGAACTTCTAGAGTGAATAAAATTGAGGAATGTTAAAATTGATATCATGCAGTTAATCTAATTTAAAAGGTTTTAATAAAAGGGGCAATTTATTTAAACTGCGAGCACTAAATTGCCATAGGTGTTGACAATATGGGTGGGAAAAGTGTGCTCATATGTTCAAGGTCATCTATTGAACCATTTTCCAATTATCGCTCACTTGCACATAACAATGTGTAATGCAATTTGCTGGCACAGAAATATGGAGGCATGAAGTAATTTTTTTTTCTTTTGTTGCGTCTATAAGTGAACCCTGGATTGAAAGAATCCAGCCAGACTGATGATAGCCGGAAGACCTAACCACCATGCCTCTCCATCCAGATCACTTACAAAATAGTTTCTTTAATTTTCCCTTAAACACGCAACAAGCATTAAAAATAAAAATGCTTTATCGTATTGATGCTGATCATACGAAAGGATGTCTCAATCTCCGATCTTTCTATCTCAGTTTTTAAACATAGCCGATGTTTTTTCTTTTGGCAAAGTAACAGATTTCCCTAAGGAAGGTGCGGCCTTTTTTTTGGAAATAGTCGTAGTAAGTTGATCAATGCATTCCAGTCTTGAAAATCTACGCTGAATTTCATAGAAAATCATCACACATTGTTTTCTTTTTATTACATATTCTCAATTTATTTGAGTTTTTGACATGTTGTTTAGTTTATTCCCATTGGGATTAACTTTTTTAACTGAACTTTTTTCAAAACTTTATTTTCACACACTGCGTCTCTTTTCTCGGAGAAGGTCACATACATATATGTTAGTATGTCTGTATTTATAAAAAAATTTTAAATTTAATAAAGGTTTACAAATTTTGTATGAAAATTTGACTTAAAAAACTTTTGTTAAATTTAATAATCGTTTATGAATATGTGGGATAATCTACATTTGTTTGGTCTCAACCCTGAAAGGTTGTTCTTCATTTTATTACTTTAATGTAATTTACAACAAGGTAACTTTAAAAAAAAATTCTAACGGGAAGATTTTTAAAGTAAAAAATCCACAAAAATTATTTATAAAAAAATAAAAGTTCTTCTTCTCTTTAAAAACTTGATACGAATTTAAACACTTTTTTGTGTTATATAATAAAGTGTAAATAAGCTTCGTCGATTCGACGAACAGTAACCATCCAGGGTTAATAAATCAAATAATATGTACAACAATATAGCAAGTTTAAGTAATGCGTCAGTTTATCGCATGATTATCGTTAACGTATGTGATGATAAGATTATCTTTTTAGGGCTAGAAGTGCTTGAATTTAAATTTTACCAAAATTCATTTTCGTGATAAAAAAAAACAAATTACGTCTCAACTGATTTAAATTTAATTATTACACTGTGCACCACAGTAAACATAACGTGGTGCTGACAATGGATTCTGGTAGAGCAGACCAAAAAAATATACTTTCATCGGCATTTTGACAAATTGCAACGGAATTTTATTTAATAGCGGGGAGGGGGTGAAAGTAACAACCTTTTGACCTTTTGATGAAATGTTTTCCGAATATGTTGGCCGTTCAATTTTACTGCTTATACTGACAACAGAGCCCAAAGCTTATCGAAAACTGCCAAGCTAAAGAGTCAATAAAAATACTCCAATCGGCTGGAATGCACTGTACGCTTATCTCATATCACAGCATAGACAATTCTGTGTAGATTGCAAAAAATACTATAATTTGTAACAATTGTAAAATGTTTTTTTGAGTTTTTGTCAATATTAAATATTTGTATCTATGCTATAATAATGTGCTGTTTTCACAATACGAGTGATTGAACGTGTAGTAAAATTTATATGAAAAGCACTGCGTTTTTTAGTGTTTTTCGTACAAAATTTAGTACACGTCCAATTACTTGTTTTGTGAAAACAGCACATAAGTAATATTATTTTATAAATTTTACGGCTAAAATGATTTTTTGATGCTTAATAAAAGCCAAGTAAATTTCTTTAAAAATTTAAAAAGAATCCCACAACTCCAAAAACAGCTTCCGACAGTCCTTAACAATTAGATTTTTTGGGAATATTTTCCCTACCATGTACGGATGTTTTTTTTTTAATTCACTAAGCTTATCCGCGAAGCTCTGTGCTTGTTTGCAGGAAAGAAACCAGAGTCTCTGGCAGGAATCGAACCCGCAACCCCGACGCTGATAGCCTCGCTTACTATCAGCCTAACGGGGCACTCCTGGCGCCCGTAGTAATTATAATTTTTGTTTATTTTTCGCATACAGTGTTATTCATTTGTACATGAGTATAAGAATTATTAATATATAAAAAAAATTCATTAAAATATTGAAAAAATAAAAGCTACCGTTAAATTTTATAGTTTTTTTACGGTTCTGGGAGCATTAGAGTGAGTGCCTGTCGAAAAATGGGTTTATATGTTTGGTTGATCTATCTAGCGTAAAATTAAGGTTCCTTTATCTTTTCATTAGGAAAACGAGTTGGCACCTATGGAGTAGCTTAGCGGCATTTTTGGATGGGCATTGGTGCAGGGTATCATAAAGGGACCATTGCAGCACTCTAGTGAGCTGTCTTTTTTGATGGATGCTAAAGGAACCCAACATAAGGACGACGTCTTGAGGCATCCTTATCTGTTAGAGGGATAACTCAAGTGTCTTTATTGCTGGCTTAAAAATACAAGTAAGTGTGCTATATGCAGCTGTGCTGAATCTTTTATACCCTTCACCTACAGTTAGAATATTTCCAAAGTGGGCTATGGGACTTACCATATGTACTATGGGCCAATCTAAACGAAATTTGGCAAAGTGATTTATAATCTTCTAAAACAATGACAGCCAAATTTTATGCATCATTAGTTTGGTCATGGTACATCAAATAATAATTTAAAAATTAATTTGAAGTTAGTAAGTATTGTATAGGGGAATTTGTCACGTTTTAGGTTCCTTTGTTTGTCATAACTCGAGAAACACTAGTCCAAATAAGCTGAAAAAAACATTTACAATTTCTGTTAATACAACGTTTCGCTACATAAGCGACAGTTTCGCAGTTATAAATAAATGTATGAAGAAAAAAAATATTTGTTGCCCAAAAAATTTAAATTTTTTATTTTTAATTCATAAAAAATCCATAACGATAAAAAAAAGTGTCAAGTCCTATTACTTTCACGTAAAGTCGCATAACCTATGAACAAAATGACATATAGATCATGAAAATCGATGAACACCTTTCGATTATATTCACAACTAATTAAAGGTATGAATTTTAAAAATTTGCTGGAGATATCCACAAAAAACATTGATGATTTTTTTTATGATGATGTATGAACAGATTAAAAGAATTGTAAATCTTAATATTTTTAAATTTTTTTCAGCTTATTCGGACTAGTCGTTCTCGAGTTATGACAAACAAAGGAGCCTTAAACGTGACAAATTCCTTACTAATTTCAAATTAATTTTAATATTATTTATTGAGGTACCACGTATACCAGGTATTGCAGAAGTTCTTCTTTTTGGGTCTACTTTCATAAGCAATTATCATAATTGAGTCGCGAATCAATCACCTGAAAAATGTTGTACTGCGTTATGAACCAATCTTCACGAAAGATTCCAGTGCGGTTTATAGTCTTATGAAACTGAAACAGACCGAATTTTATTACAACATAATAATTCGTTATAGTTTACGTGTAAGACTGTTTGGAGTTCATATAGGCCCTATCGTAAATTATGGATTGATCTTTGCGAAATTTTGTAGTATAATTTCTAGATATATACACGTAGAAAAAAATGGTTGGAGGTAACCATATTCTAAGAGCAACATACTATGGTTAGATTTTAATAATTTTTATGTTTGAAGTTTACCATATTATTTTAAAATGTTACCATAGTTTGGTTAAAATCAACAAAAATGTTCCCTAAATCAACCATAATATGGTCAAAATTAACCATATTTTGTTCAATATTAACCATAATAATGGTCAAAACTTTTAATATTATGTTCAAAATTAACCATTCTATGGACAAAATTATCCAAAATTTGGACAATTTTAACCATATTATGGTTTTTTATTTCATCAATTTTTTTTAATTTGTTTATAAGGTGTCAAATTATAATTTTATTTAATTTGTTTCTTTCTGACAGGTTTTATGTTCGACTTTTATAAAAAATTTCCTTTGATTCATATTCCTTCATTACCATTTTTTCTGTTATACTAGTTTATACTACGTAAATTTATGTATTTTAATCAATAATTAAAATAAAATGAATGAGAGTTTTAAGCAAACCAACCAAGTATGTAATTGAAAAAGAATTAAACTATTGTAAAATGCAAGCGAACATAATGTTGTTGCTTTTTGAAAATATTGTTTTAAATGTAAAATTAAACATGCAATGATTTAAAATTTTATAATTTTAAACATATTATTGTTATAATTAACCATAACATGTTTGGGGACAACTTTTTGATTGATGAATTTAACCATAATATGGTTACCGGTGACAATAATATGGTTAAAGTAATCATAATATGTTTAAGTTTATGGCTGTTACTTTATTTTTTTAAAACATTATTTTATTAAATTCAACCATAATTGAAGTTTCAAGGGAGGTAAACACTTTATTGTTAAATAGAAACAAAATCTTATTAATCGTGAAAAAAGGTTTTGCTAAAAAATAACAAACGTTTCTTTGCTGCTATTGCAGGGACCATCATATGTTTTTTTAACCATACTTCAACCATGTTTTTTTTCTCTGCGTGTAGAAGGAAAAATTAAATCACTACGTGGATTCCGCCACAATTTATGCTAGTTTTTGTAACAAAATTATTAATTTCTTAGATTGGTTTTTCGACATTTTGATTCATAACATAACTGAACCGATTTTGCTGGATATCAATTGAAACTGCTTAGAAGAAATAGAAACAATTTGACACCATTATTGTTCTTTTCTTTTTAATCGCTCGAAAGTGAGCGTAATTTAAGTATACGATCAGCTCGACAGACAGACGGGCACAGTTACATCGGCTAAGAATTATTTAAGGACACAGATATATACATATAGTTTCACACGGAATTAAGTTGGATGGTGGTGGATCTGGCAAACAACTTATGTAAAGTGTAGCACACATTCTCCTCAATGACGACTGACTACAAAGTTTTAAGTTAAAATCCTTAATCATTTTTTCAAACTAATTTGTTAATTAGCTTTTAACTCAGTCAAGTTTTCTATTTTCTTTCTAATAGCACGCAACGATTGGTGTGAAAGTTCAAATAAATAAACTAGAGGTACGAAAGATACACTTTTAATAATATTTGATCAATTAATTTGAAAACATGTGTACTTTTGCTACAAAACAAATGATACAGCCCTCAGATCAAGCATTTTAACAAATGATAGTTGTCATCTTTCATTGACTTCATAATTTAAGCTTAAGCTAAAAATTAATTTTGTTAAGTGAGATTATTAAGCTGATTGTTGATAACTTTCTACAAATTTAAAGTGTCAAACATAGAAATAAACTACCAGAAGTCACAAAACTTTTACAAAACAAATAAGTAATCCGTGAAAATATTTAAAAATAAAACAAAAAAAAAACATTTTTTTTTGATAATAAATTAAAAAAAAAAAACAAAAGATCGCAACAGAAATAAGTATAAATACTTATACCAATCGTAACAAGTTGTAAATAAAAATAGTCAACTGAATATCTCTGTGTGAGGAGTTGGTTGGCTTTTGGTTGTTTGAATTATGAGCCGGTGTGTCTCGTTGGGTAGTCTATGCATGATGATGACGATGGTAAATGAAAACAATAATCTTCATGGCAATGACCACAAGTCAGTGAACGTGTGGAAGTGTTGAAGGAAAAACATGATTGAAATTTGAAAAAATATAAAGTATGGGATTAATTTGGTGGCACTTTTTCATAAAAACAATTTTTATTTAATTTTCTTAAGGAATACTCCCTTCTTTTTTTTTTTTGAAGATTTTTGTTCTCTACCAGATTTTTTTTTTGGTGCTTTTATTGCTCCAATAATTACCCCACCCTAACAATTGTTTTAACCCTTATCATGTATTATAAAAATAAAACGCATTTGGTATTTGTTGGTCAATTTCGGCCAGCATAAAAATTTCATCCATCATACATTTTTTAATTCTGTGTATCTTTTTTACGTTCAGTGCATTAAATGCAAGTTTCGGAATGATTTTTACATAAATTTATTACATGCTGAACATTTGTTTCAATATTTGTTTATTTACTGATAGTGTTGGACAATTTTGACCCTTGTTTACAAAATGCGTAAATTTCTTGGTACAGTTACGAAAAACCCTTGAAATTAATTCTATACACATAAAATTCTCGTCTCACGGAACTCCTCCAAAACGGCTTGACCGATTTTTATGAAATTTTGTGTGTGTAGTTGTTAGGTATGAGAATAGGTTGTAAGGTGTATTTCATATCGCTAGAGGGCGTAAAGTATATCTTCCTATATCTCCTTAACTTATCAACCAATTTTCTTATAATTTGGCATGCAGGCACTATAACATCCGAAAGGAAATAGGGAATAGGACAAGAGGGACAAAAGCTCCCCCTCCCTTTATCTTCTTAACTAATCAACCGATTTTCTTAAAATTTGGCAGACAAATAGTGTCACATCTGAGAGGAACTAAAGACTATAATTTAATTAAGGTTGTGAAATAGGGCTAGGGGTATAAGCTTCCCTCCCTATATCTTCTTATCTAATCAACCGATTTTCTTAAACTTTGGCATGCAAAAAGTGTAATATCTAAAAAGACAGAGGGAATAGGGTAAGAGGAGTGTTCCATTGATTATGATTTTTTCATGATAATGTTATAAACATAATTGTAATAACAAGCATTAACTTCTCAGGAAAGATACAAAGCGTTAAAAATTATTGCACTTTTAGCTTTATAGCATGTACTCGTTTTCACCTCTTCTCTAACTTTCCTATCTTTTTAGTGATCACAAAAGAAAACGTTATCAGTGGTTTGTAGCAAAATACATCGAAACATTAGCCTCTATAAAAGATGTCATAGGAAAAGTAAAATAACATACTATTGCATTCTACAAAGTGGTTTGATGTTGATTGTTACCGCTTAATCGCTGTTTGTCCCGTTAAATTATTGATGTTCAAAGGATTATTGTGTGTGTAATCTTTAAAAGCACAAAGCACTCGTTATGTTAGCAAAAATATTTTAGCTTATCGCCTCTCGTGTACCAACTATTATAAAGCTTTAATATCATAAGGAAAAGGCGGCCATTATAAAGATCACAAAGATGTTTGATTCAACTGTCTGTGGTAAGAAAATATAGTCACGAAAGCAGGATCAATTTAAGGCTTTAAAAAGTTTGCGTTTGGTACTGATTTTAGTTCTTTTTTTTTAAGAAAAATTACCTCTTAACTTATCACCTAAAACAAGTTTTTATCTACTCTATTGGTGTGGTGGAAGTATCAGAAATTTTATATCAACAGTTATATTTGTAGCACCGACAAAACGGACAAATCTATTGGATTTAATGAAAATTACAAATGGAAAAAATTTCACTTTACACAGTTGGCTTTAAAGAAAACACCAACGACCAATCAAACAACAATTAATGGAATAAAATTGAACTCTGTTTAGAAGTCAAAAATGTTTTCAAACCTAAATTTTAGGTTTTACAAAACGGAAAAATTTAGTATATTGAATTTTAAAAAAAAAAATTGGCAAATATGTAATTGAATGTAATGATTTTTTAGAGATATATTCCAATAAAGCACAATGGGCTGATTAGGTAATTGTAGGTAAAAATATCCGCCAGATTTGACGATTTATCGCAATTTTGACGATTTTTTGTTCCGAAATTAGCAATGTGCCGATCAGCTGATTTTTTTCTAAAAAGTGACGATTTTTTCAGTCTCCAAAATCTGAATAAAACATTACAATATCTGACAATTACGTTTTTTAATCTTTAAATGTTTAGCAACCGTACCTTAACAAGAGCGGAAGGCGGCACGTTTTCTTTAGCTTAGCTTTTACGCTGATATGCCATAACAAAGCAAGAGCGTCAACGTTGTGTCACAAACAGTAGTGATAGCTTCTTTGTTTAATAAAACCCACAAATAATAAATAAGAATAAAGATAAAATCGCAAGATTCGACAAAAAAAAATAGCTAAATTGCCATTATTAATTAAAAATAGCGGTCAAAATCGGATTTTCCAATTGCAAAGCGTTTAGGCCGCTCTATTCAAAAACTAGAAAACGCAAGTCTTAAGAAAATCTTTGAATATTTTCAGAGTACAAAAACAAACCATCAATAAATTAACCTTTTACGACTCTCTGTATAAATCATATTTTCAACAATTAAACGGCGAGCATTTCACGAGTTCTAAGAAAATATCTACATAAGTCTCATACGTTCTTGACATGAAAGTCTCGTTAAATTATTTTTACCCACGTCTTAAACAAAAGTTATTATATTTGAATGTTTTTTTTTATTAAAATCGAACAAAAATTGTGTAAAAAAAACTAAATTTTAAGTTGTCGGATTTTTCGAAACGATAAAGACGATTTTTTCTTATTTTTTCTCAGGAAACTGACGATGTCCTCGTCAAGCTGAAAAGTTTGTATGTTTTAGTAAGAAGTTATCTCCGGAACCGATGGATCGATTTAAACATTTTTTTTTAACAAAATGTGGGATAGAATTTCCTAACGAAGCTATGCTTTATTATGTTCCACTTAAGTGCTTTAGATAGGGTCCAGGGCCGCCCAGAAGCTATGAATTGTAATTGTAGAATAAATCCATTAAAGTAATATTTTCCGTACTCAGAAGAAAAACTAAGTCATTTTAACGTGAGTACGCTGTTCACCCTCCATTCCGCCCTCAGTCTATATCTCCGCTCGACGATCCCCTGAGCGAATGCGGAAGTGACTTTTGACTTTGTTAAGCTTTGTTGGCTAAATAATAATGAAATTGGAAATGTATGGGCATGTTTTATATATCGAAATAAATATATTTCAAAATATAACAAATTTTGAAAACGAGCCTGTTAAGAAAGTTCATAAAAATACTCCTTTGTGTATATTTCGTACTTTAATTACCAATTGTCTTAACAATAGAAAATTTCAAAGGTGGTTCAAATAGATTTAAAATTTAGGGAAAATATTTTTAAACTGATTTCATCATACACAGAAAAAATAGAAACTCGACTTTAATTAAACAATTTGTTCAGATAATTAAATATTTTACTAATTTTGCCCCTGTAAATGAATTGATCATATCAATTAACGGATTTGTATTTTCGAGTCATGGGACACAAATTTAGTCAATTAAAAAATTAATTGCATAAACAAAAAAATACACCACATATTCACAAACATTTTATTTTATGGGTTTTGATTAAAAATATTAATTGCTGCAAACAAAAAATTAATTGAGTAATTAATGTACACCAATTAATTATTTAATTGAATAATTTTTTTGAAAACATTTTTTCTGTGTAGCACTTTGAAACATAATTACTTGAGATTAAAATATATAAAATTATTAAAAAATTTTATTGTTTAAATTTAATAGTTTTTTGCTTATTTATATAAAAATTGTAGTTAGTTATTAAGTTGTTAATTAATTAATGATTGTAAGTTTAACATTTTCTCAGTTCGAAGCTGCAAAACCTTAGTATTGTGTATGGAGCAATTCAATTAAATAAAATTAAAAGAAATAAAAAGATTGGTTGTCCCTACAAAACAATTGCCAAAAAGTGGGCTTAGTTAAAGATGTGGGCATGGTACCTCCTATACAAATACACTATATATTTCTGTTTCTCTTAAGAACGATTACAGTATAAAATTATCAATTTGGTACAATTGTGTAGCTTTGTGATCATACACAACATTTGTCCAAAAGTGGGATGGGTTGAAGAAGTGGGAGTTTTACTTTCCATACAAAGACAATATAAATTTCAAAAATTGTGAGGAACGGTAACAGTATAACTTTTTTTAATATGGTATTGTTAGCCTAGTAAGCAATGCACAGCAACTATCAAGAATTGAAATGGATTGGAGAAATAGGCGTGGCATACAGACTTCCACATAATTTGGCACAAATAGCTTCTAATGCACTTACTTATTTTTTTTCCATTAGGGAAGCGAATCGCATAGTCTTGAGCTTGTTTCTTTAAAGATTTGCTGTATTAAAAAAGTATTTTCTATATCTGCTTATAAAATTGTTACAGACTTGCGAGAGTAGCTAATTAGCAAAGTATGTATGAAGCTTGACAAATTTCTTTTTCTTTGTTACACATTTAAAAAAAATCTGTGAACAATTATAGATCAATACAAATCTTTAACTTCTCCATTTCTTTAAATTGATTTTATTGAAAATTTTTTTTTTTAATTTTTATGCCATGCGCAACACCAAACATTGCAAAAAACTATATGCGATGAGTACAAGTCTTGAAAATCAAACTAAAAACTATTTTTATTTAAAACTCATCATGAATATGAATTAAAAAAAAAACTAAGCCAACAGGTTAACAGAGAAAAGTTTGAAAAAATCTTATAAAAAAGACAACTACAAAAAATCTTGTTGTATGTATGATGATGCATAAAGACACAACGGTATTTCACAATATCAGAGATACTTTTATTAAATATTTTATTATTATTTTTTATTTTCAAACACATTTTCTTAAAATTTTTTATTTTTTTGTTTATAAAATTTTTTATGTTAGACACGCTTTGGCAAAGAGTTAAGTTGGTGATATCTACCACTTTGGCATTCAACCTGGCATAATACCATCATCACACGTTTGGCACATCGCTGGCAATAAAATATGAAAACCTACTTGTATCTATACGAACGAAAAAGCTGCAAACTTTAAAAATATAGACAATAATAGCAAAACTCTTTCAAATTCAAGTGCATTTCGTTTTGCAATGTATGGAAGTATTTGAAAAAAAATCGAATAACAAGGCAATGGAAAAAAGTTTTAAGTTGAACTGTTGCCAATAAAGATGTTCAAGTGAAATAAATACATTTAAAATTATTATTACCTAAAACTTATTAAGTTGAAATTTTAATACTTTTCTCAGCTGTTAGATTTATTTGTCAGAAATTGTTGAAATATTAAGTCTGCTTACATCCCGAAATGATCGCTTTTACAATTACACCGTTTAAAAAATCACATAAGAAAACGGAATAAGCAGTTTAATTCGAAATGTAGCATCATATCGCACATCCAATTGCTCGTCTAATTAACCAGAATTGTTCCAGAACTTTTTTTGGAAGGAATAAGGTTCAGATGGATGTAAAAAAAACTTTTTTAGAACAATCCGATATGCAGAGTCAGGGATGATTAATACCATTTTCAAAATTGTACTTAATGGATAACAAATTGTACTTTTTAGACCCTAATTGTACTAAATCACAAATATATTTTTTAATTGTTCTAATATTACATATATGTATGTATGTATATCACGGGTACAACCAAAATAAGGCCCTATTACCACGCTGTAGCCGATGTTGTGCTGAAACCGAAAAATATTGCCGTAGGTCATTTCGGAACAAAAATGTTCCGCGTCGAAGCCGATTTCTGAAAGCCCGTTAAGATTTTTTTTTTCAAAATTTTTTATTTTATAATTATTTAAGTATTTACATATCTTAACGTAATTATATGATTATAATCAAAATCACAATCTAAAAACTATCTTTGTTAAGTAAAATTAACATTAAATTAAGAGTTCATGTTGATTTGCATTGGGGGAAAATATCTTGTACGACTTTGATAGCACGTTCCGCACAAATCTTGCTGCGTTGTGTTTTTGGAATTCTTGATTCATCGGTTGCTTGTAACTAGTTTATCTCAAAATCTAGTTACAAACCTGTTTATAATTTGTATGGCTAAATAAGTTTCACAAGCTAGTTTATCACCATAAACTATTTTTATTGGAGTACTTCATTTATCATAACTGTGCAGAGTGGAGAAAACTGTGTGGCTAAACGGGTACAAACGAGCAGGGCTGTGAAGTCAAAGTCGGAGTCGGAGTTGAGGTTTTTGTGCCGGAGTCGGAGTCGTTGTACCCACAAGTGTTTAACACTCATTTTAATTGAAGAGACATGAGTGCAGCACTAAATTAATCGCTAGTTTTGTTATTATTTCTGAAAAAATAAATTATTATTTTAGTTCGTCTCTCGTGGTTATTAGATAATTTATGTATTTTTTCTTCTTAGAAATTAGCGGTATTAAGGACCTCCAAATTTTAAACGCTTTATTTTTTAATGCCAACACTTTTGCTCTTTTGTAAATGTAAAATATGCAACATTTCTTAAAAATCAATTTAGCATTTAAAAATGCAGCCGAATCACATATAACAATTATTGTACACATTGTTTAGAAAAGATAACGCCATAAGTTTGTTAAAACCAGGGCTGTGGAGTCGGAGTCGGAGTTGATGTTTTTGTGCCGGAGTCGGAGTCGTAGTACCCACAAAAACTCGCGACTCCGACTCCAAAGTTTTTCAGCATAAAAAATTAAAAAAAAATTTCCAAAATAAAAATTATCTTCTTAAAACACATTAAAAATTTAAATAAATGGTTTATGATTACTGCTCTTATGTGCTGTTTCCAAATGACAGGCGATGGACTGAGTGCTTTTGATACAATAAATTTTGCTACATAATCAATCGCCTGTCATTTGGAAACAGCACATTAATGTTTGCGTACGGTAATTGCTTCTCTAATTTTTAAAAGGCCGTACGGTAATGAAAAAATAAAGTTAAATTCACTGAGTCTCATATACATTTAGCATCAATATTATAGTAGGAGTCGAAGTCGGAGTCACACTTAAAAAATTTCAGCGTTTTGAGTCGGAGTCGGGTTAGTACTTTTTTCCACAGCCCTGCAACCTAGGATGTTTTTTTATAAATAATTTGTATTAAAATAATTATTAATTTTGCATTTGAATAATCTGTAAGGTATTTTTTTAGATTTTTTAAAAATAAGTGGTGTTTTGTAGAATTCGCAGTATCCCAGTAAACCAAGCGATATTGTAACGATATCGAAACGATATCATATAGGTGATAGAAAGTATCACAAGTGATAATCGTTTTCGAATCGAAAACGATAGTTTTTTCGGACTAAATTGTACCTTTCCTTATAATATCGTTTTTCCATTAAATTCTGATATCGTTTTCGATATCAGAATTTCCAATAATAACGATAGTAAAATCGTATTTTTAAATTTTTTGAAAAACTATCGTAATACAACTAAATTTTCAAGCTTGAGGTCTTTCTTTATTTTATATAAAAAACTTTAACGTTTATTTTTAACCAATATTTCGGCACTTCTTTGAGTGCCTTCTTCAGGGTTCTTTTTTAACAAAATTTAGTTGTATTACATATAATAATAAAGGTCGAATAAAATACATATAAGAAAAACTATCGTTTTATTATTCTAATAACGATATCTAGCTAAATAAAAAAGTGCAAAGTTGTATCTTTAAAATAAAAACAGTTTATACATAATAAATTAATTAAAGCTAGAGTAACAAAAATTAATAACAGCGAATTAATAACAATAAAAATGTTACGTATTTTTACAATATTAAGAAGAGGTAATTTATACATTTGGGTAATTGATATTATAATATTAATAATAGTAAAAACAATGTGCAAATTTTTTAAAATAATAAAAACATAATATAATTTAATTTTGATTTATATTTTTCTTGCTTGCTAATTCTCCAGCTCGCATTCAAAAAGAATTTTTACTCTTCAGAGAAAATATCAATAATTTCATGTGGATATCTTCATCCATGTTCGAAATTTTATCTTAAACAAAGTCTAATTTATCTGCAATGAAAAAGTTGAACTGTACATTTTTATTCTTTATAATTTACTAATAACATCTTACCTTTCTTATTTCGGTTTTCACTGAACACTTATTCATCGCTTTCCATAAAAATATTATATAGTTTTTTTCGAATTTACGCGCTTCGTTATCTTAATGGAAGTATCTTTGTTTAAATAATTTTCTATGTTTAAAAAATTTTTGATGTTTTTTTCAAATATTTGTTTTTATTTTTAAAAAAATATTTCGAAAAGTGATGTCGTAACGATATCGTTTTAAATAATAATACAGAATATTATAAACGCCGTTAAATATAATATCGTTATCGCTATCATATAGTTCTATGGTTTTTTGGGATTGTATGCACATTGCTTTCGCCACCTTCATCTTCACTCCCAAACTATTCAATATAGTGCAAACCCATTTTTTCTAGCGTCAATTGGCTTTTTAACGATTTAAAAAATACGTAAAAAAAGCAGAAAAAAATGTTTTGTTGAATATTTATTTTTATTGACTTTGTAGTGTGTCTATATGGACACACCTATAAAATTCTTTAAAAACATACGTCATAACAACAAAATGTTTAAAAAGTCACAACTTTGTTTGACAAGTCAATTAAGCGTTTAATTATATTAGCAACTTTACTGTAGAAAATGTTGTTAATATCAAAAAATATTTAATTAATACTATTATTTTGTTTACTTGCACAAATTTAATAAATTTTTAATTAATATCGCAAATTGTTAAATTAAAATAAATTTTTATTTTTTTCTGTGCACCTTTAAAAAATTGGGGTTTATTTTATTTTGACTGTTGACAGTTGAAGACATAACATTATTATTTAATAATATATTACAAAACTTTTACAGACGATTAGATAACAAAGTAAAATACACATCTTTTACAAAACAACACTTAGAAATTAGTAGGCATCAAATTAATGTTTACAAATCATCTTTCTTCACCATCTTCATTAGATCACTATTATGACAGGTCTTTTCAACGGTCAAAGATGTTGAAAGAATTTTAAAAGCGGGCACACATATTTGCTCTACAAAAATAAATTAATATACATACTATTTTATTGAAAAATGAATTCCAATTAAAAGTTGAATCATTTTATTTTTTAGTTTCACTGAGCATTATCAATTCAATGTTACCATTCCCGTTTAAAACTCTAAGTTTTTACCTTTCTTTTAGCCAATTATGATGCTGGCCGGTTTGAGGCATTTCTTGCCATCTTTCTTTGTTTTTTGTTTCCAAGATATTATGATCTTCATCCGTATGCGTTATTATGATAATGACGATGGTCGTCATTGGTTTTGTTGTTGTCTTATTTTTTAACAGATGCCTCAATCTTGTTGAACACGCATCATGGAAAAAGTAAACAATGAAATTAAAAAAAAAAAAAAAATCAAACAGCCAAGTAACGAAATGCAAGACGCAAAAGTGATAGCAATTAGTTAAATATGTAACTTTCCCTTTTTATTGAAATTCGAACATGAAAATGAATGTACAAGTATGAATATAAAAGCAATAAAATAAACAAAAAACTCAATGAAAATCAAAACAGCAACGAAAAAAAATGTCATCATCATATTGATTGGAATTTTGGATCAAACGACTCTCAAAAATATAATTTTTATTTATAAAGATGTTACCTAACCGTACAATTTTGTTAAGATTTTGTACAGTTTAAAAAGAAAGAATAGAAAGCTTTGTTTATTATAAGAAGGCCCAAACTAAGATTTTCATTTCCGTATTAAATAGTAACAGTTTTGTTTGAAATTAAAATGACTTTCATCAGATACATTCCTACAAGATTTTCGAAACACAGCTGAGTTTTGCTAATAATTCATTATGAATTTAACAATTTTTAAAAAGCTCCAAATAACAAAAAAAAATTATCATGTTAAAATGAGAGTTTAACGAATTTGCTTAACGCTACACTAGACTCTCCTTTAGAAAATATGAACAACTACAGGCGGTAAGAGAAGAGATTTTGGATGGGACTATAAAAAGGCTGCAGATGGCAATTTTTTGGTGAAAGTTTTGCATAAGATATCCAAATTTATTATTAATCGAATTATGTCGGATTTTTATTGACTAAGGCAGCTCCTGTCACGTCCCTGCCAGTGTTGCCGTTAGGATACGAAAGATACATTTTTCGTATCTTTTGATGACTTCATGTACTATGTATAATCCTGACATTTTTCGTATCTTTTGAATCTGTACGTAAAATGTACAGAAATAAAATATTAAATTTTAATTTAAAAAATGTTGTTAATGAGCTGATGTTTAGAAATTTGAAAAAAGTAGTTGGTTTAACAATTGTACTTCCATTTTCGAACGCATGTGTGGAGAGAACTTTTAATTATGGTGAAAGAAAACATTAAGGACGTTTTAACATACGATCTACCTAAATCGATGATAACTAGTAATACGAAGTTGTTCTGAGGAAATATAAACATTATTTTTATTTTCAGGAAATTTATACATATGAATTTTTTGATATAATCGCCCTAGTATAAACGCCTTAACTCGTATATTAGGTGTGGGTGTTTCCAAAGTAACGGTCGTTACCGATTATCGGAGATTTTTTTAATAAAATTCCAACCTACCCAAATATGCCACCAGGATTGCTCCATTTTGGACTTACGAAAGAATTCATAAAAAATTTAATTTCAAAATTTTTTTGACCATTCAAAAAGTAACGGTCGTTACTTTATAAATGTGCTATTTGCAAATGTCGGAAACAAACATCATGTATTGTAAAATTTTGCGCAGGATATTTAAGTAAAATATCTGATTAAATTCTTTGAAATGTTTTGTTTAAGGAATAGATTTATTTTCAAACCAAAGAAATTAGTTACCCAAAAAAAATTTTGTTTTTAAAAGTAACGGTCGTTACATTTTAAAAAGTTAACAGTTTTTTTTGTGTTTGAATTCATTTATTATGGTTAACTCAAAGTAACATATTTGTGTTAGTATAAAGAAAATTAAAGTTGATCTTTCGAAAAATGACAGATACATTTATTTTGTATAACATCAGCGGGGAAAAGAATTCAAAATAATAATTTAATTTTTGAGCTAAAAGGAATCATTTTCTGTAGAAACACCCATATATAAATGAATTTGTTTTGATAATATCTAAAGATAATTACATAAAATCATTTTTAAAGTTTGCTAACTGTGTTTTTAAAAATTGCATACCTAATATTTATGACTATTTATTTAATTTATTGATAAAAATGAATTTATTTAATATAATTTTCTTTACAATATATAAGATAAAAATGTTATGTTAATAAATGTTAATGTTAAAAATGGTTTTTTCAAAATGTATCATTTTGGGAAAAAATTTATCTTTTTGGAAACTAAAATGTATCTTTCTCGAAATTTCGCTGGCAACACTGGTCCCTGCAATATGCGGAGCTGTCTAATAAGTGCAAGTAATTCAGCTATTTGTTTTCCTTTGATGACAGCATCATGTATTTTTGGGAACATAAGCGTTTTTATTATCTATAACACATCTACTCTATACGCATCAAATCTGGGGCACTTGAAAAAACAAAGTTTGCCCATTCCTGGTTTTGTGCATGTTGGATATTTCGCTGAAATATCATGTTCAAATTTTAAAATAAACCACACCCGTAAAGAACTGGGTAAGCAAAAAGTTAACCTTCCCAGTTGGCATTTCTTCCATTTCCTTATTACAGGTGTCAACTTGTATTACCATCGACCTTTTTGGTAGTTTTTGCCATTTAAACATGGTTTCATTTCTCGCTAAGCTTTTTATTATCAGTGTGTTCTCGTCGATTTTTTGTTTGTCGAGCTATACATAATTTATGTATCTCTTAAGCTGAAATGTTAAGTGATATAATTCTAACAATTTCACTTATTGGCTCTTAAGATAAAGTGCTACTCTTTGGGCAACTCTTCCGTCATATGTTTCGTATAGCCAATTCACGTGGCGACTTTTAAGACAGCGATTTTTTGACATCGCTATTTTTGTAGGCAAACGGTAAAGAGACTTCCGTCACGTGTTTCTTAAAGCCAACTCACACGGGGACTTTAAGGACGTAATTTTTTCGACGTCTCTTTTTATTTTTTGTCAAACGGTATAGAGAAGAATGAAACAAAAAGATCCGGTTTGTGTTTTTCGTATGTAAGTTCATATATAAATAATATGAGGAAAAAAGTAATTTAGAAGATGCTTGCAGTACTTTGTTTTAACACATTTTATTGATTGTTCAAAAGTAAACTTAAAAATAAAATTTGCTTATTTCTGCAGATAACAGGGATAATGCCGGATAAACGATTTAATCGTTGCAAACAAATTTCTTTTATTTTCCGGATAATTGATGTTGCCGGTAAATCGCATAATCATGGCCCTAATGTAAATATAAAACGACATGCAACTAAAAATCATCGTATAAGCTCAAAGGATTTTTGGAAATTGCTTGAAAAGGGAATTAAGAAAAAAAGAACAAAGTCGTAAAATCCTTCGCCCATATTGGTGGATCATAAAGTGAAATAGTGAATAGACCTTCGGCTTTTTATCGGGCAGACAATTTTTGTTGCTCTCGATTCAATTTCTGCCAATCCTACTTTAATATTTATTATTTGATTAATTAATAATCGATTAAAGACCTGATGAAAACAAAATCTAAATTTACATGCCATTAAATTTTATAAACTCTATCAAATTGTAGGGAATAATCTTTTCTGTCAATCTACAAAAAATATTTGCCGTCATATCAAACAAATTTTCGTGTAAAAATATTCTTTGTTTTTTCACTTTTAATAAAATTTAGGAAAATGCAATTTGTTGCTTAACACCTGCATTAAAAAGGAGAAAACAAACAAACAAACAAACGTATGAGAAATTATTAAAAGAAACCGACAATATAAAAAGACTAAAACAAAAGAAACAACAATGCGAATGCAAGTTAAATTATCATTAAATATGACCCAAAAAATGAATCGTCAAAAACTGCACCTCTTTGAAAGACAGACATTTTTGTACATAATTACTTAAAAAAATAACCAAAAAATATTTCATATACATACGTACATACATTAATTTTTGAAGACATAAAATAGAGGAAAGGAAAATGAAATATGTATAGATTGCAGTTCTTCTTCTTTTAAGAAATGTTTTAAGGTAAAGTTTTAAAGAAAATTAAAAGTAAAAGGGAACAAATTTACATTATAATTAATTTTAAGTAAATAAATCTGTTTTTTTTGCTGTAACGAAACGAGTATGGCAATAAAACTATTAAAAGCCATACTAAGGTCTGTGATGAGTTAAGCAAGTGCATGTGTAACTTAATAACTTAGACTGGAAAAAGTGTTGTAATGCTTTCTGGCGTGACCTGCGCATCTAATAATGATTTACAATTAAAAAATTCATCGAATATAAAACTGGGTTTTTCGTTATGAACCTAATTGATACTGACTGGTGCTCATGTTGTTCCCTTAAGCCAATGTCTTTCTTGTTGACAAATTACATCTCTTCTGCGCAAAAGGTTTTGAACGGAAAATATGCAAGTGGCACTGTAAATAAAACTGAACTGGCGGAATAAAATAAAGTACATTTAGAGTTGACACTGTAAAAAAAGATAAACTTACTGTTTGTTGTTGTTGTTTAAGCTTTGATATTGTTAAAAGTAAAACTGAGGTTTATAATTCTTGTTCGCTTAACAGTTTTATTTGTATAATATCTTTAGCTTTTCTAAAATCTTTGGATGAAGTTTCCTGACGATCTAGCCTAAGCAACCAGTGAAATGCGCATAGGAATAGCTTATCCCTTCAACAATAAATTTCAGTTTCTCAATAGTATGAAATGGGAATTTAGCACATTTGAAAGAAACCTTGTTAATAATTCTTATTCGCTTGACAGTTTTATTTGTTTAATATCTTTAGTTTATTTAGTATTGTGGTAATTTTGTTGAACTATTTATGGCTTTTAATCCAAATTTTCAATATTTTTTAATCAGGCTTAAGTTCATCAAATTTAATTTTCATTAAATTATTTTTTATGAAGAAAGGAATTTTACAACATGAAAATTAATTAAAATTGTTATTTATAATCATTCATTCTTGACTCACCTGAGATTCGAACCCAGGCGGCTGGTTACCCTGACATGTTTCGATCGCCCAAAACTAAAACTCAATTTTTAATTATAATATTTTGTTCCCGTCGATTGTTTGTCGAGTTTTTCAACAATTTTTATTTACATTGAAGAAATGAGCCTATGAGCTTGACAAAAATAACATTCATCAATTTATCACTCTGGCTAAGGAAATAACTACAACAATAAACAAAACTGTTCACATACATGTGACTTCTTCGAGAAAAGGGACCTAGTGCGTCAAAAAGGGATTTGGACTTAAGAGTGGATTCTATTACTTAAAAGGGTGTAGAATAACCTTAAATGCATTTTTCTAAAAACTTGATTTTCACACACTAGGTCCCTTTCATCGGAGAAGGTCACATATATAGAAAGGCATAATTTGAGGTTAAAATATTTGGATTGTTCACGATAGGCGGATTATCAGCTTATATGATTATGTAGTTATATTAACAGCAATAAAATATATTGAAACAAATTTTAATAAATGTATTTTGTTGCTGTGAATATAACTAAATGACAATGTAACCTGATAACCAGCCTTCCATGAACTGATTTAAAAGTTCAAAAAATAAATTATAGTCGAGAATTTCTTAACCAATTGATAACGGCTAATCTAACACCCATGTTCTGGAAATCCAGTTCGAGTTAAATTGAAATCGAACACATTTTTAAAACGATCCTATTTTATTCCTGTTTTATAAAACCCCTTTCCACTTTTATTAGAATTACTCTAAAAATCGTGAAAAACAACGAGCATTTAAAAAAATCGATCTGAAAAATTTCCTTCCATTAAAATTTAACTCGATTGAAATAACACGGATGTTTATTAAAATAGAAATCACAGAACTTTAAAATAAGGAGAGGAAATTAGAGAAAAAGTATCACAAACGGAAATGGTCTGTAAATAAATTACACCTAGTAGGAAAAGAATAATTACTCCAGAAAAAATATCACTAAATTACAGTTTTCTAAAAATCAGTTAATATTATCAATCAATTTTAAATAATCGATCGAAAAATCGCCTGAAAATTAGATTTTAATACTTTAAGATTTGACTGCGTTCTCTCCTTTAACTTTAAGATTCAGCACAACAAATTAGCCGCATTATGTGTGCAGTTTTTTTTCTTAAGAAATGAAAAACAATAACAAAAAGGAAGATATAAATAAACTTTTAAGGAAGATTAAATGACCAAACATAAAAAAAATCGTATATATTTTCATATGTTGAATTAAGTACGAGTTATACTTAATAACTATAACAACAACCGAGCCAAACAATTACAGTTACAACCAATTGAAAGTTGTTAATGTAACATGAACTTGTTGCAAAGTATTATGAACAATTACAATAACAAAGTCAATAACAACAGCAATGAAAATAACAAATAATTTTTTAGCGAAAGCATTTTTTTCTTCTTCGTCGTCGTCGTCGTGTTTATCTGCGCTTAAGCTGACTGACTAAAACAAAGAGCAGAGTATTTTAAACGAGTTATATTTTGGCAAAATCTTGAAAAAAAAAATAAATAAAAATTTTAAACAAATAAGTGGAAAAAGTTTTTTTTTTTTGTTTTCGTATTTTGGAAGCAAACAGAAGAGGCAAAAAGAGTTTCCAACTTAAGCAAAACAAAAGACTTAAGACACAATCTTGCTCTACTACAACTACAACTACTGTTTGTTCGACGTATAAATTTACATGGTTGTGTTTGTGTGCTTGTTCAGTTGTGTAGCTGTTTGCTGTTTTGACTGACTGAATGATTGTTTACCACGTTGTAACATGACTTAAGTTGGCTGGCTAAGTGACTGACTGGGTTGGTTGGTTTGAAAATGAATGAATATATGAATGAAAAAGAAGAAAATGTTGTTGAGCAAGTCTTCATTTTTGCTGTTGCTGTTGATGTTTTGTTTTAACCAGCTTCAGCATGAGCTATATAGTTAACGTATGGCTTGAATGTTTGCTGCTTATGTTGTCTTAGACTTTTGTATATAAATTGTTAAGACCATGGGGAAATTGTATCATTTCATCCTTACTCGTTCAAACGTTAACACAAGCGTTTCGGCCAAATCTTTAAAAAAAAAATATTAAAATAACCAAAAAACGAACGGTGGTGTTTTATCGTAATATTTACGGTTTAAACTTAACACAAAAATAGAAAAAAAAATATATCTATATAAATAAAAATAATACAAAAAAGTGCAGTGCATTATTGTTAAGACAAGGACTTTAATGAAATTTTAAAGAACTTAAAGAAATTAAAAAAAAAAATACCAAAAATTAATAATTAATTTTTTTTAACTACAATTAATTAACAAAGAAAAATGGCTCACAAATTTGTTGCAATCAGTGTTGTGTGTTTAATATCCCTTGCGGCAGCTTTACCAGCCGAAGAAACCCGCGGTCATGCCCGTAATGCTGTAGGCACTGACAACGATATTATGGATAGTATATACAGCGATTGTCTGCGAAAGGATTCAGTGTCTTGTGTCAAATATAAGCTCTTCAATTTTGTGGATAAAGTGTTGGGAGCACGCGATCAATTTGCGCTAACCGAAGGTGTTACCGTTGTACGCTCCCCCGATGCTCCAGTCCAAGAAGCGGCCCGTGCTATCTCTGGCGATGAGTCCTTTGAATCTTTGGCTATGAATCGCATTGCTGGTTTCTTAAACTCCCACACAATTAAAGTTGAACTGAAGGGTGCGGATATTGTACAAGCTGTAAGCTCTACTGGCCGGGCATTGGAAGATGTCTCTGAATCTTTGTTCGGTAATGATGACCCCAATGCTCCCGAAGAAAGCCGTGGCAAGAAGAAGAAGGCTGCGAAAATCTTGGGCCCCATTATTGCCTTGATTGCTTTGAAGGCTGCCGCTCTCTTGCCATTGCTCTTGGGTGCTATTGCCTTGATTGCCGGCAAGGCCTTGTTGATCGGTAAGATCGCTTTGGTTCTCTCTGCTGTCATTGGTTTGAAGAAATTGTTGTCGCAAGAGAAGCATGTCACCTATGAAGTTGTTGCTCATCCACATCACAGTGCCAGCCACTCAGTCAGCCATGATTCTTATGGCAGTGGCTACAGTGCTGACGTTGGCTCCTCAGGATCATACGGTAGTTCTGGTCACGGTGGTTGGGGCCGTTCTTTGGATGCTCAAGATTTGGCCTACAATGCCCAAAAGCCAAAGGCTTAAACACAACTACCCTCAATTAACTACTAACTATAAAACTTATACTTCAATAGCTGCAACTACAATTTCATCTACTTTAAACGCAATAACGAGCAGAACATTACTTTACAACCCAACGACTGTTAAAATAGTTAAATCGTTTTTGAATTCTAACACTTAATACCTATACAAACGACGACTTTTATTAGGACCTGAGTTATATAAAAAGAGTAAGAGTTTGGAATAATATAAGATTTGTTACAAAAGAGCTCAATTTTTATTTCAAGCCTAAAGAGCTTAAAGTTTTGCTCAAAGCGAAACTTTAGAGTCTTTATGTGAACTCTGTGTTATAAATTTTCTCGTATATTGTTTCGGACTCTTGCTTGTGAACCAGACAACGAGACTTTTTCTTTTATTAAGTTTAACATAACAAGAACTATATAAATTACTTTTGTTAATTAATTTACTTTTAATAATTTATTTTATTTATTCCCTGTCTTATTATTATTTTTTTTTTGTTTTTACATTTAATAATTTTGTTTTAAATAATCATAAATCTAATGAGATCTACGGATCTCCAAAAAATCACAAAAAAAGAAAAATCAGTAACGAGCAACGAACCGAAGGTAGTAAAGAAATTCATCATTAAAATACTGTGAAGTGTGTGCATTTGTTTATACATACATTAAATATATAATATTTATATAATAGTTTCTATGTATTATATAATAGCACATATTAAGTAATATATAAAAGCTTAAGAAATCATATGGCATCTTCCAATCAGGAAAGAGCCAGCCGAACAACAAACCAACAAACGTAAAAAAAAGCAAGAAGTCGATTGATATCTAAAAAATAATAATTGCACCAGATTTTTAAAGCGAAAAAAAATACTCATGAAAAAATCCAAGAGAAAGTAAATTTTCTCAAGAAAAAAATTTAGTCTATTTTAAATTTTTAACTTTCTCTTTTTCTTCTTTTCACTTAAAAACTTTCTCTTTTTTTATACTAAATTTTCTAAAGTCCTTTTTCATTCTCATATTCTTATCTTTAGCTCTTAACTCTTGCTTTTTTTAATTCTTTAACTCTTATCTAATTGTTTACTTTTTTCTCTTCTCCTTTTTGCATGCTCTTAGCTTTCTTTCTAGTCTCTTTTAAATATAACTTTATCTTTCCTATTTCTTTAAGCTAATTAATTAATTCATACTGTAAAAATCTGTTCAATTTCCCTATAAAATCTTGGTCTATTTTTTTCTATTTAATTCTAGTCTTAAATATATAACAATATTATTTTTTTTTATTAATTTTCATAGCTTTATTTTGTAACTGCTCTTTTAGCTACTTTACTCTTACTTTCTATTTTCATTTAAATATTCTTTTTCATATTTATTTTTAAAACTGTCTCTTTTCTTGTAGCACCTTGCTAATACATACTAAACTTTTATTTTTCTTCATTTCTCATGTCATCTGTTATTTAGTTATGTTTTTGGACAACAAAACGCCATAACTTGCCATAGTTTTTTCATCGTCTTAAAAGAAACTAATCTCTTTAATTCTTTCTTTATTTCTCTCTTTTTATCTTTTGGCTTTCTCATTTTTCTATTACTACTTTTTTTTATAAAAAAGCCCCTTAGCTTCTATTTTTCTAAAAGCTTTTTTTATCCACCTAAACTATCTGAAACTTAAACTTTCAATTGCTTTTTAATTTAAAGAAAAAGCTCCTTAGCCTAAAATAGTCTAAAAACTTTTCTTTTAAACCTAAACTTTTTTTAACTTTATCTTTCTGATACTTTTTTTTATAGAAAAAACTCCTAAGCTAAAATTGTTCTAAAAGCTTTTCTTTTTTTAACCTAAACTTAATTTCTCATCTAACTATCATTATCTTAGCTTTATTGTGTAACTACTCTAGTTACCATTTTTCTTCTAAAATAAACTATCACTTTCTCTTAAAAGCTTTTCTCTTTAGTCTAGTATCTACATACATATTTATATTTTCTCTTTTTCCAAGGCTTTAATCCTTTTGTCTTCTTACTTAACTTTCTTTTCCTTTAAAACTATCACTCAACTTTCTCCTAATTTAACCTTCTTCGCTCTTCTTACTCTTTTAATTCTATAACTATTTTCTCTTTTTGTTTTGTTACTTCTTAAAACTATCTATTCTTTTCCTTTTTTCTTGACTTTTGTATCCTTCTTTCTCTTTTGACTGACACACTCCAATAGCCGCACAAATACAAAATATTAAAAAAGAAGAATTGTATCAATATTTGTTTTAAAATAGTTGTAATAATTTATTTATTTATTTATTATTATTATTGTTTTTTTTTAAATAGTATTAATTGTTAAATTATAACAAATAATAAATCTATCTAATTCCACACACACTCATTATTTATTGATATACACGCTGTAAAAAAAACAGCCACACTCTTAAAATAATCTTCAGAAAACAAATCAATAGTTTATTTTTAAGTTTTACATTTTTTTTGTCATAAAGAAAGCATTTCATTACAAAAATGAAAAAAATAATTAAAAAAAAAATCTAAGAAAAAAAACGTTTACAAAAACAAATAAAGTAATTTATTGAAAAAAAAATTGTTTGGTTTTACAACAAAGTGTTTTAATTAAAATGAATGAGGAGAAAATCGCAGGAAAAATCTATGAAAAAGATTTTTCTTTGAGATATTTTCGTTATAAACAGCCACTCTATAGATTTTTGTCAAATATAAATTGAAAATTTTTATTTTACTTAATTTTTACAATTAAATACATTAGAAAAACTCATTTAAATAATTTCCATAAATTTCAAAAAAAAAACTTTTGTTTTTGTTTCAAAACAGCAACAACAAAATTTTTTTATTAATTTTTGCGTATTTTTCCTTAATATCTCGCAATCAACATAAACAAAGTCATTATCAACATCAAAATCGTCATTATCGAAAAATAAATGATGACAGTGAAAGTAGTTTTGAATTCAGCAGCTTCACACACACATACAATTTAAATAAAGATCCAACATCTTTTTTAACTTTAGAAATTGTGTAAAACCAGTAAGCCCCTCCAAAACACTCCAAAGCCGCCTCGAGTTTCCTCTTCATTCACTTGAGTCATGTAACAATTAAAAACCTGGCCGATCAACTAGTGGCCTGCAGTCAACTCAATTTTAATGTATGAGAAATCATTTTTCTTATTTAAAAAAAAAAAATAATTTAATAATGAAAAATATAGAAAAAAAAAGATATTTTTATCTAGTTTTTTTTTTATTCAAAATCGTAACATTCATTGGCAGTTGGTAGATAGATTTTTGTGTTATTTATATTTTATTACTGTTTTCTTTTTTTTGTTTTTTATTAAGAAACAAAAAGAAACCATGTCAAATGTTTAAGAAAGTTTTACATAAAAGATTTTAATACAAAGCATTTTTATTATAAATAAATATTTTTAAATATTTTATAAAATATCTTTCTGTTATATTAACTTGTTAACTAGTTGGCGATTAAAATTGATATCGCTCATTGGAATTTGCTGTCAACTTTAAGGCTTATTAAAAAAAAGAAAGTAAGTTTTTGTATTCCAAATAGAGTTTGTCTGGGCACTGCGCTGCAAATGATAAACGGCAGCTAAAAAAAATGTAAAATTGCGAAATTCCTGCAACTTTTTTAATTTTCTGATTTCAGAAAGTTTATGTTTTTTTTAATTAAGTAAAGATTTTACTAGTTTTAAAGTTGGGTCCGCAAAAGGCGTTACAAAATAACCCAAGAGCAAATCAAAAGCATAAATTGGCGATTAAACACAATTTTTGAAGTCTTTTATTATTATTAAAAATTCAATGGATTTCCCTAATTTCCACTCTCTTCATTCTTGGAGACTTTAAAATCTTAACTTTCCAAAATTACAGTCTCGACCAAAACTCCTTAATATTCTAATTGGGGATTTGACTATAAAGGAAGTTCCAAAGGTACTTTCAAAAGTTGACAATTGATAGCGGCCATATTGTTGAAGCTAAATATGTCAAAATGCCTTTCATTTATTCAGAATGCTCTGCTAAATCTTCATACCAGAACGAAGCTTGAATGGCAGGTGGCAATGATACAATTTTTAAATTTTTTGGCATACCCCAATAAGGCCCATTTTTGGATAAACGGGTACGTGGTAGAGTATCCATTTTTTGCAAATAATCTATAGAATAATAAAAATAGGTAATTTCAAATAACGAATAGCTTATGTCGATTAATCGATTAAAATGAATTCCTTAGAACATTCAACTTTTTTAATATAAAAATATTTTTTTTTTATTTATAAGGCTGGGTTTTTTATATCTCATTTAAACTAGATTTAGTTAATCTTAAATAGATTTGTGCCGCCATTAACAAGTTTGTATACAAAATGTTGACGGAACAGCTAAGTTTTGCTTAAAATGTTGGTCTTTAACCCTCTCATGCCATGTTTAAGAATAAGTAAGAATATATAATGAAAATAATTGTTTTAGGGTATTTTTGGGCCTCTGAGTTTAAAAAAAATATTTTTAAGCCCTTTCAATCAGTCTTTTACGTCTCTGGTGAGAAAACATCAAGGAGTACCTTCAGGCAACCTTAAGCATCTAGTAATAAAAACACATTTAATTTTTGGGAATTTTGTTTTTTAGTTTGTATTGAAAATAAAAATAATGAAAAAGCAATTGTAAAAAGATAAAATTAATAAGGGTCCTCATGATATCGTTTATAAGTCTCGTAATCTGTGCATTTTTACGCCCTCGTAAATGAACTGTCAAAAATTGTATGAGAATTCATTTACACAAACTTGGTAAATTTGCCCAACAATTTAGTCTCGTAAACTTGCGCTGTTCAATTGTGCATTTATACAAACAGATCTTTTAATGATTTTAACGTCGTTTTCAATGAAAAATCCAAGTGTATAAATCACAAACAATAAATTCTAGCAATAATTTCAGTAAATTGGTCTTTTGGCTTTCTTTGAGCATTTTTAAAAGCAAATTTCTCATACATATTAATCACAAATTTAAACACAAATGTTTATATTTTTGAATTTTAATTTTTAATTTATTTTTGTATTGACGTTTCTTACAAACTGACATTAATTGTTTAAAATTACACAAAAGTAAAAAAAGGGGCTTCATGAAACAAGACTCGTAAGTTTGCAAATGGCAATTTTAAGCGACATCATGAGGACCCCTAATATAAATTTATTATACACAGAAAAAAATAACAAAAGTTTTTAAATTTTAAAAAAAAATTTTAAAACTTTTCTAATATTTATAACAATTTTTTTTATTAATATTTTTGTAAATTGTCATATTAACAATTTGTATTTTTTTTGTAGAAAATTAATTTGTATATCATAGTTTAAAATTATTTTGTGTCATAAAATAAGAGAAAAATCTCTGGCTCAAAATCTTTAAAAGAATAAAGGATATTAGATTACTGAGAAGCTGCGTAAATCTTCAGGGTATGTAAAGTTATTATTTAATGATTCCTAATGTAATTTTAACGGATCTTTTATGTATACATTCTAGTATTTCAAATATCACCAACAATGGGGTCAAAAATTAATTTTGTGATGATGTCGAAACTCCTAGTGCATCGTGGGATAAGTTTGTTGCTGAAATAGCTTATAATGTTATTTGTGATGTGACTTTTTATATATGTATTTTACTGAAAAATTAATAAAAACATCTCTTAAATACAATTTCTTATTCAAATCAATAAGCAATAATATATTTTTTTAATATGACAAACTGCAAATAAAAATTGATAGTTAATTGTTAACAAATATATTATTCAATATAACAATCTCATTGTTAAAAATATTTGTTGAGTTTTAACAATTCTAATTAACAAAATTATTTTTATATTTACAAATTCGGTTGTTGGTGCCTTTTCAATTAAAAAGTTAATTGTATTGACGAATTGGCATTCAATATGACAATTGATTTGTCGTAATTTTTTTCTGAGTACATTGGACGTCAGTAGAAATTTTGAAAATAATGTCTTGAGGCACTCTTAGGCATTAGAGGTTTAATAAAATAATAATAAAAAAATCACATATAAACTAAAACCACATCTCAAAAACACGGCTAAAGTTTGATTACATGTTGTTCCCTTTTGAATTTATTTTCATTACACATACTTGGAACATCTTTTATTCCCTGTTTAGATGTGGGTGTATGTGTCACAAATTATGGAAATCATGATGAACCCCAAAATTTCATACGTAAGAAATTTTGTACTAAAATAGCGTATTTTTCATATTTAGTTTGACGTTTCTTGTAATAAAAAATTCACTAGAATTTATAAATGGGTAAACAATGCGATGGCGGATTATGGGTTTATATGGAGCATATTGTAAATTATGAAACGCTCTTCACGAAATTGTAACAGTGTGATTTCTAGTCTTATACAACAGTGAGTGCCGGTTCACACACGTGAAAAATTATGCTATGGCAATAAAATTTAGTTTGTTAGTGCCGGTTCACACAAGTCAAGTTTGACTCGTCAAGTCTTGAGTTTTTAGGAGGGAAGGGAAAATAAATGGCATTCTCTTTGCCCTTCTTTCCTAAAAGCTCAAGACTTGACGAGTCAAACTTGACTTGTGTGAACCGGCACTAACAAACTAAATTTTATTGCCATAGCATAATTTTTTGCGGGTTTTGCGTACTGAACTATTTTCCAAACATAGGATTTATATGGGGCCTATGGTTAAGTATGGACCGACCTTCACTAAATTAAGTCATATATAACGAAATTGGGCAAATTCTCATATCAATATGTACATTGTGCCACTATATTTGCTAGTTTTTGTAACACAATTATGATTTTTTAGGGTGGTTGTTCCACATTTGGATTCATGGCTCTTACTAGAAACTAGAACTAGAATTAGAACTAGAACTATAACTAGAAACAATTTGACACCAATTACTCAAGGAATCAGGATTGATGTACACTTTATTGGGTCTTCGATGAATATTAAAAAAGTTTCACACGCAATAACAAACTTGGTATACCCTCTTCACAATTAGTTGTAGTGTAGGGTTAAGTAATAACAAATATAACTGAACATCAGTGCTGTCATAACTGTTTGATGAGAATATGCCAAAACTTCTAAAAAAAAAGTGTGTGTTTAAATCTGCCAAATCGTAAAAAAAAGAAAATATGCTTAAAATCTGCTAAATAAAATGGAATTTTAGCAAATCCCTAGGGGAAAGAGAACTAACACCAAACTTGCCACGTGACAGTTCTTCAGTGGAAGGGGCCGGTTCTAGTTCTAACACTTCATATGAAGGGCTCTTGTCTTTTTAACATCTTAGGAGTGGGTTTATTGGCACCTTTTTGACTCTTTGTAACAGGTAACTGAAATAACCTAAATGAGCACATTCAATTTCGGTTAAGACAATGCCTGTAGCAGACAATGTCCCGAATGAACTAATTTAATAAGGTACATAGATCTTGTTCATATAAATCAATAAAATGACGAGTACCACCTGTCACGTAAGAAAATTACTCACCCATTTACAGATAAAGTGTGTCTGTAAAATTAATGCGAGAAAGTTCCCGTTTTAAACTCACGAATAAAAACGGGACGAGAAAAAATCTTAACACTAAAAACATACCTATTAAATATGCAAAATTCAAAGAATAATATTAGATTGTTCTTAGCACATTTTTTCATTGTTTAATTATTTTCCTTTTCAAATTTTAATAATATATACGAATGTTTTCAAGCTTTTTTGGAAACAACACACATTAAAGTCGCACTTGCGATTATTTGCTATAGACGACGGTTGTAAAATTGAAAATTTTTCAATTTAAGAAAATGTCGCCATCAATGATATGTTTGACTGCCGTTCTCAATGTCTGCAATGTCACATCAGCTTCAAGTAAAATGTTTCGACATATATAACGTAACGACGTAATCTCTTTTGATAGTTTTTGACATGAGTTAGAGACACACTCTTTTCTTACTTTTCGAGAAAGATGAAATATTTTGTTCACATATTTTCGATCCGAGAAATCCTCACTAAAGTTACAGAACATTGGTACAGGAGACGCAAATGGTTCTGAACATGTTATGGTTAATGCAAACAAGAATATGTTTTCCACTAATAAAAATATTGTTGTTTTTCAACCATTACATGTTTCTCTTGGAAAAGAGGAAAATGGTATTATAATTAGAGGGATCAAACAGTTTTTATTCGATCGGGTTAAGTCAGTGTTCGAAAATAAACAGTACATCATTTAGCGTTCGGCTCACACTTCAAAACGACATTTATTTTTTATTGCTTGTGTAGGCGAACACTACATAACTATAATAATAACACTTCGTATCTATTTTCAAGAAAGAGCGAATATTTTATAGTGTTCTGTTCTTCGTTAAAAAAAAAAAAACAGTATAATTGTAGTGTTACCGTAGACAAACATTATATTTTAATGTTCTATAATGCTTCTTTTTTTACATTAATAAAGAAATGAACAGACAAACATTTTAGCAACGACCGCAGCACGAACAGCTTGTGTGTGTATATGTTTTTTTTAGTGTACAATTATTTTGCTGGCGTTTTGTTTTGTTTTTTTTTCGTAAAAATGTTTGGTTTTATTTTTTAACCAGCCAAAAGGGACGAACATTAATGAGCCAAACCTAATACAATGAAGTTTGTGGTTTTAAAAAAACCGAACGGAATTAAATGTTCTCATCTTTTGTTGAGTTGGATAAAAACAGTAATTTTTTTGTGTTCGAAAGATGAAAAACCGGGAGACGTTTTTTTTTATGATTTTGTACACAAACACTATAAGCGTTTGTGCTTTCCATAAATCTACCGAACCGAACACTAAGGAGCATTATTTAGTATTAATTTTCGAACACTGGTTTAAGGCGATTTTTTTGGTTTTTCTCAAGCCGGTAATTTTTATATTGCCATTTTTCGATAACCGAACAACCGGTTATTTTAGTATAATAAACCGGTTATTTTAGTATAATACACCGGTTATTTAAAAAATTTATTATTTATTTACATTTTTCTTACCTTTGAGGTGTGAAACGTGGGACCGACCTTCACTAATTTTTGGTACCTGACAGTTTTTAAAATATGTCTACCAATATTACGACTGCTTAGGGGCACTCCCATAAAAAGTGTATAAAATTGTAAAAAATTTACGACCCCAGCTTCTAGGATGCCTTGAGACAGGCTAAACGAATCCACTATATTTTTAATCTCCAACATTTGTTGGAGATGTTACAGTTTTTTATAAGAAATTCGAGACAGCGACAGAAAGTTGAAAGACTTCCTGTGATAGTCAGTTATGGAGCTTGGGAGTGTCAAAAAAACAATACGTTAGAGAAAAAGGCAAACGTATTCCGGAGCTTGAACTACCAAAAAAAATAAATTTTTTTTAATAAAATTGGGAGAATATCCCACATACATTCTTTAATGTCCTATTTTTTAAACGCTTCACCGGTTTATTTAAAATAGCAACAATTCGGAATAAACAAAAATTGGGTTTTGAATGAAGTCGAATGATCGATCTCCCTTATTATAATTATTAGTAGTAAGCAAATTATTGTCATATTTAACCATAACATATGTAAAGCAACCATAAAAGAGTTGTGCGTTCTCGATGGAGGACCAATTCAACAATAATATGATTGGCGGTGAAAATTATATGGTTAAGTTACCCATAATATGTTGAAAAATATTCGTTAAAAAATTCTTTTATTAGAGGTGACCATATTGAAAAATGTTTTTTCTCTGCGTTTGCTAACAAAATTCAATACAATTTTTCTATGATAAAAATAGTACCCTTTTTTCCTTTAAATTTATTTCTTAAAAAACTTCAACCACCCTAATTATTTCTTATCAAAAACTGTTTTTAAATTAATCTTCTTTTAAATATTTAATTTTCCCAATCATCAAAAAAAAGAGAAGTTGCATTTTTTGCATTTCTTACTAAATCAACATTTGTTAGTTTTCTTTTTAATTCACCATTTTTACGCTTCGTTAATTTTTGGTTGAGCATATTATTTGCTCAACTTCAATTTATTTTCACATCTTTTTCCGCTCTGTGGGAAATAATTAAGTTGTAATCATTTTTATTGTTTGTGCATTTTGTGGTCGAAAATTTGTAATTGACTTATGATTATGATTTACTATTATTACTTGCTATTCTTTTAATAATTTTATTATTTTCTTCTATTTATTATTAAATGATAATTTTGTTTTTGAGAGATTTTATATTTAGCAATATTTTGTAATCGTCTTTTCGGGAAAAATAACTTTTTTATTCCTTGGGGCCTGGAATACAATAGTTGTTCTACGACTTTTTAATTTTTGGCCTATTCGAAAATTTACCGTTATTTTTCTGTTGTTGAAGAAAATCGCCAATTAGACCCTCAAAACGCCAAAATATGATTTATGTAACAAGAAAGGTTGTTACTCCAGAAATATTTTTCTTGTGAAAATCCGGTATAAAATATGAAAACTAGTGGATAAAGTATATAAATAAAACCTCAAAATCCCATAATAATAAATAAAAAAAAAAAATTTGAATAAACGCTTTTCTTTACCTTAATATATTGATCAGTTGTGAACACAAAATTAATATGAATACTAAAAAAATCGACTAAAAGTCAAAAAATAGGAACATTTCAAGCAACATAAACTTTTAAATCAAAATGGAAAAAATCTCACACATCCCTTAAAGAAAAGCGTGGGGCGCCAATACCAACCTGAACTTAAAAGCATGACTGCCGTGAGTACATTTTAATATTTCAGACCGAAAGAAATACAACCAATCATTATCAATACGATTTCCGTATGACGTGCTAAATTCCCAGTTTTTCATATTTGATAAATACACTGAAATTTATTGTTGAGGGAAAGCCAATCATGTTTAAAGCTACGAATTTTCAATAATTGAGCATCTTGTTTCATAACAACGCGACCCACGCTTTTCTTTTCTTTTTAGTAACGAAAAGTTTATCGTAGTTCCTTTATTTGTTGCTCGATCGTAACAAAAGATATATGATTGTATAGGTCTCGGCGAGTACTATATTTCCTTATAGAAGTCGCTGACGTACGAAAATAGTTTTAAATTTAAAACAAAATATTTTTAATATTTAGGGGTAAAAACTGCAGTAAGTAAGGAATTCGTTAGAAAATTTTTTTTAAAATTTTTTTCAGCCAGGATGAGATCTGGGGGGGGCGCAGAATATTTTTTTGTAAAATACTTTTTTTAACCGCCTTTTACTCAACGCAAATAGATGAAACTTTGCAGGCATTCATACTCCAGATGACAATACACGAATACATGGGCGTAGCCAGGATGAAATCTAGGGGCAGGGGCAGATTTTTTTTTGTAAAATGCAGCAATAAAAAGCATTTGAAAAAAAATTCTGCCCCCCCAAGATTTTATCCTGGCTACGCCCATGCATTCGTGTATTGTCACCTGGAGTATGAATGCCTGCAAAGTTTCATTAATTTGCATTGTGTAAAAGGCGATTAAAAGGATTTTACAAGAAAAAAGATTTGATGCTCTGAAGTGAAGCTAAAGAAAAGCATTTAAAAAAACAAAAACACGAATTTAAATTAACTAGCATGTATGTATGTGTGTATGATTAAATTTAAGAATTTAAAAGAGTGATAAAATATAAATAGTGGCACATAACATCTTCCGAAATGACAGTAATTGGTGAAAAATGGTAATACTATCATATTCCACTGTTACTCAGGCATTTTTTTTACCGATCAAAGCCACTTAGCCACTATTTGACGTGTAACCCGGGTTTGAAATCATCAGACAAGCAGCAGGGTTTTGGAGAAAAAAATTATATGAAATAAATTAATAATTTAAGACCTGAATTTAAACTAAAGATGTAGCAATTTCCTTTAAGAAAGTGTTGTTCCAACTCAACTTATGGAATAAAATAAATGCAGTATAAAACGTCTTTTTTTGTTTAAAGGTCACTTCTGTGGGACTTATAATAAACTGCTTTGTATAAAAAGTCTTATTAAGATGAAACGCCTTTATAAAGTCAAGGTGACCACATATACAAAGTTGTAAAATTTCTTCGTCCATTACTATTTTTACCAGACAGAGAGAAGGACATCGTTAGATAATCTCAGAATATCACAAGCGTTCAACATATATTTACTTTATGAGGTGCCCGATGATTTTTAAACACAGCAAACACTTTTGTAAACCACAAATACTGAATCGGCAAATGGTTTGAAACAACGGAGAATTTTCCCTTCGTACTTTGATTCCTAAGCCCTATTTGAACATCCGGTTACTTCCAAAAACTTCTTTTATACAGCATTATAGATTAAATTGAAAAAAGTTTAAAAATTATCGAGAAGCTAATCTTTATTTAAACATAATGCAATAGTATTCTGTAAATGTTATGCCCCCATTCGTAATACTCACTTACTTGCTTATGGCTCAAAAAATTCTGCTTTTAAAGCTGGCTTTCCTACACCGTCTTTAGGAGTTAACGGAAAATCAAACACATTTTTAATTGTATCATATGCAAAAAAAGATAAAATTCCAATAAACTAAAACAAGTATCTGATTGCATCTTCTGTTGGACGAATTTCAAGTGACAATTCTGCTGCATTTTAAATATTTGGTTGAATGACTGCAAGCATCAAGTACATAGTTGGCTTAAAATTGTGTATGAAGTTGCATGCATACTTTCAAATATAACATGACTAAGTTTTTAATTTTGTTTTATACACATATTGTTTTTTGTAGTTTGTTCTGCTGACATAGTTTTGCTTTCCGATACACTTCTCCACACAACTCGTTGTGGTTAAGAAAAAAAAAAGTGGCTGTGTTTTTCTTTATTTCAAAGAAATTGCCACAATTTGTGGTAGTGTTGCATGTTATGAGGAAGTACCTGTAGCAAGCAACTAGCATCAATTGTTGTTTCAATTGTTTTCGATGATATTTCAATGTAAGTAATAAATTTCCTATGACTGTGTATGTGGTATGTTGCATGTAGTTTTGCATTGAATTGCTGTGTCAGTGACAGTGAAATTGTTGGCATTCATTTGAAATGTACTTTTTAAACTTGAAATATAAAAAAATGTTGATAATTTTATTTTTGTCATGCTTGGCAGGTACAATTTAAGATTAAATTATTTGTTGAAAACAAGTGATCTATATACATTTGTTGTAAATAGAAAAAAGAAACTTTATTTGAAACCCGATTGCCAACAAAGTTCTCTTTTAACTTTTACTTGCAACTACTTTATTTCCTGTGCTGTAACAATTTAAGTCTGCCTCTTTATGCTTTAATATACAATTAATTGCTTCATAAGTTATTGTCTGTTTAAACAATTTAATCTATTGCAATTTTTAGTTTCCTTAAATTTTTTTAATGATTTATTTGATTCTTTCTTTTGTATCTGGCTTGTTTTAATAGAGCATGTCTTTAATTAATCATGTCAATTTTTTTTTCTTATTTCTAGTAATTTTTCTTTTGTGACTCAAATTGTCTTCTTTCTCATTGTCACAATGCAATTTGACTTTGTTTCTGCAGTAATTTTTCTAATTTGTTTCTATTATTTGCTGCTTTAATTCTTCTTCTATACAATTTCACTAAAATTCACTATATAATTGGCTGTTGACTGACGAAAACTGACTGCCACTGTAGTTCGATAGTGTGTTTTTACTTAAAAAAAAATTTTAAAAAGAAAAGTTTTAAATTGTAAAAGCAGCAAATATAAGAAAGTATACTTAGTCCTTCGAATAAAATATTGAGTCGGAAAAGAAAGTAGATTTGTAAGTGAAGCATGTAAATGATTTGCTTACCGACTCGCTTACGAAAGGAATGCATTTTTTTATGTCGAATTTCCCCTTTAAAGCCGGACATTTTAAAAACAAAAAGCGATTTATTCGACGCATAGAAAAATTGCTAAGTGCATTTTTGTATGTCCAATAAGAAAATTTTTTATTTAGGACTTACTAACGAAAAACATTTTTTAAACCAAAACTCCACAAAAATTTTTCCTAAAATATATTTAAAATCCAATTAATTTTCTTGCGAATAAGACAGCAAATCTTTTAAGAAGATTTTAGATTTTCTTAGGGCTTGCCGATCAGTAATCGAAAATAAACAGAACATCCTTTAGCATACGGCTCACACGCCCAGGAACGATATCTATTTTCTTAGTGATTGTGTAGAAGAACACAACCTTTAATACCGTTCGTCGTAACTATTGTCAAGAAACAGCCGGACTTTATATAGTGTTCTGCTCTTCGTTAAAAAAAACTGAACAATTTTAGTGATACTGTAGACAAACATTATATTTTAATGTTCTGTAATGTTTTCTTTTTGCATTGATAAAGAAACGAACAAACAAAATTTTTTAGCGACGACCGCAGCACCAACAGCTTGTGTGTGTATTGTGCATATGTTTGGTTTGCGTAAAATGAGTTTGCTGCTTTTTTCGAATGTGTATTTTGTTTTTGCCAACCAAAAATGGCGCTACGCATAACAGAAACGAACGAAGATTAATGAGCTGAACCGAACACAATAAAGTTTGCGGTTTAAAAACAACCGAAAGGACTTAAATGTTCTCATCTTTTGGTTAAGTGGGATAAGAACATTATTATTGTTGTGTTCGAAAATTAACAAACCGGGAAACGTTATTTTTTAATGATTTTCCACAAATCTACCGAACCTAACACTAAGGAGCGATTTTTAGTGTTTATTTTCTAACACTGTTGCCAATATAACAATTTGTTATTTTTACAAATTTTTCCTTCAAAACTTTCGTTTTTACTTTTTAACAATTCTCTGAAAATCCATGAATTTCCAAAAAAATTGGACAGAAAACAATAGATTTCTCGGGAATTCTGGTTCAAGAGTTAAGTGGTTAAAACTGATTGTTTACGTTTCACTGATTTGCAATTCTTAGATTCTTAAATACATCTGCAAACGTCATCAATTTGAAATCTTTCAAAATCGCAAACATTTGTTTAATATTTGTTTAAATTGAATATGGGAATTTATTTTTCATGGTGATAAACATTTATTATATACATTTTCATGTTATTGTAATTTGACTTAAAATACACATCCGAATAATATAATTTTTTTTTAAATTATTTAAAATTAATAGAATAGAAACTGGCTTGTTCTCCAACAATAAATTTCAGTGTATTTATCAAGAATAAAAATAGAGAATTAATTAAAAATTTTGTATTCCCAAAAATTACTTTGATAATAAAATTCAACAAATTGCAATGCTTCCTCTAAAGAGAGTAAAATGAAAATTTTTTTTAATTTTCTCTTTATGCAAGAAATCGATGTACAGTGGTCATATTTACCCACTGTAAAAATCTTACATCATCTTCTCACCGCTTTCGGCAAAAAAATACAGTTGTATCCCTCTTCTTGATATAAAAGCAGCTTCACCAGACTCAACTAAATAGAGATATTTTGAATTGTCCCCAAATAAAAGCTGAATTCATATCAGTTTTGTTTCAACTAAAGGGAAATATTTTAAGTTATGCCAGTGTTTATGTTACAATGGTTTATTTTGATGATGTTCTATTTTGGGTTGTCCCTTTTAAGTTGTTAAAGGTAAGTTTATTGTGCTGCTATATTTCGTTTTGTTTCTATATTTATTTATATAATTACGAATAAATTTAACATAAAAACTTTTTGTTTTTCGATAATACCTGAAAATATTACAAAACCACCACCGTTGAATACTTCTTACTCGTATTTCTTTAAAATGCTAAAATAGTTTTCTACTTTCATTGTAAATACTGAAAAAGCAGTTTTTTACTCTACTGAAAATTTATAAATTTTGAGGAACCAGAGCGATATATTTAAACTATAGGCTAATTGGATGGATGAGCAGCAGTGACTTTAACCCTCTGCTCTTGCAAAAATATATTTATGTACATAAAAATATATAGGCCCGTATTATGAGTTACACTCGACAATCGGTTTTCGCTAGCTACCGAACATCGACTATCGAATGTACAGTTTGAATTAAGAGTTGGCAGCACTGTCGAAAATTTCGGTGTGTTGCGATTTTTTTAACGAAAACAAATTTGGTTTCAACGGTGCAAATAAATTTAAAAACCGTTAATTTTATGCGAGTTTAAAGTCGTAGAAAGCTATTGAATAGGCTCGTTTTCTTTATGGAAAAAAATCTGTTTTTTTGCAAAAAGGATTTGCATAAAAGTTCAGCATATGAAAATGTGGGAAGAAACCAGACAGAGGCTTAGTTGTTTCAAACCATGTTAAATTTAAATTTTAGTTTTTTCGTCCGTATTCACAAAAATTTTTTAAATTTAATAAAGATTTACAAAACAAATTTTGTATGAAAATTTGCCTTTATAACCGCTTGTTAAATTTAATAATCGTCGGGATTAGGACGGTGATATCGGTTGATTAGGACGGTGATATCGGTTGTAACTGGACACTGGCCGGTGGGGACTCATGCTGGAAGAATGGGTCTGGAATTTAACGACTACTGTAGAAGTTGTCAGAACGAGGAGGAAGAGGAGACTGTGCTCCACTTTCTCTGTGATTGCCCTAGACTGCGGGGTATTAGGGGGGAATGCCTAGGGGAACCGGTATTTGCCTGTTTGGAGGATCTATCTGGGATGGAACTGAAATCGCTCCTTCTCTTCACTAGGAAGACGAGGTGGTTGGACTTTGCAGTGACGCCATCTGAGTAACTGCTCTAAGGGATGGGCATTGGCGCGGGGTATCACAAAGGGACCAATAAAGGACCCAAGTGAGCTGTCTTTTGATGGCTGCCCATGGAACCTAACCTAACCTAACCTTATAAAGTCGGGGGTTAATTTGTAAATAAACATTTCTAATTTATGATAGAAAATGTACTGCTGTGAATAAACTAAGTCACAATAGTTTTTTTTTATCGAATGTGCGCCATAATACCAAATAAAAATTCGTTTGATCAGCTAATTCGACGTGTGTCGAAAATCGAATTTAGTTTATAATGGGTACCATAATCAGATTAGTTCAATAAGAGCTTTTAGCTGCATTTGATAGATTAGTATTTCTCAAATATTAAATGATTGATGTTATGTTTTCATAGGTTGGATCTGCAAGAAGTTGTATTGGATCATTATTTCTAAAGAATTGTTTGAGTGTTGAAACATTCTGAAAGAATATGTCAAGGATTAAGTGCGTTAGAGATGTTGCAATTAAGCCGAGTAATTCTGGTATATCCAAATCAGAGCCTTGCGATTTTGACAAGATCTTATCAATTTGTTTATGAGTTAATGTCATTGTTCTACAAGATTTCGCAGTTGTTGTTGTTGTTTTATACCTAATCATTTGTATGCATCTAAATCAAAATGGGACAAATGGTTTCAATTTATGATAACATCTTTTAGCATAACAGCCTTTTTTGGGCAAAATATTAGTGAAATCCATTAAAACTAACTTGACAGGATAAAATTAATCTGTGAACAGATTTGGATTCAGCACGCTCAAGCTCAAGCCAATAACAAATCCCATAACAAATTTCTTGCTTTGGATTTTTAGCCTTTTTATCGACCAGTGTTAATTATTACACCGACCAGCACAGAAAAAAATAACGAGCCTCTGACAATAAATTCCGGTAGAGGAGAATAGAAAAATATACGTGTGTCTGCGCTTTGAAAGATCATATCGGAATTTTGTTTTAGAGGGGTACTTAATTTTCCCATTTTTGTTATTTTCGTGAAGCAAATCTTTATATGAAACTATGTGTTATTTACATCTAATGTGTAAAGTGCATGCATCATCTTAAACTCGCCTTCGTTTATATATGCTAGAGAGCGGAGGATAGAGTGTGGTGTTAGATCTTATATAAGCATATAAATAAATGTATACTAAAATTAACTAACCTTTCTTTAGTTTCAAGGAGAAGTGCAAAGTATGGATGTTTGAGTAAATAAAACACTCTTATGTTTTTAGGTTAAGCTTCCCAATAAAAAATTTATCATTTTGCGAAGCACTAATGGTACATTTAAAAATATAAAGGCCCAATTATAAGACATATAGGGATGTAGTAAAGTAAGTGAAGGAACACTTTACAGTTTACTACGAAGCAGGTTTGTAAGGGAGAGCATCAAAAATAACTGTAAAAAATCAATCAGTGTCTAAAACTGATAGCTACGTTTACCAGTTTTTATATGCGTTGAATAAAGCGCTTTTGGTGTCAACAATATATTGCTTTAAAGTGGGAACTCGCCATATAAAATTAATGTCTTCCGTAAGGGGTATGGTAAGCAAAGCTCTAACATTTCTCCCTTTCATTTCATACCTCAGGTTTGAAGGTGAATTTGGTGTCACTAACATCTTAGCATAGGAGCTGTATTTCATAGTGCCTATGCAGTACCTGATTTGGTAAGGCTGGGGTTCAGAATGGCTCTGGTGAACTTATCAACCCTTTTAAAGTCAATGTTGGGTTCTATTTTAACAAATCGTAAAAAGCACCCCAAAAAAGGGAGAGGACCGGTATGAAATATTATACAAAAATGTTATCCTTGAAGTTTTACTACATACCTTCCGCTTAATATGCAAACCTGCTAACTTGTTATATTTCGTATTCGCAGCTTGAAAGGAAAACCAAATGTATGTGTTTTTCGACGAGGCGTATCTGTGTCTACCACACGGCATCAAAATCGCAATTTAAGCCGACGATGTGCCGGAACACATAAAAGCCCAAAACTTAACACAAACTGTTAAAAAAAAAACTCATTTCAACAGCATACAATTTTAAAAAATGGCTAATATTTAAAAATTTATAAAAAATCAAGCAAAATCTACAATTTAAAATAAAAAATCAAAATAAAAATAATCGCCACCACTGTGCTTCTAAGTATTTTGAGTGCTTGTCTTATACATTTCACTACACAATCAATCGCCTGTCATGCGGCAACCGAATATTAATGTTTTATTTATTTATTTTTATTTATTTATTTCATTTATGCAATATCAAGCCTTAGAGGCCAAAATTAATTAATAAATACATACCGATAACTTCCAGCTTTAAGTCTTAAAAATTAACAACGTTAAACTTTAATACAGGACAAATACTGTTTAAAAACAAACATTAAGCAGGTTTGTGCCTTAACTCTTTAAATTCGCTTATAACTACGTATAATTAATAATTTATAACCCCTAAAAATATGCTACAACAAGTAAGAAAAAATAAGCTCCATTTCTCCACTCTTTCTTTTTCTAAAGCTCTCACACACACAACCCCACTCTATCTGATTAAAATTTCTACCACACAAATGCAAAAAAGTACAAAATAAATTTAATAAAAAAAAAGAAGAAATAAAATGAATTTACTAAAGAAACGTGCATAAATGTATTTAAGACTTAAATGGCTTTGAATTTAACACTTGTTTGTTGTATCAACCAACTACTTAATAAATAATTACAGGTGTGAGCATTTTTGTGCGCATTTGTTTATGTACAAGTATTTAACTTTTTAACTATTTATCAACTTTCATTTTCATTAACAACGAAATAAATGGAAAACACAAAACGTTTTAATTACACAGTTGAAGAAGAGAAAAAAAAACATTTAAAATTGCAATTAAGTAAAACCTTTAAATGAAAAAAAAGAAATTCTTAAAATCCTTTCAATTTAAGCAGTAAAAGAAAACCTAAGTGAATAGTGAAACTTTGCTAAAATTTCAATTAGTTCTACTCTAATTAAAATTTCTCCTACAACAAAGATTTCTTATTTACTTCTTAATTAAAACTAGAACAATTTCATCTGTTTTTTTTCCTTTAGTTTTACAAAAAAAAAAAAATATAAAATACTTTTTATATGATTTCTTGTTAAAAGATTTTCTTTTGTTGTTTTTGTTTAGTAATAAATAGTATTTCTTTTAAACTTTTGAAAAACAATAACGATAAACGTTTCAAAAACACGCAACTATAATGAATTTGTTCAAAATTTTAAGCTGCTACTGCTCAAATCTCTTTTACCATTGGCATCAGACATGAAAATTCAATAGATTGGAACCGAAAAAAGAAAATAAATATTAACACCACAGCACTTACACACACATATGCATATACATACAAACATACTGGTGCACCAAGAGTTCAGCAAGAAGTGCATAATTACACAACTCAACAAAATTCCGAATTTTAATTTTATCTCAGGTCGTAAAATGTGATAATTTTTTCTTACCAATGGACCTGTTCGGATGTGCAAAGCATTCGTACTGCAAATGTTAGCTGTAGTGAAATATACAAAAAAAGTAGATAATGCTCAATCACACTCTTAAATACGCATTACAAAACTGGCTGATGCATAGTTAAAAAATGTAACCAAGCTGCGCAACCAACAAGCATTGGCCTCAGCTAATTTGCATGAACATCGCAAGCTTATAACAAATGCAGCGCAGTGATGCATATTCGAACAAGCACGTTGATTTAATAAAGCAAACACGTTAATAAACACTCTCTATAGCACCCTATTTCCAGATAAACAGTCATACCTAAATCAAAAATTTATTATAGCTAGTGCTTGCCCACTGGTCGAAATTCGGCAGAAGTACCAACTGAAAAAAAGTTCCAAAAAGTCCCCTCTTATAGTTTCTCAATCACTCTGGATTCTGCATGTTGAATTTTATATTTTTAGGTTAAATATTAATAAAACTTCGAAAAGAACCAGTTAAGGAACGAAAAAGTTTCAAAAAGATACCTCTTACAGATTCTCATTCATTCAGCAGCATGAAAAAGGAAAATAAATAAATTTTCTTTCAAAAAAAAAAAAAAAAAAAAAAAAAAAAAAAAAATTTAATTTCCCATATTTCCCCTTTTTGATACTATTTTCACCCCATTGAAGTATCAAACTATTCAATAATGCAGTGGGAACCAATAATTTAAAATGTGTATGTCAATGAGTTGGAAAAATGTTTAGCAAAAAAATACGGACATTTGGTACGATTTTCGTCCCTTAAACGTTAGAATTTTGAAATAGTACCAAAACTTTGTATAAACTTTATTTATTTGTTTAATGCCCGTTTACTGCGTACAAAGGGCCGAATTTAACAAAAAGTACCAGACACCGGACCGCTTATTTTTCTAATGAGCAACGATATGTATTTAATTTTTTGTATTTCTTACCCGTTTTTTACCCTTTTTACCCCCTTAGATTTCAACAAAATATATATTGTGCACTTCTGTAAGTAAAGTTCTTTCCAATGGTGTATTTTTGGTTTTTTGTTTTAAGTAGTTGAAAGGGCATGGCTTTTTTGGAGTGGCTATCTTTTCTTTTGTACTGGATTTCAGGCGCATCCCTTATAAGGTGTCAACAGTAATGCTGCAACATCTTGGCGAAAGTGTTCTTCATGTTCGTCACTGAATAAGGATATATTTGCAGAGAAAATGTATAAATGCGAGTGAAGAGAATGCAATTAAGAATGTTATTTAATAGTGGTAGTCTAACAATAGTTTTATTTTTTCGGGAAAAGCATATTTTCTCTTGTTACCAAGAGCATTCTTTGTGACATCAGGGCATGTTTTTTTTAATAACATTAAGAGTAGAGGTAAAAGATGGATCTTTAATTAACTTTTAATGTGCCAACCTACGAAATTGCTCCATTAAATTTTTGCTTTCCTAAGATTGGGAAACTTTTGCTTAAGAAACTGTAACGGCTGAACCTTCTTTACTCAATTAAAATAACCTAATAACACTGCTTTATTAAGTGGGAAGTGGTATTTATTTTTGGCAAATTCGCCGAAAATATAATAAAATAAATCAGGACTGTTAACACTCCAGCAACATTTAAAAAAATAACTTTTAAACTAACGAATACAATATTTTCGAGACTAAAAAAATCGGGTAAGATATTTTTTTATTGTAGAGTAGTGTAAAACAAAAAAAAAACAAATCATAAGAAAAAAACAAAATATTTGTTGTCTTATAATAAAATCATAGATTAAAAGAAAATTGTTATACATTTTATTGAAAACATCAGTCTGTTTTCTTCTCTTTGATGTATAATTTGTTTCTTTTAATTCTTAATTGGTATGAGGTTTTTAATTTTTTTTTTAAATGGGAGGGTTTGGCAGTTTTCGCTTAATCATTTTGGTATGTGTTTGTATACTTTACAAACGTTATTAAGTGTTGAAAGAAAAATTGAATACACTGTAAAAAAAAACAGATTCTTGGTCTAGATGAGGTTCTAGAAAACAATGATTTTAAGGACTTTAAATTTAATAGCCAAAAAATTCTAAGCTGGCAAGATTTTAATTAATGATTTGTTAAAAAAAAGACATTTTCAACATTTTGTCTGTAGTCGCAGTCTTACCTTTCGGCGTTTATAGTGTTAAACTGCTACAACAACAAACAATACTATTTGGGTATATAAAACAAATTAATAATAAATGGAACAAAATATATTTTTGTTATGTCCTTTAATGAGGACCATGAATTATTTAAACTTTACTTTTAAGAAAGGAAACAACGTATGTAAGAAATGCAGTAATTCCCTTGGTAGTCAAAAGGTGAACGGCCAGGAGATCCACTCCTGATAATCAAAAAAAATTATTTTTAATAACAGAGTTTCTATGTTCTTTTACCAAAAACATATCTCGAACATCACAAAATAATCCAAATTATTCTACGCGGAAAAAATTCTCCAAAACTGTTTATCAATTAAAGCATTTATCAAAAATAAAATCAGTTTTAATAAAAATTTTATCAAGTGAATTAAACATTTAATCAAGTATATAAAACGTTTAATCAAATGAATTAAACATTTAATCAAGTTAACTAAACGTTTAATCAAGTGAATTAAACGTTTAATTGATACTATTAATTTGTTTGCTGGTGCAAATTTAATAAATTTTTTAATAAATATCACAAATGCTTTAATCGAAATCAATTTTTATTTTATTCCGTGTAAGTAAAATGTCTTAGCTTCGTTTCTTTTTTCGGAAAGGCTCTTAGTAAGATTTCCGTTTTAATTCCAAATGTTTCGGTAAAGCTCTGCAACGTGACACTGAAATTGATGATAAAATGTTATAGTCAGAACCCTGGAAGACTAGCTGGCAGTGAGTCGATTAAGGGCAAACTCGTCCCGCTTCGCCGGTTTGGCGTATCCGAAATGTCAAACTTTATGTTAGCTGTGGTTTACAAGAAAAAGTCTAATGGGGTCAAATCTTACGATCTCGGTGGCCAGTTCACATTACCTCTACGTGAGAAAAGCATGCAGTCAAATAGCTTCTGCAGAATATACAACGTTATTTGAGTGGTGCCACACTTTGGATCGTCATATTGAGATCACGTGTCGTTGGTATCGATATCATACAATTTAGGCACAATCTTGCTAAATAGAAATATAGTGCTCGCCGTTGACTACGATGATGGCATGGTTCATGTCCGTTTGAACTAAATATATACCCATGACGCCGCTAGCTGGGATCTGGGGATGCAGTGGACGCTCTTGGAGCCCATATAGATGATAGATCCAGAAATGGCTTTATCGCTGAAGATGATTTTTCGTTGAAAATATTTTAAATTTCATTACTTGCAACTGAATTAATTACAACCACTTCGGTAGACTTACCTTAAATGATATGGTCGCTATCAACTCCTTGGAAATAATGTTTTTTTTAAATTAAAGATTAAAATCACTATTAATCGCTCAAGCATTATTTTAGTCGAGATTTTATGTACTTTAACAATTATAATTTCTTACAGTGTGCTTTTATAACTTGTAGCTGATTTAGAGTAAAACAAACGATTAATTGTTATTGTTTTGTATCTGCACGATATACACACACTTGAGAATAATCAACACAAAAGTGTAGTTAATTTATCAGATGATGTTTTTTTTGGTTATAAGTTTTAGTTTTCTTAACATTTTCATAATGAAAAACCTCTAGCTGGGTTAATTTCATCAACAGAAAAAAAAAATCAAAATTAGCTGCATTAACAATTATGAAGACACTAAAATGCAAAAAGCGAAAAAAACGCATTCGATTAAAAGAAAAACTAAAAGAAAATTCATGAAATTTAGCCAGCTAAAATATAATAATTTTTAAGTGGTATAAAAAACACGAACAATTAAAAAACAAGATCAGTTCATAAGAAAACGCCGAACAAGTAAAGGAAATTTTTTATTAAAAGTCCAAATTGGGATAGAAAAGCAACACAAGCCAAGCACCCTTGAATACTTAAAAAAAAGGATACAGTGTTTTCGAAACTAAAAAAAAAAAATATCAAAAAATTTTATAAATGATCCAATAGGGATCATTTAGATTCTTTTTTCTTTTAATTTGCTAACAGTGGCTAATTGAATATTAATTTACGAGGATATAACTACAAATTACAAAATGCTTAAGTACGTGTGGCATGTGGCAGTGATAACAATAATATTTTGTTGGTTACAAACAGCAACAGCACGCAGTGCCACAAACTCCAATACAAATAATTATCAGCATGCAAACAGTGTTACTGAAGAAACCGATACTCCCCATCCGTCAGAAACGAGCAGTAGTTCAAGTACGAGTCAATCGAGTGTCTGGAAAGATCTATCAATGGTTTACCGAGTGTATCAGCAATGTTCGGCGGAAAATCTATCAATCTGTCTTAAGGTCAAACTGTTGACGGGTTTGGAAAAGGTATTCCGTTCCGCCAAGAAAGTGAAACTAATGGAGGGTATACAATTTGTTAAAGCAGATGATTCGGAAATGCCAGCGAAGCCTTTGTTAAGCGAACAAGAGCTAGAAGCTAATTTACCCAGAGCCTTGGAGGCCAAAGAACAGGTTTTGACCAATCTGATATTTAAAAATATAGCAGGGTTTTTGCAGCACCACACTTTACAGGTGGGTTGATTTCAAAAGTAAAGTTGTTGTCACTTTTAATAAGTATTCTTTGGTTTTAGATAAAATTCCCTGATATCAGACCTGATGACTCATGGTCTGCCAATACCGTGGAAGGTCGCAAAAAGAAGGATAAAAAAGGTGGTGGTGCCTATATAATGATCCCATTACTTTTGGGTGGTACTTTTGTGCCCATTGCCTACGGTGCTTTAGCAATGTTAGCGGGCAAGGCATTAATTGTCTCTAAGTTAGCTTTAGTCTTGGCTTCCATTATAGGTATTAAGAAATTGCTAAGTGGCGGTGGCAAAGAATCTTCTCACGAAGTTGTTGTTTCATCTGGTGGCCATTCTGGTTGGGGACGTGACTTTGACTTGGCCTACAGTGGTTGGAAACCAAAGGATGCGAAAAAGACTACCTAAGAATTATGTATTTTTAATATTGTTCGTAAAAGCTAACAGTCATTTTAATGTAAGGGCCATTCCAAGAAAAGAGGTTAATGATTTCAACATAATTTGATAAACAAAAAAATTACATAAAAAAAAATTCAAAAAAAAAAAAATTGAGAATGGATGAAATTACTTGTTTACAAATTAAAAACAAATTGTGTGTGTTTTTTTTTTAATAGATTTTAAGTAAAATTTTAATTTATTTTATTTAGTATTTAAGAAGAGAATTAAATAAAAAAATTGTTTATTTCAAAATATTATTTTTTTCTTTCTACGTCCAGTAGTAAAAGTTTACTAATTAAGCTAAAAGCTCAGCAAAGATAATTAAGATATTTACATGAGATATTTATATTTATAAAAACGTCTGAGTATCAGCTCTTTTGGAAAAAATGTCTACTTATTTGTGGTAGAAATATTCCAATCTTTGAGAATAATAAAATAACTGCAAAATATTATTTTAGTGTTACAAACAACACTTAAGTCCAATATTAAAAAAGTTGCAGAGATGCGTTTCTTTTTGTCCTTTACAAATTGTAAAGGAAGCCCTTATAATTAATTTTGCAATTTTAGTTTTGAGTTTTGTTTTAACAACGAGTTTTAAAGTCAACGTCACCTGTTCTGTCGTTTTTCTCCATTTCAAATATTTGGACTCATTCCCTTTATCCACTGAACGACTCAATTGTCATTGATAATCATTCATTCTTGACTGACCTGATATGGATGGTAACCAGCCGCCTGGGTTCAAATCTCAGGTCAGTCAAGAATGAATGATTATCAATGACAATTTTAATTAATTTTCATGTTGTAAAATTCCTTCCTTCGTAAAAATAATTTAATGAAAATTAAATTTGATGAACTTAAGCCTGATTAAAATATTAAAAAAATTTGGATTAAAAACCATAAATAGTTCAACAAAATAACCACAATTCTAATTATAGGTAATATTAGTCTTAGATTTAATAATTAAAAAAAAAAACATCTAATAAAAAAACGGTCACCTTGTCCCAATTTATTCGTCGTTCGTCTGCGTAAGAAGTAGAAATAAACCTATCGCAAAATTCGTTCCTTTCGACGAATTTAGGTCTACGCAATGATTGCATAAACTTTCATATACAAGAATGTGTTCCATTTCTGACGATATCGTTTCGAATTTTTCGTCATTTTCCCAGTTGTGTTTGTAGCGTTTATACTTTTTCAAAGTTATCAACCTCAATAAAGCTCGCTATACAACAATAAAAGTTTGTAACAGCTAGTAACTTAAATTAAGTCATATGTACTTAATACTCTCTACCAGAAAGAAAAATGATTTTGCTATAAACATTAGTTAATCACAGCTGTCAATTAAATGGGCAGTCAAGGTCTGTCCGTCATATTTCTTTAAAGGTGTTTAAACAATTTATGAGTTCATGCGTATTTGGAAAAATTCCTTTCATAACTTTATAACCCAAAATTGCTTCCACCTTTTATAACACACTGCATTTGACTTGAAAACTAATATTTGTTATGAAAAGTAACAACATTCTTATAAACCCAGCTCCAATAGCGCGGTAGCAACAACGCCAGTTAGCAGTTAAACAATTTTTTTTTTATTTTTTTTATTAAAAAGTGACATTTTTTGCTAAAAATACTCAAACACACATTTAAAATTGTATGTCTTCCCTAAAATTAAAAAAAAAAATTGTAAAAAGTTTAGAAAAAATGCATGATGATAATTTCAATTTTGTTGCGGTTGTATGCAAAACAAATACATAACAAAAATGTTCAAGTGTAGAAACATTCAGTTTGAACGTGTATGAACACAAATAGAATGAAAGAAAGACAAAAATTTAGTCGTCGCATGTGGAGAGAAAAAACATGTAGATATGTATTTTAAACAAACGTTAACTGAATTTATTACAATTACCAAATATGTACGTGCGTGCTAAAAACCGAATGAAAAATTCATTGACTTGGTTTTTAATAGCTAAAACGAATTTTGTAATGGCTACAGAACTTGAAAATAAATTGATTAGGGGGAGTTTTTGAAATATTTTAATGCGAGTAACTTAGTTTCCAATAATTAACTAAGCAGTTCTGGAGGGTCTATTACACTTTAATTAAAATTAATACTAGGTGTTCTCATTTACAGTTACAGTTATTTATGTTATGTAGAAAACTCAAAGAGCTAGCGGTAAACTCAGGTCACCTAAAATGTCCTGTGGATTGCTTACACTTGCGCATACTGTTAGCTTAAGGGTACCACAACCTGTAACTTGAAGGTGGGTTATACTTCTCTTTTTGCCAGGCATAGTCATCAACTAGAAACATTAACTCATTAGCGCCCAATGATCCCGTTTGGGAACATACACGAATAATTAAATAATTAATAATTAAAAAAAAATTTAATTAACAAAATTTTATTCTTCGAAAATAGCAAACAATCTTTAAAATAAAAATTTGGTGCTAATGGGTACAATGCATGGAGAAACGGTTTTACTGGCAGAAGACTTTGATTTCTTAACGAATTATTCTTTTCCGTAAGAAAATGTGTAGATTCATCTTAATATCGTCAGCTCATTATTGGTTCGGCGCATATGCCAAAATGTCGTAGTAGAGAAAAACGACTATAGAAGTTTCTGAAAATATACCAGATAGAGTTTTTTTTCAGTGGTGAAATTTTCGTGAACGTTAATGAAAAAACTTACTGCTTATTTGTAGAACACGAGCGCAGGACTCGTTCGTTTAACGTACATTTAAAACAAAATTTCAAAATTTGTTTTTGTTTTAACCGTTTCATGCACCAAACTTCTTTAAGGTATCTTTATTTTGTTCAAAATAAGGGACTACAAAATTTTTTTCATTTAAACAATCATATTTTTTTTTGCAAAAATTTACCGTTAGAAATAAAAAACTGGTATAAAAACCTAAGAAGTTATTAGTATTTTTTTTAAAGTAAAATAGTTTCGTATTCTGCCGTATACACTGTTCGTAATTTATTTTTTCAAAGTAGTTTTTTTTTGCTGCATACGCATATTTACTGCTGTGTATTGCTGTGTATTTGCTTTAATTACTTTTTTTGAAGTACAGTGTAAATTCGATAATCCGGACTCCACTAATCCGGAATATTCGGTAATCCGGAGAAAATTTTTCAGCTCATTGCGTATTCTATAATCCGCATTGATTGCAACTCTATAGTCCGGATTGAATAACAGCCGTTTTTATTAATATTTTTATTTAAATCACAGTATGCTTTGAAAAATACAGTTAGAATAGTGTGGCTAGATGACAATGAAAATAATATTACATTTTTATCAGGCATGCTTCAAAATCTTTTCAAATAAATTTCAATACCGAAGAAGTAGAAGAATGGATTAACGATAATAACTCAACGGTATCAGATATCCTTAGAAGATGAAGAAAATGAAAATTGCCCTCTTTTACAAGTCGTAAAAGCCGAGGATGCTGTACAAAATTTGGATGTCTCAATAAAGTGGGTCAAAGAAAATGATGTAGGAGTAGAAAAACTCTTAATTCTTTATAAATTACGTGACCAAGCTTTAGAAAGAAGTTTAAAAAGTTCGCGACAAACAACCGTATTAGATTACTTTGTCAAACGAAATTAATATTATTTATTGCTAAGTATGTACATATGTAAATGGGTATTTTTTTATTTTAACCGAACTGCACAAATTAATATTTATGTTTTTATGCTATGAATTATTATAATTTTTAATAAATACATACATTCGCTAATCCGAAATATTCGCTAATCCGGATTAGGGTCTGCAATCAATTATCCGGACTATCGAATTTTTACTGTATGAGGAATTTGCAGCATTCGCCAAACAGTGGCGTGTAGAGCAAAACAATACTTAATTAAAATTAAAAATTTTGATATTGAGCAAAATCGTGAAACAGGTTAAGAATTTCGAATGGTCGGTAGGTCAAGCCAATAATGAGCTGACAATATATCGTATGGTAACAACAGATACTATTGCAGAATATCTATAACGTTGAGTTGGCCATGAATGCAATATTCTTGAGACCAAGACTAACCTTGACTGAAATATAAATGGATACGAAAGGTAATAAGCACTGTGTCCCATTGAATCCTTTGTGCAGCTAATAAATTTAAATTTTTTTATTCAATAATTTTATTAGAGGAAAGGCAAAAATTTCAGGTAGATCAACGATGGCTTCTTCAAGAAATGTTTAGCATTTAGTCAGTTAGATTGGATAGTTTCAAAGCTGATGTTCAGATATTTCATCATTTATTACGCTGAATTTGCAATGTTTGGTAATTGCACTTACTAATATAATCTGAAACCACAGTACTTAGTGAATAGGCCACTAAACAGCCTTAAATCATTGTTTTCAAGCAAAAGTTAATTACGTGATATACTGCGGAAGAAAGTGACGAATCTTTAAGTTTGTAAAACTCCAGAAATATTTGTCTAAAGATGAATGAATTATCATTCGTATAGCAAACAAAGGCTCAGGACCTTGTAACCTAGCAGGTAGTATCAGGATAATTTTGGTCCGAAGACAGAGAAGCTAATAGGCTGACACAATTTAATATAATTGAAAATTATCAATTACACGTACACAAAGTAATCATAACGAACAAAAACTTCGTTATTGCAGTAACATGTAATTATTAACTTCCTTTTAATAAAAATTTTTTTTTTTTTAAATTTTAATTACGTTTAAAACTAAAATTGAAAAATCTCAATACCAATAACTTAAATTTTAAAAGCATTATACGTTTTAAGTAAACAGCATTGAATTGAATTACATTTAAGTTGTTTTCAATTAAAAGCAATGGTTACTAAAAAGAAAGTGTTTGTGTCCATTCTATCCAAGAAATCCAATAAATATTTATTTTTGCGTATTTAAAAACAAAATTCAGTCGATCTGATTCAAAATATGTGAAGTGAGTGGCAGGATATGATAATATTGTAATTTAAATATTGAATATTGAAGATTTAGTGTATTTTACACAGTTTCTATTTCTTCAATCACGTAAAGATTAATCAACACAAGTAATTCTCCTTTTTAGTGTAGGTCAGAAAATGTTAACAATACAGCAGCAATAACCAGTTAAATTCGCTTTCTTTAACAAAAGTTGGAAAAAATTTAAAGTATTTTTAATGTTGAAAAGTATAGTTTTTGAAAATTTTGGAATTACCAATGTGTGGCACACCAAATATGCAAAATGCATTATCGAATACAAATAAGATAACTAAAATGTTTCGATGTCATTTAAAATCGCAACAGTGGCTTTTTTTAATTGTCAATTTGTATCACTAAATGATGGATCAGCAATTGGTTACTTTTATTGATCGATGGCAGATTGGATTGTTGCGTTGAATCAGCAATGGCCAAACAATTTTTGAAAAACAATGTAGGAATAGATCTAACGAATTAATTGGTACAAATTTTCAATTTGAATTAATTAACTATTGTTTGAAAGCGCACGTTTGTATAATATTTTTTTTAACCCTCCGTCTTACACATGTTTTTATTTTCACATTCGTAACGCATGAGTCTAGCCAGACCCAACAAACTTTTGAATAAATAAAATCAATTTTTTTTAACTAAATGTTATATTATACACATTTATAATTTAAATTCATATTTTAAAATTTTATTTAAATTATAACTGTTTAAAATATAACATTTAGTTAAAAAAATTGGTTTTATTTATTCAAAAGTTTGTTATGTCTCGCTAGACTCATGCGTTACGAATGTGAAATTAAAAAACATGTGTAATAGGGAGGGTTAAATTGTAGAGCTAGATGGAGCTAATAGTTTGTGTGCTTAATAAATATAAATAAATAATAGATAGTTTACCAAAAAAATAATAAAAAACAGCAAGAAAGAAAGTTAAAAATACGTCATCTTCTATACAAAATATATATGGGTCTGGCCAGACCACATGTGTTACGAATGTGATGTGTGCAGTAAAATATTGGAATAAGTTTCCTTATATATCCTTTCCAGGTTATATTTTTCAGCTTTTTATAGTAAACTAAATTTTAGAAGGGTACCTGAAATTTCAAGTCCCTACCTGTGTTTTAAATATACTAAAATAACATTTAAAATCGAAAAAGGTCTGGCCAGACTCATGAGTAAGACGAAGGGTTAATCAAAATTCAAATTATCATTTAATAAAAAATTCACAGTTTTTGATAATCAATACAATAAATTTGGTAATAGGTGCAAAATCAACAAATTGTTTGCTAGATTCAACGAATTTAATGATTAAAAACAATTTTTTGTTTTTATTTGTGAAATAATTGTAGTAACTTCGACATTCAGCGTGTTTGCAGTGGAACATATCAGAGTCGCTGGCCGATACACAAGCTCACTTTACCAACTAAACTATCGGAGCACACCCCCTATAAAATTATAATGTACATCTCTGTTTCATGTCTTAAATATCAATTTTTTTTATCAGCTATTTGTGTATACACCTAGAGAAAAAAACATGTTTAAATATTGAAAAAAAATTTAAAGAAAATTTTAAACATACAGTGCACTCGGGAAAACGTCAACACTCGTTTACGTCAACATCCCAAAACGTCAACCCTTTTTTTTTTACATTGCCTACTCTAAAACGTCAACCCAACCATAAAGCTTTAAAACGTCAACTCTGAATAAAATAAAATTTCGAATTTAGCAGCAGTTAAAATACACACATTTGTACAGACACACATTTATTTTATGAAATCAATTTAGAAATTGGGGATCCACCTTGTAAGTAGAGCAAAAAAAATTACAACTGTATGTCTGTATTGTCTTTTTATTTATGTTCAGTTGCTTTTTTGTGCAGACAATAAAACCAAGCGAAGCCGTCGAAATATTTAACAGGGCTTTGGATTGGGCTCAATGCGAGAATGTTGAGCAAAATGACTTAAATGTATTAAGACGTTTAAGAGAGAAGGCTCTCTTCCAAGTGTTGGATAGAAAAAAACAGCAGAAAAAAATAACAGATTTTTTTTAAATGCATATGTGTGCATGTAAAATTAAAAATATGATCTCATTTAATATCTATTCTTTTAGTTCCAGTTGTCTTCTATGGTTTTAGTCAGGTTGAATGCCTTTTTATTTCCTTTTTGAATTTGTTTATGTTTGGATTTAGTTTATAATTAATAAAAACGTTTAAAAGCACATTATCGATATGTTTTTTATATAAAAATTTTACATTCGTAAACGTCAACAATTTGTTAAACGTCAACACCCGCGGTTTTAATTAGTTGACGTTTTCCAGAGTGCACTGTATTATGTTTGTATTAACCATATTATTGTCACCAACAACCATAACATGGTTAAATTAATCCTCCTTCAATCTTGCAATTGTTAATAATAACAAAAACATCCTTAATACTTGTAATAGCATGGTTGGTTTTTAACCATATTTTTTTCCTTTGGAAACAAATTATTTTCATATTTAGCCATAATATGTTTAGAGGCAATCTTAGTATGGTTGTGGCTTCTTGATGGGGGACTAAAGCAGCCCATTCAATTCAATTATCAGCTGAGTCGGTTGTTGTCCAAATCAAATCGTGTATGGCTTTGTCAATTGATAACTTTGACGGTTATAGAGTTGGTTGAAATGTCAAATGTTTGTAGATTTTCTTTTGCAAACAAAAGTCAAATATTTTAAAAATTGTCTTTAATTTTATTAAATTTTAAAATTTATTTATGATCTTCCAATTCAATTGATAAGTGTGTGGTCAAGCATCAATTCAGTTGAAAGACTCAGTTGACAATTGAATTGAAACGTGGGGCGCATAATAATATATTTAAATCAAATATAGTTGCCAGCATTCATAAAATTTTTTTTTGTAATAGTAAAGGTTTAAAGAACAAATTTAGTATGAAAATTATCCATAATAAACGTTTGTTAAATTTAATATTCGTTTATAAATACGGGGGAATATGTTTAAGATTGTTGTTTAAAAATAGTTTTGTTGGAGGTGACCATATTTAAACATGTTTTTTCTCTGCGTGTACTCCTCCTTAATAAAATTAAACAAAAGTCTTAAAAAAGCTTTTTTTGTATATATTTTTTTTTTTGCTGTTTAAACAAAATAAAACTCTCAGCGACTTAAGATCATCGAAGTGTCTGTACTTTCAATGTATGATTTAATCTTTATTTTGTAGTTGACAGTTTCACTTTTTTTTAACGACATGTTGTTGTTGTTGTTGTTGTCAGTGTGCAAAAAAACATTAAATTATTAGTCGGTTAGCCAGAGAAATGCTGTCAAACAGACATTTAGCCAGATAATGAGTTAAGCGTTTAAATCAATTAACACTTGTTAGTAACTTTTGTTTATAAACGATTTTTTAACGATAAATTATGAACGACTATTAAATGAGATGTTTGAGCATGTCATTTCTTCTTAATGGCGATTATTTTTTTGTTTCTAGTTTTTATAAATTTTTAATTATAAACATAATACAAGTGACAAGTCTTTTTTACTACAAATGTGTATCCGAGACTTTAACATACAAAATTTGAAAATGATGTACAAATTTACACTTGCTTTTTGATGAACTTATTGTGTCTTATTTTTTAAGCGTTAGGGAAAATTATGTGTTTTTGTGCCAGGGTAATGAAATTATATCATTATATTAAGTAGTTTTGTTTTACCAAATTAATGGCCATAATTAATTCATCTTAAAAGGAGCAGATGCTTGTGATTTTTTTTATACCAGAAGTTTATAAGTGGGTTAAATACTAAATATTATATCTATTGCACTACAATGTGGCACCAAGAACGAAACTTCGCCTACTTTTTTAAAATGAATAGCTTCTTTCACTCATTATTTAGTAGCTTTCTTCTATACAACTATTAGAATTACTTCTATAACTACATATTTTTCAGATTATGCAGATATAAAATGATCACTTACATAAAAATGCGTTCATTTTTAGACATCCCTTGTAAAATTCATCCTTTCAGTTGAATTGGAAGTAGTATTTTTACTTTTTCCTGATTACTTAACACATTATTTTGTAGGCGAAGTTTTTACTGGGATGGAATACGTGCATCGAAAATTAATCTAAGTAAAACATCTTTTGTTTTAAGCCGGTATTTTAATGCTCTTTTCTTATTAAACATATATTTCAACAATTTTAGCTAAAAGTATTAAAAAAACAAGTAAGAGTGCCATTCACCATGACACGCAAATTACAGAAAGTTATATAAATACGGGTCTTTATATATAAATAATTCAACTTTGTGTCAGATGTTGAAAATTTATAACCAAGATGATTGTACCTAATTTGGAAACTTTGGCTGCTGCCGTTCTCCAAACATACATAAAATACAAATAAAAACAAAAAGACAAAAACAAGAGCAACAAGGGATTTTTGGGTAAAATAAGCAACAGTAGTGTTTTTTTGCTCATATCTCAGCCATTTGTGGACCGATCAGACTGAATTTCAGTTGCATACAATTCCGGACTATATGTGACATAAAAATATAACTACAAGTCTCCATCGCATCTGGGGTTTTCGGAAACCCCATTTCAACGGACGGACAAACAGTCAGACGGACATCGATAAATGAATTTTGATATTTATAAGGACCAGAGATCAGCAATGAATCATTTTTTCGCTACTGATACTGACTCACGCAATTGTAAGTATTAGTGCGTACACGTAGAAAAAAAATATGGTTTGAGGAACCCATATTCCAACAGCAACATACTATGGTTGGATTTTAACAATGTTTATCTTTCATTTCATCCATTTTATTCAATTTTTTTGTTAAGTGTCAAATAACTTCTAGTATATTCTACGTAAACTTATGTATTTTATTCAATAATTAAAATAAAATGAATGAGAATTTTAAGCAAACCAAGTGAAATGAAAACGACCAGAATGTTGTTGCTTTTTAAACATATTATTTAAAATTTAAAATTAAACATACAATATTGTAAAATATTATAATTTCGAACATATTATTGTTATTAAATATTAACCATAATATGTTTGGAGGCAACCATAATATGGTTATAGCTTTTGGATATATGAATTTAACCATAATATGGTTGCCGTGATAATAATATGGTTAAAGTAACCATAATATGTTTAAATGTATAGTTGTAGCTTCATATTATTAAAACATTATATTGTTAAATTCAACCATATTTGAAGTTTCAAGGGAGGTAAACACTTTATTGTTGAATAGAAACAAAATATTATCAATCGTGAAAATATATTTGTTAAAAACAACAAAAGTTTATTTGTTGCCATTGCAGGGACCATAATATGTTTTTTTTTAAACATTCTTCAACCATGTTTTTTCTCTGCGTGTAGACATCATTTAAACTAAACTAATCTGATTCACTCATACTCACAAGAGAAATTAATATGAGTGCGACGACGACATTACACTTTATAACTCCAGGAAAATACTTACAATACTCACAATGATTCAACTCATTCAGCTCATCCATTTACCGTTTAAACCCCAGTGGTATAAAAAGAAGAAATCACCACTAATGACACTAATGATAGTTAGCACTTTTACTCAATTGTTACTACTGACTGCTGATGTGGCATTCAAATCATACCTACATCTTCCCTGGTTCCCAAATGTCTAGTGTTGACATGTTAAAATAGGTACCCACGTTTAGTAAGCTAATTCTATAGCTCCAAGTAATGCAGAAAACTAATTTTTTTCAACGACAAGACAAACAATGTGTATCCGAAATATATCCCATTACCGGAACAACAGCAAAATCGCTTGACTTTTTGCTATCACGTTTTTTAGATAAAAGTAGCTAACCCTTATGGTAGGTAGTGGTTATGCAGGGAGGGGCAATTGTCACCTTTAATGACATCACCATGTTAAATTTGCCACTCAAAAGCATGTTAGGTAGATTGTGGTGAGACAAGCGGTAGTTCTTAAAGGGGTAGCGAATATACACGTACAGAACTAGCACGCTGCCAGATAAATTTGCCGAAAACTCGTCCACTACATACATGTAACTGTAGTAAACTGTAATTGCTAAATCGACACTTTGCTTTTTCGGGGACAAATCTGGAAGCCTCTCATTTTGCTTCGCTTATACTCATTGATTTAAGTTTAATCTTAATCAACCACTACAAATGTTGCTAAGTATGAGTACGATGAATAAAATCAAACTTCTGAGTGAATATGAGCTTGAATAACATTGCAATAAGTATGAGTGCGTATAAGTACAAGAATTTTTGAGTCATGATTCTACTCACTTTTTCACTACTCACTGCTGATCTCTGATAAGGACCCAGGTATATATACTTTATAGGGTCTAACATCAATATTGTAGAAATTATAAACGGAATAACAAACTTAGCTTCGGTGAAGGGTATACAAATACTTTCACTTAATACCAACTCCCTTTCAGAAATCAAACAAACAAAAAAAAAGAAAGAAAGACAAATCTTTATACAAAAACACGTGAAAGTATTTGATTGTTATTATTTTCTTAATTCTCATTTGATTTCTGTTGGCAAAAATTAAATATAATTTGATTTAAGAAAATTTCCTTCCATAAACAACACGTACCACCAGTACGTACATACATACATGCTTCGAATTCACGCTGTCACCAACCATTGAAACGTACAAGAAATAAGACATGCCCAGAGACAACAAATTTCCCATAGATCTTAATCAAAAAGTACTTTATCACACAGAATACTTGTTATGCATACGCAATTAAATATTCTCTCCCTCCTCTATCTGTTTCTAATCGTATGCGCATTTTCGTAGTTGGTTTCTAACAATTTTGTAACTTACTCTCACTTGCTGCCAACAAGAAAACAATAAATTTATTTTAACTTTTGCCACATATTAGACACGCCAAAAAGAAACCACATAAAATGTTAAAAAAAAGAGTATTTTTATGTTATTTTTCTTTTTTCTCCCTAACTTTTCCCCCAAAAGCGCTAAGAATAAAGAAAGCAAATTAAGACAAAAGGCCAAGTTAAGGCACATAAGTTACTTGAATTATTTTTGAAGGAGGGATAAAAACCAAATTACAAATTTTTAATACACATGTAAAATTCTTTAGAGATTTTTATTAATTTGTATTTAGTGTGCATGTTGTTGGATTAGAAACATGAAAATCTATGTAATTTTGAGACAACTTGTTTGTGTGGGTGTAGACAGTAAAGGAAATATTAATAAGTATGGTTGATATAAGAACGCTTGCTAAAATAATGTATTTTGGAAACTTGTATTTGTGTGCGAGCTATGGTCTAAAAAAGGTACGGTAACCATATTTTTGAAACCAAAATACAGAACAGTAGCTTTAGAATCAGTTAAAGTCACATACAAATGTTGATGGTATGCAAATGGATCATTAAGTGGCTCAGTAAAAAAATTTCGTATGAAAAGTCATTCCCAATATCTCTTTTATACTACTAAAATTCATCTATTCCATTAAAAATAAGACGCATATTTAAAGTGTTTAAAATATTTTCTTATCGATTTTCGAAATAATTTTAGCTTTTTGTTAGCATTTCTTTAACTTCTTAATTTAGTCAAGTAGCATTAATGGGGAAGTACTGACCTGGAATACACATCGTCAATAAATTTGTTGTTTGAAAAGGGTTTGCCGCGATAAAGCAACCAAGATTTCATTCCTTAAAGTTACTGTTATAACAAGGAATTTTGGCAATGACATTGTTCTATATTGTCGAAATTTCTTGTTTTCTTGTTTTCAAAAATGGCGGATTTCAAGCGAAAAAATTACGATAAAGGCTTACAAGTTGGATGAGTATCATGGAGAGATTTGCAAACAACGATTTTAAAACGAGATATTTGAAAATTAACGCCAGAAAAAATTCACAAAAGATTTTCAATATGGTCACCTCCAACAAAGCTATTTTTAACGAAAATTTTTGAACATATTATGGTTAAATTTAACCATATTATTGAAACCGGCAATCATATTATTATTAAATATGTCCTTCATCACTAAGCCACAACCATATTACGGCTGCTTCTAAGCCTGTTATTGTTAAATATGACAATAATTTGTGTTTGAATTAACAATAGTTTTTTCCTCTTTTCTAAAGCCAACATGCTATGATTGTCATAAGTGTTACACATATTTTTGTTTTAATTAACCATAACAGGTTCAGAGACAACCCTATTATGGAGAACTCGTTTAAACATAATATGGTTGGCGGTGCCAATAATATGGTTAAATTAGCCATAATATGTTCAAACATTTTCATTAAAAACAGTTTTGTTGGAGGTGACCATATTAAAAAATGTTTCTTCTCATGTTGTGGGTATTATTTGGAAATTTTGTTAACAACTTTCTTGGGAATCGAAAATCTCGGTTTATTTCGAAAAGTTTTAAATTTACTATATTTATTTTACTACACCTTCTGTGGGTCACGACTTATAACACCAAAGGTACGTGTTTTATATAATACAATTTCTAAAATGGATTTAGCGAGCGGACAATCAACATATTGGCCTACTGATCAGCAAAAATTCCAAGTGTCACAGATTTCGGCGCAGTTAAAAACAACCCCATAGAAACGATTCATGCAGACGCTTCCTTAGAATTATCTTCCGACCACACACCTACAATTGTTACTATAATGAACCCCAATATAATTTTATCTCCGTCTGGTTACTTAGCGACGTCAGCCCCACAAATTAATTAGTTAAAATATAAAAAAATATCTCAGTACCCATTGCACAGAAAATATTCACCCGGAGAATGTGGATATCTCTATTGTTAATTTTGACAGTTATCTGAAACTAGCTGTTCAACATTCTAAAATTGCCCCCTAAAAAAAAGAAAAATTATTAAAATATATTTCACAGATGTTGAACATCCCTTGTCTGAAAAAAGGAGAGCTCGAAGAGAGTGGCAATTGCACAGATCCCCTCAACTTAAGTATGCAAAAAGGCTAAGAAAAATACTGCAGACTCAGAAAACTGCTTCTCTTGAAAAATATCTTAAGGAACTTGATGCAACACTACAATCAGACTACTCATTATGGCGTGCATCTAGAAATCCCAAAAGGCCAGTTGTCTCTAAGCCACCATTAAGACACTTAAATGGATGTTGGGGAAGAAATGATAATGAAATAGGAAATCTGTTTGTAAATCATTTAAAAAACGTATTCACTCCAAATATATCTCACGATATTGCGATCGAGTTACCACCTGTTGCTGCTAGAGTAGATATTCCCCTAAGATTTACAATAAGAGAAACCGAAAAGGATATTTGTGATTTTAACCCCAAGAAGCCCCTGGTTTTGATAAGATCAGTTACGAAATGCTTTTGGAACTACCCAGCATAGCAAAGAAAATTATTCTTTTAATTTTTAATGCTATTTTACGCCTTGAATACTACATATCTTCAAAAGTAGAAGGTTGCCTTAGTCACCATGATACCTAAACCAGAAAGGATCACACAAAAGCTAAGTCTTATAGGCCTATAAGCTTACTTTCTAACATATCAAAGCTTAACAGCTTAGTGTCAAAATAAACCCCAATTTCAAATAAAAATTGATGTATTGCTTACCACCAATTCGGCTTTTGAAGAGAACACAGCACAATTGAACAAACCCATCAAATAGTAAACGCCATAAGAAAAGCCTTTGAGGGAAGAAGATATTGTTCCGCTCTCTTCATCGATGTTTTTGGTAAAGTCTGGCATGAAGGCTTATTACATAAATGGAAGCTTAACTTACCAGTAAACACACACAAGCTATTCGAAAGCTACTTAGTCGGGAGTCAATTTATTATTAAAGAAGGAAATTTATTATGTTTACCTCAGCCAATTGGCGCAGGGGTCACAGAAGGCAGCATCCTGGGCCCTCTATTGTACTTGACTTATACTATGGACATGACAACAAGCAACTACACCAAACTTCAACATTTGCGGACGATACGGCTTTTCTAGGCGTGCACGAAAACCGTCATGAAGCATCTCGTTACTTACAGAATCATATATTTCAACTAGAAATATGGTTAAAACAATGGAGGATAAAGGTCAATGAGCAAAAATTCGTTCATATTACATTCACCTTGCGTCGGGAATCATGCCGCCATATTAAAATCAATAATCTAATAATACCTCAAAATTCGAATGTAAAATATCTCGGTACACATTTAGATCGCCGTTAACCGCGGAAAAGCCATATCGAGGCAAAACTAACTCAAATGAAACTTAAAGCCATCCTAATTCTTTGGCTTATTGGAAGAAACTCTGTCCTTAGTCTCGACTGCAAACTTTTACTTTACAACTCCATCTTAAAGCCAATCTGGTGCTATGGTATTCAGTTATGGGGCACTGCCTCAACTGCCAAAATAAACTTCTTCAAATAATTACAGCTGCCCCTTGGCGGAAATCTCGGCTATAAGGCGGGCGGCAAACTGGCTGAGGTATCATCGCATATCGGGAGATATACGTATATTTACTGACAGCAAGGCTGCCCTTGCTTCCCTAGCGGGTGTCAACACGACATCAAGGTTAACTGTGGAATGTCGGATGTCTTTGGATGAGATTGCGAAACATTCAAGGGTAACGCTAATATGGATACCGGGGCACACTGGGTGCCGGGCAATCAGGTGGCAGATGGGCTGGCCAAACAGGGTGGTCGCATGGATGATGCATTCATTGACCAATTCATTGGCCTTCCAATCGCTCACTGTAAATCACTTATAGGGCGCGAGTCCTATAGAGTTGCGCAGACGTGGTGGACATGTGAATCCACCTGGTCGATATCCAGGATCCTTTGGCCTGGATATGATGGACGGAGAACTAGCTCTCTACTTGGGTTCAGCAGGGACCAGATTGGCACGGTGATATCGGTTGTAACTGGACACTGGCCGGTGGGGACTCATGCTGGAAGAATGGGTCTGGAATTTAACGACTACTGTAGAAGTTGTCAGAATGAGTAGGAAGAGGAGACTGTGCTCCACTTTCTCTGTCATTGCCCTGGACTGCGGGGTATTAGGGGGGAATGCCTGGGGGAATTGGTATTTGCCTGTTTGGAGGATCTATCTGGGATGGAACTGAAATC